>CM060943.1:55904036-57154036 GCA_030765085.1 Allium cepa | reverse complement strand
TGGTTTTGATCTTTGAGGGATCGACAGAAATGCCATCGGAAGATACAACATGGCCTAAGAACTTAACCCTATTCTCCCAAAAGTGGCACTTGGAGAATTTGGCTCTAAGATGACGATGATGGAGAGTACTTAAGACAATTCTCAAGTGATTAGCATGCTCGGCTTCAGACTTAGAATAAATAAGGATATCACCAATGAACACAAGGACAAACTTATCGAGATATTCCCGGAATACCCGATTCATGAGATCAACAAAGAAAGAAGGAGCGTTTGTCAAACCGAACGGCATAACGAGCCACTCAAAAGAACCATAACGAGTGCGGAAAGCGGTAAGCGGTATGCTATCCTCCGCCACTCGCAACTGATGAAAACCTGTGGCAAGGTCAAGCTGAATAAAGACCTTAGCACCACTCAATAGATCGAACATATCATCGATCCTAGGCAATGGATACCTATTCCTAATGGTAACTCGTTAAGCTTGCGATAGTCTATGCAAAGCCTAAGAGTTCCATCGGACTTCTTCACGAAGACGACCGCGGATCCCCATGGAGAAAAACTGGACGAATCAACTGCTTGGATTTAAGCTCTAAAAGATGCTTCTTGAGTTCCTCATTTTCCTTTGTAGACATCCTTGTGGGAGGACGACTAACTGGCTGCGTGCCTGGAATGAGATCAATGCGGAACTCAATTGCCCGCTTGGGTGGCAAACCCGAAACAGGTTCAAAAACATCAGAAAAGTCATATGCAATAGGAATACGAGATATATCATCATCATCTCGTGAGTTAAGAGAACATAAAACCATTTCGGAATTATCCACATCCCGAAGAACAAGTGATAGCTGAGTAGGCGAATTCAGCTGTCAAAGATACAAAATTCTCTCCGAACAAATAATCCTGGCATCATATCTCACTAGGCAGTCCATTCCCAAAATCATATAAAATCCCAGACAAGAAATAATGTGCAGATTCGCACGAAAAGAAAAGCCACATAAAACAATCTCAACATCATCACAAAGCATACTAAGGGTCGCGGATCACCCAATAGGATTCCCAATCCTTAAAGAAGTAACCAAACAAGAAACATCTAAAGATAAATCATTAACGAGCTTTTTCGATACGAAGGAATGTGAAGCACCCGTATCGAAGAGAACTCGTATACTATGATCATGAAATAAAATAGAACCTTCCAAAATAGATGGAGATATACCTTTGGGTTGAGAAGGACCTTCAGAAGTCTTAGCAGCATAAAGCTTGCTAGACTTGGCAACAGCCGGAACAGTAGGACAAGTGGAAACATGATGACCTTCCTTCTTGCAATAATGGAAGAAGAGAGGCTTGGAACAAGCTCGAATCATGATCAGGAGAACCACAATTGAAACACTTCCGAACGAAAGGTGTTCCAGAAGATTGAGGCTGAGAACTGGAACCACCGGTCTTCTTCTTCTTAGAAGGAAAAGACCTGGACTTATGGAATGGAAACTGCTTCTTGTTGGGGTTCTTGGAAACCTCAACATCAACATCACTATCACACCCCTTCTCGACGGTCTTGAGATGAAGTGTCAAATCTACCAACTCCTCAAAAGAGAGCTTAAGCTGGAGCAACAAAGACTTCTTAAGATATTTATTAAGACCAGAGACAAACTTCAAATTCTTCTTATAAGAAGTGCTAATGAATTCAAGACCATACTTAGATAAAGCCTCGAATGATGCAACATACTCAAAAACAGAATATTTCCCTTGCTTTAACTCAAGGAAGCGACGGGTCAATAAAACTTTTTCAGATTCAGGAACGAACTTGAGTTCAAATCGCTCCCGAAACTGAGTCCAAGAAAGAGTAGACTCATCAATTTCGGCTACAAGAAGCTCATACCAATCAAGAGCACGCCCTTGTAATAAGCTAGAAGTCACAAGAACCCTATCATGGTTAGGAAGATCCATGCGAGAGAAGATATGCTCGCACGTGCGAAACCAAGCTTGGACTTCAAGAACAGACTCGGAGCCTTCAAATGGCTTTCCTCCAAGATGAGAAAAATCACTACACAGACGTGCAAAGGCAGACTTGTGAAGTGGAGATACTCGAGGAGGAACTGGAGGCTGAGTGCTCCTAAACAATTCCAAAAGCTGATCAGTAGACATATAAACGCCACCCGGATGTGAGCCACTGGATTGCCCAGCATCCGAACGTCGTCCCCTGCCTCTTCCAGCTATACGCTGAAAGTAAGATAAGAACAAGATTATTCACAAGGTAGATAATCAAGATTGAATACTACGGAATAAAATATATTCCTAGACATATTCCCACACTATCTAACCTTTGATGGTAGAAGGAATAGAGAGACACGATTATTCGAAGATTTGTATCACTTATACACTTTGATGTACCAGAATATGTGCATCTATTCTGTGCTTCTCATATTTTGTTCTGAACCTCGCTTTGATACCACGCTGTGATGCCCCACCTCTATACCTTCGCTAGTCAAGGACACTACAGGGTAATGCCGTCAACTAACACGGAGAATAGGGCTGGTTAGAAGCGACCATCTATAGCCTTGCCCTAACTATCTATTGAATACATCGACAATAGACATACCAAGCAGGTCGAGATACCCAATGAATACTTAAAACAAAACCGTAGGTGGTTGGAGGATCTATCAGAACAGAATATAACAACTCCAATGTAATATACATCATAGAACAGTAGATCATCATATACACATATATTGATACATAACAAAGTTTACAAACTGATACATGTCAAGTGGTATAGCAAACCACAATATACAGACGAATTCAAAAGAATACATATATCAGAGTTACAACAAAAAGGGCTACACAAAAAGCTTTTAACAAAAAGGAACAAGCTGGATAGTCCATGCGGAAGCAAAATAGGCTAAGTCCAAAAGCACCTAACCTGAAACAACTCAATCTGACCCGAGAAAAAAATACACGGGTCAGTCTAGCTAAACAAATCAGTTAGACAAACTGAACAACAATAACCTGCAAGGTCACAATGTATAACAAATATCTCTAAAAGAGATAACACAATCATCTAACAAAAGATGAGTCATATCATAACAAGCCTCATATCATCGGCAACACAATAAACAAAGGATATGAATATCCCACAACAAGCCAAAAAGGCAATAACAAATACCAATGAAGGTAACACAAGTTCCACAAAGTAATCGCTACATATCATGTGGCTCAAAAAGTCCAACACCGAACGTGAGTCCCATAACCAATCGTTCGCACTAAACGGTTTACTATCCGTTAGTTAATTTCACACTCAAAGCAGTACAAAGTTCACCTCATCTCATCGGTAAACCAGACCAAAAGCCCAAAACGATCAAACGAATAGGTCGGGGATTAATCGGAAAGACAAAAGCATGGATTCATGGTCCGTGTTTTACCTAACCATTTAATCTTCCTTCCACTCCGTCGAAGTGCGAAATCGTGTTTGTTTAAATAGAATTTATAAATTAGAGAAACGAGCTTTTAATGCTATTTTTAGAAGATTAGTTTATAAAAACCCGTGAATGAAGTCAAAAATAAGTTATCGAAGACAAAAATGCAATAACAACCACTAAGAACCATCTTGAATCGATAAAATTTGGAAAACACGCAAAAAGGAAAAATAGGCAAAACAGCAGCAGGTCGGTCGGCCGGCTACAGGGCTCGGTCGGCTGGCCAGAAGCAGAAAAGTGCTCGGGGTAGTAGGTCGGTCGACCGGACAGGGTTTTCGGTCGACCGGCCCTGCAACCTGGGCTGTTTCCAACCTATCCAAATGATGAGCAAACTTCTCCCAATTTTGCAATCGGACGATTAATGGCACTAAGGGTTTGTACCAACGCCAACCCGGCCTATATGCTCATAAATACACCTCTAAAAGCATGATCAAAACATTCATAAGAGAATGTTCATAAAAATTTGACCTTGAAACTCAAGAATTGGAATATTCATAAAACCAATCCAAACAAAAAACCAAATGCATATGAATAAGTAATAGGAATTCATACCCATCACCCATGAAATCAAGAGAAGTAGATGTGAGTTCAAAACTCACCTTTTTACACACAAACAAAGATGAGAAGCTCAACACAAGAAGGAGATTAACCACTCTTCACCTTAACTCTACAAGCTTCAATCTAAGAATAACACACATATTTCCCAAATTAGGTTTAGGAACTTCAGAAATTGAAGAGGAGAAGAGTTGGGGAAGATGAAGAGAAGGCTTACCACTATCTTCTCTTTGATTTTGGAGCAAGAATTCAAGTTGCAAGAAGAAACTAGGGCTTCGAATTTCTAATTCCTCTTCCTTTCCCCTATTTTCAGTTTTAGCTTAAGTTTGGAGGTGAAAATGAGTGAATGGAAAGAGATGGGCTGAGCTAGGGTATTTAGTTAGTTAGTGGGCTGAACCCAATCCCAAAACCCAACTAGAAAAAGTAGCAAAATTCAACTTACTCTAAACATATCAAAGTTTATACTCAAAAATATCGCAAATGCCATTTTGTACTCAATGGAGGTGGTTTCGAGTCCTAGTTCGGCCATTTGCAAAAAGTAACATTTCGGATCCAAAAATCCGACTAACGGCGCTATATTTAAATAAAACATTTAAATATAAAATTGTTAAATATGCGGGTTGTTACAATTTATTTAACCATTTAATTCATAGAAAAATCAATAACACTTTATTAATTCATTTTTAAATTAAAATTTAAATCAAATCATCATATTTATTTACTTAACTTAAACTCCATTTTAAACAAAAATCATAAATTTCAAAATTAATTTATACTTCAAATTTCAACTTAACCATTCCTTTATTTTACATTTTAACTTGTAGAAAAATCATTAATACTTTATAAAAATAATTTTTAATTCAATTTAAATAAAATATCATAATATACATTTTTAAAAGTACTTTAAAAATTCCAAAAAATATATATATAATAACCACGGTTCTGTATAATATTTTCTAACCTAGGTCAAGTGATACGGATAATATATCATTTCAATCAGTAATTTACAAAGAAAAATCCGAGTTCTATCATTTCAAACCTGTAATCCCAAGTTAAATAAAAATGAATAAAATAAATAAAAATCGCTCAGGCCTATCATTTCTGCCCATAACGATTTGTCCTTATTCTAAAGTCCGTTTGGGTATGTATCATTTCAACCCATAGTGATTCTATTCTACATAGAACTTGCAGTGTGAGAACAGAATAAAATAAACAGTATGACAAAATATAACATAGCAGATGATGTGACAAGTATAAAACAGGGTTTAACATCATATAATTCACATCACAGGTAGGTATAACATGATATAATTAATCTACACATTCACTTGCTATCATTTCACAGTTATATAAGCATAAATGTCATGAGTGAATACTCACCTTTTCAAGTTGGAGATAGCAAATCACACTACACGAATAAATTCTAGAAAGCACGACACAGCATGACTATTGATTCAAGTGAGTGGAGGGAGCCAAGATATTAATCTTGTAAAAAACAACCAAAACAAGACAATATAACATACGAATATGTTTAACACAAAACACATTGAAACAAATTGAAATACAAAGCAACAAGGAACAAGACCTTGCCTTTACCATTCAAATGCTTGGCTTAGGGAACTCTTATGCTCGGCTATGATCATGCTAGGCTCAGGTTTGGCATCAATATAGCACGGCTAGGATAGGAGATATGAAGAGGTAGGTGTTACACATAGGAATACCAAGAGTCAAGGCCAAAATAGAGTGGTTTGTCACAATTTTGGCTTGGCCCAGGTTAGGTACAGGTCAGGCCATGTCTGAAGTGGTGGCTAGAGGATGGATAGTTGTTGGTGGTGGTGGCTAAGGTGGTGGCTGAAGTGAAAAGATGAAGGTGGTGGTGAAAACATGGGCTCAGCTTGGCATTTTTGGAGTGGAGCTTTGCAAATTTCATGGTGATTGCTTAAATGGAAGTCACGGTCAGATCTTGACAAGGGGGAGGGAGTGATGCTTCCGTGGATGATGAGGTGGTGGTCGGTGGAGTAGTGGCCGAGCAAAGCTAGAAGAAGCGGAAGACAAAATCAATAAGAAAGAGGAGAAAATGAGAAAAGAAAAGCCATTAAAAGACTTGCAAAAAAATTTCTCAAAGGAATTAGCCGTGAGTTTTGAAATGAAAGTGAGAACTTTCTCACATGAAATTCAAAGAGAATACGTGGAAATGCAGAAAGAAATGGACGGCCAAGCAAGAAAATGAAGAGGCAAATGAAATGAAAAGTCAAAGTTAATGAAAAGACAAAGAAAATGAAAGGGCTTTGTCTCTTTAAATTTCCATTTCTTTTAATCAAAATAAACTAATAAAAAGTAAGTAAATAAAATAGAAAAAGAAAACAAAATAAAGTAGAAATGAAAATAAATAAATATTTTAATAAATAAATAGAAAATAAATAAGAAATAGTTTATTAAATTGAAACTAAAATTAAAAATTGTAAACAATATACAATAAACAATGGAAATTATAACTATACTTTTAAAATGTTTTAAAAAAAATATATATATAACATGTCATGTTACACATATGTTCACAAATTAGAACATGATATGACAAACAAAATATTACTTATTTAGTTTAAAATAAACAATTTTGTTAAATAAAACAATTTACATACAATATTGTAAAATGCATAACTTTCACAATATTAATCAGATTTCAACGAAATGAAAAGAATTATGCTTGAAATTTAATTTACTTCCATAATAAAAGATAAAATTAAAAAATTCAAATTTTTAAAATTTTAAATATAAAAGTCAAAGTTTGACCACATTGACCAAAATTTCACATTTCTGGAAAATATTTTATTGATTCATGATTGGAATTATAATTCACATAAAAATCAAAACTTATATTTAAAATAACAAAATTTATTCATTTTAATAAATAAAATAAAGTTTTTAAATTAGGAATTCAAATAAAATAATTAAAATATACAATTAAAATAATCGTAAAATACAGGGTTGTTACACTCTCCCCCACTCAAAACTTTTCGCACGCATAATGGAATGAGCTATGGGAAAACACAGAAAAAGATAGAATGAAATAGGAATAAGACAAGATGACAAGAAGATTAAAATCATACATGATATTTGTTGTTATAGGTAAGTTTAACAAGGTGGAGATGATCTTCCCAAGATCCTCCAGCATCTAGAACACAAGTACAAAAAAGATCTTCGTGTATCTGATTCACTCTTTTCGTTTGACCGTCGGTCTGTAGATGGTAAGCAGTATTCAGATTTAGATGAGTACCCAAAGATTCTTGAAAATCTTTCCAAAACTAATTGGCAAAGATAGGATCACGATCACAAACAATACTGAGAGGAACACCATGGAGACGAACAATCTCTCTCATGTAGATCTCAGACAAGTTAGAAGCAGAACGGGTAAACTTGACCGGCATGAAATGAGCATACTTGATCAGTCTATCCACAATAAACCAGATATTTAGCATTCACACAAGTCAAAACAGTGAGAGGTGCAGCAATCCAAGAAAAATTCTCAATGAATCTCCAGTAATAACCGGCAAGCCTAGAAAACTACGAATCTCAGAAGGAATCTTAGAAGTTTTCCAATCCTATAACAGAATAGGGAGAAATAAGAACAACAGAAAAGATAGAATAATTAAATGACGAATGAAAAAGAGAAAGAAAGAAAGATCGACATTGATCGCAGCAATCATGACTGGATCAATAGAAACTCCATTACTAGAAACAATATATCCAAGGAATCGGACTTCATCTTTCCAGAAATGGCATTTAGAAAAATTCAGCCTTCAATTGATGATTTCTAAGAATTCTCTAGAACAGATTTCAAATGCGACTCATGTTCTTCCTTAGTCTTAGAAAAGACAAGGATATCATCAACAAAGATTAGAACAAATTATCAAGCACATCACGAAAAACATGATTCATCAAATCAACAAAGAAAGTAGGAGCATTAGTCAAACCAAAAGGCATGACTAACCATTCATAGAACCCATTATCAGTACGGAAAGCAGTCTTGGGAATAATTTCCTCAGCAATACTGAGCTGGTGGAAACTTGTGGCAAGATCAAGCTGAGAGAAAAATAGTGGCACCAAAAAGCTGATCAAACATAGCATTGATACGAGGCATTGGATATCTGTTTTTCATAGTAAGCTTGTTCAGCTCCCTATAATCAACACACATCCTCAAAGTTCCATCGGACTTAGTGACAAAATCACCGCTGCTCTCCATTTTGAATGGCTAGGTCTGATCAGACCTTTGGAGAACAAGTCCTTAATTTGCTTTCCTAACTCAACCTTCTGACGGGTGTCATTCTCTCGGAGGAAGAACAACAGGTCGAGCTCTAGGAATAAGATTGGTACGGAAATCAATTTCCCGCTTAGGAGGTAAAGCAGTGACTTCACCAAATACATCGAGATAGAGTCTGACCACACGGGTCGAATGAAGATCACTAGGAGAAAAATCCCGAGAATAAATAAAACTGCCAGCAAAATCCAGAGGCATGCGGCATTGAATACTCAAGGGATTTCCTTGACCATCAATAAGATAAACAGACCAGGCTTTACAAGAGATATGGTCATCATTCCTACCAAGGCAATCACTTCCAAACAATAAATCAAAAGCATTGAAGCCTCAGAATTTTAACGATTTGAAAGGAAGTATTTAATTATATAAATATTCAGTTTTGATTCAAATTTAATAAATAATAAGAAAATAAAATTATAATATAAATGACTCGGTTTTTAATTTAATTTAATTTATAGGATTTTTCCATAATTTTTAATTTTAAAAATATGTAAATTATTATTTAACAATTTTGGCAAACAAGGCATTTTTGTGATTTCACAAAATAAGATAACCGATGTATATTATTATTTTAGGATCGTTTCTCTTTTTGTACACAATCATATTTTTGTTTTTTCATTCGCGATTTATATCCAAATGAAATTCTATGGACAAGTTGCCGAAAATTTCAATACAAATCAAACTCAACACTTAGAATTTTCAACAAAGCATTCCTATTTTCTATTTTCAACTTCACCACATCTTTTATTTTTCCCGCAAGCTCAAAAAAAAGAGAAAAGCAACTTCAAAAATCAAGTCAAATTATTTACTCAACTAAAAATTATAAAGTTGAGACCTTTGAGTTTGCGAGGGTGCGATCGATAAATCTAGACGTATATGGTGGCATTCGACAATGGATGGTGGAGTGCAACAGTTTTAGATGAGGGTAAGGTGAACTAGGGTTAGGATTTTAGGGTATATAGGTGGAATTGTTTAAATCAGAGATTGGAGTTAAGATGCTCGTGTAAATGGGAGTCAGTGCCTATCTTTTGGCAACGTGCAGTCATTAGAAGGAGAATACGACTCTTTATTGTTATGGAATGGAGGCGCCAGGTTGAACTTTGAAGGGATGGGAATACTGCTTTTTGATGGTGAAGTATGTGATGCTCGTGCGAAGAGAGACTTAATGGTGAAGTCGGCTTTTGAGAATCGTCCAGTATGAGATGATTGGGAGCGTGCATGTACTAAGAAGGCGCTATGATTTCATGTGTAGGCATGAGCAAGGTAGGAAGAAGATGATTTGGAGGAGGGATTAGTTTGAATATGGGTAATTGTTATTTAATTGAATAATTAATTTTGTAGGTAATCCAATAACTTATAAAATATACATCACTCTCATATGAGGACTGATCGAGGCAAGATTTTTTGCATTATTCTTGTAATAGAGATAGCTACGCACTTGAAGTGGTTTCGTCAAATTTGGAGCAAGTGTAATTTTGGGCTAAATTCAAATCAGAACGCATTGGCATCAATTGGAATTTCTATGAGTTATCTTACATATGAATGATTACTATAATGATATATAGTAGGTATAAATTATTGTCTTATATTTGGATGAATTATTGGTTCAGTTTGGTTAAGTATCCACATTTAAGAAGCAAATGAAATTTAAAACAAAATACAAGGAAAATTGTAGAGAAATCCTGATTTCTCGTCGTTGTTGATTTTTAATCCGGTTGTATACCTGTTGATTTTAATTTTATTTATATACCTATTATATTGATTTTTAAATCTAAAAGTTGATAGCTTGGCCTTATTGGATGTGACACTTAGATATGTTAGAAGTTGACTATTTTTAGTGAAAATAGTAGATTAGCATTAGTTAAGTGCTGTGTGTAACTAAATTGGTCAGTGACACTTGAGAATAGGTGTTAGTAGTGAAATGAATATAAACAGAGGAATAAAACCGGATACAAAGAAAAATGCAACAAAGAGCAAAAACAATAAGGTTTATAGTGGTTCGGCGTTGATTGCCAATGTCCACTTTGAACACTTTCTTTATCGTCTCACAAATCACTTAATTACACTTACAATTAGCACGAAATAACAAGCGATCAAGAAAGAATGAAATAAGATTTGTTACAGATATGGAAAAGTTTCACTTATCAACCAAAAAGTGAGGTCCCCCAAAATGGCCTCTTGCCCTGTATTTATAGATGAAGGCAACTTTCAATCTGATTGACACCTCGGCACCTGACCCCCTCAACAATATGAGCTAACCATAGGGAGGGCTAGGCCCAACTCTCCATGAGTAGGGGTTGTTACCGACTCCTTCATGGGCTGAGTTTGGACTAGTGACCCCTACGGTGGGTTTCTTATAGTCTACACCGATGTTGTTCCAAATATCGTAGCACTTGGACTTATGAATCTTTGGTTCTCACCATATTTCAATTACAGCCCTAATCTGGTCAAGGTAATGTCGATCCAAGATGCTTCATTCTATTATGCTGACCCTTCCTTCTTGGACTATGCCGACCCTATACTTATGAACATATTATGCTGACCCGATTCATACCATACTGACCCATCCTTATGAACATATGACGTCGACCCGATCACCATGCACACCCCATACTTATGAACATATTATGTCGACTCGATCCATACCATGCCAACCCTATACTTAAGAACATATTATGCTGACCCGACCATACCATGCCAACCCATGTTTTATAAGTCATGTCGACCCTATAGTGCTAAAGATACACATTGGTCCCTTCCTTTGTTGCATGTTATGTCGATCCCTCTAGCGTCATCAAAACATGTTGGACTGGTACTATAACTTATACCGATCCCTCTATATTTCCATCTAGGTTGACTATCCAGCCAAGTAACCATGCCGATCCCTGTTCCATCCAAGTTAATTTCCATCTTTTTGGCATCCTACACTATCTGTCTATCAACTCTGATCAATTCGAGCTTTGTATAATTGTCCGGCCTCTATTTCTAGGTCCTGTAGCCATTTCCTCATGGTCATCTATCTTGTCAACAGTCGAATCCATCTTACGCAACCAATCCAACATAGCCGGGTCTGGGTACCAGGTAACACTTGCCCCCTAAAGTATGCCTTGTGAGTAACATGATGTGGTTTGTATTGAAAAAAGTTTGAGTTGCCAGAAACAAGTCCATCTAACTTTCTGATTGAGTTCTGTTCCTTTATCGTCCTTCAATAATACAAGTCTAATGCCATACTCCATTAGCATATACAAATTCGATCATTTGGGGCTTATAGGCTTTTTCCTATCTAATTCGATCTCGAACTTGGTTATTTCAGGCTTGACTGTGATTACGGTTGATTTCAAAAGGTTGAATTATTGAATCGTTTCCGAGCACATTCACATACACGTTTCTATTGTTGGCTCCCAGACGTGTTCGAACATTCGGAGTCCATTACCAACTTTCAGTATTATGTACACTCGTGTTTGCAATTGAACCTTCGTGCTAATAATCATCTTACACTCTTTAGTTGTCCATCATTTCTCCCCTTCCATTTTTCTTTCTCTTTGTTTTTCTTTTTCCTTTTTTTTAATTTCTTGTGGAGGGATCGACATCTGACATGCCGATCCCTTAATAGATACAAGTTAATAGGGGTAAGCAAATTCCAATGGCGATCTCTATTTGCTTCAAACTTGGTCAACCCATAGTAATCGGTTCCGGCTTATACCCTTGGCTATATATAAATGTACTTTCCCTTTACTTCCTTTTTTAATTTTACTTCTCCAAGTTTTACTTTTCCTTTGCACTTACAGGCTTCCTTTCTATCGAACCCCCATCACCTTGAAACCTCTCTTTCTTACAAACATAGTTCCTTCGATTTCAAATTTTAAACTCAAACACGAATTCGAGCTATTCCCTCGTAGTTGCTCCTCTTTAACCTTCGTTTCCAAAGCCCGACTGTTCGCACTCTAACTTAACTTGATACATACATATAGGTATGAATTCTTTCTTTACTTGTGTTATTAGGTTATAAGCTTCGAGCTTGGATAATTTTGAGTGTCATTTAGGTGTGTTGGTTGATGGATTTCATTAAGATACATAAGAGTGGAGGAGAAGATGAAGGAATAGGAGAAAGAGAAGGAATAAGGTAGAGGAAAAGCGTTCAGACGAGGTGGCATAGAAGATGGTTGAGCTGTGGATTCGGTTGGAGAGGGTTCGGTATGGGTTTGGGTGAAGTGATGAAAGTTTAGTGTGAAGTGGTTGGGTGAGGGGTCGGTGAGGAAGATGTAAAGGAAGGGACCGGTAGGGCATATTCTTGGAAAGGGGTCAGTATGTTGTTGTACAAACGAGGGATCGGTGTTTTAACTTAGGTGTGGGGATCCATGTAAAACTGTTGGGGTCGGCATAGAGCATAGGGATCGTGTTGAAAGTAAAGACTAATTTAACCTAAGTCCTTTGAATACTTAACTCTATATTTCCTTGATTGAATACAAGATGAACATGGACAATGCGATTTGCACACTCGGTCTGTCAAACTAAATCTTAAACGGACAAATTTCCGGACTTCTCAATGTGAACTAAATAAGGAACTGGACAATAAACTTGGATAATAAACTTCATAACTCAATATGTTGATAACCAATCCTAAAGATCTTGTCGCTAATCACCTTTTACGTCATTTGAGACGGTCAGTGATGATGGTCTCTTTAGACGAAACTCTAACCTTCGATGTTTTACTTTTGCTTTTCTAATTTCAAACTTCTTACATTAATTTCACACTGCACTGCACTAGTTCACAAATAACATGTAACATCCCGCCTTTTCACACGCTTTAAATCGACACACATGCCAATTCAAACCGTACGGAAGGGTGGATTTTTATGGGGTAATTAAGAAAAATAAGAAAGAAATAAAACAAACAGAATCTCACAGCGGAAGGATAAAATATAATAATCAAATATACAGTTTATAAAGCTATTTACAAACATTTGATTTTATATAATGCATATCAGAGTTACACATACCAATATCAATGCAACGGAACAGTATGAGTGTAGTCCGATAACATAAATAATAATAATAATAATAATACAAATCTTCGTCTTTGTCCTCTAGAGCTAAATCTTCAAATCCTGAAACGCTCGGACTGACCCGAGCGAATTTGAAAAGACAAAAACACTCGAGTCAGAACTAAAAGATCTTATGTGAGTTAAATTAACAGGAATAAATATGAGTGCAGTAACTCAAGAGATGCTTATCTCTTAAGGATCCGTTAAACTATTTACTATGTAGTATACTGCGCTATTATAATAGTGCCTAATTGTAAAATAAACTTACATTTTTCTTAGCATTAAGGGGTTACCCTTATAGCCCTTAACACGTAATAGTCCCAGTAGTCCATCCAGTATCAACGCATCTCCAGATCGGGAGACTACCCTAAATACTCCACGGGCTACGGGAGAAAACCAAACTCGTACAAGGCGCGATAGGGTAGGTGACACGGCACAACTAGGCAATGCTAGGGTAGATATACCAATTACGCTTCCGGGTCGGTGGTAACGCGTAGCGCACAGCTACCGCCCACCTCGGACAAACTCCCCCAAATCAAAGAAATCAAAAGTGAAGGTGGCCACCGAATCAATCCAAAGTCAGAGTATAGTATCGAAGGGAAGTGTCCGATCAAAGGTGCTACCTTATTAACCCGTCGATCGCTCCTGTTATAGCCACCTTATGCCAACTCATGGGAGTTGGGTCCACGTATTTACCTCAGAGGAAACGCCGCCACCATCCTACTTCATTCTGGAATCTCCACCGCGTACACGGTTGTTAAAGTGGTTTTCGGAGTTGGAAGAGAGTACGACAACTTCTGATCCCGGTCTCTTCAACAACCCAACGTTATTATAACACCGCGGTTATTTCAAAATAATTTATATTTTAAAACCAGAATATAGTATCTCTTTCAAACCATATAAATACGATATCGTTTATATTTTTTTTAAACACAAATCAATATGATATTATTTCTATTTTATAACTATACCTTTTCCCAAAATCATAATATTTTTAAATATATATACATTGAAATCATAGCTTTGAAACATAACTTTAATACTTAATGGTTTAAATACTACATTGCTTTATATAATAAAATAGCTTCTTTAAATTTCCCAATAAATTCCTAATACCAATTTGAACCTCCAAATAAACCATTTTAATTCCCATGTATTTCAAAGCTTAAATATTCCATATTTCAAAACGGATTCTTTGATAATTTAATATATATCAATATCCAATTCTTATTATTTAAATTTGGAATGTTTACTTTACAAACAAATATTATATACAGGAAATTATTGTCAAGGACAAAATTTCACAGCTTTTTAACCTCAAGGACAGGCCTTCAATATTTTATCCTAAAGGACAACTTTCTGTAGGTATCAGTTTTTAGTTATTGATAGCAGTTTTTAGGTATCAGTTTGTAGTTATCGGTAGCAGTTTTTAGGTATCAGTTTTAGCTCGGTATCAGTTTTGTTGTCCTTATGAATAATTTTGAAAAATGTTTGTCCTTATGAATAATTTTTAAAAGATGTTTGTCCTTGTGGTAAAAATATTAAGGTCGTGTCCTTAAAACAAAAAATATACAAATTTTTGTCCTTTAAGTTAATTCCCCCTATTATATAAGTAAAACCCTTAAACTTCAATAACAGGATATTCTTTTAATTAAATTAACTTGATAATATTCTTTAAATCAATTTGATATTCATTTAAATTCTCAAATCAAAAGTCAAGTTATAAGACCATACCCTTTAAATCTTAATTTATTTACATTTCAAATAAATTTTTGCGAGGAAAATTCTTAGATACTTTAATTCAAATCATATTCCCATTTATCTTCAACCTTACTTTTATTTGAGTTATTATAAACTCTATATACAATAAAATTTCAATTATATTTTAACCATATTATATAAACGAAATCAACTTCATTATTTAGTTTATTTTAAAATTCGAAACAAATTTATACATAGCTAAATTCAGGAAATTTTACTATATATATCACAATTAAATATTTTTTAAACCGTATTCTTTCCAAAACCATAGAAAAATCATTTCAAAAAATAATTTTATATATATACCGCGGTGCATGTATATAATTTTCTATCCTATGGTCAAGTGATACAGATATTTATCATTTCAATCTGCAATTTAAAAATAAAAATGCGGTTGTATATCATTTCAAACTACAATCTCGAATAAAATGAAAATGCATAATAACTTGCAGTTTATACGATATAATTACAGCATCCATTCATCCATCATATCAATCATCAAACATTCATCAATTTATCATCCAATTCAAACAATCACATACATAATTAATAATTAATTACTGACAATAAATTTTTCAATAATGAATTAAATAACTATTTAACTGTATTTTATATGCAATAATAAATAAATTTAACTAGCAGTTTATATGCAATAATAAATTTAACTAAAATTTTAACTGGCAGTTTTAAATGCAATGAATAAATTAATTAACAATTAACTAGCAGTTTTAAATGCAATAATGAATTAAATAACACTAAATTAAATGAATGCAATTTAAATGAGAAAATGATGAAATATATGTCAAACACCTATAAATAAAATTTTAAACACATCATAAATCAATTTAACAAACATAAGAAATTTTAGAAATTGTGAGTGGGGTAGTGTAATGACCAGTAAATTTTGATTTATAAATTTGTTAGTTTAATGTAAATTTGCAATTAAATTTAGGAAGAAGTAAAAATCTTAGAAGTTATAATGAAGCAAAAGTTAAAGTTTAAATATAGCAATTGAAATTAAGATTTACGGATTCAAAATGTTATAATCAGAAGTATAATTGAAATGCTACTAATTTATTATAATAAGAAGCTAAGTAATATAAATAAATGATTTTAAACTTTAGTAAATGAATTAATGTGCAAAGGAATTGAATCAATCTATTTATTGAAACTAATTAATTGGTATGCAAATTATAAATGTGTTTATAGCAAGAAATTATACGACCGTGAATTGGAATTAAGATGAAATTGAAAAATTCAAGTATGTGATGCAAATATATCATATATAGCAGTGGAATAAAAATTAGTGTTATTATAACCTGATTGGTAAGTAATAGGCTTATAACTGAATTAAAAAGAAAATAGGTGACAATGAATATAGATTGTTCATTTATTTGATGTGTTGAATAAATTTTTGTATTCAATCGCAAAAAATATAAATAATTAATTGAAACTGTTATAAGGTCAAATTTATTGCATATAATAAATTGGGGGATAGATTTCATTAATGGTAATTTATTTACTATGTTAATGTAAATTAAGATAATTAGAGGTACGTAAATGATGATTAATACCATGTTTGGAAGTTGTAATTTAGAGGATATTAAGAATTACGAATTTAATTTTGAATTATTTGCAATACAAATAAAGAAAATGTTACGTTAACACTAACCGAGGGAATCATTTATTAATTGAATGAAAGTTAAATCAGCGGAAAAAATGGAGATTAATTTACGTTAGTTATTTAGGGTAGTGACTAAATATGGTAATCCATTTGCAATTAATGATAATAGGGTTGATGTAAGCTAATAAGTTAAATGTTAATGCAATACCAGTTAATGGATTGAATGTGATTACGAAATTGGAATTTGATAAATGCAGTAACTAATTCAGGGCAAATAAAATTTATGGAACAAATGTTAAGATCATAACTGATGATAATTAATAATTGAAAATAATGTAAATTCCATTTATAATATGACTATTGGTTGAATTAAAAGTGTAGAAAGCGAGATTTATTAATTAAATTAAAGTATAAAAATTTAATAATAAAAGTTATTGCAAAAATAAATGAAATTAAACATTTAAATAATACGTTATTGAAATTTAGATAAAATTTGAGTATAATAGTGTAATAAACCATGAATCAATGTTGATTGAATCCGTTGGATAATAAAGAATTGAATAATTGCGTGAAAATTCAATTTATGGAAATTTTTGCAAATTTAATTTATACTTTGTGAATATAGTGAAACTGAAAATTTAAAGCTGAAACATATAAATTAATTAACTCTAAATTTACATCTAAAATTGGTTTAATTAATGGGAATGATTAAGAAAATAAAAGTGATAACATTTCCAGTTATAGAAGTGAAATTTAAAAATTGGATTTAATTGATTTATTTTAATTTATTTAATTAATATAAAAATAGCCATTTTGGCCACTGACTCGGATTTCGACGAAACTAGTTTCATCGGATCCGTAACGGAGAATTATTGTAGGGTTTCAAGTTTCGTATCGATCGGACTTGTCGTTTGATCGTGCGGACTCGAAACACCTTGAAATCGATTTAATTGAAATCAATTTGAAATCAATTTGAAAATATTGTTTTTAGCATAACTTCTTCATACAACGCAATTTGAACCTGAAATTTTTTTCATCGCGTTCGGAATATTTTAAAATATCTATTTTGATATATAGTTTGACCCAATTTCGTTCCGGAGTCAGAACGGGCTTTTTGGGCCATATATCGTCCAGCTCGTACATCCATTTGATCTAGTCCGTTCTTTTTCCAACCTCGTCTATAAATATCATATTATAAACCCTAATTCCCCTTATTTTCTTTTGTCTGTACATATACCTCAATTCTCTCCTCCTCAATGGCAAACAAAAATTTCAGATCCAAATCCATTTCAAAATCAAAGTCAAAAATTCAAAGTCCCTAGAAAATTCCGAAAAAAATATATATTGAAGCTCTCACTGAGCGTAATGTTCTGGTGGTGTTCGTTTTCTGATTTGGTTTGTGGTTTGAATTAGCACGCGTGTCGATTTAAAGTGTGTGAAAAGGCGGGATGTTACAATGTGGTATCAGAGCTTTGGTTTAGCGATAAACCTTAGCTTTGTGGGGTTTGACTCTTTATTAATAGGGTAATAATACCCTATGGGAGTCACTGAGTGTATATATGAGAGAGATTACATGTTAGTGTTATAAAAAGGTTTTAATATTGTGTTAATCTGTTCCGTTTTGCATTTAAAAATTCTAGTTGATGCATGGAACTTTGTGACATCAATAGGGATTTCTAAACACTTAATAGGACAGACGGACATAATATTTGTTTTATAGTAGGCGAATGAAATAATTTTTCCTATTATATTTTCTATATATAAAACAAATTTTTTATAAATATATATTCTTGGGTGTAATATATTGGTTGCTAGGAATAAAATTTATAAAGAATAGGTAAAATAAGATTGAAAATAAAATCAATGAAAATTTGGAAATTTAGAACTTCAGTCCGGGATTTTGAAAAAATTGCTTTCAAAGGATTTTGAACTATAATAATAGTATTTAGGAATATTTTATGATATAATTTGAAAGTATGGTTTTAAAGAAATTCTATAAAAAAAATTGTACTCCCCTCTCTGTCGCTGGAAAAAAAAATTCGTGATGAGTGCGCGCATCATCGACATTCATTTTCAAGTTTCAAAGCGGGAAGGCCACTGTAGTAGTTACTACAGATTTGTTTTAATAACGAAATATAAATTTTTAAATTGTTTTAAAAATAATTGGATATATAATCTATGGGTATATACATTTATCTATTATTTTTAAATAATTTGGAATAAAACCCGTTATTTAGTTCTTAAGTTTCTGTTAATTAATAATCTCAATTATTATATTGAAAATGAATGTAGCTAATTTATATTTAGAACCTTTAATTAAAATGAGAAGTTGAATGCTAGGCTATGAATGAAATTAAAGGAAAAAAAATTATTAAATTGGTAACATATAAGACAAAGGATTATTATTGAACAATGAATCAGTTAAAAGAAATGAGAAAGCTTGTATAACTTTCAATTACATTCTTCAAAGGCATATATATAACTTACCAAATATTAAAATTTGAAATGTTTAATAAGAAATGTAATGGAAATTGTACAGTAAAAGCATGTAATGAAAGTGTTCAATAAATTGCTTTTATTAGAATTGGTGGTATAGAGTTATAAACTTAAGTTATAATGGAAATATTTCTATAATAAATTGTGATAGGAAGTAATTGTTGTAAGAAGACAATTAAAGACTTAAGTATAATTGAGATGATGCTAATTAAAAATAATGAAAAATATGCATTATAATCAAGTAATCATAAACATAAGTTAATAAATTTACCTACTACTTTGATTTTATATGATAATAGTAATAAATGAATGTAATGCAATGAATGGAAATAAAAAGGATAAACCATTATATAAATTAAAAGGAAATCAAACAATAAATGCTATGAAATGGAATTAATAAGAATAAACTTGATTTAGTGTTTGAAATTGTTGTTTGCTTGGGTTATGGTTGTTTAGGTAAGGATACTTTAAACTTGTTTGAATGAATGAATAATCTATTCGGTTTCATCAAAGACTGTTGAGTATATGGTGCACTTAGTAGTTTATTTTTCATTCTGTACAATTTGAAGTTTTGAACCCAAACAACTGTTGTTTTGTTTTAATGAATGATTGAATGGTATTGATTCTGTATGAAGGATGTATGTTGTTTGTTGCTAGTGATGGATGTTGTATGAATTTGTTTGCTATTGATTGAAAGAAGATAAATATTTCATTTTATATAATGGTTAACCTTTGGACTATATAAGTGAAATGCAGGTTATGGAAGCAATTGCTACTGCATTTGGTTTCATAATTAAGCGTTATTCGCCTGACAAATAGGTACGTTTTCGGATTATGATTTATAGGGCTATTATATTATTTTCCCGAGTTGGGATATATATTATTTTGAAAAATATACGATATATATTGTTACATCTAATATTATATTTTCTCCCGAGCCTCTCCGTACAAAGGAGACTCTGCCAAAATTTTCCGAAAATTTTGGACTTAGAAAAATTCGAAAATGTTTTTCAAATTTTGGACTTAGAAAATATTTTGAAAATGTTTTGCAAACTTCAATAATTTATGTGTAAAAAGATTTAATGGTTATAAGTTGATATATTTTATCTAAATTAATTAATTTTGTAGAATTATTGTTTACAAGATTTAATATTTTAAAATAAGATATATTGATTTCTTAATTCTTCTTTTCCCTCCTTTTCCTTTTCGGGGACGAAAAGTTTTGAGTGGGGGAGAGTGTAACGACCCGTAAATTTTGATTTATAAATTTGTTAGTTTAATGTAAATTTGCAATTAAATTTAGGAAGAAGTAAAAATCTTAGAAGTTATAATGAAGCAAATGTTAAAGTTTAAATATAGCAATTGAAATTAAGATTTACAAATTCAAAATGTTATAATCAGAAGTATAATTGAAATGCTACTAATTTAATATAATAAGAAGGTAAGTAATATAAATAAATGATTTTAAACTTTAGTAAATGAATTAATGTGCAAAGGAATTGAATCAATCTATTTAGTTGAAACTAATTAATTGATATGCAAATTATAAATGTGTTTGTAGTAAGAAATTATACGACCGTGAATTGGAATTAAGATGAAATTGAAAAATTCAGGTATGTGATGCAAATATATCATATATAACAGTGGAATAAAAATTAGTGTTATTATAACCTGGTTGGTAAGTAACAGGCTTATAACTGAATTTAAAAGAAAATAGGTGACAATGAATATATATTGTTCATTTATTTGATGTGTTGAATAAATTTTGGTATTCAATCGCAATAAATATAAATAATTAATTGAAACTATTGTAAGGTCAAAATTTATTTCATATAACAAATTGGGGGATAGATTTCATTAATGGTAATTTATTTATTATGTTAATGTAAAATAAGATAATTAGAGGTAAGTAAATGATGATTAATACCATGTTTGGAAGTTGTAATTTAGAGGATACTAAGAATTAGGAATTTAATTTTGAATTATTTGCAATACAAATAAAGAAAATGCTACGTTAACGCTAACTGAGGGAATCATTTATTATTTGAATGAAAGTTAAATCACTGGAAATAATGGAGATTAATTTTGCGTTAGTTATTTAGGGTAGTGACTAAATTTGGTAATCCATTTGCAATTAATGATAATAGGGTTGATGTAAGCTAATAAGTTAAATGTCAATCCAATACCAGTTAATGGATTGAATGTGATTACGAAGTTGGAATTTGATAAATGCAGTAACTAATTCAGTGCAAGTAAAATTTATGGAACAAATGTTAAGATCATAACTGATGATAACTAATAATTGAAAATAAGGTAAATTCCATTTATAATATGACTATTGGTTGATCTAAAAGTATAGTAAGCGAGATTTATTAATTAAATTAAAGTATAAAAATTTAATAATTTAAGTTATTGCAAAAATAAATGAAATTAAACATACGTTATTGAAATTTAGATAAAATTTGAGTATAATAATGTAATAAACCATGAATCCAATGTTGATTGAATCCGTTGGATAATAAAGAATTGAATAATTGAATGAAAACTCAATTTTAGGAAATTTTTGCAAATTTAATTTATAATTTGTGAATATAGTGAAATTGAAAATTTAACGCTGAAACGTATAAATTAATTAACTCTAAATTTACATCTAAAATTGGTTTAATTAATGGGAATGATTAAGAAAATAAAAGTGATAACATTTCCAGTTATAGAAGTGAAATTTAAAAATTGGATTTAATTAATTTATTTTAATTTATTTAATTAATATAAAAATAGCCAATTTGGGCAGTAACTCGGATTTCGACGTAACCAGTTTTATCGGATCCGTAATGGTGAATTATTGTAGGATTTCAAGTTTCGTATCTGTTAACGCGAAAATCTGACGCTAACACCCCGGTGTGTGTAAAAACGATGTGAAAGCACCACCCATAATACGGGAATCAAGAAATAACAGTAAGTAACAAAAAATGCAGTAAATGTGCACAGGGTTTATAGTGGTTCGGCTTACGATCAAGCCTACGTCCACTTCAATCCTTTTTATTGCTGATCGGATTACAACTTATTACAATCTCTTTCAATTACAATCCAATTCAATTCAGAAAACAAGTAGCTAAGGAAAACTTCGTCGTCACAGAGTTCTTCGAATCCATGATTGAATGTGTTAAATTCCTGTGCGAAGTTGATCTAAGCGTCTTGCGTGTGCTTGAAGCGATGGAGTGTAGATTGCTTTGAAGATAGTGAAGTCTCATTCTCTTGAAGAAAATGATCCAAAAAGTCCCCTGATTGTTGGAGCTAACGGTGTATTTATAGGGGGACTCGGGATTAAGTCGCTTGGCATAGGCCGCGAGCGACCTATGATAGGACTTGAGTCGTTGGTGAGTAAGAGAGCGCGAGTCACGACCTAAGTGATATCCCCTTTTCCATATAAGCTAACGGGTAACAGTTAACGACTCATGGGAAGCGGCATCACTTATCCTCTAAGTGTCAGGTCGTGAGCGACCAAAGGCAAGTTATAAGCCGGCAGCGACTTAGGGATATGTCGTAAGTCGTGTTTCCGAGATAAGGCTTAACTAGGTTGCTGTGTCTACTTAGTTACTAGGCCGCTGCATTCTGTAAGTCGCTTCCTCTTAAGTCGTTTAAGCAGTTAAGTCGTAAGCCCCCTTTTATCCTTCTAGGTCGCTCACTCTTCTAGCTCTTTAAGTCGTTATCCTGCTTCTATGGTTAGGTCGTTAGCTTGGTAGGTCGTGGGTCGTTCATTCACTTAAACTGTTAGGTCGGCCCATTCTCTTAACCCGCTAAGTTATGGTTCCCTTAAGTTGGTAAGTCGTCCACCTTTAAGTCGTTAACCTGATGTTGGTCCATTAACTCATTAAGTCGCTTCATAACTTAAGTCGTTAACTCATTGAGTTGCTTGTCCATTAAGTCGCTGACCTCCTTAAGTCGTGAGACTTTTTGAGTCGTGAGCCTTTTTGAGTCGTGAGCCTTTTTGAGTCGCTTAACATAGGAGTTAACATTTGCCCCTCGAAGTACAGGCCTATGTCATAGGTCGTGTGCTTCGACCTAATTCTGCTTGGTCGTGAGCGACCTAAAACATATACTAACTCGCGCGTCTACTCATCTTCTTCTTTCAGCCCCATATAAATTTGTTAGGTCGTTACTCCCTCCTTACTCACTTGCTTCAATTTCCTGCGCCGCCATTAACAAAATTCCACAATTTTAAAGATGAATTCAAGTTAATCATTCAGCGATTCGTCCTTACTATCAAATTGCGTAAGTATCTTCGATCTTTATCCATTCCATGATCACCATCGAACCACGAACTCTAACCTCCGAACCCCAGACCAATTTTGTGCGTCGTGCTTCACTTTGAGTCATGTTATGATCGAATTTTTGATCGTCTCTGGTTACTGTTGTTGTTGTGATTCACGAACGCACAGTAGTGAGTTAGATTTATGATAGATCGGAGATATGTTGAATTGGTTTCCGAGTGATTTGGTGGTATGAAAAGATGACGAACTTCATGAATAGGACGATGGACTTCTGTGTAGTTGATAGCAGGTTATCGGGTCTGGTGAATCATTGCGTGGAGAGGAAGTTAGCGACCTGGTGAATTTGAGCAACTTAAGATAATTCGCGATCTAAGGACCCTTGCGACTTAAGGAATAGTTTCGACCCACACTAGGTCGCTGAACGACCTAATATTCGCGCGTCTTAGGACTTTGCATGAGCTAGGAATTACTCGAGCTAAGAACTGCATGACCTAATCTTTCTTGCGACATAGGCTTTAGGTCGCGGCCGAGTTAACATCAGGACGGGTTTGAAATGCCTTATCCTTTACTTTGCACAGCGCGACTTAGGAAGGTTCCGACCTATGCTAGGTCGCTGGACGACCTAGGACTTGTGAAATCCTGAGACAACTTTGATTGAGCTTGTTTGAACTTTGAACTATTTGGACTTGAATTTTGTTGTATTTCTTTGCAGATTATCTCTAACGGTAATTACCTGTTAAACACAATATTTGCAGAAAATTGGGACGAATATACTGCCATCGACTGCCCACATCAAATGAAAGATTAGTTAATAACAGATAATTAACTTAGATAAATTGTGTGAACGAAGTGCTTTCAACTCATCAATTTCAAGTAAAATATTAAAGCAACACTGAAATAGTCAATTGAAACTGACCAGCCTGCACTTATAATGCTTGAACTTTAGATTAACATGTTCTGAAATTTTATAGTCGATCAATTGTCGACTAGTTTAATTCCAGTTATATTTATTTGTTATTTTTATTAGTTCTGCATGACACTTCACACTTTTAGGAAACGTGCACCTTCACATTTGAATATCCAGTTGCTTGTGTAGAATGACTTCTCAGGAAGAAGATACAACAGTTCAGACTGGAGAGGCAAATGTTATTCCGGCTCCACTAGTCAATCCTCCCGAAAGAGCCCCTACCACGCTATCATACAAAGTTTTTCGCCAGTTGTGTGCTCAGTTTGGCATTGCTGAATCAGATGCCATTCTTCCCGAGAGAAGTAACACTGCTGACATAGCACCCCCTGGCTTTGTGACGGTCAATCGACAAATGTGCCTGAGTGGGGGCGTTCCTCCTTTCAATGACTTTTTCCAACAACTTCTTCGTCAATTGGCCATCGCCCCATCCCAATTACACCCCAATGGCTATGCCATTTTAATGGGGTTGTGTGTACTGTTTAGGAGGACGCTTGATCGATTCCCAAGCTTTGACGAGATTTGCTTCCTATGCACTTACAGCAGGACTAAAGATCACCCCTCTATTACTGTCGTGAGAAGTGCTCGAAATCGTAGATTGATCATCGGTCTTCCTGACAGCGCTCATGGGTTTTTGACTCAATTTTTCTATGTTCCTTGTCCCCCGGGATTTTATGCTGTATGGAGGGAAGGAAGTAAGATTAACCATTCTTACTACGCTTGTTATCCGACTTTTGCGAGACTGAATTGTTAAGTGTTAACTCCGCTTCTTTTTATTTTCAGCGCTTCCTTCCCTATCCAGAGATCCAGGCCATAAAGAAGTTTGTGAGAGACCGAGTGCCGTGGCCGCGGAAGAAAGAAGTGTAAAATTCTTGTTGAGGGATGAATTTCTGCACCAATATGGGCTTTTGCATACTTCTCGCTCTACACACCCCCACGAAGTCCCAGACTCTCCGGCTAGAGCGTCGGATGCCCCCGTTTCTATTGATACATCCATAACGAAAGAATCTGCTTCTGAGGCTTCTCTAGTGAAGTGCTCCACTTCTGTTGATGTCGCGGGGGCATCTGGCAAACTTTCCCCGGTCACCGAAGAAGAAGAGCCTCGGGATTCTCCTTCGCATTCAAAGAAGTCTGGTGACGAAGAAGTCGAGAAAACCAGCCCTGTTAAGCAGAGCAGGGACGACACTTTCGAAGTACTGAGTGACCTCTTTGCCATCTCGCAAGAGATCTTTAAAGATGATCCTATTACTACCAGGGTTTCTTCTTCAGTAGTCGAGGCGACTTCTATTCTGCAACAGACCCCGTTAACTCAAGAGTTGATGTTAACTTCTACTCCCATAACTACTCCACAATTAAAGAGTGGTTCGTATTTCGATGCGCATAGTTTGCACATTACACACACTTAGAATCTTTCGGCACTTTTATGCTTCTGACTTTTTGTATCTTGAAGAATTCTAAAATTTAGCTCTTTTTATTTCAGATCCTCTGATGGGACGCAGCGAATCTTACTATGATGACTTCCAGCGCTACGGGAGGCGTAGCCAATATGATTATAGGCGTTACCTCCCCTCTTACAGAGAATCCGATGAAGAAAGGGCCGCCCGAAAGGCTCAAGAGAAGAGGGCTCAAGAGGAGCTTTATGAAAGAAGGGAGAGGGAGGAGCGCCACGATTCTTCACAGAGAGGCGACGATTCCCACAAAAGAAAATCCCATGATGACCAAGGAAAAAGTCATATGGTTGAGGATTCAAGCAAGCGAGCCCGTCATGGTGAGAAGCATACCTCTACAACTCCTGAAAAGGTTGCTATCCCCATCTCGCTTGACATTCCTTCCGGCTCTCCCGCTCTTGGGAAGACAAACATCCAAACAATAATTAGCAGGCCCAAATTCCAAGTCGGACCGGGCCCGACCACTTTGCAAAGTCGGTTTCCACAGTGGTGTCTGAAGGGAGTAAGGTTCGACCTTGACTTGGTCCCCATTGACAAGTCTGCCATGTTACGAAACCTCGATGCCGTCAAGCTTGATATTGAGAGGATGTCGAACTGGCAAAAACTTGTTGACGAGCTCCAAAGGGTTAATCGTGCAAACATAGAGGCCATGCTCACTATGGAAAATGATAAAGCCGAATGGCAAAAGGTTCTCGAGCAACACGATACTGAAATGAGGAGCATCACTTCTTACAATGAAGAGCTTGAAGCAAAAATTGAGGAACTGAAACAAGAGCTTGCTACTTCCTCTACTTCCTATTCTCAAAAAGAAGAAGTGCTCCTAAAACAAGTGAGAGATGCTCATGCCAGCCAAAGGGATGCCGAAGACAGGCTTGAAGTGCAAAAAAGAATTAGTGAGGGCTATGTTGCTGATATTGAAGAGCTTCGGAAGAAAAACAGCTCCCAAGAGGCGGAGATTCAAATGCTTAAGCTTCAACTTTCCAAAGCTGAAAGGGAGCGTGATGAGGCCGTTGCCGGCAAAATTGCAGCTGAAGAATCTCACGAGGCAACAAGGACCAACATCAGCTCAACATTATTTGATTTCTACTTGCATAGCATCTTGGGGCACGGTAGCCTCGCCTTTCTAGGCGCCAAGTATGAAATTACTCTGGCTGAAGTTTGGGAGGCCGCACTTGATATGCTTGGCGGTAAAGGCGCTGGTTATGCCGAGTCGGCTCTTGAGGAGCATTATCTTGATGACGATGCTCGCGCCGCTCTCGCCAGGGGGAGAGAACAGCTTGCAAAATTAAGGGCCGAAACAGCGGCAGGAGAATATTCTGGAAAAATTATTTCAACTGCTCCGATTCAACCTTCTCCTTCAGCCGAAATTGATATCATCGGTTCCAGCTCCCACTCCCCATCTCCTACTAAAGTTACCACCGAGATCGCAAGCATACAAGGTGGAGATGAAGGCGACGAGAGTGCCGAGGCGCAGGCTTACGAAGTTGACGTCAGGAAACCGACTTCTGCAGGTAACCCTACTGACAATCTTGCCCAAGTAAACTACTCATCTGTTTCTTACGAGCTTGATGAGCTTCTTGACTACTTCTTGAATCTTAGCGAACCTTTATCTCCTCTTTTTACTGACTTGAACTTTTTTCCTTCTGTAGAGAAAACGTCGGGCATTGTTCAAGCTTCCCCACCTCCAATTATTCCTCCTCCATCTATTCAGGTGACTCCTCCTTCCGCCTCGCAACCGGGATCACAAGAGGAGCAAATAGAAGCTCTTCAAGACTTGGACGATCACATTGCTTCACAAGAACACAAAGGAGAAGAAACTGAAGGGAGTGAGAAGACTCCAGAAGCGACTGGTTCCGATGATGAACCATTAATTAAACTTCTTACTCCAGGGAGTGGGTCTTCCTCCAAGAAGAGAGGAAAGCAGGGAGTTTCCAAGAAGAAGAAGAAGGGATCTTTAACTGGCAAAGAAAAAACGGAAGAAAGTCCGACTGAGCCCCTTTCTCCTTCATCCCCTACTCTTACAAGCCGGCCTAAGAAGTTGGTTATTCGGCCGGGTGCGGGCTCAAAAGGTGGACGGAAGAAGAAATGATGGCTCTGGTCCTATGGCTTTCATATGGCTTTTTGCCTTCTTTTTTTTTTTTTGCATGTACTGACCGGAAATTGTGTGGATACCGGCCCCCGCTTTTCTTTTGTTTTTTACTTTGGAACCTGTACCTGTATAAAATTCTAATAGTGTTGAATAAAATGATTCTTTTTCTTTGTACAAACTTCTGTCTGTATCTGAGAATGCATTTATTCCAGTTATATTTATTCATTTTTGTACAAGTTTCTTTGCACGATATTGCAGTGAGCTTATGGTATACTGTTTGAGCCCAATTTTACCGATGTAGTCATACCATGTTGCCCCTATACCATAAGCTCATTGTAATATTTTATTTTATGAGGAACTTGTACTTTTATTTTTTAAAGAATAGTTATTCCATACTTGGAGGAATATTATTTCGTTAAAAAAAAAACAGAGTACAAATTCGTTTTTACGCTTCATCCTTCGAAGATATCACTTTTTCTTTTGTGCATATACACATTTTACCAAGTGAATTCTTCTATGTGGTAAAGCAAGCCTCTGAAGGGTACTTTGACTTCTTTCTGAGGAAGATTATTTTCCAGAATAGGTAAATCATTCTTCCTTCGAAAGTTAAAGTGTGCCTTTGATGAGGATTTTTTTTTGTTTTGCATTTCAGCTTTGGTGAAGTGAAACTCCGAAGAGCGGCTGTTGCACTTCAACTTCTGGTGAAATGTGCCTCCGAAGAGGGCTTTGCTTTGTTTTGCATTTCAACTCTGGTGAAGTGAAACTACGAAGAGCGGCTGTTGCACTTCAACTCCTGGTGAAATGTGCCTCTGAAGAGGGCTTTGCTTTGTTTTGCATTTCAACTCTGGTGAAGTGAAACTCCGAAGAGCGGCTGTTGCACTTCAACTCCTTGTGAAATGTGCCTCCGAAGAGGGCTTTGCTTTGTTTTGCATTTCAACTCTGGTGAAGTGGGCCTCCGAAGATGGGCTCTTACACTTCAACACCTGGTGAAATGTGCCTCCGAAGAGGGCTTTTGATTACCTGGAAGTTACTCTCTCATGGTTGGAGGGTCATGACTCCTCCAATCTTTTTTGTTGAGTAGAGAACTTTCTTTTTTGCGGCATATGCCTCGTTAGAGGTCTTTATCCTCCGAAGAGTTGTGCCTCCGAAGAGGGCTTATGCCTCCGAAGAGGGCTTTAGTTGTTCCTTGTCCACTTGCTTATGCCTTTTCAGCGATCCTCTATTTTCTTTTCAAGCTCACACTCCCTTCTCTTACAAGTAGTTTGTTTAATCCAAAGAAGTGTACTTCATTGCTAGGCAAGTTCGCGAGAACGGGCATAAGCTTCTTAATTGGATGTCTGTTTGTTCAAACGATCTCAATTTATTAGCAAGGGCCCGTTTTCGACGAAATCATCGGCCGTTCAATTGAAGCACTTCCTATCTAGGATTTGAATTCGGGGCTTTTGTGGCTCGAAATTTGTTTGTTGAATGATAACAAGAATCACTTGGTCTTGTAACGTGCAAGTTTTATTTTCATTATCTGCAAAAATTTAAATCGACATTTCAGCAATACATTTAATGCACTTTTTATATCGAAAATAAAGCAAACATGTAATAATAATAAGGAACACAAGATTTATAGTGGTTCGGCCAAGAATTTGGGCCTACATCCACTTTATAGTCTTTCATTATTCACTTGCATCGGCTTTACAATTGCTTTCAATTACAAGAATCATACATTCATAAATTTTTTTTACAATATTTCAACAAAGCTTTCAAGTAAAGTATGGACGCAAGTGATTGTTGTTCCAAGCTCTTGGAATTTGATCTCCTTCGACAGTAGTGAGTTTGAATGTGCCGTCAAGAAGCTTCTGACCTATGACATATGGTCCTTCCTAATTTGGCCCAAACACACCTGTCGCCGTCATAATTCTCTTCAGGACTAGATCTCCAATCTCAAAGCTGCGTTGGCGAACTTTGGAATTGAAATGTCTGGCTATCCTTTGCTGATGAGCTGCGATTCTGAGCTCAGCCTCTTCTCTTTTTTCATCAAGGAGATCTAGTGCCTCAAGCTGTAGTTTTTCATTCTCCGCTTGATTGAAGTGGATTCTTCTATGTGAAGGGACCTCTGTTTCTACCGGAATCATTGCTTCTGACCCGTATGCCAATGAAAACGGAGTATGCCCAGTCGCAGTTTTGTGGGTGGTTCTGTACGCCCATAGTGCTAGTGGTAGCTTATCGATCCAACCACCTTTTGCTCTTTCGAGTTGCTTCTTGATGGTTGACTTGATAATTTTGTTTACTGCTTCCACTTGCCCGTTTGCCTGCGGATGAGCCACTGCTGAGAAGCTTTTTCGGATTTTGAATCGCTTGCAAAAATCTTGGAATTCTTCGCTTTCGAATTGAGTACCATTGTCTGTAATTATCTTTTGAGGCACACCATATCTGCAAATGATACTTTTAGTCACAAAATTTATCATCTTTTTAGAGGTGATCGTAGCCAATGGTTCAGCTTCAGCCCATTTAGTAAAATAATCTACAGCAACAACGGCATATTTGATTCCAGATTTGGCAGTTGGTAAAGGTCCTATAAGGTCTATCCCCCAGATTGCAAATGGCCATGGACTGACCATCTGTGTGAGTTCAGTGGAAGGTGCTCTAGGAATTTTGGCAAATCTCTGGCACTTGTCACATTTTCGGGAATAGTCTGCAGCATCTCGATTAATCTCTGGCCAAAAATATCCGTATCGGAGAACCTTTTTTGCTAAAGTTTGACCACCTAAATGATCACCACATTCTCCTCCATGTACCTCAGCTAGGATTGTTTTGGACTCTTCCCTGGATACACATCGAAGTAATGGCATTGAGAATCCCCGTCTGTATAATTGGCCATCCTGGACTATATAGCGAGAGGCTTTCCTCAGTAGCTTCTGTCGTTCTCTTGAATTTTCCGGTAAAGAGCCATTGAGCAGATATTCTGTTATTGGAGTCATCCATGATTCTTGCTCTTGAGACACACTCATGATCCAATCAATATCCATCTCATTAATGCTCGGAGCCGACAGGACTTCCACTGGAGTTAACCCCAGAAATTGAGCTTCGCCTGTGCCAGAGTACTTTGCGAGAGAATCTGCTTTCGTGTTTTCTTCTCGAGGAATATGGCTTATCGTGTAATGATCGAAGTCATATAGAAGTTCCCAGGCCTTTGACAAGTAGGCAGGCAGATTTCCCCCTTTCGCTTGAAATTCCTTCTTGACCTGGCATACAATAAGCTGAGAATCACTGAAGATCTGTAATGCTCGGACGTTTAGTTCTTTAGCAATTCTCAAGCCAGCGATAAGAGCTTCGTATTCCGCTTCATTGTTCATTGAAGGAAATTCCAATCTTAGCGCATAGCATAATGACCGACCTTCAGGGGTTTCAAGTACAACCCCGGCTCCAGAACAGTAGTCATTTCTTACGCTATCAACATATAACTTCCACTGGATTGGGGAATTATCGATCGTTTCTTCCTCACCGTTACCCTTATCTGTGAATTCTGCGATGAAATCCGCTAAAGCTTGTCCGTTGATTGCTTTTCGGGGGTGATAAGTGATGTCATATTGACTGAGTTCAATGTTCCACTTTAGAAGACGACCCGAAGTCTAAAGGCGAAACAGGACTTGCTTTAGAGGTTGATCAGTGAGGACTCTGATAGGATGAGCTTGGAAATATTGCCTCAACTTCCTCGATGCAATCAATAGACAATAGGCGAGTTTTTCAAACTTGGAGTAACTCATCTCTGCCCTAGTGAGTCTTTTGCTGATATAGTAAACCGGATGTTGAATCCTCTTGTCTTCTCGTATCAGTGCTGCGCTTAGAGCATGAGATGATACTGCCCAGTATATAAGAAGATCCTCACCATCGCCGGGCCTAGAAAGTATTGGAGGCGTTTCCATATGACGAATCAATTCATCAAAGGCTTTTTGGCATTCGGGAGTCCAATCAAAGTTTTTCTTTCCTTTCTTTAGAGCGTCAAAGAATGGGATGCATTTATCAGTAGCTTTGGAAATGAACCGACATAAGGCGGCAACTTTTCCGTTGAGACTTTGCAATTCCTTCTTCGTTCTAGGAGCTTTGACTTCTTTTAAGGCGGTAATTTGAGCTGGACTAGCTTCAATGCCTTTAGCGCTCACAATGAAACCTAAGAACTTTTCGGACTCCACCCCAAACGAACATTTTAAAGGGTTAAGCTTCATTCCGTATTTCCGGAGGACTGCGAACATTTCTGCTAAGTGTTCTATGTGATCCAATGCTTTCTTGGACTTTACTAACATGTCGTCGACGTAGACTTCCATAGTCTTGCCCAATTGCGGTTTGAACATAGCATTAACAAGTCTTTGGTAGGTTGCCCCCGCATTCTTCAGCCCGAAGGGCATAACTCTGTAGCAGTAAAGACCAACATCGGTGATAAAGCTCGTGTCCTCTTGATCTGGCTCATGCATCATGATCTGGTTATATCCGGAGTAGGCATCCATAAAAGATAACAATTCATGTCCCGTTGTTCCATCTACCAGTTGATCGATCCTGGGTAATGGGAAGCAGTCTTTGGGGCAGGCCTTGTTTAGATTTGAAAAATTGATGCACACTCTCCATTTTCCGTTGGCTTTCTTAACCAGCACTGGATTTGAAACCCAATTCGGATAGGTAGATTCTCTGATAAAGTCATTCTCCATGAGCCGATCAACTTCTTCTTTTAATGCTGCTGACCTTTCTGGACCTTGGGTTCTTCTTTTCTGTTTCACAGGCGTAAATTTTGGATCAATATTCAGAGCATGTACTGCAACTTCTGGGGATATTCCGCACATATCGGCATGAGTCCAAGCAAAAACATCCAAATTTGCTTTTAAAAAAGATATTAAGATATTCTGAATTGACACATTAAGTTGTGAACCCACATTCAACACCTTATTTGGGTCCTTCGGGTCAACAGGTATTGGTACTGTCGTTTCCACCGGTACCACTCTATTCTCCCCTGCACTGGCTTTTCTAGGATCCATCTCTTTTCGTGCTCCGCTGTGCTCGCCAGTGCAGGGTCCGCCCTGTAATTGCTACAAGGTTGGTTCTTTGATGCGGACTGGGGTTGCCGCATCCTTTCCCATTTCTCTTTTCCTTGCCTCTCGCAGCTCTGTCAGATAACACTCCCGCCCGGCATTTTGATCCCCTTTTATAACTCCTACTCCATTGTCTGTGGGGAATTTAATGGTGAGGCACCATGGGGCCAGAACAGCTTTGAACGCTGCAAGAGTTGGACGGCCAAGGAAAGCATTATAAGCGGAAAATTCGTCAACAATTACAAAAGTTTGCTTGCGGACTACTTTTCTTTCTCCCTCTCCGAGTTCTACAAGCAAATCAATGGTTCCTATCGGCTGCTTTGGCTCCCTAGTGAAGCCAGTGATTTTCTGTGACGAAGCTTGCACATCAGCCATAGGGATCTTCATTTGGTCGAATGTTTTCTTGAAGAGGATATTACAGGATGCGCCACAATCAATGAGAACTCTTCTGACAATAGCTGGCCCGATACCAGCCGAGATGACTAAGGGATCCAAGGTAGGAGCTTCAACACCTGTGGAATCCCTGGCTCTGAACACAATATCATCATTGAAAGTTCTTTGTTGTTTCAGGGGCGTAGCATCTTCCAAAACAAAGACATCTTCTTCGGCCGGTACATATTTCAAAGCCCGAGTATACCTTTCCATCTCACCCCAGCTCCTGCCTGCTGGATGAGGTCCTCCCGTAATGACATTGATAACAGGCCTTCCGGATTCATGCCCTGTAGCCTTCTCACTTGTCCTGGGTTGATGAGCAGGAGCTTGTCGTCCCTGACTAGACGAAGCAGGATTGCTGCTATTCTTTTTCACAAATTGCTGCAGCTTGTTTTCCCTTATCAACTCTTCAATCAAATTTTTCAATTGGCGACATTCATCGGTATCATGACCGGGTTGATTATGGAAGCGACAGAACTTTCCGCTTTGTACAGCTTTTTTTCCGGTTCTCAGAACGGGAGGTTTAGGATAATCAACAGAATCTTTAGTGGCAAGGTAAATACGCTCCGGTGTATCTGATAATGGAGTATATTCCGATGGCTTGAAGGAACGAGGCTTCTTCAGATTTTTCTGTTTCTTCCCATCGTTATTTTCCCTTTTCTGTCCTACAGATTCATACTTGCGTGGAGCAACAATGTTATCTTCAGCTTTTTCCGATACTGCCTTTACCGGTACAGGTCGGCTTTCCAGGCGTATGAACTCATCTGCTTTCTTGTAGAATTTTTCAAGGGAATTTGGTTCCTTCATGTTTAGCCATTTTCCAAATTCGCTTGACTTGTCGATGGCCCTCATCAGATAAGTCAAGATCATCCGTGGTTCTGCATTATCTACCTCGGCCAACGCTATATTAAAGCGATTCAAGAAAGATCTGATAGTTTCCCCTGGACTCTGTTCTAAACTTGACAATGACATGATATCTTTGGCTTTTGAAGCATATAGTCTGAACTGCTCCTTGAATTTTCGGGTTAGGTCAGAAAACTGATCTATAGATCGGATTGGTAGCTTGGTGAACCAAAGCAGAGCTATACCTTCCAAATATACAGGAAAATATCGACACTTTATTTCATCAAAAGCTCTGGCACCTGTCATGTGCCAATCATACTTATACAAGAATTCGTTCGGATCACTTGTCCCCTTGTAAGCTGGAATGGTTGGAGGGACGAACTTCCTCGGAAACTCAGCCTTTAAGATCCTTTCGGTAAACGGGGTTTTACTTGGAGCGAAACCCCATTCTTTCTCATCTTCATCCCTTTGCATGATCTCTTTCATGATTTGTCGAACCATTTCAGAAAGATACCCCTCATCATTTCGAGCTTTAGATCCACCAACTTCAGGAAGTGCCTGCTCAAAGGGGCTGGCAGCCCTCTCAGGAACGTTTCTTTCTTCAGCATCATGAACGTTGCCGACAAAGTTCCTTTCATTACTCGTTGGTTGACGGTTTGCCCTAAGCAAATCGTTCAACCTATTCAAAATTAGAGCATTTTGGGCATTCTGAGCCTCCAATTGTGCATTTTGGGCATTTATCTGCTGGTTCAGCCCTAAGATTACAGCATCCAACTCTGCTTTTGTAACCCCAACAGGAGGAGTGGCTTGATTAGGTACTGGGGAAGCGGAGGTTCCTTCTTGAACATTTCCAGATCTAACAGATCTACTACTTCTCCCTGGAGCCATGATTTCGGATAAACTTCTAGTCCTCAGAGAGATTACTTCGACAAACTTTCGTGGAGCAATGATGATAATTCGCCTGAGTTCAGCTTCTCAGTGAAAGCACCAAAAATGTTAACGCGAAAATCTGACGCTAACACCCCGGTGTGTGTAAAAACGATGTTAAAGCACCACCTGTAATACGGGAATCAAGAAATAACAGTAAGTAACAGAAAATGCAGTAAATGTGCACAGGGTTTATAGTGGTTCGGCTTATGATCAAGCCTACGTCCACTTCAATCCTTTTTATTGCTGATCGGATTACAACTTATTACAATCTCTTTCAATTACAATCCAATTCAATTCAGAAAACAAGTAGCTAAGGAAAACTTCGTCGTCACAGAGTTCTTCGAATCCATGATTGAATGTGTTAAATTCCTGTGCGAAGTTGATCTAAGAATCTTGTGTGTGCTTGAAGCGATGGAGTGTAGATTGCTTTGAAGATAGTGAAGTCTCGATCTCTTGAAGAAAATGATCCAAAAAGTCCCCTGATTGTTGGAGCTAACGGTGTATCTATAGGGGGACTCGGGATTAAGTCGCTTGGCATAGGTCGCGAGCGACCTATGATAGGACTTGAGTCGTTGGTGAGCGAAGAGAGCGCGAGTCACGACCTAAGTGATATCCCCTTTTCCATATAAGCTAATGGGTACCAGTTAACGACTCATGGGAAGCGGCATCACTTATCCTCTAAGTGTCAGGTCGTGAGCGACCTAAGGCAAGTTATAAGCCGGCAGCGACTTATGGATAGGTCGTAAGTCGTGTTTCCGAGATAAGGCTTAACTAGGTTGCTGTGTCTACTTAGTTACTAGGCCGCTGCATTCTGTAAGTCGCTTCCTCTTAAGTCGTTTAAGCAGTTAAGTCGTAAGCCCCATTTTATCCTTCTAGGTCGCTCACTCTTCTAGCTCTTTAAGTCGTTATCCTGCTTCTATGGTTAGGTCGTTAGCTTGGTAGGTCGTGGGTCGTTCATTCACTTAAACTGTTAGGTCGGTCCATTCTCTTAACCCGCTAAGTTATGGTTCCCTTGAGTCGGTAAGTCGTCCACCTTTAAGTCGTTAACCTGATGTTGGTCCATTAACTCATTAAGTCGCTTCATAACTTAAGTCGTTAACTCATTGAGTTGCTTGTCCATTAAGTCGTTGATCTCCTTAAGTCGTGAGCCTTTTTGAATCGTGAGCCTTTTTGAGTCGTGAGCCTTTTTGAGTCGCTTAACATAGGAGTTAACAGTATCGATCGGACTTGTCGTGTGATCGTACGGACTCGAAACGCCTGGAAATCGATTTAATTGAAATTAATTTGAAATCGAGTTGAAAATATTGTTTTTAGCATAACTTCTTCATACAACGCAATTTGAACCTGAAATTTTTTTCATCGCGTTCGGAATATTTTAAAATATCTATTTTGATATATGGTTTGACCCAATTTCGTTCCAGAGTCACAACAGGCTTTTCGGGCCATATATCGTCCAGCGCGTACATCCATTTGATCCAGTCCATTCTTTTTCCAACCTCGTCTATGAATATCCTATTATAAACCCTAATTCCTCTTATTTTCATTTGTCTGTACGTATACCTCAACTCTCTCCTCCTCAATGGCAGAAAAAAAATTCAGATCCAAATCCATTTCAAAATCAAAATCAAAAATTCAAAGTCCCTAAAAAATTCCAAAAAAAATATATATATTGAAGATCTCAATGAGCGTAATGTTCTGGTGGTGTTCGTTTTCCGATTTGGTTTGTGGTTTGAATTGGCACGCGTGTCGATTTAAAGCGTGTGAAAAGGCGGTATGTTACATAGCACGCGGGGACAAGTTATTATTTCTAATATTGATTGTCTACTGAGCATAGCTTACACCGATCCTAAGTTATACTAAGCATTCAACCATGATGTCTACTGAATCTGTTATGAGATCAAGTTCTGCTACCTTATCTGACAAGCCTGCATCGAGTCAGCAGATATAACAAGTAGGGGATATGACCCACAAGCAAATCTCTTCTCTAACATCCCGGTCCTTTCTACAAAAGTAATTGACCCATCTCCCAACGCCACGGAGGATGCCATCATTTTGAACAATCTGGCTGACCCATATAAGCTTTCAAAATCGGCAAAGCTGCTTTACGTTGATTGTGTTCTATCCATGGGATTCCCTTTGAAAATGTTTTGGTTCTGTCAAGGCAAGATAGACCTTACTTGCCTCTAGCTAGATATACCGCATCCAATAAATTCATGTGCTAGGCCAGATGCATGCCACTATTCAACTCATTTGTTCGCGAGATGCTGAGTTACATGGGAATCGCTCCTACTCAGCTACACCCTAACAGCTATGCTTTTGTCCATGGCACCTTCCTCTTCATGAATGTCTTATTTGTTCGCCAACTCCCGTAGACATCCAATTCATTTACAACTTCAAGAGACGGGCCGGTAGTCATCCTACGTCTTCCTCAAACCCTTGCCCAAATATCAGGTCTTAATGGGCACATGGAATAAATTCTACTTATTTAAACATGAATGATTCTACGTACGATGTCCTCGCGGCTTCATAAGAAGATGGTTGAAAGGACGTAAGTGCTATCCTTGTCTTTTCCTTTAGCCAAAAGATTCCAATCGCAGCTTCTTCCTTAATTGTACTAACTCCTTCAACTCTTTTAGGTGTTCAACCTCGGCCTTAAAGCGTTAGTTACTTCAAGGTTATTGTGGCTATTCGCGCTACTCCAGTGGAGGATCAAGACATCAAACTCCTTGTCACCGATGAATTGCCCTCACTGTTTGGTCTGTTAGAAGACAGTCATAGAATTGGTCTCCCTGGAAGTAGAGTGATTCCATAGACCATCTCCATGAGAAGGGGAGAATTAAATGACACTATGGTGCCCCTTGATGAGGGAAACCAAGAAAGCACCGAAGAGGAAGAAATAAAGGAATCAGAGGATGTAGGGCCAAGCAATGAAGACGCGGGACTTGGAAAAACACTGACAGTTGATGTGCCACACACTAGACAACCACAACCTCCCTCGAAAAGGGGAAAAAGTTTGGCGCATAGGATTCGAAAAAAGAAAACCGGGGAACCCCCAAAATTTATCATAACTCCGGTTGAAAAAGGCTCGTCTTCTCAACAGATGGAGAGCATGTTAAAGGGACTTTCCGACATTTCGATCCCGGATGATTTACTAAATTACAACTTCACCAATCTTGATGTTAAAGGGCTTAACTCGCCCATGAGAAGTAGCGAAGGCATGCAACCATCCAATAGAGGAGAAGAAACTCCCAAGAGAAAAGAAAACATTACCGGTCCATCGGGGGGAACACTAGGACACACATGAGCACTTGTACTCCACCATTCAATCGTGATTAACTCTTCATACAACAACTCCTAATATATTCCCATTTGGTTCTTTTACAAGCGCAATGTCTCATTCACATGCCTTTGATCGACTCCATGGCTCTTTCACTTACTATCGCTTGAATCGAGAATCCAAATCCGGAAGGCGCCGAGACAAAGATGAAGACAGGATAGAGAGTATCACTTTCGAGAATCTTCCTCTTCATCCAAAAGGAAGTCTCAGGCATATGCTCTGTGCTAGGGCGGTCCATCCAACCCTCTTGCATATAGCGGAGATAAGTCCGCACATCGGGGTTCCCAATCTGCCACTTCCCATGACCACCACTCTGGATCATCAAGTACCACGCAATCTCATGAGCATTGTAAACATACACTAGTTACGTTTAAACAAATCCCTCTGGTTATTGCCTAAGATCCTACCATAGTGGAGAAACTAGCTGAACTCAAGGCTGCATTCCTGGAAATATTCTTTGATGGGCCCAAATTCCTTCCCTCTATACACATCATCCCTTGAATTGTCAAGGAGAGCACATTAGCATGTATGAATGATGTGTACGTTCAGCATGAAGCGTTCATTCACCTAGCAAAAAAAGTCTTTGAAGTTTCTACCGAGCTCCAGAATGAGATTGATCGCCTTAAGATAGAGGCGATCCACAATAAAGATATCATCAAACATTAAGATACCGAGCTGCTCGAATTTAAGTCTCAACTTGACGAGGCGAATATAAAAGTAAAAGAGACAGCTGAGGCATTTAGTTGCCTAGAGACTTCACATAAGAGGGAACTGGACACCGCACTTCAATGTAGTGGCACCCTAGCTTTAGAGAAAGACTCCTTACAAAAGGAGAAAGATGTCTTAGCCCACCGCATTAAGGAGCTAGAAAATTACTGTTCAAGGAGAGGGAGGAGAAAGTCCAGGCACAAGAAGAGTTGCAAAAATATTGCGAGGAGATTGTCGAAACCAGAAATTTAAAAATTAAACTTGATGAGCAGCACTCCCAAATCGAAGCCTTAAATGGAGCCGCCCGCAAAGAGGGAAAGAAGGATGTGCTCGCGGAAGCTAACTCCTAGGTTAAGGCAGCGATTGAGTCCGGCAAGGAAGAGATTAAATGCTTATTCGATCCACTCATTGCCGAATACAATGCAAAATTTCTCCTTCACCGCGACTTAACTTTCCTAGGAGAAGGCTATCTCAAATCGCTCACTAAAGCTTGGGTGATCATTACAAAGATCAAGAAAGTGGAGTTGGGGATGGCAGAGCTTGACAAAGGGGCACTTGTGCAGGAAGTGCTTCGAGGAAATGAGCCATCTAACTTGGCTGCTGCAAAACTCCAATTCGCCAAAGCTCCTACAATGCCTAAGGAAAAGGAAGATATCGTAGGGTCTTCTAGAACTGAGCCTGAGGGTCCTCCTCTTGTCTAGCAATTTGGGATGTCATCGAAGCAACACGTCGGTTATGATCTAGACAAGCCTGGACTTGGCCCACACATGCTGTCTCTCATCGTTGAAGGGAGCATCCCGGCGACCACTAAAGGCCAACTGGATGCTTGTACCGTATATAACTCCTTCAAATTGAAAAGTTGATGTTTCTGGCATATAATGGCTATAGACTTGCATTTTTGTGAAACTTTATAGGTCATCTGGGTCGTGAATTAACTCCTAGGAGCAATGTCACCATAGAGCAGGATGGAAAAGTGGCCGAGGCTTCGGCCGCTGCAGATACTCCGAGGCCCGGCGCTCAAATGATTGGGGCACTTGATGAGGACAATCCCAAAGACCCATCTTTTACTAAGGAGCAGGATGACATTGTGGTCATGGGTTCTTCGGAGCATACCGCTAAATTCAGCTTTAGAGAACAAATTGAAGAAGAGGAAAAATCAAAACTCAAAGTCAATGGTGAACCCGATGTGGTGGCTGTTGAAGATCCTCTTTATAGGCCTTTGCAATTCATCCCATCTAGCGGGACCACTCCTATTGTGGTTCCTCCTCCATCCTCAAGTACTTCCATTAAAGGTGGCAAAGGATCTCGAAAGAGGCGCTCGACCGATTCAACTCCTGAAAAATCGAAGAAGGAGAAGAAATTGAAGAAATAGTCATCATCTTGTGTTGTTATACTTAGTCAGAATAAGTTAGAAACGTGTTGTTTTTTCTTTCCTGCTTTCTCTTTTTTTTTCTTTTTAGATGTACGGGCGTGGATCTCAAACTTTAGAATGATTAACAAGGAACTTTTGAGATTGCAAATAATTTTTTTTTATTATTAATCATCGAGTGAATTATTGCTTCAATAGAAGAATAATTTTTTCCCATTCCAAGTACTTGTAATAATTTTCACAAGTTTCGTTGATAATTCACTATCTTAATCTTGATGCCCCTCCATAGGCCCCATCTTAAGTCGTAAGCAATGCTAAGCCGAAACCATACCTATCGATTGTATTTTTGATGATAACCGTTCGAGCCTCTACCGTTGATCTTAGATTGGAACTCATAGGATAGCGAATGACTGAAAGCTCACCAACCTATCCATTGGGTTTTCTAATTAACCTGTGGTTTGGGGACTTAGAATTTTTCATCGAATTAATTACATTCTAGTCCATGCTCCAGGGACTTAGATTACTCTAGTCCATGCTCTGGGGGCTTAAAGATTTTTGTCAAGTTGTTTATACTCCAATCCACGCTCCGAGGACTGAAAGTACTCTGGTCCATGCTCTAGGGACTTAGAGATTTATGTCATGTCGTTTATACTCTAGTCCATGCTCCGGGGACTTAGCGTACTCTAATCCACGCTTCGAGGAGTTAAAAGTTTATGTCAAGTCATTTATACTCTAGTCCGCACTCCGGGGACTTAGAGTACTCTAGTCTACGCTCTGGGGACTTTGAGATTTATGTCGAAACACTTATACTCCAGTTTGCACTTCGAGGACTTAGAGTACTCCAGTCTGCACTCAACAGACTTAGAAATTTATGTTGAGTCGTTTATACTCTAGTCGGAGCTCCATGACTTAGGTTACTTTAGTCCGTGCTCTAAGGACTTAGAGATTTATGTCAAGTCGTTTATACTCTAGTCCGCGCTCCGGGGACTTAGAGTACTCTAGCCCGCACTCCGGAGGCTTAGAGATTTATGTCATTCTCCTACCGTCAATAACCTTTGTTCCTCATTGTGGAAGTTGCCTTTTGGTTCATCTATAGAAATTGCCAATCGAGATGACTCACAAAACCCCCTTTGTTCATTTTTATCGGGGATCGGTATAACTGGTCGATTTTTAACTCTACACATCTGTTCATACATTGCAAATGTCGATATCAATAAGTTCTAACACATACTTAGCATAACATGCAAGAATAGTAATTTATGCAAGGAAGCTTCAAGATTTTATTCATTATAAAAATAGGGATAGAATACTTTTTCTTATTACATATCAAAAAAGTCAAATGTCAAAGAAAATATTGGAAGCAAATACTATTAAAATGCAAAAGAAGTAGACTTGGTGAAATAGTGTTGCAAATGCTCGCTATTCCATGCTCTTGGAAGCGACACGCTCTCAACAATCGCTAGCTTCGAAGTTCCTTCTCCATGCCTATGTTCAATGATGTATGGCCCTTCCCATGTCGGGTTCATGTGCGATGGGATCGAAAAAATTCATTTTAGGACAAGGTCACCAACTTCAAAGGTTTTCGGTCGGACTCTAGCATTATAGTGCCGGGCGACTCGGTGTCGATGTGCAGCTGCTCTCAAATCGGCCTCCTCATGCGTTTCATCAATAAAGTTCAATGACTCCAATAAGAGGTTTTGGTTTGTTCTGGATTCGTATTAAGTTACCGATCAGAAGGGACTTCGAGCTCCACAGGAATGACTGCTTCAACTTCGTAAGCAAGAGCGAATGGAGTGTGGCTGGTCGCAACCTTATGAGTGGTCCTGTAGGCCCAGAATGCCATGGGAATTCATTCACCCACATGCCTTTAGCCTTTTTCAAATGCTTCTTAAAGATAGAATTTATAACCTTGTTTACAGCTTTGACTTATCCATTCCCCTGAGGATGAGCGACCTTCGCAAATCTTTCTCAATGTGATACCTCCAGCAAAACTCCTTAAACTCGGCACTATCAAATTAAGTCTCGTTATCAGTTACGATAGTTCGCAGAAGACCGAAATGACACACAATATTTAGAAAAATGAAGTTAATGACCTTCTTGGTTGTGATTTTAGCTAATGGCTCCACTTCGGCATATTTGGTGAAGTAGTCAACTACAATGATCACATATCTCGCACCACCTTTGGAAATTGGCAAAGAGCTGATAATATCGATACCCCAACAGCAAATGGCCATGGACTAACCATTTGCATGATCTCCATTGATGGTGCTCTTGAGACTTTTGCATATATCTAGAATTTTCCGCATCGTCTTACATGATCTATGACATCCCGGTTCACAGTCAGCCAATAGTTCACATAATAAAGTATCTTTTTTGCTAACATTTTCCCTCCAGTGTGATTCTCCCTCATGGACTTCTTTCAAGACACGCTTTATCTCGTCATGGCGATGCACCTGAGTAAGGAATATAGAATCTCTTTCAATACATAATTCCTCCTTGCATAATATACCATGAAGCTTTACGAAGGACCTATCGCTTTTTGTTCCTCTTCTCGGGCAAGATTCTATGCTGTACGTATTCTTTAAATAGAGTCATCCATGACCCCCTTCCGGGTTCTGTTTTTGGTAATTGATCAACTTCCATCACATTTATACTTAGGGTATGTAGTATCTTGACAGGAACCAAGCCCATTTGTTGTGCATCACCAGTGCTTGCAAACTTTGCCAACGAGTCGGCTTCTCCGTTCGGCTCACGCAGGATATGCAAAATGTCATAGTATTCGATATTCGCCCACAACTCCTAAACTCGGGTAAGAAATGGGGCAAGCCATTGTGCCTTTTCCTAGTAGTTTCCTCTAACTTGGTACACCACCAACTGCAAGTTACAAAAGATTTCGGTAGATTTCACCCCGAGCTCTCTAGCAAGCATAATTCCATCAACTAATGCCTCGTACTCGACCGTGTTGTTCATAGTAGGGAAATCAAGCTTCAAAGCATAACAGATTGACCGGTTCTTAAAGGTTACAAGAACGATGCTTGCTCCAAAATAATGGTCACTGGATGCTCAATTGGTATATAGCTTCCATCGTATAATAGGGATTACACTACTCTCTAGGGGCTCGTCCTGCATAGTAAAATCCTCTATGAGGTCGGCCAGAGCTTGTACCTAGATAGCTCTTCGAGGTAGATATGTGATGTCAAACTGACTGAGCTGATGTTCCACTTAAGCAGCCTTCTGAATGTCTCAGGTAGTTGTAGGACCTATCGTAAATGTTGATCGGTGTAGACATTGATTGGATGTGCATAGAAGTACGAGCAAAATTTGCACAATGAGAACACCAAGCAATACGCCAATTTGACCAAGCAATGAGAACACCAAGCATTACTACATAACAGTATAATCTAACGCCCGTGAGAAAACTAGCATGCTCCTGAGCTGGGACGTGCATCCAGATTTGGTTGTGCCCCGAGTATGCATCCATAAATGACAAAAATTAGTGCCCTATAGTTGAATCAAGTAGCCGATCAATTCTAGGTAAGGGAAAACTATCCTTAGAGAATGCCTTGTTCAAGTTCAAATAGTCAATACACGTTCTCCATTTCTCATTTGCCTTCTTCACCAGCATGGGGTTTGATATCCATTCGGGATAGAGGGCGTCGCGAATAAATCCATTGGCTTTAAGTTTATCCACCTCTTCTTCAAGAGCCATGGATCTTTTCGGATCCATACCTCGTCTTTTTTGCTTTACAGGGACATACGTCGGATCAATATTCAACACATGGCTCGCAATGGCAGGCAAGATCCTACACATGTTGGAATGAGTCCAAGAAAATACATCCAGATTTTCTCAAATGAAATCGATAAGTTCTCTCGTCATCGAAGGGCTGAGTTGTGAACCAATCTTCAACACCAGCGATCGGTCATCGTGGCGGACTAAGATATCAATCGTTAGTTCAGCCGGTGCTACCTTGGCCTCCTTGGGTTCCACCTCATCATCCCTCGGATACATCTCTATAGAATCGACTGCGGTACACAAGCCAAGGCTCAGGCGCTATTTGTCAATCTTTAGTAATCTAGATGCGGACAGACTTGTCCACACCCTTTCCCTTCTCTTTCCGTTGAGCCTCTCTTAACTCGGCCACATCATAGGCACGCTGATCACCATGCACAACGCCCACTCCATTATCTGTCGAAAATTTCAACGTCAAACACCATGGGGAAATGGCTGCCAGAAATTCAACCAGGGCTGGATGGTCCAAAAGAACATTATACGGTGAACCAACATCTAAGATAATGAACGGTAGGATCCACACCCTCGTACGTTCACCTTCTCCCAGCTCAAATGGTAATTCAACATAACCCACCACTTCAATAGCCCCGCCGTTGAAACCGTGTATACAAGCTTTAGATGGTTTCAAATCCTTAGCCTCTATCCTCATTTGAACATAAACCTTATTAAAGATGATGTTCACAAAAATTTCACAATCAATCAAATTTCTTCTCACCAGGTCGGGGCCAATCATGGCAGAAATAACCATCAGATCGATATTAAGGGCCTCTACTCTATCAAAATCTCTACTTTTGAATACTATATCATCCATCATTGTATGTTGTTGCTTGGCCAAAGTTCAATCCTCTGTATTCAAACAACACTCAAAGTCCACATGTTTCATTGAACTAGAATACCGCTCCATTTCCTGCCAACTTTGGTCCATAGCGTACGGTCCACCAACTATCATGTTTATCACTAATTTCCCACTAGTCTGAGCGGGTTACTAAGGCCAGTGCAGAGCTTGCCCTCAATTGGGATCGAACGTTCTCAGTTCGCTGTCCTGGGACTCTTGATAAAGCGCTGCAACTTTTTCCGCCGAATCAATTTCTCAATGACATCATGGAGATACCTACACTCATCAGTATTGTGCCCGTAGTATTCATGAAATCGATGGCATTTCCTGGTTTTCTTTTGTTCCCCAGACGATTCCGTTGAGCACGGCTGCCTATATTGGAAAGTATTATAGGTCGACAGATCGATGCTCTGTAGAGATGCATTCAGAGGTGTATAGTTGTTATATGTAGGAATCCTTGACTTCCACTTCCCGGGCTCCCTTTTACGATTGAGATTTCCTTCTCTGCTCCTTTTTTGTTAGCCTGGCTTGTTTTAAACATTAACATGGACCTTTTCAGAGCTTTCGCCAGATTGCTTTACTGTGATGTTGCTTTGTACTGCTTCTGTGCTCGGTCCTACAACATTGCTTCTTCTAGAAAGTCTGGCCTCTTCCTTTTTCATGAACTGGTTTGCCTTCATCAACTACATTACCATTGTGAATAAATCTGGTGTTTGGATCGGTGGCGCCAGGTGGTGGTCGTGCTCTGTCCCGTACGAATGTTTTGGCCGGTGTCTCCAGGGCATCTCACGCCTTCTTGGCCTATTATCTTCCAAATGTGTATCCTGGACATTCACCTCATTATCATTCTGGAGAGGTTGTTGACTAGCATCCATGCATGCTCTAGTGTCTAAGTTCTCAGTTCCAAGCTGAGTATGACCCCTCAGTTGCAGTTGAGGTCCGTGCCTCTGGTCGAGGGATCGGTACCGCCCCTAGGGAGGGATCGGTATCGACCATTAGGGAGAGATCAGCACCGACCCGGTTTGGCAGACCAGTATGGTCTGCCAAACGTTGCTTCCTCACTCCATCTCATGTTGTTTCAATCCTACTGTACCTACACCTATGGTGCTCGTTCGATGAAGTTGAGCTATCTGATGCCGAGTACGAAGAAAGACCTCCTCCGGTGCTTCGGCGCTGCGGTTGAGCAATCTGGTTCATCGGGTTGGCATTAGCCTGGATTTGCTCATTTAGTTGCCTACAGCTCTTCATAAGCTCCCTCATCAAGTCATTAAATTCAGCTATGTTAATGGAATCGGTGGGGTCCTAGACTACAGCAGGCTCTATATTCACATTAGCAAGCTAGTTGCTCGGACCTCTTTGTTGGACACTGGCAGTTTCGTTCGCGTCAACATTGTGGGAAGCAGATCTGGTGCACCTTACCATCTTTAATTCCTTTTCTTAGATCTTGAAAACTCTAAATAATATCTACAAGCTTTTGAAAATGAACCTAGATCTCCTTCGGTGGATTTCATCAATCCAGTTGCAACAAAGGTGATCCTATAGCCTGAGAATCGACTCTTTCAATGAAAGCACCAAAATGTTTGCAACTAAATTGGTCATAAACACCTGAGAATAGATTTTAGTTGTGAAATAAATGAAAAAATTAAATGAAAACCAAGTCATAACACTGACTACAATGAAAAATGCAACAGAGAGCAAAAACAACAAGGTTTATAGGGGTTCGGCGTTGATTGCCTACGTCCACTTTGAATGCGTTCTTTGTTGCTTCACAAATCACTCATTTGCACTTACAATCAGCAAGAAATAACAAGAGATCAAGGTAGAATTAAATAAGATTGGTTACAAATATGTTTGAGTTTCACTTATCAGCCAAAAAGAGAGGTCCCCCAAAATGGCCCCCTGCCCCTGTATTTATAGATGAGGTCAAACTCTAATTTGATTGAAATTTCAGCATCTAGACCCCCTCAACAATATGGGCCCACCATAGGGAGGGCTAGGCCCAACTATCCATGAGTATGGGTCATTACCGACCCCTTCATAGTTTGAGTTTGGACTAGTGACCCATACGGTGGCTTTCTTACAATCTACATTGATGTTGTTCCAAATATCATAGTTCTTGGACTTGTGAATCTCTGGTTCTCATCATGTTTTAGTTATAGCCCCAAGCCGGTCAAGGTAATGCCGATTCGAGATGCTTCCTTCTACTATGCTAACCACATACTTATGAACATATTATGCCGACCCATCCTTATGAACATATGACGCCAACCCGATCCGTACCATGCCAACCCCATACTTATAAAGATATTATGCCGACAAGATCCATACCATGCCGACCCATCCTTATGAACATATGATGCCGACCCGATCCATGCCATGCCGATACCATATTATGAACATATTATGCCGACCTAATCCATACCATGCCGACCCTATGGTTTCACAAGTCATATCGACCCTATGGTGCTAAAGATACACACCGATCCCTTCCTTTGTTGCATGTTATGTTGATCCCACTAGCATCATCAAAACATGTTGGACTAGATACTACAAGTTATATTGATCCCTCAATATTTCCATCTAGATTGACTATCCAACCAAGTAACCATGTCGATCCATGTTTCATCCAAGTTAATTTCCATCTTTTTGGCATCCTGCGCTGTTTGGCTATCAACTCTATTCAATCTAAGCTTTGTATAATTATCCGGGCTCTATTTCTAAGTCCTGTAGTTGTTGCCTCATGGTCGTCCTTCTTGTCAATAGACGAATCCATCTTACGCGACCAGTCCAACATAGCCGGGTCAGGGTACCAAGTAACAAGTGCAATAGGAGCTATTGGCCTCGCTATAATTTTAAAATACTGTTAATTGTTATTTGATTAGGAAATGGTTTCGATTTGGAAACTGATTTGTAATTTGACCTTTTTGTATTTTCTGTGATATTATATTTAAAAATAGTTTTGTACTTCTCTATTTTACTTCAGCTTCTTTATCACTCTTTTCTAATATATATATATATATATATATATATATATATGTAAATGGTTTGAAATTATTTTCGAAAGTATTTATTTTTATAGGAAAGTTATTATAATAATGAATGTTTATTTTAAAGGAAATAAAAGGGGTTTATGTTTTATTTTAAAGTTATATTGTTTTTAAAGGAAGATAGAAACATTTGGAATAAATATTTATGAAATCATTTTATATAAAATGTTGTAATAAAAGAACAGATTTATAAATGGTATCTTATAAATAAAGAGAGATTTATAAGCGTTATTTTATACATAAAATACAGATTTATAAATGGTATTTCATAAAAGAAAAAATATTATCATTTTGGTAAATCGGGTTAATAAATAACAGTTGTGAATTTATTATAATATATGAAAAGATCGTGTTATGGAATATGTGAGTTTTATAATTATATTTGGAATTTTGTGTTATATCTAGAGTTTTTGTTTTAAATTTGGAGTTTTGTTTATAAAAGGATTTTTACAAATGATATTTTATAAAAGAAGCATTATAAAAGAGTTTTATAAATAGTATAAAGGATGTTTATAAAGGAATTTACTAAATAAATTGGAAGATTTATGAAATGAGGTTTATAATTGTGTTTAAATACTTATAAAGGGAATTTTATAATTTAAAAATATTATTTTACAAAAGGAGTCTGTAAATATAAGGAATTTTATAAAGGCATTTTATAAAAAAGAATTTATAAAAAGACTGAGACTCGATTTCCATAAATGATCATTTTAAACTACGGTGGTACAAAAAATGTTCTTCCCATACTTTACACCTTATTTCACGATACAGAAACTCATCTTTCTCTTGAGAATTAAGATTGTGTATCAAGGCAAGGGTAGTTTTCTAACTTGTCTGATTCCATTGTTAATCGAGTGATAGTACTGTTTGAAAAGGGAAAGTGATGTTAAGTATATTTGATCTAATTTCTATACAATCTATTTACTTATTCCAAAAGGAAAGTGTTTTGTGTTTATGGTCATTAATATTTTTAAATAACATTTGTTTTAACCCAATTGAGTACATTTTTTGAAAGTGATTTTTTTAAGTTTTGTAAGTATATTTGTATAGTTGAGATAAGTGTATGGGTACATTTTATAAGTATTGGAAATGTAGTGTTTTATAAATATACTTATATGGTTGATATAAGTATATGGAAAAGTTTTCCAAGTTATGACAGTGAGATGTTTTGTGAGTATACTTATACAGTTTAGATAAGTGTACCAATATTTTTCAAATATTGAAAAGAGTAGAGAGAGTTTGGAAATATATCTTTTGTAAAAGTATTTACAAAGTGGTTTTAATTATAGAAGGATTAGTTAAAAGAGACTTAGGGATTACTTATGTGCTCAACCAGTGTTAGTTTCCCTATGAAATTTAATCTTTTATTTCATTGTTTGTTTAATAATTAAATCGATGACTATCAAATTTTGACCAGTTTTAGAAATTATAGTTGTCGTTTCGGAGAGACCAGGATCAGATATATTATCTGAAAACCACTTCGAATCGACATAAGAATTCAAATTGAAGACATCTCAAGGCGATGAAATCAAAGACGGAGTTCTTTAAAATGCAAGGTCTACTTGCTACTAATCCTGACGGTGATTCCAAAATGAATGTAATAGAAATAGTGGCATCGGTTTGTTTATATCCTGAACACCTTGTAAGGACGAATCCTAGCTTTGCATAGTTTCTTGGGGTCAATGTTAGCATTCAAAGTGGGATTGCTATATAAAAGAAAAATCGTAGCCTCAGACCTTACACCCGGTAGTGATTAAAGCATGGATATGCCGCAGGGCTATGTGGGTCACCCCTATTAGGGTATGATAATCCCCTGATCTAGATCGGTATTTATGAATATATGTATGCTTGTGACTCGATGCGGTTGTCGGGCAGCAACCAAGGGGTGATTATATTTGGTACTATCCAAGAAGGGGTAGGCCAGTCCTGAGTAGCAGAGGCGCAAACGATTTTTAGCCTTGGTACATTTTACCTAGAGGTGTATTGTAAGAAAGGTAGACCCTTACCTTGTCGTTGATGGAATCCATTCTTCAGTAAGTACCTTCTGGACTTAATTTACCTATTATGTTGGAATGTAATTATTGTTACCATTTCGGGTATGATTCAATATTTATTTTAAACCCTAGACATTATTATAACATCAATAGATTTTCTATGAAATGGTTTGGTTATTGTAAGGTAAAAACCCTTCTAGGTTCATGTGCGGCATGGTCTTATGAGATACCTTTATTTTTTAAAAGTTTTATAATACTAAAATCTATATGACGTGTGTTTCTCACGGTGGTTACCAAACTGATCCGGGCGTTATTTTCTTGTAATGCTTGGGTCAGTCCAAATATGTTTTCCAAATTTATTTTGGATGCTTTGGAGCTTCAGGAGGCAAGCTAGATGCCTCCATGACATACTCACATATATTTTATTTCCACGGCATTGGTTGTTTACCTTTATCAGCATTTGTGAGGACATGCTGTTATAACTGTCCTGGCTAATGATAGATAGTTAAGCCGATTTATATATGTATATATGGTTTCCTATTGTAAATATCTATTGTATATTATATATTACTCGTCGTGATGTGAGATTTTGTTTTGCCCATTCTTTTCTTTTTTCCTTCAACAATCTATCTTTTCGGCATTCGGATGCTCGGCATGTTAATACCGTAGATGCATTAATGTCGACTTTTGAGGGTCAAAAAAGCAAATCATTACACTATCAATCTCCCACTTTCACTCGGAAAATTATGTTATCTCATTCTCATACCTTCATCAATCCGCCTTAATTAGACTAAGAAAGGGCTTTAGTGAATGGATGTGCGATGTTATTTTAGGTATCTACTGCCTTGATTACGACCTCTTCATCATTGTTAAATTGTCTACATACAGTACTTATAGAGGATGTGTCTAGACTTCTTATAAGCTTGAGGTTCCTTAGCAATTTGTATTACTGCATTATTGTCAGAATAAACCAGCATCATATCTTTATTGCTTGGGATCATTCCTAGCTCTTTAATGAATTTTCACATCCACACTGCTTTTATGGCATTATTCAAAGAGATGTACTCATCTTCCAGGGTTGAATTGACCATAACTTCTTGTTTGGAAATATTCCAACTAATGCCTTTACTATTGAGGGTAAAGACGAATCCAAAGACTGAATTACTATTGTCACATTACTTTGAAAGCTTGATTCCAAATACTCCTTTGTCCCCATACATAAGACATGTACCATCCTAGATTTTTTTAAAAGAATCAATTAATTTGAAAAGAGAATTTTGGTAATTTTACATAAAGTTGAAAAAAAATATCTACAAATGAAGAAACTTAAGAAATTTAACTTTTCCAACGAGTCAATATATTTTTCTACCCAAATTCGTATATAAATGTAAGAAACAAACACCGAATGAAGGAGATATGGATTGTTTATCATAACATGCATTTTGAGGCAAAGTAGGTTAGAAACCCTTATGTTCCAAGGGGGATTTCAGGTTTGTACCTATAAAGGGAACTCCATAACCCTAATTCATAATAGTATCATTCTTTTCATTCTGTAGTCATCGCTCAACCCTAAACCCAAAACTCAATTATTTCCTTCTTCTTCCTTAAATATATATCAAAAAATTTTAGGTAAAATATTAAATCAGATAGAAAAGAAAAAAAAATCTAATCCAAACCTTACCAAATCAAATAGAGGATGAGAGCTGCTGGATTCAAATTAAATCAAAGAAGAGAATTTGGAGATTTCTATTGAAAATCAGCCAAAGCAGCAAACTGAGGTGAACGGGTTTATCTATGAAATGATGTAGTTATGTATGCACAAAACTGGATTTATACATCTTTTTAGGTTTTAAATTAAAATTAAAAAACTAATATGTCGTTTTAATATGGTTTAAATAATTGAATAAATTGGAAAATCCTAGATTGTTACTTTGATAATAAAATTGAAATGGATTATTGGAGGGTTATTGGACCAAACTGATATATGTACAATTTATTCTATATTTGTAAAAGAAGCGATTCTATATTTCTATAACCATCAAAGAACACAGGTTAACCTTGTGGATATATCAATCGTAGTATAGTTTATACGACTAAATTGTTAAAATTTATGTTAAAATGGATTATAATCAAATTGAATGAGTTAGTAATGGTTGGAGCATACTGCATAATGTAAATGAATATGGATAAATAATAGAATGAATCGTAGAGAATTCTACATCGTATTCAAAGTTCGAGTAGAATGTAGGATGAAGTCGTAAACAAAAAAGGGCAAAACGATGAAGTTTACAGTGTTGAAACCCATGCTAAAGGCGAGGAGTCAATTGGTAAAAGATTTCATTTGACTAGGTAGAAGGTGAAACAAACTAGAAAGGAGCAAAGTTTGAGTTGGATGGAAATGACATTCCAGTTAACTGAATAAGCAGACGGTTTCTTACTAAAAGCAACTAGTCAACTGAAAAAGTTCCAATCGACTGGTAACATTTTCCAATCGCCTGAAATTGTACACCAGGAAGGTTGAATCTAGACCTGGTGCAGGCCAAGTAGGGATACTTAGGTGATTTGTTTCCTGCTTTGTTGACATTTTAGAGTTCACGTAGCTTTACAATCCAGTAGAATGTGATACTTAATGCATGCATGCCATTGTGTCAAAATTAGATAGCTTTAACTATTGGTGTTAGGACCTGTAACGACCTAGAATTCCTGTCATTTGAAATTCGTATATTTAATTGATTTTAAATATTAACAGGTAAAATTTGTAAGTCGAATAAATTTTATTTCGAATATCTAGATTTAATTTAATAATTAAATCGATAATTTAATATTTGAAATTACAGAAATAATTAGAAATTTGATTTAATATGATTAAAATTGATTTGTAAAGTTGTATTATATCATATTGGAGTTAGAATGATGTTATAGAACTTTTCAAATTGAATTAAAAGTTAATTTGCAGAAACTGAATATTTTAATATTTAATTGACGAGTAAAAATAGCCATTTTTCAAACAGTCTTGGATTTTGACGAAACTAGTTTCATCGGATCCGTAATGTTATATTATTGTAAGGTTTCAAATTTCGTGTCAATCGGATTTACGGTTTGTCCGGGGCAAGCTAAAGCGCACTAAAATCGGTTTAAGTGAATTTTTAAATTTAAATAGTCGATTTGAAAACCTATCTTTCAAATATTATCAAATTGGCTCCCACATATATTCCATTGCGTTCGGAGTAGGGGTAAAACATTATAAACGCCAGGCGGCACGCTTTGTTTGGAGTTCGGAAAAAATTCGGGTGAATAGTGTCGCGTAATTTTCTATATAAGGCCTCCATATTTCACAATTTGCACAAACCCTTGGTTAAACGTTACAGCCGCCGCCTCTATATTATTCATGCCCGAAATTTATTCTCCTTCTTCCTCATTTTTCTTCAAATCCGTTAGCAATTATCAGAAAGCTTCAACTGCAAACCTGTAGAGCTCGGCACGACGAGCATATTCAACGGTGGTGATCGGAAATGGTGGAGCCGATCAATGGCAAGTCGAGTTCAAAGGTGGTACGTTTACACGCGGTTTTCGAGGCACGTGCATGGTCGAGATTCATGGTGCTCTGGCCGATGGTGCATATGCGTGGGGGCTACGAAGTGTTGGTCGTCGATCATCTTCATTTTGCTTGTAGTGGTGGCGAAAATTCAACATAGATGGGCGGCCGATGGGTTCTTCGTTCGTGAATGACCTGGGGAAGAAGAATGGAGGGGACGGCCTGGATCTTGCCTCTGAAAATCTATGGCCACGATTGAGTGAAGGTTTAAAAAATAAAATAAAAGTTGAAATAATTATATTAATAAATCGTACAAACTTTTAATGCCATAACTTTTTCATACGAGGTCTGTTTTGGACGAAACGAATTGCATTAGATTCGTATTCACGAGCACTATGCAATGGAGCTAGATTGGGATTGATTGGAGCTAGTGTGAATTTTGGGTAAAAATAAACGCGCGTTTAATTTTATTCGAAATAAAACACTACAACTGTTATTTGAAACAAGGTGAGAACTACTCACTCAATCGAATTTGTTTCGATTTAAATTTAAATAGTTAGATTTAAAATTGCTTATTTGTATTAATTTTATGCTTGGCTGATAAATTGCTATCTGTTGTATTGAAATAGACCCTATACGCCGTATATTAAGCGGAGGTTATTATATAAACCCATGTACCGCGATATTCCAGCGTGAATTGGAATTGGTATTATATATGTACTTGGAGTTGATTTCACACATTATATCGCGGATGAGACCCTATTGCGCCGCATAATAGCAGATAATATTTTATATAAATCCATGTACCGCAATATTTCGTCTTGAAACGGGATTGGTATTGTGCTAACATCTGTGGATGCAAGGAAACAGGTTGGAGGGATCCAACTGGATTCCTCAACAGTATTGATTTATATACAGATATTTGCGATATATTCTATTATCATATTGATATATGATGTTTGGATACCGTGGTTGATGTAATAGTGTTTTTGCAGCATTGGGCCTATTTTGGAGTTTTAAAAATGTTAAAGTAACGATTCCGAATTTAAAAGGATTTTCAAGTGATTTTTGAAAGTATACATTTTATTGAATTTTGGAATTGATTCATTTTAAATAAATAAACGTTATAATTTTTATGTTATAAAAATTATGATTTTTGTGAAATATAACCGAATTGTGATTTTTGAAATAAGTAGTTGATTAATTTGTACAATGGTTTAAATTGGGATTTTTGAATTATTATAAACGGGTTATATAAAAGATTTATAAAATTGATATTTATGAATTAAATTATTAGAATTAAAACGAGTTTTTATAAGTGTTAAAATGAAGTATAAATGGATTTCATAAGTGAATGAAATTTATAGATTTATAAATTGTAAAGGTATAAAATGAATAGATTTTTGTAAAATAAAAGATTTAAAAGTAATTAACTTATAAATTGGATTTTGGCATTTAAATGAGACATAAATAGAATTTGTTTAATTAAGGGATTTTATAAGTTGAAGTTTTTTTTAATATATATATATATATATATATATATATATATGTGAATTTATCAATGTTGTTTTATAAATCCAAAATCAACTGAATTTGATAAGTAAATATGAAAGCTTATTGTAACGACCCATAAATTTTTAATAATTTTATTTGTGTTGTTTATGTATTTAATTTAATTTTTGTGAAATTTTAAATGACAAAATTTTGAAATATAAATTTGATATTTGGAATGCGTCAAGTTAAACATCCCAGTTATCACACTGCAATTTCCCTTTATTATGCTTTGATTTTTGAATTGAAATGGAATCGGGTTGAAATGATAAATACCCAAATGAACTTGACTTAGTATAGAGAATTTAATAAAACCCAATTGGTCATTGAAATTGATTTAAAAATAAAATAATGGTTTTATTTGAATAAAGAATAAGGTTTGAAATGAAGTTGGAATCTGAATTTTAATGAAAGGAAAATGTTAATATTTAATAAACTGAAATAAAATATTAATAAAAAGTAATTAATGAAAGAACGTTATTTAATTTAAGAAATGATTGAATTAAGTTATGAAATTATTTAATAATTAAGTTTTGAAGTTATTTAATAATTAAGTTTTAAATTATTTAATAATTAAGATTGGAATTATTTAATAATAAGATTTTGGAATTTATTTGACAATTAAATCTTGAAATTTTTAATTAAGTTTGAAATTATTTAATAATTAAATTAAATCGAATTATGTGAGAATTAAATAAAACTTGAATTCTTTGATAAGTGAAATTGAACTTTTGAAGAAGTGAATTTGAACTTCATTAATAAATGAAATTGGGTTTCTTTATTTATTAAGTTTTGAAAATTTATTTAAAGCAAGTAAATAATAAATGAAATTGGATTTCTTTAACAGGAAATAAAATGTGATTTATTGAAATAAATGTAAGACTTGAAATGTAAAGAATTTGATTTGTCCAATTTAATTTAATGCAATTGTAAGTTTTGATATAATGGAGTTGAACTTAAATAATTGATTTAATAAATTGGAAGTAAAATAGAAATTGTTTGAAGAATAAATTTACTTAGCGAATATTGAATGAAATCGTTAAATGAATTTAAATTGATTTGAATGTTAAATTAAATTAATTTAAAGGGTTTAGGAATGAAACTTCTATACGAACTTGAATCAATATTTGAATTGTACTAAATAAAAATTGAAATTGAATTATAAGATTTGAAACAGTAATTTGAAAGTTTTAAAACGTAAATTATGGAAATTGGTTTAGAAAGACAATTGAAATGTTGGTTTACAAATTCTAATTGAAATTGAAATTGATTTTCTTTTGAAATATATTAAACGACCAATCGGTGTAATAATTACAAAAGTTATTAAAGAAACCGGAATCGGTTATGGACATACTCTCTGTCTAAACCGAAAAACACTTAAACAACTATACGCAGAGTGATGATCCAGAATGAAGTGGTTGGAATGACGAACGTGATGACTGAAGAAAGAGAACAATAATGGATAGCCTTGACACTTGTGTCGAATTGGAAATGGCTAAAACACGAGCCATGCCGGGCCAAATGGGGTTAGCCACCTCGAGCGAACACACTTCTTCGTAAACTACTCATTACTTGTTATTGATTGGTGCACCCTCGTACTTTTAGGAGTGTTGTTTCGCGGTGTTGCGATCGTTGGGGCGATGCGTTTTCACCAGTCCGGATCAGGCAAACGGTAGTTTCACTACCTTGGGTATTGCCTCATGTGCCTTGTCATACTTGTATCCCTATATACGCGACCACTACGAATTTGTTTTGTGTTATACCTATGGAGTACTCCCTGATATCCCACTAGTTTACGGTGCTGTATAGACTATAACGCTTATATAAAATGTGTTAAGGGGGATAATGTTAACGCCTTAACACTATTTTGATATTTTATATTACTGATAGACATTATCTATTTAGCATATATTACTAAATAGTAGATAGTTTAACAGATCCTTAGAGGATGGTGATTCCAACGTCCTTTGAGTTACTTGCATTTCAGTTGTTATTTCACTTGAGTTGGATTTATTGATATGAGAATGTTAATCCTGACTCGAGTGTTTTGTGTTTTTCTTTACGCTCGGGTCATACTGAGAGGTTCATCTTTTGAGACTCACCTTTGGATTTAAAGCTTCGCCTGGAGATCGAGCTATCTATCCAGCTTTTAGATATTCGGTTGATCTAGTGATGTATTCTGATATTGTAATTGACTATTGTATTCGAGACTTCTGTTGTAACTTATTTAACTCTGTTATATATATAGTAGCTTCATGAACTACTATCCTTTGCTTCCGCTGCATATTATTACTCTGTATCTGTGATTCTATGATTATTTATTTACTGTATATCTGAGTTTTGCCAAATTTAAGTTAACAATTCGGTATTTTGAATTATTAAAGTCCGACATGTGCGGATGCGAGTGGTCCAAAATAGCGGGTCGTTACAGTTGGTATCAGAGCTTTGGTAGCTCTAGGAAAAACTTAGCATATATGGAAAATGTATTTACAGAATCACTCTCATTAAAGTTTCAATCTCTTCTTTTGGACTCAATTCCTTTGAATTTTGGAACGTTCCCTGCAGTTCCAAAATTCATTCATGTCCCTCACTATTTGTCTTCTTTCAATTGTGGAGCATCCCATAACTCCACTTCAAATGATCTTCATAAGGAATCGGCGGTCTCGCCAATCTTCGAATTATTTGTAAATGGGTGGAATTCCTTATTGTGACGCCCCACCTCTATACCCACGCTAGCCAAGAACATTACGGTGTAATGCTGTCAACTAGCACGGAGAATAAGGCTGTTGAGGAGCGACCATCCGTGTAATTGCTTTGTGCGAGCATCGATATGCCAGATAGTATTACGAAATCCGGCATACCGACACAAACTCAGAACTACTACACAGTGGCTATAATATCTTCGAAAAAAATATAGAAATAAAGATAACATAAATCAGTCACAGACAATTCATATCACAAAGGCGGAAATAGATACGAATATATAACTAACACATGAAAGTGTATATCAGAGTAGTGGTCAAAAAGATCCACAATAATACAAAATAATAGCAACATGTGCTATACAAAAGAATACAACTATGAGTCCACAGCTCAAGTGTATACAACGAAATAAACTACTAATCTAAGTAGTTAGCCAAAAGTCAGAGAAATCAATCCCAAGTGAGAAGTCAAGCAGAAGCACCTGTAACATCTCGGTCTGACCCGAGTATTATTTAATAAGAAAATAATAAACGGATCAGTCTAACTATAAATATCAGATGAAACGATATTGAATAAGAGATATGACTAAATACATAATAATCACAATGCCAAGCGGTGATATATATAAGTAATTGAAAATCAACAAGAGATTAATCAATGTCACAGAATCTACACAAGAAACAAAGAAATGTCATACTCCCTATTTCGTTCACCAAACCATAAATATTGACGATTATATCAATGTCAATCACAAAAGCTAATGACACACGAATTCACCAATGCACAAAAATTGATAAATCATATCAATAGAAATCACAAAAGTCAATGACACACGAATTCACCAATGCACAAAAATTGACAAATCATATCAATAGAAATCACAAAAGTCAATGACACACGAATTCACCAATGCACAAAAATTGATAAATCATATCAATAGAAATCACAAAAATATGTGAAGCATAAATTCCAGAATTCAACACACGAAATCCGGAAATCACAAGAAAGGGGGGAGGCCTATCACACGAACGGAAGCATAAAAACTCACCAACATATGTATCACACGAACTAGAAGCGATCTCATGGTAGCTAGCCATTAATTTTTGACACATCAATGGCCCGAAGACCATGGGGAACTACCCCACAAAGAAACGAGACGAAGCCCAATAAAATGAGTTACTGTCCTCCACGTGGACAAAGAGACATCGCACAATTGCTAGTATAAATCACAAAAATGATCGTCATGATCATCAAGAAGTGTCAATTACAGTAAGCTAGTAAATATATGAGCTTAGCTTCATGTCCCATAACCACTAGCTTAACTTAAATATTTACGAACAAATTGTATATCTCCACTTGAAAATTGTCACAAGAGGTTCAACCGAACAAGTCCAAGAATTAACCGGCGAAGTAAACGCAAGCGTTTCATACCACTTGTTTTACTAAGCCGTTTAATTAGATTTCTTATACAAGTGAGGTAAAGGTTTGTATATACTAGTAGATTGGAAAACGGTTTGAGAAAAACGAGCTTTGTAAATAAAATAGTGATGAAATCGTTTTGATGAAAGAATTTTGATATTTAATACTAGTATTGAAACCTTTAGATTTTCAAAGTGACAAATCACAAAAATGATTGTAACAATCAATCACCAATATTCACATCCGAAGAGGTGAATAAAATCCACCGAAATCGGTACAAAATCCATAGAATGGATATTTCCAAAAATCCATAAAAAGAAGTCATCAAAGTCAATAATAGGTGATAACGACTAATAGGATCGCTAAAATCGATAAATAATGGAAATTCACACAAAACAGCCTGAATAGGCAAAAATAAACATCTCCAGACGTCTGATTTGGAATCCAGACGTTTGGATATGTTTTCTGAAAAATAGTTCAGAAAGCTACCCAGACGTCTGGAAAAGCCAAAACAGACGTCTGAGCCATGGCCAGACGTCTGGTTTTGAATCCAGACGTTTGGTTTTGTTCTCTGGAAATAACCCAGAGAACACCCAGACGTCTGAAACATCAAGTCAGACGTCTGAGACTTATCCAAACGTCTGATTTGAATTTCAGATGTCTGAAAATAGTCGCTGGCATTTTTTTATAATATGCGTGCATACATTTTTCTTTCCAGGTCCGAACCCGACGTCTGGACTTGGTCACCAGACGTCTAGTCACCTGGTATGGGCAACAATTTGCCTAGGCCAAAGTGGCCAAAACGTATCGGAAGCGATCGGACGAGCAATGTCGACTAAGGATTTACGCCAAGCGACAACCCGGCCTTAAAAGCTCTTCGATACACCCTGAATATCAATGTCCAAATATCCATAAAAGGATTTTCATAAAGTTGGACCAAAGCACACAAATTTGGAATATTCACCAAATCAATTCAAATTGAAAGAAAATGAATATGCACATATGTTAGGAATTCATACCTAACAACAATGATAGATATAGAAAGAGATGTGAGATAAAAATCTCACCTTTGAACCCAAACGATTGAAGAAGAAGCTCGAAAGCAAAGGAAGATCAACCACTCTTCAAATCCAAATCAAGAAGCTTGATTCTAAGCTTTAAAAGAAGAACATTCCCAAAGTTAGGTTTAGGAATTTTTGAAATTGATAAGGGAATGAGTTGGAGAAGAAGAAGAGAAGCTTACCAATGGGTTCTTCTATTAGTTTGGAGCTAGAGCTTGATTTGCAAAAGAAACTAGGGTTTTGGAATTTTAATTTCCCATCTCTCCCACCATTGATGCTTTAGAACTGAAAAGAGGAGAAAGTGAGAGTGAATGGGGAGAGTGGTTCAGATTTGAGTATAAGTTAAACATAGGGCTGGACCAAACCCGAACCCAAAGTGAAAAAGTAGCAAAACCTGACTAACTCCAAACTTATCGAAGCTTATACTCAAAAAGGTCGCAAACGGAATTTTGAACTCAATGGGAGTGGTCCCGAGTCCTAATTCGACCGTATGCAAAAAGTAGCTTTTCGGACTAAATTTCGAGTATCGATAAAATATTTAAATATAAAAATCGACAAATATGCCGGTTGTTACAGACTCCCCTCCTTAAAGAAATTGCGTCCTCGCAATATTTAAGAAGAAAATATAAAGTAACAACCATAAAAGCATATTCAACACAAAAGAAATTTGAAATAAAAGGTTCACCTCAAAGAGCATGGGAAAGTAAGTTCGAATGTGAATGCTCGATGAACTCTCTAAACTCCCAAGAACAATCCTTAGGATTTGAAGACCATTGAACTTTCACAAGTGGAACGTCCTTATTTCGAAGTCGTTTGACTTCCGAAGCAATAATACGAACAGGATGCTGCTCATAAGTTAAATTAGGCGAAACTTTAATTTCTTCTACAACACCGTGCTCAAGAATAGAATCGGAATCTCGAAGGCATTTCCGTAATTGAGAAACGTGAAACACGTCATGAATAGCAGAAAACTGAGCCGGTAATAAAAGGCGATAAGCCACGGAACCAATACGTTAAGTGATAGGAAATGGCCCAATATATCGAGGCGCTAATTTTCCCGATCGACTGAAACGTACAACACCTTTCATGGGTGAAACACGAACGAACACAAGATCTCCCACAGAAAATTCTAATCTCCTTCTTCAATTATCGGCATAGGATTTTTGTCTACTCTGGGCTTCTTTCATCCTATGTCAAATAAGATCAATCTTTTCTGTGGAATCACGAATAAAATCTGGACCTAAAACCAGCTTCTCACCGGCCTCAAGCCAACAAGAAGGAGATCGGCATGGCCTTCCATAGAGTGCCTCGAAAGGTGCCATACCAATACTAGATTGGAAGCTATTATTATATGAAAATTCAACAAGGGAAATATGATCTTCCCAACTTCCACCAAAATCGAACACACAAGCACGAAGAAGATCTTCAAGAGTCTGATTCACACGCTCGGTTTGTCCATCGGACTGGGGATGATAAGCAGTGCTAAAATTAAGCCTCATTCCTAAAGCTTTTTGAAGACTCTTCCAAAATCCACTAGTAAACAATGGATCATGATCACTAACAATAGAAGTAGGAACTCCATGCAATTTAACAATTTCTTTAACAAAGAGTTTGGCCAAAGGAGGAACGGTTCGGTTAGACCGAACGAGAATGAAATGGGCGGATTTAGTAAGTCTATCCACTATCACCCATAAGCTATCATGACCCGAATGAGAACGGGGAAGGCCATCTATAAAATCCATGGAAATATGGTCCCACTTCCAAATTGGAATTTCTAAAGGTTGCAATAACCCACCGGGCCTTTGATGCTCGGCCTTAACGAGTTGGCAAGTCATGCAATGCTTAATGAAGTTAGCGATGTCAAGTTTCATTCCCTCCCGATAATAAAGTCGCATCATATCCGCGTACATTTTGCTACTACCGGATGAATGGTGAATTTAAAACGATGGGAATCTTCTAAAATATCTTTGTGAAGATCACCAATATTTGGCTGGATAAGTCTACCAAATTTTCGAATGCCGCCACGAGAATCAATATCAAAGTCTTTCAAACTTTCAATATCAACCTTATCCTTAATATTTTGGCCAAGAAGAGCCAATTCAGGATCTAGCCCTTGAGCTTCCAGAATGCGGTCTAAAAGAGAAGGATGAGCCTCAAGGCTACACAAAACAAGTGATGAGCATAAATCGGATACGCGCTCTCGAATCTCACAAGTGGATAAAATCTCGAGATAGTTCCATTCGGAAATCATCATAGAAACAACCGCTTGTTGCTTGCGACTAAGTGCATCGGCAACACGATTTCCCTTTCCGGGAGTATAAAGAATATCAAGATCATAAGGTGCAAGGAACTCGAGCCAACGTTGTTGATGCAAATTAAGTTCCTTTTGAGAGAATAAATACTTCGAAGACTTATGATCGGTATAAAGAACAAATTTCTCTCCCAAAAGATAATGACGCCAAATCCGAAGAGGGAAAACAATAGCCGCGAGCTCTAAATCATGAGTGGCATATCTAGTCTCGCCTGGCTTTAATTGCCTAGAAGCATAACCAATAACACGTTCTTTTTGCATAAGAACGGCACCCAAACCAACGCGACTAGCATCGGTATAAACAACAAAATCTTGATTCCCCTCGGGAATAACAAGAATAGGAGCATCAGAGAGGAGTTCTTTTAATTTCTGAAAAGAAGTTTCACATTTGTCCGACCAAATGTATTTAACACCTTTCTTCGTTAAACTAGTGAGAGGCAAGACAATCTTAGAAAAGTCTTTGATAAAACGGCGGTAATAACCCGCCAATCCAAGAAAACTATGAATCTCTATCACACTCTCCGGTCTCTTCCAATCTTGAATCGCTTCAATCTTTGAAGGATCCACGGAAATTCCGGATTCGAAAATAATATGGCCGAGAAACTTCACACGAGATTGCCAAAAGTGGCATTTAGAAAACTTTGCCTTTAATTGATTACTCCTAAGAGTTTCCAACACAATCCGAAGATGCTTCTCATGTTCCTCCTCGGTTTTAGAATACACAAGAATATCATCAATAAAAATGAGAACAAATCGATCGAGGAAGTCTTTGAAAACCCGATTCATTAGGTCAAAGAAATAAGCTGGGGCATTCGTCAACCCAAATGGCATAACAAGCCATTCATAAGATCCATAACGAGTACGGAACGATGTCAAAGGAATATTATCCTCATCAATACGAAGCTGATGAAAACCGGTAGCTAAGTCTAATTGTGAAAAGACTCTAGCACCACTAAGTTGATCGAATAGATCATCAATCCGAGGTAAAGGATATTTATTTTTAATAGTAAGATCGTTAAGCTTGCGATAGTCAACGCAAAGCCTAAACGTACCATCGGATTTCCTCACAAAAATAGCTGAAGCTCCCCAAGGCGAGGAACTAGAGCGAATAAAATGCTTCATCTCCAATTCGGATAATTGTATATGCATCTCCTTGTTTTCTATATTGGACATACGATAAGGAGGACGAGTGATAGGTTGAGCTCCAGGAATGAGATTAATTCTGAACTCAATTGCTCGCTTAGGTGGTAATCCTAAAACGGGCTCAAATATGTCGGAAAATTCACGAACAACGTGAATAAGAGAAATAATATCTTCCTCGTCATCATTATCATCATCATGAGGATTTAACGAGTATAACAATGTAACCAGACTTAAATCCGAATCTTTAAGATTAATAGAAATCTGCTTAACAGATTGAGGATGTCGAAGATGAATAGTCCGCTCAGGACATAAGATATGAGCTTCATAACGGTTAAGCCAATCCATTCCCAAAATCATTCCGAAGCCTAAATAATGCATGACATGCAAGTCGGCTCGGAAAGAAAAATAACACAAAATAATCTCGACATCTTTACAAATTAAACTGATTGTTGCGGATCCACCAACCGGATTTGCAATTCTCAAAGAAGTCATTAAACACAAAACATCCAAAGAAAAAGTATCAACAAGTTCCTTTGATATAAAAGAATGGGACGCACCCGTATCAAAAAGAACTCAAATAGGATGATCACGAAATAAAATAATACCATCAAGAATAGAATGAGAAATACCTTGGCCATGAGATGTGTTGCCAGGGGCTTGAGCAACATTTAACTTTCCCTCCTTCCTGCCCTGAAGCTTGGGGCAAGAAGATAAATAAGGATCCGGGCTTTTGCAATAGCGACAAGTACGAGGCTTTGAACACTTGTTCGCAAAATGGTCTCTGGAACCACAGTTAAAGCATTTCCCTTGAGTAGAGAAAAAGGTCTTTGCAGCAGGAGTTGCTTTCCACCGTTTCTTATTGGGATAAGGACCTCTGAATTTGTTTGGCCTCTTCTTGTTGTTGAAGTTTGGTTTGGAACCCACCACTTCAACATCATTTTCCCTATCCGCCTCTTCAAGACGAAGAGCGATATCAATGAGTTGGTCGAAAGAAACTTCTAATTTTAGAAGTAATGGCTTCTTGAGATTTTTGTTTAAGCCATAGACAAATCTTTGATTTTTCTTCAATGGGGTGCTGATGTATTCAACCCCATATTTGGAGAGAGATTCAAAAGACGCGACATAATCTGCCACGGAAGATTCACCTTGAACAAGGTCAATAAAACGGCGAGCCAACGTCACCTTCTCAGCTTCTAGAACGAATTTTAACTCGAAGCGCTCTCGGAATTTCTCCCAAGTGAGATCCGCTTCATTTATTTCAGAAATAAGAAGTCCGTACCAGTCCAATGCTCTTTCTTGGAGCATACTAGAAGCCACCCGAACTCGGTGAAGATCAATGAGGTTCATGCGAGAAAAGATTCGATCGCATGTCCTTAACCAAGCCTGGACTTCAATAATAGTTTCGGAACCTTTAAATGGCTTCCCGCCCAGGTTGGTGTAATCAATGCACAAACGTGCAAACCCAGATTTAGGGTGAGTAGGTTCCGGATTAGAACCAGCTGCTTGAGCATTCGTGACAAGGTCAAGAAGTTGTTGGGTAGTCATAAAAACTCCATCCTAGGGTGGAGTACTAGATTGACCGGTGCTGGGACGGCGAGGTCTAACCATTTCTCTTCCTTTAGAAATAAATAAAGAAGAAGAAAAAGGTTATTCACAAAAGGAATATCAAGCAATCTTGATAGACAAAACAAGGAATCATAAAGAAAATAGGATGAATCGGTACGAAGACTCGAATTAAATCCTAAAGCACGACTCCTAAGAAAGACTTAGGACGATGATCCTTGTTATAATATTCCATATTGTTCCAAAGTTTGGCTCTGATACCAAACTGTGACCCCCCACCTCTATACCCACGCTAGCCAAGAACATTACGGTGCAATGTTGTCAACTAGCGCGGAGAATAAGGCTGTTGAGGAGCGACCATCCGTGTAATTACTTTGTGCGAGCATCAATATGCCACATAGTATTACGAAATCCGGCATACCGAAACAAACTCAGAACTACTACACAGTGGCTATAATATCTTCGGAAACAAATATAGAAATAAACATAACATAAATCAGTCACAGACAATTCATATCACAAAGGCGGAAATAGATACGAATATATAACTAACACATGAAAGTGTATATCAGAGTAGTGGTCAAAAAGATCCACAATAATACAAAAGAATAACAACATGTGCTATATAAAAGAATACAACTATGAGTCCACAGCTCAAGTGTATACAACGAAATAAACTACTAATCTAAGTAGTTAGCCAAAAGTCAGAGAAATCAATCCCAAGTGAGAAGTCAAGCAGAAGCGTCTGTAACATCTCGGTCTGACCCGAGTATTATTTAATAAGAAAATAATAAACGGATCAGTCTAACTATAAATATCAGATGAAACGATATTGAATAAGAGATATGACTAAATACATAATAATCACAATGCCAAGCTGTGATATATATAAGTAATTGAAAATCAACAAGAGATTAATCAATATCACAGAATCTACACAAGAAACAAAGAAATGTCATACTCCCTATTTCGTTCACCAAACCATAAATATTGACGATTATATCAATGTCGATCACAAAAGTCAATGACACACGAATTCACCAATGCACAAAAATTGATAAATCATATCAATAGAAATCACAAAAGTCAATGACACACGAATTCACCAATGCACAAAAATTGATAAATCATATCAATAGAAATCACAAAAGTCAATGACACACGAATTCACCAATGCACAAAAATTGATAAATCATATCAATAGAAATCACAAAAATAGGTGAAGCATAAATTCCAGAATTCAACACACGAAATCCGAAAATCACAAGAAAGGGGGGAGGCCTATCACACGAACGGGAGCATAAAAACTCACCAACTTATGTATCACACGAACGAGAAGCTATCTCATGGTAGCTAGCCATTAATTTTTGATACACGAATGGCCCAAAGACCATGGGGAGCTACCCCACAAAGAAATGAGACGAAGCCCAATAAAATGAGTTACTGTCCTCCACGTGGACAAAGAGACATTGCACAATTGCTAGTTTAAATCAAAAAAATGATCGTCATGATCATCAAGAAGTGTCAATTACAGTAAGCTAGTAAATATATGAGCTTAGCTTCATGTCCCATAAACACTAGCTTAACTTAAATATTTACGAACAAATTGTATATCTCCACTAGAAAATTGTCACAAGAGTTTCAATCGAACAAGTCCAAGAATTAACCGGCGAAGTAAACGCAAGTGTTTCATACCACTTGTTTTACTTAGCCGTTTAATTAGATTTCTCATACAAGTGAGGTAAAGGTTTGTATATACTAGTAGATTGGAAAACGGTTTGAGAAAAACGAGCTTTGTAAATAAAATAGTGTTGAAATCGTTTTGATAAAAGAATTTTGATATTTAATATTAGTATTGAAACCTTTAGATTTTTAAAGTGACAAATCAAAAAAAAGATTGTAGAACAATCAATCACCAAAATTCACATCCGAAGACGTGAATAAAATCCACCGAAATCGATACCAAATCCATAGAATGGATATTTCCAAAAATCCATAAAAAGAAGTCATCAAAGTCAATAATAAGTGATAACGACTAATAGGATCGCTAAAATCGATAAATAATGGAAATTCACACAAAACAGCCTGAATAGGAAAAAATAAACATCTCCAGACGTCTGATTTGGAATCCAGACGTCAGGATATGCTTTCTGAAAAATAGTTCAGAAAGCTACCCAGACGTCTGGAAAAGCCAAAACAGACGTCTGAGCCATGGCCAGACGTCTTGTTTGGAATCCAGACGTCTGGTTTTGTTCTCTGGAAATAACCCAGAGGACACCCAGACGTCTGAAACATCAAGTCAGACGTCTGAGACTTATCCAGATGTCTGATTTGAATTTCAGATGTCTGAAAATAGTCTCTGGCTTTTTTATAATATGCGTGCATACATTTTTATTTCCAGGTCCGAAGTAGACGTCTGGACTTGGTCACCAGACGTCTGGTCACCTTGTCTGGGCAACAATTTGCCTAGGCCAAAGTGGCCAAAACGTATAGGAAGCGATCGGACGAGCAATGTCGACTAAGGATTTACGCCAAGCGATAACCCGGCCTTAAAAGCCCTTCGATACACCCCGAATATCAATGTCCAAATGTCCATAAAAGGATTTTCATAAAGTTGGACCAAAGCACACAAATTTGGAAAATTCACCAAATCAATTCAAATTGAAAGCAAATGAATACGCACATATGTTAGGAATTCATACCTAACACCAATGATAGATATAGAAAAAGATGTGAGATAAAAATCTCACCTTTGAACCTAAACGATTGAAGAAGAAGCTCGAAAGCAAAGGAGAACCAACCACTCTTCAAATCCAACTCAAGAAGCTTGATTCTAAGCTTTAAAAAAAGAACATTCCCAAAGTTAGGTTTAGGAATTTTTAAAATTGATAAGAGAATGTGTTGGAGAAGAAGAAGAGAAGCTTACCAAGGGGTTCTTCTATTAGTTTGGAGCTAGAGCTTGATTTGCAAAAGAAACTAGGGTTTTGGAATTTTAATTTTCCATCTCTCCCACCATTGATGCTTTAGAACTGAAAAGAGGAGAAAGTGAGAGTGAATGCGGAGAGTGGTTCAGATTTGAGTATAAGTTAAACATAGGGCTGGACCAAACCCAAACCCAAAGTGAAATAGTAGCAAAACCTGACTAACTCCAAACATATCGAAGCTTATACCCAAAAAGGTCGCAAACGGAATTTTAAACACAATGGGAGTGGTCCCGAGTCCTAATTCGACCGTATGCAAAAAGTAGCTTTTCGGACTAAATTCCGAGTATCGATAAAATATTTAAATAAAATATTTAAATATAAAAATCGACAAATATGCGGGTTGTTACACTTATAATAGACATCGATTTACCATAGATTTCTGTATCCTCTGTTTACGATGCTATCTATTCCCTTCTTATACCTGAATTCTATCTCTTGAGATCGAATGTTGATTTACCTCGGAATTCAGCATCGATCTTACTCGTGAAGTTACGGTCGATTTGGTTAAGGTTGCCAGTGAATTAAATAAGCTTATACATCTCCTGATTCTGTTAATTGAATTATCTTATCTTATGTTCGAACTTATTATCGAATCAAAATTCTCTTTGATTTGAGTCCATCAATTTGAATCTCTACCCTTATTTTGAAATCCACCCTTGTATCGTCGAGCGGGGAAGTGTATTTGAAAATTAATATTAAAAATGTTTTACATATATTGTGTGTTTGAGTTGTTGATATTGATTTGGGTTATCGATCGATTCGTCTGATCAACGCTATCGATAGAATTTCCAAAACGCCTGAATAGAGCAAACTGACACAATATTGTTTTCAAAACTTGGTAAATAAAATAAAATTTGGTATGATTATAAGTAAATTTTCTAATAATTGATAAATGAATTGGTTAACTAAATGATGTTATTTGATTTTCATTTACTGTCTTGTAAACCACTGATTTACCAACACATAAATAAACGGAATTATATAACTTAGTTTATAAATTGACTTGGAAATTTAAATGAATTTAAATCATAAATTTAAGAATTTGATTTCCAGTGATTTCAAATTTTGATTTTTAAGTTTTTAAGCGTATAGTATTTGAAATATGTTCAAATAGAAACTATTCAAAGAATTTTGATTAGTTAAATCTGTGCTCTTCTATTTTGTCGCTGGAAAATAACTTCGGTGATGGCGGCCGCATCATCGACATTCATTTTCGAGTTTCAAAGTGGAGAGACAATTCTGTAGCACCGCTAAACTTTTGTTTGAAAAATAAATTGATTTGAATTTCTAAAAATGACTTGATTCATAATATATATTGAAAATTTTAAATTTGATTTGATATATTATGTATATATATATATATATATATATATATATATATATATATATATTTTATCTATAAAATGGTTTGAAGTTAATCGAAGTTAATTCTTAAAATTTTGATTTAAGGATGATTTTCAATGAAGCCAAAAGTTTTGACTAAATACTTAACTTGAAATAAGCGAATGGTAAAACTTCATTTGGGTAATACTCAATTGCATTATATATAACTTACCTAAATTTTCAAAAGTTAATTATGTAATTGAATATTATACAACATAAATGATATTAAAGGAATTTTTTAAATAAATTTGAGTAGTTATAATAAATGAAAAATATGCTTAATATATATGTGTGATATGATAGATTAAGTAGAAAAGTTAATAATAATCTGAAATAAAAAGAATTAAAATTTTCAAATAAAATATGATTATAATAAATGACTATTCAAATTTAGGACCTTTGAAATTGTTAAATTAAATCAACTTAAAATTAAATCAACTTAATGAGATATATTGAATTGATTGAATTTAAATTGAATTTCTGAGACGACCCGACTATTTCTCCACAAGAGTTGTATCATCTTTAAGAAAGAAAGGGATAGAAAAGAGAAAATAAAGAAGAGAAAGAAGAAACTAACACAAGAATCTCAACAGCCGAACGAATAAATTATAATAATAACATAAATATTACATAGTATACAACAATTATCAGAGTTACACAGACAATACAACACATATTAGACATTTATAAACACCTGTCTAGTTATTACAACTCAATACACAAAACAGAAAACACTCAGAGATACCGACACAGTGGAAAACTATTTATCTACACGCGGAAACCTCCGGCTCCATTGCTCCTCCATAATTCGTCAAAGCTAACCTGAATCCCTTGGCTACTTGTAAAAATTTGAGTACCCAAGATTTAAAGAAAAACAGAAATAACTCCGGGTCAGACATGGGTCTGGTGTGGGTAACAGGTTAAAGTTTCTTAACTTTGAAAAACCTTTGAAAAGAAAAGGTATCACGTAAGACTTCCCACACATAAACATGGAAAAGTTTTTACCTTACGCTAACCAATACATTTGATAGGAAATCCAGTGATATTATAATAGGTCTAGCGTTTTCAAGTAAATATGAAATAGCCGAAATTGTTACATGATTAAATTCCAGCTACTAGCCACAAAAGTGGGTATTACAATCAAAACCGTTGGCATTTATTGGATTTTGAATTCCATACAATAGCAGGGCTACTAGGGTACCGTCCGTTATAGTACGTGGCTTAGATCACCGTACCGAGGAGTACGCCCGCTCCCCTGCAACACAAAGCCGAAACCATTCCTTACTGAACAGTTCCGAACAAGACCACCCCGCAGTTGTGATCAGCAGCCGCACCACTAAGCCGAAATAAGGGACATCTAGAGAGGAGTAAACCTCGTCCTACTTGGGCATGACCCACTTAGCCTTGTTGTACCTCCCCTGTTTTAGCCATTCCCAGTTGATGAGGCTTGAGGCTACGATTACCTTTATAGGACATATCCATTAGAATGCTCATCGTCCACCTGACGATGTTCTGAAAGCATTCAATCTATACAAGTTCGTTCCGGGTTCGAACGAAACCGAAGGAATTATCTCGTTACACTCATATTGGAATCACCCTCAGAGTTAACGACGATAAACCTTTCACTCTGAATCTCCATCTTCACTTCTGATTCACGACCTAACGTTAATTTGGATCGATGTGGTTTTCGGATATCCAAATATGGAAACCCGATCCCGGTCTCATCGAAATCCAAAATGTGTCTTTTAAGGCCAAGTTGTTTTAGAGTTTAAAACAATTCAATTCATTATCTATATACACACAGATATATAATTCACAACACAATAGATAATCAACATTATCATTACCAACAGATAATTCAAATCATAATCAGATAATCCATATTATCATCCAAATGCAACCAATGCATCCATATCATATAACATTACTCATCTCATAACTGAGGTTACAAACCATACATGGCAACCAATATCAATCATCAAACATAAGCAATGATCTAATGATCACACCATCTATAATTACTTTAAACTGAATTAAATTAATTACTTAATCTCTAATTAATTTAAAATGAATTAAATTAATTACTTCATCATTAAAATCCTGCTTATCTTAATCATCAATTGATTACAAATCAATTAAATAAATCATCATCTCATTATTCATTTAAATTAATCATTATTGATTAATAAATTTCTAATTACAATAAGTAATTAGCTTTTAAATTAATTACACAAATTAATTATACTTAATAATTACAATAATTAACTTTTAATTACTTAATTAACTAAAATTAATTACATTAATCCATTAATTACTTAATTACTTCACTTATTGATTATTCCTTAATTAATCAATTTTAAATTTCATCATTAATTTTATTAATTAATGATTCTAATTACGTTTAATCAAATCTCTTTATTTAAAGTTAATTACGTTAAGTAATTAATCTGCAATTAAACCACATATATGAATCACCCTTGATTAATAACAATCCAGTAATTAACTACCCTTAATTACTCATTCCATAAATTATTTATTCTTAATTAATCATCTCAGTTAATCCCTTGATTAATTTCAAAGTAATCAAATCTAAATTACTTCCATCATTAAACATCTTTAATTACATCCAGTAATTATCAATTAATTACTTCCCTAAGTAATTACAATCCTATTAATTACATAAAGTAATTATTCATCAATTCACAAATGTTTAAATTAATTAAACTTAATTAATTAATCTAAACAAATCACATAACACAATTAATTACATCAAGTAGTTAATTTATTAATTACTTTCATTAAGTAGTTAGACTTAAACAATTTCAAAATGATTATTATTAATTAATTAATCTAATTAATTATCAAAAATTAATCACATTAATTAATTGTTAAATAATCTTAAGTTAATGTCCTTCATTAACAATTCTTAATCACTTAATTAAGAAATTAACTTATATTAATCATTATTAATTACCAATTAATTAATATTTAATTATCAATTAATTAATCTCTAATTATTATTTAATTAAGCGTTAATTACAAATCTTAATTAATCACTAATTACTTAATTAATAAATCTTAATCATTAATTAAAATTTAATTAACAATCCTTAATTATATATTAAATAACCCTAATTAATTAATCTCAAATCTTAATTAATCAATTTTAAAAATTATTAACTACTCAATTAATCATCCATATTATTAATTAATTAAATAATTAATTACCCATTTAAATTAACTTAATAATTTAAATGAATCCAATTTCTCAAATTTTATTTATTTTTAAGATAAACATTTATTCTTATTTAAACATTTAAAAACAAATTGTTTTTAAATCTACTTTAGATTCCATTTTAAACTTCATTTTAAAAGTTAATATTTAAAAATGAATGCAAATTTTAACTTTAACAAGATTTTAAAAACAATTCAAACCTTTATCTCATATGCTATAAATAAGTTTAAAAGAATTTAAATCCCAATTTAAATTCAAATCAATTTTAAAACACGCCTAAACATTCCAGGTTATTATTATTTTTAAATTCAATTTAACAATTATTTTTCAATTCAAAACTGAAATACAGCCTAAACCTTAATTACATATTTAAACTTAAATACTTGAAAGCTTATTTACATGAATCTTTAAATCATTTAACCTTTTTGTTAACGCTAAAATTTGAACTCTAACACCCCGGTGTATGAAGTGAGATTATGAAAGCACCACCCGATAGCTCGGGAACAGATTATGAGCAGATAACAGTGAAAAAACAGTAAACAACAGCAATTTTATAGTGGTTCGGCTTAAGAGAGAGCCTACGTCCACTTTGAATATCTTTAATGACGATTTGATTACAAGTCAATGCAGTTACACTTTGATTACAACACACTTTGAGTTTCAAGTGACTTAGAACAAGTAGCCTAAACTTCAATGTCGATCCAAATCTTTGAACACATGTTAGACATGTTTGATTTCTTCGTGAAGTTCCTTGAAGGTGTTGAAGTAGTTCAGAATGCAGCAGAGTAACGGCGCTTGAAAATGAATGAGCCCAAAAGTCATTTTAAAGTTGGAAGTGGTCGTCTATTTATAGGCGTGATTCTGGGCATGATTCACCTTCCAAGTCTTAGGTCGTGGATGACCTAAGTTAGGTCATAGGTCATAAGTTGGTAACGACCTAACGGACCTATCATATCTGTTGCATTTCGTCTTCGCCTTCTTAAGTCGTGAGCGACCTATCATAGGTCGTAGGCCGCGAGCAATGTCAGAATTACAGTAGCACGAGGTTGCACTCTAGTCTGGAACGGGTTAGCGGGTTATAGGTCGGTGACGGTCTATGGTAAGACGTAGGTCGCGAGCGACCTACGTGGTATGGTTTGTGGCTTGATAGGATGCATCAAGTTTGACTGAGTAAGATGACAAGTGGTAGGTCGTGTGCGACCTAAGAAGAGAGGCAACCTAAGTATGTTGAATGGTCTGGTGTTGCGACCTAAGTTAACACGACCGATAGCTTAGCTTGTTAAACCATTAGGTCGCTAGGTTGTCTCCTTCTCTATCTGTTAAGTCGCTGAATGCTCGAACCGTTAGGTCGCTCGTCTTATTGACTCGTTAGGTCGCTGGAGCACTAGGTCGTTAGATCCCCTTAGGTCGCTGATACCATTAGATCGTTATCTTTGTGAGTCGTTAAATCACGGCTCCCTATAGGTCGTAGGTCGCTGTTGTAGTTAGGTCGCTAACGAAGAGGAGTTAACATTTGCCCCTCGAAGTATACGCCTAGGTCGTAGGTCGTGTGCTTCGATCTTCTTAACTCGTGCTCTGATGAGTTGTTAGGTCGCAAGCGACCTATCGAGGAAACTAGGTCGTGTGTGCCGATTCGCATTTCACTCCTCCGAGGTATAAATAGCTTAGGTTGTTCCTCCTTCACCTCATCTATTTTAATATTCCATTCAGCCATTAACATAACTTTGTGATTTCAAAAGCAAATTTGAGTTTAATCATCCACCGATTCATCCCTGCTATCATATTGTGTAAGTGCACTTAATCTCTATCCATCCCATGATTACCATCAAACCACGAATTTCCATCCCAGAACAATTTTGTATGTCGTACTTCATCATATTTTTTTTCAAGTTATGGTCGATTTTGGTCGCCATTAGTTGTGATTTTCGAAAGTACAACAATGAGTTGAATCCATGATGGATCAGAGATGCTTCGAATTGATTCCTGGATGATTCGGTGGTATGTAGGAATGATGAATTTCACGAAGTGGATGATGGATCTCTATGTGTAGTTAATAACAGGTTACTGGGTTAGTGGAGAAGAAGGTGATTGGTGAGGGAAGCGAGGTTTTTAGCTTGAGCAGGAGCTTGCTCAAGATCCTATTAGAACCGCCCCATGAACCTGCGCGACCTATAGAACCTCGCGACTTAGGACTCTCGCGACCTAGGACTTAGGTGAAAGCACGTTGCTTTGAACTGCTGGGTTAGTTAGGTTGCGGCCGACCTAGGCCTTAACAAATTTGCACATGAATTCCAAGCAGAACGACTTAACAAATCAACGACCTAACTTCTTTGCGGCATAGGCTTTAGGTCGCGGCCGAGCTAGGACTTGAACAAATCTGCATTGCTTTGAACCTCTTAACTTGCACAATGCGACCTAAAGAAGCTCTGACCTATACTAGGTTGTTGGACGACCTAGGCCTATACTAGGTCGTTGGACGACCTAGGATTTGTAAAAAAATTTCTTAAAAAAAAATATGACTGAGTCGTTTGGACATGAATTTCGTTGTACTTCTTTGCAGATTATTTTAGCTTTTAAACCTGTCAACCTGTTAAATACAACATTTGCAGAAAAATGGGACGAATATACTGTCACTGACCGCCCACATCGAATGACAGATTAGTCGATAAAGAATAATCAACTTAAATGAACTGTGTGAGTGAAATGCTGTGAATCAACCGACTCAAATGAAGTGTTAAAGCAAAGCTAAAATTTTGTTTGAATTAACACTGCACTCGAGTTTTAAATTAACAAGTCCTGAAATCTCACAATCAATCAGTTGCCAATTAGTTTAATTTCAGTTATTTTGCTTGTTATTTTTATTAGTTTTGCGCAACACCTCACACTTTTAGGAAACGTGCACCTTCACATCTGAACATCCAGTTGCTTGTATAGAATGACGTCTCAACAAGAAGAGATGATAGAACATGTCGAAGGGGCTCCTCCGATTGCTATTCCACTAGAGAACCCTCCGGAAAGAACTCCTACCCTTCTGAAACAGCGGGTGCTTAATCAATTATGCGTTCAATTTGGTATTGCCGAGGCAGAAGTTTTACTCCCTGGACCAAATGATTTTGCTGATAGACCACCTTCCGGTTTTGTTGCCATTAATCGCCAAATGTGCTTAAGTGGAGTAATTCCTCCTTTTAATGAATTTCTTCAACAAATCCTTCTTCGACTGACGATCTCTCCTTTCCAACTGCATCCCAATGGCTATGCCATTTTGATGGGATTGTGCGTTCTGTTCAGGAGAACTCTTGACCGTCTTTCGAGTTTTGTGGAAATCTGTTACCTGTGCACTTTTGCGAAGAACAAGGACCACCCTTCGATTGTACTTGTAAGAGGTGCGAGGAACCGTAAACTAATTTTGGATTTGCCGGAGAGTGCACATGGTTTTTTGAATCAATTCTTCTATATTCGTTGCCCTGCAGGATTTTACATAGACTGGAGAATAGGAAGTGAGATCTTTTTTCCCTTCTCTCTTCAATTTCATTTTAAGTTTTTCATGGTTCGTATTGCTAGATGCTGATTCCATTCCTTATTTTTACAGCACTTCCTCCTCCTTCTAGAGATTCCAGTCATAAACCAGTCTTTGAGAGGCTAAGCATTGTGGATGCTGAAGAGAGGAGCGCAAAATTTCTATTGACAGATGAACTTCTTCATCGGTTTGAGCTTTTACATTCTTCCCGTTCTACTCAACTTCATGAAGTTCCGACTGAAGTTCCCGATTCTCCGATGAAAACTCCTGATGCCCCGGTCTCTATTAAAGAGCACATGCGGGGAGGAACCTCTATAGAAACTTCACTAGTAAAATGTTCCACTCCAAGGGATGATGCAGAGCCGTCTGAAAAGCCTGCACTTGCCCCCATAACTGAGGAAGAGGAGTCCCTTCCTCATACCGATAAGAACGTTGATCTTGGAGTTGATATTTTTGGGAGTTTAAGTGACATAATGGTCACTTCTCAAGAACTTTTTAGGGATGATGTTTCCAAAACTATCTCTTCTGTAATTGAGGCGACATCTTCTCTACAACAAACGTCAACCCCTTCTACTCAAGTTATCACTACCTCTACTCCACAGAGTGGTCTGTAACTTGATGCATGTAGCTTACACGTTACACAACACTTAGGATTTTTCAGCACTTCTACGCATTCATCTTCTTATACTTTAAAGATTTCTAAAGCTTATTATTTTTATTCCAGATTCTCCAATGGTGCGCAGCAGCTCATACTATGATGATTTCCAGCGCTACGGGAGGCGTAGCCAATATGATTATAGGCGTCACCTCCCCTCTTACAGAGAATCCGATGAAGAGAGGGCCATCAGGAAAGCAGACGAGAGACGAGCATATGAAGAACGTCATCGAAGAGAACAAGAAAGACATGACCCTCCCCACAGAGATGATGATACCCAAAAAAGAAAGACTCACGATGAGAGAGGTAAAGGTCACATGGACGATTCTTCTAGCAAGCGGGCTAAACTTACTGAAGAAACAATGCCGACAGCTTCTGAAAATGTTCCTGCTCAATCTCCTGCCCCCGTTCGTTCCGACATTCAAACAATCATCAACCGGCCCGCATACCAAGTTGGGCAAGGTCCTCCCACTCTTCAAAGTCGATTCCCTCAGTGGTGCCTGAGAGGGGTTCGATTTGATCTCGACTTGGTTCCTCTTGACAAATCGGCTATGCTGCGAAATCTTGATACTGTCAGGACCGATATTGAAAGAATGTCGAACTGGCAAAAACTTGTCGACGAGCTTCAGAGGGTTAACCGAGCCAATCTCGAGGCCATGCTCACAATGGAGAACGATAAGGCTGAGTGGCAAAAGACTCTCGAACAGCATGACGCCGAAATGAGAAGTATTGCTTCGTATAATGAAAAGCTAGAAGCAGAAGTAGAAACGCTTAAGGAAGAATTAGCTACTTCATCTACTTTCTATTCTCAAAAGGAGAGCATGCTTCAGCAACAAGTACGAGATGCGCATGCCAGTCAAAGGGCAGTCGAAGATAAGCTTACACACCAGGAGAAGGTCATAGAAGAATATCGCGCTGAAACTTTACAGCTGCGAGAACAGACCGGCTCTCAAAGCTTGGAGATAGAGATGTTAAAAGCTCGACTTGCTATGGCCGAAAAGGAGCGTGACAAGGCTGTTGCTCGTAAACTTGCGGCCGAAGAGGCCCATCAAGCAACCAAAGCTGACATTGGCTCCACATTATTTGATTTTTATCTGCACATCATTTTGGTGCGCGGCAGCCTTGCCTTTCTAGGCCCTAAGTATGAAATTACACTAGCTGAAGTTTGGGAGGCAGCACTCGATATGCTCGGTGGTAAAGGTGCTGGCTACGCTGAGTCAGATCTTGAAGAGCATTATCTTGATGATGATGCCCGCGCCGCTCTTGCCAAGGGAAAAGAGCAACTCGCCAGAGTGCGGGCCGGAATGGCGGAAGGGGAACGTTCTGAAAAAGAAATACCACCTACCACTTCTGAACGTCCTTTAGTTTCTTCTGAAGTTGACATCACAGGTTCCAGTGCTCATTCGCTGCCTCCGACCAGAACCGGGGTAATTACCCCTACTGATGATGAGGCTTTGGAGGATATCGGGGCTCAAAATTATGAGATTGAACTAACGAAGCAAACATCTTCAGGTAATTTTGACATTGGTCCGATTCAGGTGGATCGCCTGCTTGCTCCACAAAAGTTTGATGAGCTTCTCGATTATTTCTTGAATCTCGACGAACCCATATCTCCCTTCTTTTGGGGAGATACTAATATTTTTAATTTCTCTTCTTTTGCAGTTGAAACACCAAGTGCTGTGCAGACTTCGCCTCCTCCGGTTATCCCTCCTCGGTCTCTTCAGGTGACTCCTCCTTCTGCTTCACAGCCCGGGTCACAAGAGGAGCAAATTGAGGCTCTTCATGGCTTGGATGACCCTATCGCTTCACAAGAGCAGAAAGACGAGGGACTTGAAGGAGGCGAGATCTCTCCGGAACGGACCCCTTCTGATGACGTAGTTTTGTCCACTCTTGTTACTCCAGGGAGTGAGTCTTCTTCGAAGAGAAGAAAGAAGCACGGAACATCGAAGAGGAGGGGGAAGAAAATCATTGTTACTGAAGAGGAACCGGAAGTTGCACCGGTTGCACCTCCCTCTCCTTCTTCCCTTATGCCTATAGATAGACCTGAAAAACAAATCATTCGGCCGGGCAAAGGGTCCAAAGGTGGTAAGAAGAAGTGAAGAGTCGGGATTCGGGCTTTTTGATTCCTTTTTTGGGTAATGGTCGGGTGTTGTGCAGGCACCGGCCCCTGCTTTTTTATTTTGAAACCTGTATCTGCAATTGAATAAAATGATCCTTTATTTGTACAGACTTTTGTTTGAATTTGAGAATGCATTTATTATTCATTTTTGCACAAGTTTATTTATATGATATTGCGGTGAGCTTGTGGTATGTTGTTTGAGCGTACTTTACCGATGTAGCTATACCATTTTGTATGTAACTATACCATGTTGCCCCCATACCATAAGCTTGCTGCAATATTGTATACTTTGAGGGGACTTGCACTCTTATTTTCTGAAGAATAATTACTTCATTCTTGAAGAAAATTTTCGTAGAGTACAACTTCCTTCATATAAGTTTTTACGCTTCGTCCTTCGAAGAAATCACTCTTTTTTTTTTTGTTTATGTACGCATTTTGCCAAGTGAATTCTTCTATATGGTGAAGCGGGCCTCTGAAAGGTACTTTAACTTTCTTCCTCTTTTTTTTTTTTTTTTTTTAGGGAGGTTATTTTCTGGAATAGGTAAATCACTCTTCCTTTGAAAGTTAAAGTATGCCCTTGATGAGGATTTTTTTTTAAAATAGAAATTTGTGCCTCTGAGGAGGAATTTTTCACGTTTCAACACTTGGAAGTTTTATTTCAATCTTGGTGAAACGTGTTCCTCCAAAGAGTTGTGCCTTTGAAGAAAGCCTTTTCACGTTTCAACACTTGGAAGTTTTATTTCAATCTCGGTGAAACGTGGGCTTCTGAAGAGGTCTTTCTTTTTAATTGTGTCCCCGGGAGGGGGTTGTACCTCTGAGGAGGGATTTTTCACGTTTCAACACTTGGAAGTTTTATTTCAATCTTGGTGAAACGTGTACCTCCAAAGAGTTGTGCCTTCGAAGAAAGCCTTTTCACGTTTCAACACTTGGAAGTTTTACTTCAATCTCGGTGAAACGTGGACTTCCAGGAATTTCTTTATTTTGTTTTGCATTTCAACTTTGGTGAAGTGAAATTCCAAAGAGTGGTTGTTACACTTCAACTCCTGGTGAAATGTGTCTCCGAAGAGGTCTTTATTTTGTTTGCATTTCAACTCTGGTGAAGTGAAATTCCGAAGAGCGGTCGTAACACTTCAACTCCTGGTGAAATGGGCCTCCGAAGAGGGCTTTTATTTTGTTTGCATTTCAACTCTGGTGAAGTGAAATTCCGAAGAGCGGTCGTAACAATTCAACTCCTGGTGAAATGGGCCTCCGAAGAGGGCTTTTATTTTGTTTGCATTTCAACTCTGGTGAAGTGAAATTCCGAAGACCGGTCGTTACACTTCAACTCCTGGTGAAATGTGCCTTAGAGAGGGTTTTCATCGCCTGGAAGTTACTCTCTCATGGTTGGAGGGTCATGACTCCTCCAATCTTTTTTGTTGAGTAGAGAACTTTCTTTTTTGTGGCGTATGACCCATTAGAGGTCTTTATCCTCCGAAGAGTTGCGCCTCCGAAGAGGACTTGTGCTGCCGATGATGGCTTTGGTTGTTCCCTTGTCCACTTGCTTATGCCTTTTCAGCGATCCTTTTTTTTTTAAAATAACTTGCTTAATCCAAGGAAGTGTACTTCATCGTCAGGCAAGTTCGTGAGAACGAGCATCAGCTTCTTAATTGGATTTTTGTTTGTTCAAACGATCTCAATTTATTAGCAAAGGCCCGTTTCTGTCGAAATCATAGGCCGTTCAATTGAAGTACTTCCTATCTAGGATTTGAATTCGGAGCTTTTGTGACTTGAAATTTGGCGAGAATCACTTGGTCTTATTATGTGCAAGTTTCACTTCCATTGTCTGCAAAAATTTAAGTCGACATTTCAGCAATACATTCTATGTACTTTTTATATCGAAAATAAAGCAAACATGTAATAATAATAAGGAACACAAGATTTATAGTGGTTCGGCCAGGAAATTGGGCCTACATCCACTTTATATTTTTTCATTATTTACTTGCATCAGTTTTACAATTGCCTTCAATTACAAGAATCATACATTCATAATTCTTTTTACAATATTTCAACAAAATTTTCAAGTAAAGTATGGATGCAAATGATTGTTGTTCCATGCCCTTGGAATTTGATCTCCTTCAACAGTAGTGAGTTTGAATGTGCCGTCAAGAAGCTTCTGACCTATGACATATGGTCCTTCCCAATTTGGCCCAAACACACCTGTCGCTGTCATAATTCTCTTCAGGACTAGGTCTCCAATCTCAAAGCTGCGTTGGCGAACTTTGGAATTGAAATGTCTGGCTATCCTTTGCTGATGAGCTGCAATTCTGAGATTAGCCTCATCTCTTTTTTCATCAAGGAGATCTAGCGCTTCAAGCTGTAGCTTTTCGTTTTCTGCTTGATTGAAATGGATTCTTCTATGTGAAGGGACCTCTATTTCTACCGGAATCATTGCCTCTGACCCGTATGCTAATGAAAACGGGGTGTGCCCAGTCGCAGTTTTGTGAGTGGTTCTGTATGCCCATAGTGCCAGTGGTAGCTTATCGACCCAACCACCTTTTGCTCTTTCAAGTTGCTTTTTGATGGTTGACTTAATAATTTTATTCACGGCTTCCACTTGCCCGTTTGCCTACGGATGAGCCACTGCTGAGAAGCTTTTTCGGATTTTGAATCGCTTGCAAAAATCTTGGAATTCTTCACTTTCAAACTGAGTACCATTGTCTGTAATTATTTTTTGAGGCACACCGTATCTGCAAATGATGTTTTTAGTCACAAAACTTATCATCTTCTTTGAGGTGATAGTAGCCAGTGGTTCAACTTCTGCCCACTTAGTAAAATAATCTACAGCAACAATGGCATATTTAATTCCAGATTTGGCAGTTGGTAATGGTCCTACAAGGTCTATCCCCCATATTGCAAACGGCCATGGACTGACCATCTGTGTGAGTTCAGTGGAAGGTGCTCTAGGAATTTTGGCGAATCTTTGGCATCTGTCACATTTTCGGGAATACTCTGCTACATCTCGATTAATTTCTGGCCAAAAATATCCGTATCGGAGAATTTTCTTTGCTAATGTTTGGCCACCTGAATGATCACCACACTCTCCTCCGTGTACCTCTGCTAGGATTGCTTTGGACTCTTCCCTGGATACACATCGAAGTAATGGCATTGAGAATCCCCGTCTGTATAATCGGCCATCCTGGATTATGTATCGAGAGGCTTTTCTCAGTAGCTTTTGTCGTTCTTTTGAGTTCCCTGGTAAGGATCCATTGAGCAGATATTCTGTTATCGGAGTCATCCATGATTCTTGCTCTTGAGACATGCTCATGATCCAATCAATGTCCATCTCATCAATGCTAGGAGTCGACAGGACCTCCACTGGAGTTAACCCCAGAAATTGAGCTTCGCCTGTGCTAGAATACTTTGCGAGAGAATCTGCTTTCATGTTTTCTTCTCGAGGAATGTGACTTATCATGTAATGATCGAAATCACCCAGGAGTTCCCAAGCCTTTGACAAGTAGGCGGGCAGATTCCCCCCTTTTGCTTGGAATTCCTTTTTGACTTGGCATACAATAAGCTGAGAATCACTGAATATCTGTAACGCTCGGATGTTTAATTCTTTAGCAATCCTTAAGCCAACGATAAGGGCTTCGTATTCTTCTTCATTGTTTGTTGAAGGAAATTCCAATCTTAGCGCATAGCATAATGATCGGCCTTCAGGGGTCTCAAGTACAACTCCGGCTCCAGAATAGTAGTCGTTTCTCGCACCATCAACATATAACTTCCATTGGATTGGGGAATCGTTGACCATCTCTTCCTCACTGTTACCCTTATCTATGAATTCTGCGATGAAATCCGCTAAAGCTTGTCCATTGATTGCTTTTCGGGGATGATAAGTGATGTCATACTGACTGAGTTCAATATTCCACTTTAGAAGGCGACCCGAAGTCTCAGGGCGAAACAGGACTTGCTTTAAAGGTTGATCAGTGAGGACTCTGATAGGATGAGCTTGAAAATATTGCCTCAACTTCCTAGATGCAATTAGTAGGCAATAGGCGAGTTTTTCCAACTTAGAGTAATTCATCTCTGCCCCAGTGAGTCTTTTGCTGATATAGTAAACTGGATGTTGAATCCTCTTGTCTTCTCGTATCCGCGCTGCACTTAGAGCATGAGATGATACTGCCAAGTATATAAGAAGGTCCTCGCCATCGCCAGGCCTAGAAAGTATTGGAGGCGTTTTCATATGGCGGATCAATTCTTCAAAGGCTTTTTGGCATTTGGGACTCCAATCGAAGTTTTTCTTTCCTTTCTTTAGGGCGTCAAAGAATGGGATGCATTTATCTGTGGCTTTGGAAATGAACCGACTCAAGGCGGCGACCTTTCCATTGAGACTTTGCAATTCCTTCTTTGTTCTAGGAGCTTTGACTTCCTTTAATGCAGTAATTTGAGCTGGACTAGCCTCAATGCCCCTAGCGCTCACGATGAAACCTAAAAACTTGCCGGATTCCACTCCAAATGAACACTTTAAAGGATTGAGCTTCATTCTGTATTTTCGGAGGACTGTGAACATGTCTGCTAAGTGTTCTATGTGATCCACTGCTTTCTTAGACTTTACCAACATGTCATCGACGTAGACTTCCATAGTCTTGCCCAGTTGCGGTTTGAACATAGCATTAACAAGTCTTTGGTATGTTGCCCCTGCATTCTTCAGCCCAAAGGGCATAACTCTGTAGCAATAAAGACCAACGTCGGTGATAAAGCTCGTGTCCTCCTGATCTGGCTCATGCATCATGATCTGGTTATATCCGGAGTAAGCATCCATAAAAGATAACAATTCGTGTCCCGCTGTTCCGTCTACCAGTTGGTCGATTCTGGGTAATGGGAAGCAGTCTTTGGGGCAGGCCTTGTTTAGATCTGAAAAATCGATGCATACTCTCCATTTTCCGTTGGCTTTCTTAACCAGCACGGGATTTGAAACCCAATTCGGATAGGTAGATTCTTTGATAAAATTATTCTCCATGAGCCGATCAACTTCTTCTTTTAATGTCGCCGACCTTTCTGGACCTTGAGTTCTCCTTTTCTGTTTCACAGGTGTAAATTTTGGATCAATATTTAGAGCGTGCACTGCAACTTCTGGGAATATTCCGCACATATCGGCATGAGTCCAAGCAAAAACATCCAGATTTTCCTTTAAAAAAGATATTAAGATATTCTGAATTGACGCATTAAGTTGTGAACCCACATTCAACACCTTGTTTGGGTCCTTTGGGTCAACAGGTATTGGTATTGCCGTTTGCACCGGTACCACTCTATTTTCCCCTGCACTGACTTTTCTAGGGTCCATCTCTTTCCTTGCTCCGCTGTGCTCGCCAGTGCAGGGTCCGCCCTGTAATTGCTACAAGGCTAGTTCTTTGATGCGGACTGGGGCTGCCGCATTCTTTCCCATTTCTCTTTTTCTGGTTTCTCGTAGTTCTGTTAGATAACATTCTCGCCCCGCATTTTGATCCCCTTTTGTAACTCCCACTCCATTATCTGTGGGGAATTTAATGGTGAGGCACCACGGGGCCAAAACAATTTTGAATGCTGCGAGAGTTGGACGGCCAAGGAAAGCATTGTAAGCAGAAAATTCGTTGACAACCACAAAAGTTTGCTTGCGGACCACTTTTCTCTCTCCTTCTCCAAGTTCCACAAACAAATCAATGGTTCCTACCGGCTGCTTTGGCTCCCCAGTGAAACCGGCAATTTTCTACGATGAGGCTTGCACATCAGCCATAGGGATCTTCATTTGGTCGAATGTTTTCTTGAAGAGGATATTGCAGGATGCGCCACAATCAATGAGAACTCTTCTGACAATAGCTGGCCCGATACCAGCCGAGATGACTAGGGGATCCAAGATAGGAGCTTCAATACCTGCGGAATCCCTAGCTTTGAACACAATATCATCATCAAAAGTTCTTTGTTGCTTCAAGGACGTAGCACCTTCCAAAACGAATACATCTTCCTCGGTCGGTACATACTTTAAAGCTCGGTTATACCTTTCCATCTCACCCCAGCTTCTGCCTGCTGGGTGAGGTCCTCCTGTAATGACATTGATGATGGGCCTTCCAGATTCATGCTCTGTAGCCTTCTCACTCGTCCTGGGCTGATGAGTAGGAGTCTGTTGCCCCCGACTAGATGAAGCAGGATTGTTGCTATTCTTTTTCACAAATTGCTGCAGTTTGTTTTCCCTTAGCAACTCTTCAATCAGATTTTTCAACTGGCGGCATTCGTCGGTCTCGTGACCGGGTTGATTATGGAAGCGGCAGAACTTCCCACTCTGTATAGCCTTTTTCCCGGTCCTTAGAGGAGGAGGTTTAGGAAAGTCAACAGAATCTTTAGTGGCAAGGTAGATACGCTCCGGCGTATCTGATAAAGGAGTATATTCTGATGGCTTGAAGGATCGGGGCTTCTTCAGATTACTCTGCTTCTTCCCATTGTTATTTTCCCTTTTTTGCCCTACAGATTCATTCTTGCGTGGAGCAACAGTGTTATCTTCATCTTTTTCCAACACTGCCTTTACCGGTACGGGACGGCTTTCTAAGCGTATGAATTCATCTGCTTTTTTATAGAATTTTTCAAGGGAATTTGGTTCCTTCATGTTTAGCCATTTCCCAAATTCGCTCGACTTGTCAATACCCTTCATTAGATAAGTCAATATCATTCGCGGTTCTGCATTGTCCACCTCAGCTGGCGCTATATTAAAGCGATTTAAGAAAGATCTGATAGTCTCTCCTGGATTCTGCTCCAAACTTGACAGTGACATGATATCCTTGGCTTTTGAGGCGTATAGTCTGAACTGCTCCTTGAATTTCCGAGTAAAGTCAGAAAACTGATCTATAGATCGGACTGGAAGTTTGGTGAACCAAAGCAGAGCTACACCTTCGAGATACACAGGAAAATATCGGCACTTTATTTCATCAGAGGCTCTGGCACCTCTCATGCGCCAATCATACTTGTATAAGAATTCATTCGGATCACTTGTCCCCTTGTAAGCTGGAATGGTTGGAGGGACAAACTTCCTTGGGAATTCAGCCTTTAAGATTTTCTCAGTAAACGGAGTTTTACTTGGGGCGAAACCCCATTCTTTCTCGTCTTCAACCCTCTGCATACTCTCTTTCATAATTTGTCGGACCATTCCAGAAAGATACTCCTCATCATGTCGAGTTCTAGATCCACCAACCTCTGGAAGTGTTTGTTCAAAGGGGCTAGCAGCCCTTTCAGGAGCATTTCTTTCTTCAGCATCATGAATGTTGCCAGCAAAATTCCTTTCATTACCTGCCGGTTGACGGTTTTCCCCAAGCAAATCGTTCAACCTATTCAGAATTAGGGCATTCTGGGCATTCTGAGCCTCGAATTGTGCATTTTGGGCATTTGTCTGTTGGTTCAGCCCTAAGATTGCAGCATCCAGCTCTGTTTTTGTAACTCCGACAGCTGGAGCGGCTTGATTCGATATAGGGGAAGCGGAGGTTCCCTCTTGAATATTCCCAGATCTGACAGATCTACTTTTCCTTCCAGGAGCCATAATCTCGGATAGACTTCTGGTTTTCAAGGAAATTCTCTCTACAAACCTCTGTGAAGCAATGATGATAACTCGCCTGAGTTCAATTCTCGGTGAAAGCACCAAAAATGTTAACGCTAAAATTTGAACGCTAACACCCCGGTGTATGAAGTGAGATTGTGAAAGCACCACCCGATAGCTCGGGAACAGATTATAAGCAGATAACAGTGAAAAATCAGTAAACAACAGCAATTTTATAGTGGTTCGGCTTAAGAGAGAGCCTACGTCCACTTTGAATATCTTTATTGACGATTTGATTACAAGTCAATGCAGTTACACTTTGATTACAACACACTTTGAGTTTCAAGTGACTTAGAACAAGTAGCCTAAACTTCAATGTCAATCCAAATCTTTGAACACATGTTAGACATGTTTGATTTCTTCGTGAAGTTCCTTGAAGGTGTTGAAGTAGTTCAGAATGCAGCAGAGTAACGGCGCTTGAAAATGAATGAGCCCAAAAGTCATTTTAAAGTTGGAAGTGGTCGTCTATTTATAGGCGTGATTCTGGGCATGATTCACCTTCCAAGTCTTAGGTCGTGGATGACCTAAGTTAGGTCGTAGGTCATAAGTTGGTAACGACCTAACGGACCTATCATATATGTTGCATTTCGTCTTCGCCTTCTTAAGTCGTGAGCGACCTATCATAGGTCGTAGGTCGCGAGCAATGTCAGAATTACAGTAGCACGAGGTTGCACTCTAGTCTGGAACTGGTTAGCGGGTTATAGGTCGGTGACGGTCTATGGTAAGACATAGGTCGCGAGCGACCTACGTGGTATGGTTTGTGGCTTGATAGGATGCATCAAGTTTGACTGAGTAAGATGACAAGTGGTAGGTCGTGTGCGACCTAAGAAGAGAGGCAACCAAAGTATGTTGAATGGTCTTGTGTTGCGACCTAAGTTAACACGACCTATAGCTTAGCTCGTTAAACCATTAGGTCGCTAGGTTGTCTCCTTCTCTATCTGTTAAGTCGCCGAATGCTCGAACCGTTAGGTCGCTCGTCTTGTTGACTCGTTAGGTCGCTCTGGCCCTTAGGTCGCTGGAGCACTAGGTCGTTAGATCCCCTTAGGTCGCTGATACCATTAGGTCGTTATCTTTGTGAGTCGTTAAATCACGGCTCCCTATAGGTCGTACGTCACTACTGTAGTTAGGTCGCTAACGAAGAGGAGTTAACACCTTTCAATGTAATTAAATGATTTAAATTTAAACTTATTTATTTTAAAAACTGAAGTTCAAATTTAATTACAGATTTAAAAACCCAGATTTAATCTCAATTTAAATTTCTAATTTTAAATTTTAAATTTCCAATTCAAACCCAAAGCACACATATGCTTTTACACTTATGAGTTTTGAAATCAAATTTAAATAAATAATTTTAAATCTCAGACAATCTAATTTGAATCCATATTAAATTTCAGATTTTCAAATTTTAGTTTAAATTTCAATTTGCATTTTATACTTTCTTTTAATTTTAAAAACAGAAAACAGGTTTCTGTTTTGTTTGAGACCAAACTAAAAATTTTAAAATTTAAATTATTTCAAAAACCAGAATTCAAACTAATTAAATTCATATTTAAATTTAGGTTTAAACTCAGTTCAGATTTAGTTTATATTTTTAAACTCTACTTCCTATATTTTTTTAAATCTAAAACAGGTTTCTGGTTTTGTTTGAAACCTGCAACACAACTTCACTCGAGTCTCCATATACTTTACTTCGAGTCAGCAATCAATTAGCTTCGAGCAGAAATCCAAATCCCCCGAGTCAATCATGATGCCATCAAAAACTGTAACCCAACTAGTCCCCCTTCCACCGTGCATCTGTACACCGTCTCGGGCCATCACTGGCCAACCTCACGACCTTCCCACAGTCCCCCATCATCCCCTCAGGCCAACCAAGCACCAACCCCATTGATATATTCCCTAATTCAAGGCCGCGACAAATTTTCTCCAAACCTGGAAACAAAACAGAACCCAACCCTTCAACCTATCAACGCTCCTTCCTCACGTCTCCGGCCACCGTTGTCACTCAAACTTCGGTGAAGGCTTCGACATCTCAGCATCTTCCAATGCTCAAAGGATAGATGAACTCGATCAACAATACTTGCCGATAAGATCAATTTTCTCTAGCCATATTGAAACTAGGCTTCAAAACTGTAAAATCCAATCACAGCCTCAAAAACAAATTGTAACACAATCCCATAATTTACTTAACGTCTCTGATATCTCCACCACTTCCAGAAGCAAAATCAAACCATTCGATCCCATAAATTATCAGTTAGAACTCAAAATACAAAATACAGTTATATCAAAACTGCATTATGTCCTTAACTCTAAAAATGGAAATATTTCTTTTGCAAATCATGCTTTTGTATTATTATTTAATTTATGACTCTGAAAAATTAAGTTGTAATGTTTGAGTTTTTGCTTATTTCAAAACTTGCATGTTTTTTTTTTAAATTTCAGAACCAATTCACTAATATCTATCTTAAGTAAAAAATTTAGTCTAAGGCTTGTGATAAAACAAATGAGTATATCTTGAGTCACAGTCAAAACTGAAAGTTTGAATTTAAATTAAAACAAGAAGCTACAAAATTTTGAAACAGAGAGGACTGCAGATATCACAGGCATATACAACATACATAAGAGCATATAACAATTAAACATTCACAAAATATTTATTTCATACATCTAACATGCAACCTGTTTTATATTAAATTTTTTAAATAAAGTTACTCACCTTTTTAATCATGTAGACAGAGTTCATTTTGGAAAGCTTCTGAATTGTTTTTCTATAAAACCCTTCTTGAATGCTTTGAAAAAAACTTCAGTTTTATGCAGAGGCAATGTTTCCAGACCTGAAGGAATGCATGCAGAGACCACTTTCCATATTTTAAAAGAAATGCAAGTATCTTAACTTCAGATTGAAAAAAATGCAGATTCTCTTGCTTGCTTTATTTTCCAAGTTTTAAAAAAGAGATGAACGAAGATTTTCTGGTTTTAATTGTTGCACGCAGGTTTATTTACAAAATATCCAGATTTTAGAAAAATTGCATGCATTTGAACAGAATTTTTGAATTTGAATCAGAGATTGATATGCATTTGAATAAGGGTTTGATTTTTGCATGTTTTAGAAGATGGTTTGCAGATTTCTGAAGAGATGAAAAAAAAAACAGTTTTGCAGATTTGTATTTTGTTTATAGGAATTGATATGAAATTTTGAAGAAGAAAAGAAAGGGTTTTTTTTTCAGATTTTAGAAGAGATGGAAAAGGGTTTTCCTCAGCTGAAAATTCTTTGTTAAGAAATGAAGATGAGAAAAAGAAGAAATGGGAAAATGTAGGTTTTTATATAACTTTCATTATGATTTATTTTAAAAACAAAGAAAAATAAAATTAATCATGACACATGGCTTAAATGTTAGCACTTGTTAACTTTCCTATTTTATTACTCAACACATGTTAAACTATGTATTTAAAATACTTACACATGTATCTTTAATTAATTAATATTGTTAATTAAGTGTTAATGAAAGTTTAACTTAGTTAATTAGTTTCTAATACTTAGTTATGTATATAAATAATTTTTAAAGAATAAAACAAAGTATTATTATAAATAAAAACAATATACAAATCAATTATTTAAAAATAATATTTTGATCACTTAAAATAAATTTATAAAGAGATTATAACTTATTTGTTATTTAAATGAATATATGATTCATTTATTAATTGTATTTTAAATTTCATATTTATTCTACAAATCATATTTATTCTACAAATCATATTTATTTATCAATATTTTAAAAAGAATGAAACAAACATTTTTATAACTTATTTTAATATACAAACTTAAGTCAAAAATACATTTTAACAAATAAAACATTTATCTTATATATTTAAAAATCATTTAGTTATTTTATAAAATATTTTTGAAAAGCTTAATTTAAAAATAAATAATAATTTTCCAATTTCAAAATATTAAAATTAGAAAATATGCTACACTAATTAAATTTTAAACCAAACCCATCTATTTAAAATATATATAAATATATATACATTTTATAAATAGAAAACAAATTTATTAGCTTATTAAAAATAAATTCTCTAATTAATTATTTAATAAAGAAGATTATAGAATCAATTCAAATTTATTAACATAAATTATCAAATTAATTAAATTTTAAACACAGATTATTAAATTTATATTGCCATAAATTCCGAGAAATCACAATCCTTCCCTCTTAAAAGAATTTCGTCCCAGAAATTTAAGACAAAGGTAATTTAATAATCTTATTGTAGATTTTATTTTAAAACACAGCATATGTTAATCATATGCTAACAACTAAAGCAACCAATTCAAACAATCAAAACAAATTTAATTATCCAGAAAAATTCTGAATAGAACTTCCACGAGCTTCCTCGGTATATATATCGGGATACTCGCTCTATAGAATCCAAGCAATCAATACTACTAAGCTATAGAGTTCCTATCTCATCTATATTTACAACTCTAAACAGAATATCAGACTGCAAACGAGCCTGACTCAACAACCAAACCTCCAGAACTGCTGGTTCTACAATCAGAAATATATCATACACGTACTCCCTCAGAGATACGTGAAACACTCTGAATCTCAGTTATCCAAACTGGCAATTCAACTCTGAAGACTAAACACTTATCTTACCAAAACACAGAAGAAACCCAAAACACTACGGAGCTAGCTTCCCAAACTTATAGCTCCTTGGATCGGAGAAAACTTATCACAAACCAAATCTCCGAATCCAGAATCCAAATTCGTCCGTCTCTTATCCACAAAAGCTCTTCGGACGATCCTGAACCACCAACATCCTTCCTGATCAGCTCAACCTTAGCTGATGCCTCTAGAACAGACTAGATCAAAACAACCCAACATAATGATCTCCTCAAGATCAATTCAAAACCAGGAACACAACACTACTCCTCAAACAACAAAAGACACAACAAACTTCTCCTTATCCAAAAAAGAAAACAGAAACACTCTCAAACTACTTCTGATGCACAACTCTGATCCGAAGTAGAAGAAAATGCTGATGAAGATCACGAGCACAAACTGGACAACACATCCTAGAAATACGGTTCAACAGTTCCATAAGAAAACTCGGACATTCCTCCGAAACCTGAGTTGCTTCTCCCACTCTATCTCTGACTTCCCTGAAGACATCCAGACAATAACAAACAACTCAAGAGCACACTCATCTATCCCAAGTCACTTTTGCGATCCACCCAACCTAATTCCCAAAGAAACTGCTCTCTTTACCAATCAGAACAGATTATGCTGGCCTACCCAACTCACCAGAGAAACGAGTCCACTCTGCTGCTTCTGAACTCCACTTCAGAGAAACTACTCAGCCAGAGGACTTCGTATCAACACAGAACACTCCGAGCAGCACCGCTAACACCAAAGCCAAAGAATTCTCAATCCAAAGCTCTTCGAGAAACTCGGACTTCAATGCTAAAAGAACACTCTGCTGGACTCAGCCACAACACCAAGCAGACTCACCTCCTTACTCTTGTTCAAAAGAAACATCTTTGGAAATATCCATAGTCACTGCATCTCATCACGCAACTACTACTTCCTGAGGTATCAAGATACCATCACTTGCTTGCTTCTGCCTAACCGACAGATCCAAACTCAACTCACCCAACTCAGCACTTCAAAGATGAACCACGAACCTTAACAGGTTTCCTTTAGAGATCGATGAAATTCTTCACCACAGCAAAGTTCACTCGAGACGGTATTCGGTCTACAGTCTCGTCAGATACACTTCCCATCTCAAACATTCGTACTCCAAACATCGGTAGTTGTGTTACACACACCACTACCTTATCTACCTTTATAACTTATATTGAAAAGCCTGAACAGGTAACCCAATTAGATAGGTAGAAATATAAATATATATATATATATATATATATATATTAAAAATAAAAATACGCTATCTCAAGATAGACATCACTCCAGAGACTAGGTATTCGCTCAACCTAGTGCTCTGATAACAAATGAGACGACCCGACTTTTTCTCCACAAAAGTTGTATCATCTTTAAGAAAGAAAGCGATAGAAAAGTGAAAAGAAAGAAGAGAAAAAAGAAACAACACAAGAATCTCAACAGCGGAACGAATAAATTATATTAATAACATAAATATTACATAGTACACAATAATTATCAGAGTTAAACAAATAATACAGCACATACTAGACAGTTATAAACTCATGTCTAGTTATTACAACTCATTACACAAAACAGAAAACACTCAGAGATACCGACACAGCGGAAAACTATATATCTACACGCGGAAGCCTCCTGCTCCATTGCTCCTCCATAATTCGTCAAAGCTAACCTGAATCCCTTGGCTACTTGTAAAAATTTGAGTACCCAAGAGTTAAGGAAAAACAGAAATAACTCCGTGTCAGACATGGGTCTGCTGTGAGTAACAGGTTAAAGTTGCTTAACTTTGAAAAACCTTTGAAAAGAAAAGGTATCACGTAAGACTTCCCACGCATAAACATGGAAAAGTTTTTACCTTACGCTAACCAAAACATTTGATAGGAAATGCAGTGATATTATAATAGGTCTAGGGTTTTCAAGTAAATATGAAATAGCTGAAATTGTTACATGATTAAATTCCAGCTACTAGCCACAAAAGTGGGTAATACAATCAAAACCGCTGGCACTTATTGGATTTTGGATTCCATACAATGGCAGGGCTATTGGTGTACCATCCGTCACAGTACGTGGCATAGATCACTGTACCGAGGAGTACGCCCGCTCCCCTGCAACACAAAGCCGGAACCATTCCATACTGAACAACTCCAAACAAGACCACCCTGCAGTTGTGATCAGCAAACGCACCACTAAGCCGAAATAAGGGACATCTAGACAGGGGTAAATCTCGTCCTACTTGGGCATGACCCACTTAGCCTTGCTGCACCTCCCCTGTTTTAGCCATTCCCGGTTGATGAGGCTTGAGGCTACGATTACCTTTGTAGGACATATCACTTAGAATGGTCGTCGTCCACCTGACGATGTTCTGAAAGCATTCAATCCATACAAGTTCGTTCCGGGTTCGAATGAAACCGAAGGCATTATCTCGTTACACTCATATCGGAATCACCCTCAGAGTTAACGACGATAACCCTTGCACTCTGAATCTCCATCTTTACTTCTGATTCACGACCTAACGTTAATTTGGATCGATGTGGTATTCGGATATCCAAATATGGAAACCCGATCCCGGTCTCATCGAAATCCAAAACATGTCTTTTAAGGCCAAGTTGTTTTAGTGTTTAAAACAATTCAATTCATTACCTATATACACACAGATAGATAATTCACAACACAATAAATAATCAACATTATCATTACCAACAGATAATTCATATCATAATCAGATAATCCATATTATCATCCAAATGCAACCAATACATCCATATCATATAACATTACTCATCTCATAACCGAGATTACAAACCATACAAGGCAACCAATATCAATCATCAAATATAAGCAATGATCTAATGATCACACCATCTATAATTAATTTAAACTGAATTAAATTAATTACTTAATCTCTAACTAATTTAAAATGAATTACTTCATCACTAAAATCCTGCATATCTTAATCATCAATTGATTACAAATCAATTAAATAAATCATCATCTCATTATTCATTTCAATTAATCATTACTGATTAATAAATTTCTAATTACAATAAGTAATTATCTTTTAAATTAATTACACAAGTTAATTATACTTAACACTTACAATAATTAACTTTTAATTACTTAATCAATTAATTAACTAAAATTAATTACATTAATTAATTAATTACTTCACTTATTGATTATTCCTTAATTAATCAATTTTAAATTTCATCATTAATTTTATTAATTAATGATTCTAATTACGTTTAATCAAATCTCTTTATTTAAAGTTAATTACATTAAGTAATTAATCTGTAATTAAACCACATATATGAATCACCCTTGATTAATAACAATCCAGTAATTAACTACCCTTAATTACTCATTCCATAAATTAATTATTCTTAATTAATCATCTCAATTAATCCCTTGATTAATTTCAAAGTAATTAAATCTAAATTATTTCCATCATTAAACATCTTTAATTACATCCAGTAATTATCAATTAATTACTTCCCTAAGTAATTACAATCCCATTAATTACATAAAGTAATTATTCATCAATTCACAAATGTTTAAATCAATTAAACTTAATTAATTAATCTAAATTAATCATATTAACACAATTAATTACATCAAGTAATTAATTTATTAATTACTTTCATTAAGTAGTTAAACTTAAACAATTTCAAAATGATTATTATTAGTTAAATAATCTAATTAAGTATCGAAAATTAATCACATTAATTAATTGTTAAATAATCTTAAGTCAATGTCCTTCATTAACAATTCTTAATCACTTAATTAAGAAATTAACTTATATTAATCATTATTAATTACCAATTAATTAATATTTAATTATCAATTAGTTAATCTCTAATTATTAATTAATTAAGTGTTAATTACAAATCTTAATTGATCACTAATTTCTTGATTAATAAATCTTAATCATTAATTAAAATTTAATTAACAATCCTTAATTATATATTAATTAACCCTAATTAATTAATCTCAAATCTTAGTTAATAAATATTAAAAATTACTAATTACTCGATTAATCATCCATATTATTAATTAATTAAATAATATATTACCCATTTAAATTAACTTAATAATTTAAATGAATCCAATTTCTCAAATTTTATTTATTTTAAAGATAAACATTTCTTCTTATTTAAACATTTAAAAACAAATTGTTTTTAAATCTACTTTAGATTCCATTTTAAACTTCATTTTAAAAGTTAATATTTAAAAATGAATGCAAATTTTAACTTTAACAAGATTTTAAAAACAATTCAAACCGTTATCTCATATGCTAAAAAAACATCTACTTTATAAATAAGTTTAAAAGATTTTAAATCCCAATTTAAATTCAAATCAATTTTAAAACACGCCTAAACATTCCGGGTTATTTTTTTTTTAAATTCAATTTAAAAAATATTTTTCAATTCAAAACTGAAATACAGCCTAAACCTTAATTACAGATTTAAACTTAAATCCTTGAAAGCTTATTTACATGAATCTTCAAATCATTTAACGTTCCAATGTAATTAAATGATTTAAATTTAAACTTATTTATTTTAAAAACTGAAGTTCAAATTTAATTACAGATTTAAAAAGCCAGATTTAATCTCAATTTAAATTTCTAATTTTAAATTTCCAATTCAAACCCAAAGCACACATATGCTTTTACACTTATGATTTTTGCAATCAAATTTAAATAAATAATTTTAAATCTCAGACAATCTAATTTGAATCCATATTCAATTTCAGCTTTTCAAATTTCAGTTTAAATTTCAATTTGCATTTTATACTTTCTTTTAATTTTAAAAACAGAAAACAGGTTTCTGTTTTGTTTGAGACCAAATTAAAAATTTTAAAATTTAAATTATTTCAAAAACCAGAATTCAAACTAATTGAATTCATATTTAAATTTAGGTTTAAACTCAGTTCAGATTTAGTTTATATTTTTAAACTCTACTTCCTATATTTTTTTAAATCTAAAACAGGTTTCTGGTTTTGTTTGAAACCTGCAACACAACTTCACTCGAGTCTCCATATACTTTACTTCGAGTCAGCAATCAATTAGCTTCGAGCAGAAATCCAAATCCCCCGAGTCAATCATGATGCCATCAAAAACTGTAACCCGACTAGTCCACCTTCCACCGTGCATCTGTACACCGTCTCGGGCCATCGCTGGCCAACCTCACGACCTTCCCACAGTCCCCCATCATCCCCTCAGGCTAACCAAACACCAACCCCATCGATATATGCCCTAATTCAAGGCCGCGACAAATTTTCCCCAAACCTGGAAACAAAACAGAACCCAACCCTTCAACCTGCCAATGCTCCTTCCTCACGTCTCCGTCCACCGTTGCCACTCAAACTTCGGTGAAGGCTTCGACATCCCAACATCTTCCAATGCTCAAAGGATAGTTGAACTCGATCAACAATACTTGCCGATATGATCAATTTTCTCCAGCCACATTGAAACTAGGGTTCAAAAATGTAAAATCCAATCACAACTTCAAAAACAAATTGCAACACAATCCCATAATTAACTCAACAACTCTGATATCTCCACCACTTCCAGGAGCAAAATCAAGCCATTCGATCCCATAGATTATCAATTAGAACTCAAAATGCAAAATGCAGTCATATCAAAACTACATTCTGTCCTTAACTCTAAAAATTGAAATATTGCTTTTACAAATCATGCTTTTGTATTATGATTTAATTTATAACTCTAAAACATTAAGTTGTAATGTTTGAGTTTTTGCTTATTTCAAAACTTGCTTGTTTTTTTATAAAAATTTCAGAACCAATTCATTAATATCTATCTTAAGTAAAAAATTTAGTCTAAGGTTTGTGATAAAACAAATGAGTATATCTTGAGTCACAGTCAAAACTGAAAGTTTGAATTTAAATTAAAACAAGATGCTACAAAATTTTGAAACAGAGAGGACTACAGATATCACAGGCATATACAACATACATAAGAGCATATAATAATTAAACATTCACAAAATATTTATTTCATACATCTAACATGCAACCTGTTTTTATATTAAATTTTTTAAATTAAGTTACTCAACTTTTTAATCATGCAGATAGAGCTCATTTTAAAAAGCTTTTGAATTGTTTTTCTTTAAAATCCTTCTTGAATGCTTTAAAAAAAACTTCAGTTGTATGCAGAGGCAATGTTTTCAGGCTTGAAGGAATACCATTGGGATTTCATACTCGATTTATTACATTATATAAGTGGCATATCATCAATATTGTATACTTGTTGTATTAGATTGTGTAGGTAGTTTATGGTTGAGACTTATACTCGATGTATTATTATGTGTACCAATTTCTTGGCTATTCAACCTTCGAGTAGGGTCCACGTGGGATATTATCGGACTTATAAATGTATTTATAGGTTATCACCATATATATAATAAGTTGGCTAACTTGTTGGGTACACGTGAATAGGTTCGGCTATGCAATACTAGGTTGTATAGATTGTAAATGTTAATTTAGTTACCTTTAAGTACAATACTATTAGTGATAGTTGTTTAAACTATAAGCATCGGTTTTGATGATAACAACTAGGTAAATTTTAATACTAATGATTTTCCAAGTTTATACATAATTTATTAAAAAAATATAGGAATCTATCAAGGCACATTATATGATAATCAAGTGAAGATGATATACATATATCAAGGTATATCAATACAAAAACTTATTAGTTTGCGGAAGATGGATCTTATGTCTAATTTAACTGTAGAGGAGGGATGAATAACATTTGCCGATTTTTATGAATCTTTTTCAATTCTTTTAATATTATAATTAAAAAATGCAGAATCAACAATCACAGATGCAACCACAGATAAATATATATACTGTAAAAGTAAAAAGCAAAGAGTTAGAGGGATCACACCAGGAGTTTTCTACAAGTTTAGAGATATCCTACATCCAGTCATATATAACCTCTCGTATATATTTATTTTCAAATATCAAAGTCAATACAATCTCGATTTTAAGGCTACGAGACACACCCTCTGTATTTTTCGAGCTTTGGGTCCATTTACTGGATTCGTATGGGACACCAGCACACCCACTTGGATTTCTAGGACCCCAAGCTCACCCACTTGGTTCAGATAGGACACAAGCACACCCTCTTGGATTTCAGGGACATCAAGCACACTACAATGTATAAGAGTATGATTAGATAGAGTTTACGGACTCAATTTGTTGATCTTAAGTGCAAATGATCTTATAACCTCTAGCACTTTGATCGTGATTTGAGTGAGAGAGATGATAGAGATCAGAGAGTAGTCAATAAAGAATGAAATCTACGGACTCTGAATTTAATTCTGATTGAATTTGAGAAGAATTTGAGTATAATTTATTTTAGAAAATAAGAGAGTAAAAAGAGGAGAGAAATATAAGAAAGTAGTTAACCAAATTTCGTTGGTTTAACCCATATTTATAGAGAAACAACAGTCATGTTTCACGAAGAGATACGATGAAAAGGCACTTCCATTAAAATTTGAATTTTGAAAAAATCAGTCCATATGTCGACATATCTCAACTATGTATGTCGACATTGTTATCCCGCCTTTTGGCAAGGCCGAGATATCAAGGAATTGACTGGAGAACACGGATCATACATCCTCAGCATGGAGTGACTATTGGATAGTCACAGATATCGATGAATTTTACTCGTGTTTGGATCGAGCTACAATTGATAAAACATATCAAGCAAAGCCATGAAAGCCAACGTTCCAAATCTCAAGTCGATACGAGTTCGTACGCTCAACTTATCATCGGTACAAGTTGGAGGGAATAGCCCTGAGTTCGAATCCATAAGGCAAGCCCTAAGTTCGAATCCATTGCTGGAACACATGTTCGAATCCATCAAGTTTCCCCTGCTTCGAATCCATCAGGTGGCCAAGCTTCGTATCCATCCCAATGGCCTTCCTTCGAATCCATCAGGGCAAAGTACCTCGAGTCTGTGAAGCAACTATACTTCGAATCCATCAGGGCAAAGTACCTCGAGTCCGTGAAGAAACTATACTTCGAATCCATCCCATTGAGACGGCTTCGTATTGATCAACTGTTATAGGCCACGATCGATACGAATGCATCTTGCCTCGAATCCGTTCCCTCGAATCCACCAAGTAGAAGCGGCGAAAAACGTGGAGTCGACCCAGTCATTTGGGAGCAAAGAGCGGGTTGACCCTAGAAATGCGCACCGCGTCATCACTTGGGCACGTGATGCCATCGATTCGACCCAATCGATTCGAAGAGAATCGATTCAAACAGAGCGCATCAACCGAAAATACAATCTTAAATCAATCATAACTCGAGATCCACAAGTCCAAATGCCACGAAATTTTCACAGAAGCTTGCATGCATGTTGAAGAATGTCCACGCCAAGTTTCACCTCGATTGGATGAATTTTTGATCGATTCGAACGTACTTCGAATCGATCCCAAAGTGGGCCCAAATTTCCTGAGGTTGGGCTCGTGGGCCCCCTCACGTGCCAGAAGTGGTCTCCCGAATTTTCAGCGAATATGAGCAGCCTACGCCTATAAATAGAGCCCCTGGTCATTCAGAAAAAGGATCGGATAATTTTTAGAGATAAAGCATGCCCGGACACTGCCAGAATCACTCCATATCGTCATCACTGCCGCTGATTTCGAATTTAAGCCTATTATATGTTGTACTTTGCTCTAGAACACTTGTAATCTTCAAGTATTAAGCAATAAAGTGATAAAACTTTATAGTGGACACAGGCAAATCGCTGACCCACTCTAAATTATTGTCTTCCGTGCAATTTACTTTTCTATGACTTGGAGGTTTTGTTAGATAATCCTCATTTTCAATTTGATTTCTTCGTTTATTATCTCTTCAAAAACTTTTGAAGCGTGTTGCCCAATTTTGGTGCAAACACTTTTGTGCTTTCACTGAGAAAACCCAGATTTTCTTCTGTTCGTTGGATCTGTCATCGATACGGGATTGAATAAATCTAAGAGAGAGATCCAGACTTCAATTTTAGACTCCTTCCATACTACTCAGGTTTACCAAAATCTAGGAAAGGATTCTACACCTCAAGATGGTTAGCACAAGAACCACTTCTACCGCCGCTGGTCAGGAAGGCCGGGATAGGCAAAATCTCGCGCAACTACCTCCACCCAATCAAGATGATACCGGACATTCAGATCCGTCTGGTCCGGTCACTCGACAAGAGTTCCAAACATTACTCAACGAACTAACCCAAAGTTGGCAACAATTGACTGAACAATTACGCGCCAATGTTGAGTTGACTAATCAACTAAACCGCCAAATGCGTAGAAGATCCAAAAGGGACCACGCCCCTCATTCTTCCACAGAAAGCTCTGCCTCGTTTGATTACAGCGTCAGATCTACCCGTCCCAGGCTAGACGGAAGTCATGCGCACGCTGTTGGTCACCAGCAAGCATTAACTGTTGGGCAAATAAGAGTTGGCCCTTCTACCAGTTTTCATATAGGACCCTCCTCCCGAGGAGGCACTGTTCCACAACATACTACGGATAACCATGCCACCGCTACCGCAGTTGACATGGGAGTTGATACCCGAAATCACTCCAATCAGAGCTACCACCAGCAGGAACATGCTCCAGAACCATATTTCCCAGAAGACATCGAGCCAAGGAGGCGAGATACAGATCGTCGACAGCGTCCGATCCTACCTCGCACTATGGAACCCGACCACACTTTGGCTTGCCACCCTCCGAATATAGCAACACCTGACCTCTCAGCTATGGTACGCCAAATGATTCGTGAAAGTCAGGTCTTAACAAATGACGATTGGGGAATCTCCCGAAGTCGTACTCCGTTCACTGATGACATATTATATGCTGAACCTCCTCGGCGATTCAGGATGCCGACTCTGCCTATGTATGAAGGAAGTTCCGACCCTAATCAGCATATTATGAAATACGAATGGTCGATGACTACTGCAAGAGATGATGATGCAGTAAAATGCCGTAGTTTTCCCATTCCTTTAGGGGGAATTGCGAGGATGTGGTTTACACGATTACCACCACGATCTATCTCTCCATTTGACCAATTGGCTACTAAATTTGTTGAACAGTTTCGTATGCACATTGCCAGGCTTAAAGACGTAAATACTTTATCTAGTGTCACTCAAGCTCCATGAGAGACACTCAGGCGATATTTGGAAAGATTCAATGCCGCTTGTGCGGAGATCACTAACCCCAATGATAATTCAATCTTGATGGCCTTGACTAAGGGGATTGACCTCGACTCTAAATTTGGAAATTGGCTAGCTGGGAAGCCTCCCGCATCATTGGACCGTTCTACTCCAAAGCAGCTCAATTCTTAAGGCGTGAGGATGCGAAACAATCTAGGAAGCAGGACGATGCGAGACCCAGCAATGAAGGAATTCAAAGCAATGTGGCAGTTAAACATTCAGGGGAGAGCTCTGGAAAAGTCTAATTGAATATTCAAAACAAGCAAACCCAGCCGAGGAATGGCGATAATAGAAATAAGAAGCAAGATCAGAATCGTGGCCCGTGGCGTAGGGCATAAATTTTTGAAAGCTATACACCACTGAACACGTCACTGGAAAACGTGTATCTACAGACTTGTAATGCAATGCAGTATAAAAAGCCGACTCCGAAGCCATCGTCGGAGAGACAGATTCAGACAGGAAAGTTCTGTAGATTTCACGAAAGTTACGGACATAATACCAATGATTGCAGACATTTGCAAGATCTTATCAAAAAATTGATCAGGGAAAGGAAGTTAGATCAATTTGTGCGGGCGCCACAAGCTGGTGGTGTGGGCCCGCCAAACCAAAACCATGCACAAAACCAAGAGAGACAGGAAGAGCCCGCACGTACAGGCGGGAGATTGGTTATTAATACAGTTAGTGGTGGTCCTCATCCTGCTGACCGAAGCTGGAGGGAAATGGAATCGTACGCCAATTCGATCAGGCATGTGGATTTCGAGCGTTGCAGTACGCTTGATGAAGGGGCCCCGGCCAAACAACAGAAAACGATGGCAGATGACATCGTATTCAGAAACCGAGATGCTGATAAGGTCGAAACCCCAACTATAGACCCACTAGTCATATCTTCCCAGGTTGGTCCTGTTTGGATGAAGAGGATCCTGGTGGACAGTGGAAGTTCAGTAAATATCTTGTTTAAGAGAGCATATGATCATATGAAGATGGAAGCCAAAGATTTAAAGCCTTGTCAATCTAGAATCCATGGCTTCGACGGAAGTGCTAATATACCACTGGAGTGGTGGAGTTTCCAGTGGAATTAGGAGTCGGAGAACGCCGAAGAGTTCGAATGTTACAGTTTGTTGTCTTAGATATCCACTCTCCATACGATGCTTTTTTGGGCCGACGGGCCCTTGCCGAATTCAGCGCAGCGATTGCCCCGTGGTGTTTAACTTTGAAATTCCCCACTAATCGTGGGATTGGGGTCATTCAGGGAGATCAGGCTGCTGGGAGAGCCTGCTATGTAGCCGAACTGCGAGAAGCGCAGCGAAAGGAGAAAGGAAAGGGCGTGGAGGAATCACTCTACGTCCGTTTCGCCGACGATTGACAATTAGTGCCTGGGCTTCGGCCTGGGCACCACGACCAATTCCAGAAGGATCTTGACCCCAGAGACACTGAAGATAATGATGAATCTAAAGAAAGTCAAGCTTCCCCGGCCGAGCTGACGATTGATGTTCCAATTGATGATAATGATGATTCAAAAATGTTTAAAATTAGGTCTCAGCTAAACCCACAAGCACAACAGGAATTGGTCGAATTTCTCAAAGCAAATCTAGGCGTACCACACCTTGAATATTGACCCATGGTATATCCCGGTCAAACAAAAGAGACACGGTATGGATCCAGAGAGATCTGTCGCCCTCAAAGAAGAAGTTGATAAGCTAAAGGCGAATGGGTTTATCCGGGATGCTTTGTACCCGGAGTGGGTATCCAACCCTGTACTTGTCCGAAAACCGAATGGGAAATGGAAAATGTGCATTGATTACTCTGACTTAAATAAGACTTGTCCGAAAGATAGCTTTCTACTTCCCCGAATCGATCAACTTGTGGATTCAATGGCCGGACACGAATCACTATCTTTCATGGATGCTTATTCTGGTTACAATCAGATACCCATGCATGTGCCCGACCAAGAACATACGAGCTTTGTAACTGACCTGGGACTATAGTGCTACAAGGTCATGCCTTTTGGGTTAATGAATGCCGGAGCAACTTACCAATGCTTAGTCAACCAAATGTTTGTCGACCATATCGGAAAGACTATGGAAGTTTATGTAGATGATATGTTGGTAAAATCGCGGTACTCCACTGATCACGTCAAAGACTTAGAGTTAATGTTCAATGTCCTCCGGAGATACGGGATGAAGCTTAATCCGCTAAAATATCATTTTGGAGTCGCATCCAGAAAATTCCTTGGGTTCATCGTCATAGCCCGAGGAATAGAGGCCAACCCCGAAAAGATCTGGGCGATCAGGAATCTTCAAACTCCAAGGACCATAAAGCAGGTTCAGAGTCTTAATGGGAAGGTTGCAGCACTGAGTAGGTTCATCTCGAAATCAACTGACAAGTGCATACCCTTCTTCGATCTGATCCGAAAAGGGAAACAAAATTTCGAATTGACTACGGAATGCGAGGGTGCATTTCAATCACTAATTCAGCATCTTTCCACACCGCTGATTCTTTCAAAACCTATTGACCATGAACAGTTATATCTCTACCTAGCGGTATCTGAAAACGCAATCAATGCTGCGTTAGTTCGGGAGGAAGACCGAGTGCAGAAACCAGTCTACTATGTTAGTAAACGATTAACCGGAACCAAGAGAAATTATCCAAGGCTAGAAAAGTTGTCATATTGCCTAGTCATCGCCTCAAGGAAGCTTCGTCCGTATTTTCAAGCTCATCCCATTACTGTGTACACCGATCAGCCGTTACGACAAGTCCTCACATGACCTGAGACGTCTGGCAGGTTACTGAAATGGAACATTGAACTGAGTCAATTCGACATCACATATACTCCGAGAAGGGCCATACACGGTCAAGTCCTAGCAGATTTCATTGCCGAATTCACTGTTCCTGAAGACTTACCTGAAACTAGTAAATCCCCTGAATACATATGGAAGCTGTATACTGATGGTGCATCCAACGATCGATGCTCGGGCGCAGGGGTAGTGCTTGAAACTCCCAAGGGCCGATCCATATGCTACGCTTTAAAGTTTGATTTCCGTGCAACCAACAATGAAGCTGAATATGAGGCTTTGCTTACTGGGTTGAAGTTAGCCCGTGACCTAAGAATTGTCACTGTGGAAATTTACTGTGTTTCCCAGTTGGTAGTATGCCAAGTTCGAGGTGAATACCAGGCCAAAGATCGAAGACTAGCTGCTTATCTAACCCGAGTCTGGGAGATGCTTGATCAGTTCGATTATTATACCATTTTCTACGTACCCTGAGAGCACAATCAGAAAGCCGATTCGTTGGCGAAGTTGGCAAGTACAGGCGAAGCTCAACACTTAGGACTCGTTCATGTTGAAACTTTATCCTCTCCGAGCATTGATCGAGCAGAGAATGATTTCACATTTGAAGCTACTTCCATCAGGGAGTCGTGGATGACCCCCTATCAAGATTACATTGAGCATGGTATATTACCTGAACGTCGAAGTGAGAAAAGACAAATTCTTCGAAAAGTTTCATGATTTTTTATTCAGAATGGAGTTATGTATCGAAGGGGATATTCTATTCCTCTTCTCCGGTGTATCGCACACTACGAAGTCAAACGAGTGTTACACGATGTGCACGAAGGAGAATGTGGCGATCACACTGGGGGGCAAGCACTTGCCAAGAAAAGACTCCGATATGGATATTATTGGCCTACCGTTAATCGCGATGCTATGGACTATGCCAAAAAATGTGATAAATGCCAAAAACACGCTCGGATTCCTAGAGCCCCACCTATTGAGATAACCCAAATGGTCAGTCCATGGCCATTTGCAATATGGGGGGTTGATATAATTGGTGCATTGCCTTTAGCTAAAGGTGGCGCGAAGTACGCCATCGTCGCAGTTGATTACTTCACCAAATGGGCTGAAGCTGAACCTCTTGCAATAATTACGACAAAGAAAGTAATCAACTTCATGGTACGCAACATCATCTGCCGGTTTGGTCTCCCGCATACTATTATCACCGATAATGGATCCCAATTCGACAGTGTTGAATACAAGAACTTCTGTCAATGATTCCACATCCAAAAGAAATTCTCTACAGTAGCGAACCCTCAAGAGAATGGTCAAGTTGAAGCCGCCAATAAGGTTATCAAGTCTATTTTGAAGAAACGAATGGAAAAAGCCGGGGACAAGTGGGTTGGTGAACTTCCTATGGCTCTATGGGCTTACCGAACAACTCACAAAACTACAACCGGACACACTCCATTTTCTCTATCTTATGGCTCTGAAGCCGTTATTCCAGTCGAAGTGGAAGTTCACTCTCATCGTGTGACATATTATGATCCGAAAACGAATGCCATATTACTTACTGAATCTCTGGATCTACTCGATGAGAAGCGTGAAGAAGCTGATTTGAGGGCAGCCGCATATCGGGGTCGAGTCGCTCGAATATACAATGCCAAGGTCCGACCACGAATCTTTGAACCCGGCGATCTCGTACTCAAGAGAATTTATCCGGTTCCTTCGCACATGAAGCCAAATTGGGAACGACCATATGTGATTTCACAAAAGCTCGGAGATGGAACGTTCAAGTGTTCGACCATTGACGGTCTTACTTTGCCAAGAGCTTGAAATAGCGAAAGTCTCCGTCGCTACTACACATGACAGGCTTTATTTATCTATTTTTAGTCAATTTCTTCCTTTGCATTTTACTTTTGCATTTCGAAGTTTGAATTTGTAATATTTTTCCATGTTTCTTTCATTTCAGCAATAAAATGCGATCTCTTCGAGCCAGAGCTGTGATTCACTGAAAATGACGTAAAATAACACGATGCACGGAGAGCTAAGTTCCATCATGTGGTGGGATTTATTCAAATAGGGAGTGACTGTGATACGACCGGTCACTCACTAAGTGAAACCTGAGCTCGGGGACGGAACACTACACCAGCATTTACAAGGATTGATACACGACAATCCATCCACTAACTCCAAATTCCCAGAGTGTGAATTGGAGTATAAAACATCAAATAAATCGTTCCCAGAGTGCGAACGGACTCCAAATTCCCAGAGTGCGAATTGGAGTATAAACATCCAATAACTCGTTCCCTGAGTGCAAACGGACTCCAAATTCAAAGAGTGCGAATTGGAGTATAAACATCCAATAACTCGTTCCAAGAGTGCGAACGGACTCCAAATTCCCAGAGTGCGAAATGGAGTATAAACATCCAATAACTCGTTCCCAGAGTGTGAACGGACTCCAAATTCCCAGAGTGCGAATTGGAGTATCAACATCCAATAACTCGTTCCCAGAGTGCGAACGGACTTCAAATTCCCACAGTGCCAATTGGAGTATAAACATCCAATAACTCGTTCCCAGAGTGCGAACGGACTCCAAATTCCTAGAGTGAGAATTGGAGTATAAACATCAAATAAATCGTTCCCAGAGTGCGAACGGACTCCAAATTCCCAGAGTGCGAATTGGAGTATAAACATCAAATCCATCGTTTCTAGAGTGTGAACGAATTCCTAAAAAGCCAAAATAGGTGTGACTGACCATCTATCGGCTAACTCCAACTTCTTAGAGCGTGAATTGGAATATAAAATTACAGGTTCCCGGAACGCGAACCGAAGCATCTGTGCTGACTCCGTGTTCCCAAAGAGTGAATCGAAGTATAAAATTCCAAGTTCCTGGAGCACGAACCCAAACATACATGCCGTCTCCAAATTCTCAGAGTGTGAATTGGAGTACAAATACCAAGTCAAAGTTCCCGGAGTGCGAACCGAAATATCAATTTTAACTCCATGTTCCCAGAGCATGAAGTGGAGCATAAACATCAATTACAGGTTCTCGGAGCGCGAACCGTGTCACAAACATCGATAACTCTCAAATTCCCAGAGTGCGAACCAGATTATCGATCTCAAATTATCCTAAGTCCCCAGAATGTGGATATGTGCTTAAGATTTGCAATAAGTGTGATCAACCACCAAAATACAAATGTTGTTTCCCGAAACTGGGAGGCAAAAATGCTTAAGTGTTAACCGCCAACTGAAGCAGTACAATGCCCGGGGTTCAACTCATTCATCAATCATGACATGTAATTGAGTTTTTCAGACTTGGCAAATAAAAAACGAACTCTACTTAATGGTAAAAAAAAACACCACAAGTACACCGGATTGAAAGCCAAACACTGCAAATACTTAAGTAAAAGAAAAGAACAATTTTCCATTCCATCACTAACAAAAAAAAAAGGTTTGATTACATGGAAAATCAAAAAAAATCGATTAAGTGGTGGCCGAATCCACACTTATACACGGCTCTAAATAAACGAAAGAAGAAGTAAAAGAACTGCCATTTACAACTACATGACAAGTCAAGAAGCTCAATCCTTCTTCTTCCGAGGCTTCTTCTTTGGAGTCGAGCCGCTGGACCCACTACCCGGTTTCCTACGAGATTTCTTGCCCTTCTTTGGTTCATCCTCCGGATCTGGCATAATATCAACATCTTCCTCGGAGCTGGAGGGGACAGAGATCCTTTTGGAAGGGCGAACTGAAGGCATAGGAGCTGTGACAGGTGTCAGTTCAGCAACGCTTGAGACGATCACCATGCCGCCAGGAGAAATCACCATTAGACAAGATAAACTTGAAGGGCAGTGCCGCTTCCAAAACCACTGACCGTTGTCACCGTGGCCATCTCAGCACTTATCTCAGCATAAATCTCTTCTTCTCGAGACAACTGAGCTGCGGTGGATACGCTGGTGGTCGTCATGAAAGAACTGAAAACTGGAGCAACTCCACTCATTATGAATGAAGGATCAGGAATAGGGTCAAGAGAATGACCAAGCAACTCCTCATCATTTGAGCATCGAATGACATCGAGCTCCCCTCTCCAATGTCACCGGCCATGGCAGCAGTTGAAATCGCTTCGGTGACAATAATTCCATGCGTAGGATATATGACCGGAGGAACTGGAGGCATGGGCGTGGCACTTTCAGTCACTGAATAAAGGAGAGCAAAAATAGTCAGTCCAGTAATTTCTCTCAAAAATGGTTGTTTTAAAACACGAGGGAAATAATCAAAGTACCTTCCTTGCCTTGCCTCGGAGCCTGAACAGGTTCGGAAACATCAGTCTTACTAGGAGATAACCCTGGTTGATCCGGATTGTAGGCAGGAATGACTTGTGGATCAACCGTGGCGATAACTTTGGATGAAGTCGGGATAGGAACTTCGATACTCTCACTGTGATGCGCAACACCCGAACCTTCGCCGATCTCCGTCTGCTAAATGTCGAGTTTTTCTTTCTCGACAGAGATTATCGCCTCATGAAAAAATCTCCTCCCTTCCTCGCTGAGCAGACGTGACTCGAGCTCAAACTTGTCTAGTACTTCATCCGGACAAGACATCCTCTTGTTCTCCACTAGTTTTTTGTAGGCACTGTAGAGAAGCATAGAGTAATCTCCTAGCAAGCGAGATTTCTGTGCCCTAACACGTTGGCATTATATGTATCCAGGAGTTCGTCAAACTCAGCCTCCATCTTGAACCTCTCCGCCTGGACTTTCTCCTCCACTTCCGTTTCCACCTCCTTATCCCTTGCGAATACTGCATCGCGCTCAGCCCGAAGAGACACAGCTTGCTCACATGCTTCTTGAGCGGCCGTATTAGCATCATCTTTTTCCTTGCTTATGTCAGCAAACTTGGCCTTTAACTCCTCCAGTTCTTTAACTGCCACATCCCGCTCGGCCTCAACATTTTTGTATCGATGGCCCAAGTCTTCTACTAAAGTGCAATGTGCCTGTTGCATCTTTGCCATCTCAACTAATGTCTCATCGACCTTTTTTAGCGATTCAACTTTGGCCCTACGGGGAGACTCCGCCTCAGATTGAAGTAAATCGACGATACGGTTCTTCTGAGCCAAGTCAGCTTCCAGTTTCTCAATAATTTTGGCCCAATCAAAGGCAGCTTTTGAAGCTTTAACGGCCGCCTTATACCATTCCTTGTACTGAGCATAGAAGTCGCAGGTATAACTAAGTGCTGTGGTCACAACATCTTCGGGAATTCTTTTAAGATTAGGAGGGAAGATGCAAGCGTCGAAGCAAATTTTTGGGAAGTCCTTCTTCAATTGAGCAAGTCTAATAGCCCCTTCACCGATGGTTCAATAGGAGCCTCATCCACAGCCATGGTCATAACAACCTCAGTCCTAGAACGATGTGACTCAGGCCTCGAAACCTGTGAAGACGGTTGCTGTCGCAGAGGCTCAGATACATGAATATGGCTTCGGTGTGGCGGAGGAGAGCGAGAAGGGGAACGATATCTCCGATCTCTGTCCAAGCACTCTTGACTAGAGTAACTACGGGGATAGTCCCTTGCATAATATTCTTGGCCATGATACCTCCGTTAGCGATCGCGATCGGAGTCCCCACATCGAGATTCATTGTAAGACGAAGGATGATGCACTCTTCGGAGTTTGTCTAGTGTAGATGGACGTCCAGACATAGCACCTACAAAAGAGGAGCAACTCAGTTAAACACCAAGTGAAAGCAATACGATCTATGCAGAAGTCATGTAGTGTTATGAAAGTGCATGCAAATATGCAAAACCCCCGACCAACCAGAAGTGTCGACTGCACTAACGGGTAAAGGCTCGCTTATTTCTAACGCTTCCCGGAGTTCATCCAACCCGGACTCGTGGTGGAGAGATACGTACTCCGGGATAGGAATGTCATCCAGTCCTCTAAAAGCATCTCCTGATTGACAAGGAGCAGCGTAAGAGATAGTAATTTCAGGGATCAAACGAGATACAACTACAGACTTCCGTCTCTTAAATTTAGGGACAACATCTGTGCCTTTCCGCTTCTCTTCTATTCATGAAATATCAGCCGCTAGCTCGGTATCTGTGGGCGTCCTTTCATCGTTGCTCGCTTCTCTTATTACTATACCTGGTTTTCTTTTCACCGTTTTCTTCTTTGTCTTCAAAGCTGGTTTCGCCAACCCCTCAATAACAATGCTCTGGTTCATCTCTATTAGACCCAGCATCCTTAAGTTGTCGTCAGTTAACACCGAATCGATGTGCCTTAATTTGCTCGAGATCCCTTGTATGCTCCGAACGATGCCTTTATAATATCCACCGTTAGGCCTTGAAATGATGGTTGTAAGAAGGACAGAGTATTAGTACAAGTGTTAAGGATAGCTATTCAAGAGATACTTGCGACACTTACGTCTAGACAGCCAGCGCCTAGCAAACCCTTGGGGGCACCGAACAAAAAACCATGCGGCTTTGAAATAGCTAAGTCTAGCCCAAGCCCCGGTCATGACCTGGCAGTTTATGATTGCTTCCAGAAAAGTAAAAGATGGGCTATCACCCCTAATTTTGAAGTTAAATATGTGTCTAATCTCAGACGGTCGCAGCGGGCGGAAGAAACAATCCATAAATATGATGAAGGCACAGTTCAGCAACGCATGTCCGTTAGGATGAAGCTGTGAGGGAGCAATTCCTAAGAATGAAAGCATCTCTCTGATATACTGATTAAAACGGGAAGAGTTCCGGCCGCACAAGCATGACAATAGAAGGCAGTATACCCTTCGGGCGGATTATGAGGTCTGTCATCGGCTCCCGGTAATAACACATCTTCCGGAGATAGGTTATGTTTCAGACATATCCGGCCCAGCAAAGATTCGAAGATGTTGGACTGGACGGAGTCGATAGGGTTCTCAATCAATAAAGCATCCGACAATTCGTTCGGAGCCGGATCAATTACTTCGGCAGGAATATCAGGAATTTTAAGCACAGGAAGGGGCAAACTCTGTACCTCTTGTTGTTGGGAGCTCGAAGATTCCATAACATACTAAATCATCAGAAAGCGACATTAAGCACACAGAAAACCCGTTAATCCCAGTGTGAGGTGTGTGTGGTGTAGTGTAGTGTTGTGCATTACTTAGAAAAATTCAACGAAGTTAAAGAAAATTCGCAGGCAACGAAGACATTAGAGATCCAGTCGAGATGGCCGTCGTCGCTGACCGTCATCGCCGAACCATCCCGATGTTGGCAATTGATTCAAGCTAAAGTTTTGTTTTCGCGATGTTAAGTTATTGTTCCATCGACGAGATTCGAAGGGAAGTCAAGTATGCGCTATAAAGGTTCAGTCCACATATGCAGAGATGAAGCTCGCCGGAATCACGCCGCAAAATATGAGAAAAATTGTGTATCCATAAAAGTGACTTCGAATCGATCCGAGCCAGATTATAAGTGTTCAAATCGATCGAAAAGATGGTACTTCGAATCGGTCTCGTTCGAATCAACTGGCTCATATCGATGAAGACCGAAGCCCTTCGAATCGATCAGCGACTCAAGCTTCGCATCCATCACCAATAGGGTACCGACTCAAGGTTCGTATCGATTGCATAAGCGGGGTGTTCGAATCGATCGCAGGCAGATAGTTCCATCGAATCGATCACAAAGGATAGATACGATGACCCCACTCACGCGATCGATTCGACTCGGAATCCCCACAGATGGAGCGTCAATCGATACGAACACTAGGGGCAGATTATCGCTTCTCCATCGATTCAAACACTAGATCGATACGAAGGACTCGTCCTTGTTTCTTCTCCAACCAGCCAACTCGATTTCGACTTGGACTCATTCAAGATTGAAAAGAACAAAATATGATGGAAAGGTTTGTTCTTGAATCTTCAGATCCATAAAGCTCCAACTACTTGAATGTGAGTTGGATATTGCCTCGACTCGAAGGAAGGAAGAGTGGTTCAGCCTTATTCTTGAAGTACCAAGATGGATTCAAAGACACAGGAAGACGAAGATAAAAAGTAAAAAGTGAAAAGTGAGTGAGGCCTCAGTATTTATATGGGTTCTGCGGCGATTCGTATCCCAGTAAGTAAAACCGGTGGCAGCAGGTAAAGCCATCGGAACGATTCAAAGCAGCGAGTTCGAATCCATAAGCCAAGACACTGTAGTAGATTCGAACTCCAGCAGGTATCCGTATGAAACCACAGATCGAATCCATTACTTCGACTTCATCAAGACGATTCGAAGCACGGTGTTGAAAAAACCTAAGGAGAATTCGACCCCACCGAATTCGAAGTGTTCATCGACTCACAACGATACGCGGCCTATCTATGCGAATGATCATCTCGTATCCATCGATTTTCATCGATACGAATCAGGGTCCACCATCACATCGAGTCGAACGATGCTTTCGAATCCATCACCAAAAATTCTCATCAATACGAAATTCAATAACAAACAGAACCGACAATGACTCATGAACACACAACGTTAATGAGAGTCGAATTAACGTATGGGCATATAGGTCAAACTAATACTCGGTTTTAAACATTTACAGGGACCAAACATTAATCTTGTTACGATTGCAACAATCAGCAGCTAAGCAATGTTTTGCAGCAATTAATTGTATCAACGCAAGGTTACAACCTTCGACAAAGGAGAAATGAGTGTTTCGAGAGAAATTGCAGCTTTTCAAAGCACGTCATGTTTCCACAAGACGTACTTTTGGGGGCAAATTTTATCCCGCCTTTTGGCAAGGCCGAGATATCAAGGAACTGACTGGAGAACACGGATCATACATCCTCAGCACGGAGTAACTGTTGGATAGTCACAGATATCGATGAATTTTACTCGAGTCTGGATCGAGCTACAATTGACAAAACATATCAAGCAAATCCATGAAAGCCAAGGTTCCAAATCTCAAGTCGATACGAGTTCGTACGCTCAAGTTATCATCGGCACAAGTTGGAGGGAATAACCCTGAGTTCGAATCCATAAGGCAAGCCCTAAGATCGAATCCATCGCTAGAACACATGTTCGAATCCATCAAGTTTCCCCTGCTTCGAATCCATCAGGTGGCCAAGCTTCGTATCCATCCCAATGGCCTTCCTTCGAATCCATCAGGGTAAAGTACCTCGAGTCCGTGAAGCAACTATACTTCGAATCCATTAGGGCAAAGTACCTCGAGTCCGTGAAGCAACTATACTTCGAATCCATCCCGTTGTACGATCGATACGAATGCATCTTGCCTCGCATCCGTTCACTCGAATCCACCAAATCGAAGCGGCAAAAAACGTGTAGTCGACCTAGTCGTTTTGGAGCAAAGAGCGGGTTGACCCTGGAAATGCGCACCACGTCATCACTTGGGCACGTGACGCCATCGATTCGACCCAATCGATTCGAAGAGAATCGATTCGTACAGAGCGCATCAACCAGAAATACAATCTTAAATCAATCATAGCTCGAAATCCACAAGTCCAAATGCCACGAAATTTTCACAGAAGCTTGCATGCATGTTGAAGAATGTCCACTCCTAGTTTCACCTCGATTGGATGAATTTTTATCGATTCGAACGTACTTCGAATCGATCCCAAAGTGGGACCAAATTTCCTGAGGTTAGGCTCGTGGGCCCCCTCACGTGCCAGAAGTGCTCTCCCGAATTTTCAACGAATATCAGCAGCCTACGCCTATATATAGAGCCCCTGGTCATTCAGAAAAGGGATCGGAGAATTTTTAGAGATAAAGCACGCCCGGACGCTGCCAGAATCACTCCATATTGTCATCACTGCCGCTGATTACGAATTTAAGCCTATTATCTGCTGTACTTCGTTTTAGAACACTAGTAATCTTCAAGTATTAAGCAATAAAGTGATAAAACTTCATAGTGGATGTAGGCAAATCGCCGAACCACTCTAAATTATTATCTTCCGTGCAATTTACTTTTCTGTGACTTGGAGTTTTTGTTAAATAATCCTCATTTTCAATTTGATTTATTCACCTATTATCTCTTCAAAAACTTCCGAAGGGAGTTGCCCAATTTTGGTGCAAACAGACAAATCCATGCTATTTTTGAAAAAAACTTTATAAACTTTTTTTGAAAATATTAGGCTTAGTAAAATATTTTGATACTTTGTAAAATAATTTAAACATAATTTGTACATATTTTAATTATAATAAGACTAAAGAAAAGTTTATAAAATTATTTTGAAATGTTTCAAATATATAAAGAATTTATATATGAATTTCTTTTGAAAATAATATGTACAAAGTATAAGTGAATATACATTTAAAAATATACTTATAAATATTTAGAAAGCATAAAACTAAAAACTATGACAAATTATAATATATTTAAAAGTACATTAAGATATAAAATACATAAAATCTTAATTACTCAAAATTTATTTTAAAATCAAAAGTAAGAAATCATTTTAAAGCTATTTTGAAAATAGGAATTTCTAAAATCATTTTTGAAATTCATAATATTTATAACCATTTAAAAAAAGATAATAGGTTTTAAAAACTTTATGAAAAATGAGAAGAGGGATCAAAGAAGTGCTATCAAGGTTTTAACAATAATCCAAGAATCTATAACTCATTTGGATATCTTGAATTCTTCAATACTCATGAATCTTCAATCTCTAGCTCTTGAACCTCTATATCAGCCTTTGGAATCTTCTCTTTATACTGTACATTCTTCTTAATCAAAATTTATCTAATATCCTACACTGTATACAACAATACATAACTTGATAAAAACATTAACATCTATATTTATATAACATCATATGGTTGTTGTCATCAACCAATGCCTAAGATAATAACAAAATCAAGTACAAGACTAGGTAGATCAAGAGGAATCAAGATCAAGGAAATAAAAATAGGACTAAAAGAACAAAGGAGATTCAAATGCAAAGCTAGGAGATCATAGGAGTTTCAAGGAACAATGGCTGAAAGAATACAAGACAATAGCCGGTTAGTTTATAAAGTATATAGAGTCTTAGATTTAACTATCAAAGGTCTCATGGCAATTCTTTGAATTTTCTCTTTACAAACTCTTTATTTTATTTTCCATAAACTTTTTATAAAAGTTCAATATTGTTTATACAAGTTGAAAGAGTTAAATAAATTTCCATAAAATGATTTCCATTTTACACTAGGATATGTCGATATATCCGAAATTGTATGTCAACATACTAGCCATTAGTTGCAAATTTTCATATTAATCGAAGTGTAACGACCCACATATTTTCAATAGTCGGATATTTAAATAATTGATTTAAATACTGAATGATTAATTAAATGAAGGCCCAAAAATATGAATTTTTGTATACGATCGAATTAGGACTTGAAACCACTTCCATTGACTTCGAATTGACGTTGCAAATTAAAATGAGTATAAGGATCACTATATTTGGAGATCGAACGGTTCGATTGCCGAAATGATCTCGAAAGTATGAAATTAGCAACCTAGGGCACAGTTTCATATGGCGATGAAGTTTATATATTGGAACTTGAAAAACAAGGTCATGTATGCAGACGAGTTTCGTTGAGCAACATGCGTCATGTGATCGTACGGGCTCAAAGTGTACAACCATTTATTTAAGAATTTAAATGGAATAAAATAATAATATAAATATCCCGAAAATCAAATCTCTCCCTCCTGTTTCCAAATTGCCATTTACAGTTTATTCCTAACAACAAAAGCAATGGTCGCTCCTCTCAAATCCCATTCAAAAATTAAAATGGAGAGTTCCCAAAAATCAAATCAAGAAACCAAATCCGATGAGTTTGTATCGACAAGAGCTTTGTGATGACCGTAAAGGAATTTTGATCGATGGTGATTGGTGACGTCGACCTCATCCATGGCCAATCTAGGGTTTGGATGTGCTGGTGCAACAGCCAATGAAGGTGAAACAGAGATTGCCGTTGGATTTCTCTTTATGAAAACGCTTACCTGCAAAATCTTATCGGACTAGTGGAGGAGATCAAAATGCATTCGATCTAGGTCGTGATGCAGATTTCCTGGCTTTGACCAGGTCGCACCTCCATTCATGTGATCGGGTTGATTATCTTGGTGTTCGGGGCAGAGAGAAAGTAAAGTGGAGCACATAGGCAAAAATAGAGTGGAATTTCGTGGAATAATTTAGGAGAAATCAAAGAGAAAAGAGATAAAGGAGTGCATGGCATGTTCTTGTACATGTACAAGGAGTGGATGTTGATTGGGGAAGAAGGATTAGAGAGATAATTACGTAGTTAGTGTTTGTAATTAGTAAAATAATTATTTAAGTAATCCCGAATATTAAATTGGCCATATCTTTTACATATGAGATCCATTTTAGATGCGGTTTCTTGCGTTGAGCTCACGACGGAGAGATCTACATTTTGGTGCTTGTTTGGATAGGTTTTGATGAGATGAGTGATATTATCTCTCACCATACTATGATTTTTCCTATATTATTAGATTGACGCTCGGGAATGATTTTTGGTTTTAATATGTGATTTTCCTATACTTATATACCTACTAGATTTTTATAAAAGAATTTAAAATTATTTTAAAATGATTCATACCAAATATCATATATTTTCCATCGACGTGCCATTTTCAGGGAATTATTAGGTTTGATCTATTTTTGATATGATTTACCACATTGGTTGATATGGATTGATTATACATGTTGTATGTATGCTATTATGGATGTATGTATGATTGTTGGTTGTAGGTTTGGTTGTATGGCTTGTTTGGCTTGTTAGGTTTTTTTGGTTGAAAATGCTGATTAACGATGATTGGGTTTTAAGGGAATATCTTGTACATTTGGGTTTCGTACACATGGATACCTTACGAGTGCGATAAGTTATTGAGGAGGGTTAGAATATGTGCCAATGGATCTATGGTGCAAGATGAAGCTTCGAGCTTCGAGACGGATACCGAATGTTTCCATTTGGTTTTTACGTATCCATTTTGGTTAAGGGCAAGACCAAAGTGGTTTGTATTGACTACTATAGAGTAATCAATGCCCATCACTATAGTTGATTTGCTATCTGGCCGATCTTTGACTTGGACATTGAAGAGATTTCTTGATGTGTGATTTGGTGGTTTTCTCATGTGACCGACTTGAAGTCTTGATGTTATTGCTCTATGGACGAGCGATTTGGATGGCGAGGCGATGATGTGATGCTTCGACATGAGATTGTTACTTGAGATATTAGCTCGTGTCGGGAGTAGGTTTCATGGTAGATATTTTAGGACTCTATAGATCATGCTGGAGGTGTTGGCCTACACACATCATGGGGGATAGTGATGTACAACGAATATAATGTGAAAGCGAGCTCCAAATGTGAAGCATATGCCATCCGCACCTACTAAACACTCAACAGCCAATGAAACCATGTGTATGGAAAAGTAATGTCAATAAATAACATGTACTAACACAATAACTATATGCAAATTTAGCAAATGCAACAAATGAAACCATCAAACAATAAATATTCATCTAATTAATTCATAGCCATGTAAATTTAATATTTTCAATGTCAACATTTAATTTATTAAACCCCGTACGATATACATATATCATCCGTACACAAAACCATACCTGATCGCTCATTCGATCATACAATTTCACTTCCGAACTAGTATCATTCACACGACTACTTAAATGCGGACTCAGATTCGGTTTATTGATTAGAAAACCACTAATCTCCTTGCATAGCTATATACTATAATAGGTGTAACAACCCAGAATTTATATTAATTAAAAATTGAATATTTAATTAATTTTAATTATTAATAAGTGGAATTTATAAGTTGAATAATTTATTTTCGAATATTGGATTTAATTGGATAATTAAATCGATAATTTAATTTGTAAATCGATAATTTAGTTTGTGAAAATACAGAAATAATTGAAAATTGGGTTAAATATGATTGAAATGATTTGTAAAAATTTTATTTTATCATGTGGGAGTTAGGATGATGTTATGGAACTTTTAAAATTGAATTTAAAGTTTATTTGTGAAAATTGAATATTTTAATATTTAATCGACAAGTGAAATTAGCTATTTTTCAAACAGTCTCGGATTTTGACGAAACCAGTTTCATCGGATCCGTAATTTGATATTATTGTAAGGTTTCAAATTTCAAGTCAATCGGATTTACCGTTTGTCCGGGGCAAGCAAAAACGCATCGAAATCGGTTTAATCGGTTTAATTTTAAATCGATCATTTATAGCCATATCTCGCACAGATGATCGAATTAGCCTTTGAAACACGTTCCATTGTGTTCGGAACGTGGGGTAAACCCTAGAAACGCCAGCCGGCACGCTTCATTTGGAGTTCGGAAAATTTCAATGAATAATGTTTTGACGATTTTCTATATAAGGACCTCATTCTTTGTTTTTGCACTCAAGCCCTTGTCTTCAATAGCAGCCGGCCCTAGATTTCAATGGCTGAAATTTTTTGAAACTTCCTCCTCTATTATCTCCAAATCTACAAACAATTAGCAAAAGTCGTTAACTACAAAGTTGTAGATGACGATGAGAGCTTCAAATCCATACGGAGATGATCGAAAACGGAGCAACGAATCAACGGGAAATCGAGCTCAAAGCTGCTGCGTTTTTCACATTTTTCGAGGCCAAGGAGGTGGCCGAGATGTGTGCAGTTCTAGGTGGTTGTAGAGGAGAACACGAGCTTTGCAATGGTGGTCGCCGATCGTCTTCAAGTTGAGCGTGGTGGCCGCGATAATTAACCCTAGATGGCGGCTATGGGTTTGAGGTATACGTGATTTTCACATTGAAGAAGAAAGGAAGGGGGGTGCGGCCAGATCTGTGGATGGGGAATCAACGGCAAGGATTCGTTTTAGGGTAAAAATATTAAAAAGAAATTGTAAATTTGTATATTTAAAATTCGTGTAATCTTTAAAATAGCATAACTTTTTCATACGAGGTCTGTTTCGCACGAAACGAATTACGTTGGCTTCGTTTTGTTAAGCACTACGCAATGGAACTGGATTGGAAGTGATTGGAGTCGGTGAAAATTTTGGATAAAATTAAACACACGTTTAATTTTATTCGAAATAAAAGCTGAAACGGAAATAAAACCAAGGTGAGAACTTCTCACTCAATCGAATCGGTTTCGATTTGTATTTTAAATAGTTAGATTTATAATTGCTTGAATGTATGTTGAATGATAATTGCAGTTATTGATTGTTCTTTGGTTGTAATATTAGATATAATAGGATATATCTATATATAGCATAGAAATATACATATATATATTGGCATATGTATATATTGGAATTGATTTCCTGCATTGTATAGCGGATGAGACCCTATTGCGCAGCCTATTAAGCGGATAATATTCTATAAATCCCATATACCACGATAATTTTGTACTGAAGCGAGATTGGTATTGTGCTAGTGTTTGTGGATGTAGGGAAACAGGTTGGAGGGATCCAACTGGATTCCTCAACTGTTTTGATTTATTTACAGATATTTTGATATTTGTTGATTATCATATCGATATATGATATTTGGATGTCGTGATTGACTATTTGGTGCTGTTGCATCATCGGATCCATTTTTGAAGTTTTAAAAGAATGATTTTGGTTTTTAAAGGAATTTTTAAAGTGATTTTTGAAAGTATACGTTTTATTTAATTTTGAATTGTTAAAATAAATAAACATTTTAATTTTATGGTTTTAAAAGTTATATTTTTGGGAAAATAATACTTAAGTGTAATTTTGGAATTATATAAGTTTTAAATAACGTTTTGTAAATTAATAAAGAGATTGGTTTATTTAAATTGAGATTTTTGAATTATTATAAACGGTTTATATAAAAGATTTATAAAATTTATATTTTATAAGTTAAAGATATTGGAATTATAAAACGAGCTTTTATAAGTGTTAAAATAAAATTGTACTTAGTTTTATAAGTAAATAAGAATTTTAGATTTATAAACAAATGATGATATAAAAGAATGGATTTGTGAATAACTGGATTATAAGTAATTTACTTATAAGTTAGATTCGGCATATAAACGAAATATAAATTGGATTAATAAAGGAGATTTATAAATCGAAGCTTATAAATAGAAATGGAATTTATAGACATTGTTTATAAATTCGAAATCAATGGAATTTGATAAATTGAAAGTTGAAATTGGTTAAGTAAGTATATTCACGATTTTGGATAGTGAATATATTATCAAATAAAATGGATATGCTTGGGAAAATGAATATTATAAAATGAAGTTAATCGTTTTAACGATGTTTTAAAATGTATTATGAATCGAATACATAGATTTCAACATTTATTGTTGAAATAGATGTTTTCGAGAAATAGAAGGAAATGATGGACTATAAAACTGTTGTTATAGTAAATGATTTCCGAAAGTAAATATTTTTGTATAGTATTAGGATTTATATATCTATCTAAATTTTGAATCCCTATACTAGTGATTTTGGGTTGTCATAATGATGTTTTACGCAACATTCGTTTTGGCCCAAATAAATATGTTTAAGAGAATGATTTCCTTAAAGAATGAAATATATACTTAATTTCGGTTTAAGTATATTGAATATTTTCCATGTGTTGAAAATAATGGATTTGTGAATTACATATTAATAAATAAGTACGGAAATGTTTTTCCAATGTGAAACGAAACGTTTTGAGAATTTATCTTTTTGAAGACAAATTTAAAATGAATATTAGAAATCGATTTGGGAATCATATATTCATAAATATTTTGGAATGTAAATTCACTATGGAATTTATAAATGAAAAGGGGAATTTGTTTAAAAATAAACGTTGATTTATTTTTGAAGTGTGGGAATTAATTTACGGATTTGGAACGTAAATATAAAGTAAATCGGTAAGGATTTATTTAATTGGTTTAAATAAACCATTTTGAAATGAAAGTATTTCCGCGTAAAGAAATGATTGAAATTTATTTTCAAAAGTGGAAAAGGTGAAAAGTGATTTGAAAATTTGTTTTCAAATGGTTGAAGTGTGGAAAATTTTATATCTAGTAAAGATATTTTGGAAAGTAAATAATTTGGGAAATTATTTGGAATTTGGTGATGTTCAGCATGCCTATTGATAGTTAAATAATCCGACTATCAATATTTACCTTTAAATGGGTATTTGTTGTGATTTGCTTGAATTTGAATGCCACACTTATTTTTAAAATAAGCGCTCACTATTCGGGTTAGCCGGGAAAGGCCTTGGGGTCGTATAACTCATTTCGAATATGTGATACGTCCTTATGGATTGCATTTGATGACCGGTGTTGAAGACCGGATATTTGTGAAAATGGAAGGATTACCGTCGAGTTACTCTACATCGGCTGATCTTCGATATAGAGGATTTATCACCCTTAGTGACGGGAAGTTCGGTCTTGATTAGTGAATATCCGGATTGCAAGGACTTCTTTGGAAGTGCCTTCAGTTCTGTTCGATCCCGGAACAAACTTGTATGGATTGTATGTCTAACATTACAAATTGAGATATAAAGCTGATTTCTTTCAAATATATTTCTGATGGTGGCGGAGAATTTATTCTCTTAGCTTAACACTCTTCTCTGAGACGTATGAGCTCAGAGGTTATGTAGTTGAAGGTTATTAGTGATATACTCCCAATTTGGTAATGTGACATGCTGAGTGTTGCTGTGAAATGATCATTGTTTGATCATTTGTGATATGATCATTTGTTTGATCATTTATCTAGGTGATCATTTCTATGATCATTTGTTGACCCAAAGCACAGCTTTTGTATAAAGCGTGGCTTTGTGGACGAGACTTCGTCGGACCTCACACCCCGGAAATGTTCAAAACAGGAAGGATGCAGTAAGGTTATTAGGGGGTAGCGCCCCTTTAGTGTATGTCATTCCTTCTGGATAGATGTGGTATCATGGTATGGAGCCCAGATACTTAACCTTTGTTGTTGCTGCAAATTCTGTGGTTGTTGGAAATCGAGGATCCTCGGATAGATCGGTTACGATCGGGGGATGACATATTCGTGTCAGTAGTTACCAAGTTTGAAAGGTAATCCGGCCTTGTGTTGGCAGAGATCCGGTTAGGTTCTCGGGACGTCATTCCAGAGGCGTTTCCATGTAGCAATGGGAAGTTCCTTGGCTTGACCATTTGTTGGAAATCCAAAGAAAAAATACGAGACTTGTACGGTTTTAGTTGTAGAACCTGCCATGGAATGTGGCAGTAACCTGCTATTGAACATGGTAGCTATAGTAGGCATACGATAATGGTCGTATGTTGGCTAAGATTTATGTCTTTATTTTCGAAATGAATTTTTCCTACACTATGCACTAGTAATAATATCAAATGTTTCTTTTTAATGCGTATCAAGCATCTTTGACTATCATAAGGAGAAATCTCCTCCGATTCTGCGTTTGCATTGTGTGTGTGTGCGGGAGACCTTATGGTAGTCTCATTTTTAAAAGCATTGCGAATTGACTTTAAAAATATTCCTCTATTTTTGATTTTAAAGAAAAATAAATTCTTTTAGTTCTCACACCAGTCACATGACTGACTCGGAGTTTATTGTTTTCCTTCCTAAACTCTGGGTGCCCACCAATTTCCACACGGGCAGTCAAGAGTTAAGGTTTATCAGGATATTCAGGAGTAGCTGGAGGCAAGCTGGATGGCATGGCGTATTACTTGTATATAGTATTTCTTTCCCCTGTTTGTTTGTTGTTGTACACTCTGATGATGTGATGTAATGTAATATGATGTAATGTAATAACTGATATAGTTCTTTGTTTAAAGATTATTCATTTATCTATTATATGTTGTTCCGCTGCGAATTGTGAGATTCTGATGTTATTTTGTTATTTCTTTCTGTTCTGTTCTATCTTTTTCTATCTTTCTTCTTCTTTAACCCTAACGGTATGGTTTTCCGGCCTTCGATTGCTTGACAGTTGATACAGTGGACGTATTGATGTCGGCGTTCGTGGATGAAAAATCGCCAAACGTTACATTTGGTATCAAAGCTTATGGTTAAGCGACAACCTTAGCTCTGTTGGGAATTACTCATTAGAGATAGAGTCAGTAGTACTCTAGAATGAGCTTGAGTGTAATAATAGATACGAGTGCGTATGTGTTAGTGAATATAAAAATTGTTTTATATTGTGATGACTGGTTTGTTGAGTGGTATATGGATTCTGGTCGGTATAGTCCGTACAACTCTATCGATAGGGATCTCTAAACACTTGTACAGAGCAAATTTGACACGATATTTTTTTAAGTAGGGTAAATGAAATAATTTTACCTTGATTATATTTTATATATAAAGGAATAATTTTTCGGAATTATTAAAGTGTATATGAATTGATTGTTTGGTTTTTGAATAAGTTAAATAAAATTCCAAAGAAGTGTTTTGAAAGGATTTGATATTTTGGAAAAAAAATTGTTGTTTTGGAGAAATTAAAGCTCTAAACTCTTTTCGGTCGCTGGAAAATAATTCCGGTGATGATCGCGACATCATTGGTGTTCATTTTCGGGTTTCCAAAAGAGGAATTGCTGCCAAGTAATTTTAAATGGAAGTTGTTTGGAAAATTTGGATTTAGAAGTTAACAAATAAGTTGTATAACTTATAGAATGGGAAAGGATAAGAAAAAAACCAATTATTGAAGTGGTTAAAACAATTTTTGTTAAGCAAATGAGATGGAATTTGATAAGATGGTAGAAATGAAATATAACTTAAGTGAAGTTGAATGAAGTTAATTTTGGTATCGAAGTAAATTAATAACTGAATTAATGAAGTGAAGTCATTAAGAATTTGAACTTGTGTTATATAAATGAAATTCAACATTATATTGTTAAAGGAATTAGCAATTGAATTGATAAATGGATTGAATGTTAATCAATCTAATGTAAATAATTGATATGAAATAATGGATGTAAGTGAAAATTCATTAAAAACTAATGTTATTGGAAGTTGAATAAATTGAATGGAAGTCAATTTAATATCAACCAATTGAAATTAAAAGTGAATTAATTTGGTTGTATTGAATAAACATTGGTTGTTATTTGATTGTTGATTGATTGTGTATATTTCATTAAGTCTTAAATGAAAATGAATTAATGAAAGGAAGGCTGTGAATCATTGAAATCAAATTGAAAGTCAAGTGAATCTTGAATAGAAATGAATTTGATTTGGATTGAAAGTAAACTAATGTGAATTAAATTAGTGAATGTTAGCTAATTGAATTGAGAATGAATGTTAGTAAAATCCATTGTTAATGAATCAAATGTGATCTAAATTGGAAAACCAATTCATGGAATATTAATGAGAATATGAATAAATATTGATTTGGATATGGATATTAGTTGTTTGATTGATGCATTTATTGCTTTTGTTGCATTTTCTATGTTAGCATATGGAGATATATATTGTATATTGTAATAGCCCGCATTTCCGTACCCCTTGAATTTACACTAATATCCATAGATTAACTCAAGATGAACAGAAATACGAACCATTAGGGTTTAAAAAGAAGAAGAAAAGGATAGAGGTAGAAGAAGAGAGAAAAGATAGAACAGAACAGAAAGAAAACAACAACAGAACAATATCAGAATCTCACAATCGCAGCGGAACAACATATAATAAATAAATGAATAATCTTTAAACAAAGAACTATATCAGTTATTACATTACATCACATTACCTTACATTATATCATCAGAGTGTACAACAACAACAACAACAAACACTGCAGCGGAAAAAGAAATACTATATACTAGTAATACGCCTGTTATCCCGCTTTTTGGCAAAGCCATGATACCAAAAGATTGATCAAAAACAAAAGACAGTTCGTCTCAGAGATTGGTTATACTTCACTTTGCTATGGATATCGATGAATTTTGTCCGAGTCCGGAACGGGCCAAAATTGACAGGACATGACAAGCAAGACCGTGAAAGCCAGTGTTTCAAATTTTAGGTTAATCGGAGTTCGTATGGACGAGATATGATCGATGTAAGTTAGCCAAAGTTCACAGCGTTCGAAACCATCGGTTTGTTGAGTAGATGCCCATTTCGAACCTATAGGGTTCGAACCCATCAAGCCTTGTTCGAACCCATTAGGCTCCACGCGTTTCGAATCGATCGCATTCGAAATGATCAGCAGTATTGTTTACTTCGAATCGATCGAGTACGAATCGATGAGATGGACATCCACTCAGCATGACGATGCCTCGCTCACCTCGAATCCATAAGGTTCGAACCCATCACCGCTTGTCAAGTTCGAACCCATCACCGCTTGTCAAGTTCGAACCCATCACCGCTTGTACTTCGAATCCATCACCATCGGTAACTTCGAATCGATCGGTCCCACGACCAAGCACTGCTTCGTATCGATCGCCTCCATCAGGTTCGAATCCATGAACAACCGCTCATTCGAAACCACCCAGTCAACTAGTGACGTGTCACCCATCAGTTTGAATGCGCCGGTATACATGGATTCGAAGCGGTCAACACGGAGAAAAAATAGGATCGATGCGAGGAGTGCGCACCACGTCACTGCAGTACCACGTGCTTCCATCGATTCGAATGCATGGGTTCGAAGTCATGGGTTCGAACTAAACAGCCGGGCGAGATTCATCAACTCGAATCGATCATATCTCCTAAACTACAGATCCAAATGCAACGAGATTTTCACAGTAGCTTCCATACAAGGTAAAGATTGTTCCTGCCAAGTTTCAGCTCGATTGAACCATTTCTTGATGGGTTCGAAATCACTTCGAATCGATGTCAGATCGAGATGAAACTTGGTGGGGTCGGTCGCGTGGGCCCACTCACGTGCCAGTAGAGGTCTCTCGAAGTTTCAGCAAGATCTGGGCCTCCAACGCCTATAAATAGCACCCAGAAGCCTTCAGAAAAGGGGGATCTTCCGAGAACTTCTGCCATTGAACACCAAGACTCTGCCGGATTCAAATCTATTGATCAGAATCACTGTTGTATTCAGATTTCAAAGCTATTATCAGCTGTAATCCGTTGTAATCAATTTAACCAAGCAAAGCAATAAAGAGAAAACCTTCAAAGTGGACGTAGGCGCGAACGCCGAACCACTATAAATCCTGTGTTTGTGATTGTTGTTTGTGAATTACTGTGATTTGTTACTTAGAGCTGAATTCTATATTGATTGCTGCTGAGTTCTGTGTTGATTATTATCAAGTTGAGTACGTAAACGGGTGCTTTCGTGATATTGAGTGTTTGTGACCAATTTTGGCGCAAACATTTTGGTGCTTTCACTGAGAAGGCTAACTTGGAAGTTCTACCAATTGATAGCGAATTCAAAGAGAGTTTGAAAGTTCAAATTTGAGAAATTATGACGAGACAATCAAGCCGAAGGCCAAGGCCAGAGAGAAGTGAACAACAAGGAAGTCAGGAGGCTTCCTCAGGAGCGAATCAACCATCGATCTACATCACTAGGGAAGAGATGGAGACAATGATGAAGAAGCAAGAGGAGTTGATCCAGAGTTTATTTCAACAGATAGGACAGCTTGGAGCACAGAATAGAGAAGCCAATGGAGTCCAGAACAGAGCAGGACCATCCGGCATAGCACCCGAGCTAGGGGGCACGCATATGGAAAATGTTGACCTAATCTTGGAAAGAGAGAGAGAAGGATCTACGCAACCTAGGAGTAGTGGAGGAGTGAACGCTCAGTCAAGGGGGCAGATTCCAAAGTTCCCTCGTGAACTCGGGGGGCAGGATGAAAGTAACGAACAAAGGTTACATCTCGGAGACACCGACAAGTTGGCAGAGATGGTTAGGCGAGCAATGAGAGGCGGTTTGGTGAACAAAGACCTAGAGGATGTTAATAGGAGTCCTTTCACTCCGGCAATCAGACGAGCTAGAAACCCACCGGATTTCAAATTACCATCGCTGGATATGTATGACGGGAGAACGGACCCCACGGTCCATCTGACAAAATATATGAGGCATATGGAAGTGTTGGAGGCATCAGAGGAGGTCATGGCCCGGTGCTTTCCACTATATTTGGCGGATATTGCGGCATTATGGTTCAGGCAATTAGATAGTGGATCCATTGGAACATGGAATGATTTAACTGAGAAATTTATGAGGCAATTCAGGGTTCACATTACAAGACCCAAGAATGTGATGACGTTAGCAACTTTAAAACAGAAGGCTGGAGAAACATTGAGAAGTTTCCTAACACGGTTCAATGCGGCGGCAGCTTCGGTGGATAGACAGGATCCATCCATGGTTATGATGGCAGCTGTGTCCGGAATAGCAAACGGAACGGAGTTCAAAAATTCATTAACTAAGGATCCACCCGTAGATGTGGGAGAATTCTATCATGAGGCAGAAAAGTTTTTACGATTGGAGGATGCAAATGCGGAAAGAGAAGAAGGAGATGGGATAGAAGTTTATGCAATCAAAGACGAAAAGCCCCCTAGAAGGGACTCGGACAAGGATAAAGGTAAAAGAAGGATCGAGAATAACGGAGACAGATCAAAGCGGCAACGGAGGGAGCCGCGATTCACCACCTACACTGAGCTGAACGAGAGCCTGGAACGAATTTATCAGGATACCAAAGAACAGATTCCGTATCATAGGCCGATGCGAAGGGATCCTACCTCTGACGAAAGGAAATCAGATAAGTTTTGTGTATTCCATGAATTAAATGGTCATAACACTAACGATTGTAGGCACCTGAAGGACGAGGTAGAAGGGCATATCAGGAACGGTATGCTCCTTCAATATGTAAGGAGGCGAGCTCCTGTGGCGGAACCAGAACGGCCACCGTCCACATCGGCTAGAGGCGACCCTGAACCAAGGCACCGTTTGGTTATCAATTGAGTGAAATAACGATGAACAAGTTGTAAGCTTCCACTAACACAGTCAAATCATTTACACATGTGCGAGATCGCGAACGATCTCCAGGCATGCTCTGAGTGATCATTAACCGTTTCGTAGTGGGAACATACACTTTGACATCCATGCTTTGCTTTCGTTTCATTTTGATTTGAACATTTAGACTTTGCTTGTTTGGACATTTCTGTTTTAAAAAACTCATCCGTTTAATAGATATTTGATTCTGATAACTCCGGAATGGCTAAGCTACTTACACATGTATGGGGTCGCGAACGATCCTTAGGCATGCTCTGAGATGGCGATGAACCGCCCTGACAAACGATCCAGGATCTCACCTGAACGTGACCCTGGCATCGATAATACCAAGCCCTCCCGGGCACACAATTCACCACGAACGGCACCTGACCTCAAACAGTCACAGCTCGCCTCTAACGGCACTCGACTTCGAACAGTCACAGCTCACCTCACCTCAAATGGCTCGATCGCGAACGATCGTCACTTGAGGTCCAACACCCGACCGCGAACGGTCACAAATTCGCCTCGAACGGCACACGATCGCGAACGATCACTTTCTGCCTTGAATGGCACCGACCGCGAACGGTCATGGTTCACTAATTATAAAATCCGACCTCGAACGGTCACCATTCGCCTTGAACGGCACTTGGTCGCGAACGATCATCATTTGCCACGAACAGCAGTCGACCGCGAACGGTCCCATCTCATCATTTGCCGTGAACGGCATCGACCGCGAACGGTCCTATTCCATCCTATGCCACGAACGGCACGGACCGCGAACGGTCCCAATTCACCTCAAACAGCATACGATCCCGAACGATCGACGCATGGATTTATACGCTCGACCGCGCACGGTCGCACTTCACCTCGAATGACTCGATCACGAACGATCGTCATTTGAAGTTGAGCGCTTGACCACGAACGACCGCGCTTCATCTCAAATAACTCGATCCCGAACGATCGTCACTTGAGGCCATATAAAACTGTCAAATTCTTTACAGATCGATGATTGGATAAGAACATCCAACTCAAAGCGTTACAAAACACACCTTCCTACCGCAAGGCATGTTTTGGGGGGCAAGATGTTATCCCGCTTTTTGGCAAAGCCGTGATACCAAAAGATTGATCAAAAACAAAAGACAGTTCGTCTCAGAGATTGGTTATACTTCACTTTGCTATGGATATCGATGAATTTTGTCCGAGTCCGGAACCGGCCAAAATTGACAGGACATGACAAGCAAGACCGTGAAAGCCAGTGTTTCAAATTTCAGGTTAATCGGAGTTCGTATGGACGAAATATGATCGATGCAAGTTAGCCAAAGTTCACAGCGTTCGAAACCATCGGTTTGTTGAGTAGATGCCCATTTCGACCGATAGGGTTTGAACCCATCAAGCCTTGTTCGAACCCATTAGGCTCCACGCGTTTCGAATCGATCGCATTCGAAATGATCAGCAGTATTGTTTACTTCGAATCGATCGAGTACGAATCGATGAGATGGACATCCACTCAGCATGAAGACGCCTCGCTCACTTCAAATCCATAAGGTTCGAACCCATCACCGCTTGTCAAGTTCGAACCCATCACCGCTTGTCAAGTTCGAACCCATCACCGCTTGTACTTCGAATCCATCACCATCGGTAACTTCGAATCGATCGGTCCCACGACCAAGCACTGCTTCGTATCGATCGCCTCCATCAGGTTCGAATCCATGAACAACCGCTCATTCGAAACCACCCAGTCAACTAGTGACGTGTCACCCATCAGTTTGAATGCGCCGGTATACATGGATTCGAAGCGGTCAACACGGAGAAAAAATAGGATCGATGCGAGGAGTGCGCGCCACGTCACTGCAGTACCACGTGCTTCCATCGATTCGAATGCATGGGTTCGAAGTCATGGGTTCGAACTAAACAGCCGGGCGAGATTCATCAACTCGAATCGATCATATCTCCTAAACTACTGATCCAAATGCAACGAGATTTTCACAGTAGCTTCCATACAAGGTAAAGATTGTTCCTGCCAAGTTTCAGCTCGATTGGACCATTTCTTGATGGGTTCGAAATCACTTCGAATCGATGTCAGATCGAGATGAAACTTGGTGGGGTCGGTCGCGTGGGCCCACTCACGTGCCAGTAGAGGTCTCTCGAAGTTTCAGCAAGATCTGGGCCTCCAACGCCTATAAATAGCACCCTGAAGCCTTCAGAAAAGGGGGATCTTCCGAGAACTTCTGCCATTGAACACCAAGACTCTGCCGGATTCAAATCTATTCATCAGAATCACTGTTGTATTCAGATTTCAAAGCTATTATCAGATGTAATCCATTGTAATCAATTTAACGAAGAAAAGCAATAAAGAGAAAACCTTCAAAGTGGACGTAGGCGCGAACGCCGAACCACTATAAATCCTGTGTTTGTGATTGTTGTTTGTGAATTACTGTGATTTGTTACTTAGAGCTGAATTCTATATTGATTGCTGCTGAGTTCTGTGTTGATTATTATCAAGTTGAGTACGTAAACGGGTGCTTTCGTGATATTGAGTGTTTGTGACCAATTTTGGCGCAAACAACGCCATGCCATCCAGCTTGCCTCCAGCAACTCCTGAATTCCAGAATATCCTGATAAACCTGTCTCTTGACTGCCCGTGTGGAAATTGGTGGGCACCCAGAGTTTAGGAATGAAAACAATAAACTCCGAGTCAGTCATGTGACTGGTGTGAGAACTCAAAACAGTTTATTTTTCTTTAAAATCAAAATAGAGGAATATTTTTAAAGTCAATTCGCAATGCTTTTAAAAATGGGACTACCATAAGGCCTCCCGCACACACACATGCAAACGCAGAATCGGAGGAGATTTCTCCTTATGATAGTCAAAGATGCTTGATACGCACTAAAAAGAAACATTTGATATTATTACTAGTGCATAGTGTAGAAAAAAATCATTTCGAAAGTAAAGATATAAATCTTAGCCAGCATAGACATTTCGCACTTATGCCTACTATAGCTACCATGTTAAATAGCAGGTTACCGCCACATTCCATGGCAGGTTATACAACTAAAACCGTACAAGGATCGTATTGTTTCTTTGGATTTCCAACGAATGGTCAGGCCAAGGAACTTCCCATTGCCACATGAGAACGCCTCTGGAAGGACGTCCCCGAGAACCAAACCGGATCTCTGCCAACACAAGGTCGGGTTACCCCTAACTGGGTAACTACTGACACGAGTATGCCATCTCCCAGTCCTTTGGGACCTTTAACCGAGCGCTCGTCACCAACATCACACAATCATAAATAAAGTGTTTCAACATGAGTAAGTATCCGAGCTCCATACCATGATACCACCCTTTTCCAGAAGGAAATGCACATACCCTAAAGGGAGCTACCCCTCATAACCTTGTCGCATCTTTCCTGTTTTGACCATTCCGGGGTGTGAGGCTCGACGAAGTCTCGTCCATAAAGCCACGCTTTATACAAAAGCTGTGCTTTGGGTCAACAAATGGTCATAGAAATGATCACAAAGATAAACGATCAAACAAATGATCCTATCACAAATGATCAAACAATGATCATTTCACAGCAACACTCAGCATGTCACATTACCAAATTGGGAATATATCGCTAATGACCTTCAACTACATAACCTCTGAGCTCGTACGTCTCAGAGAAGGGTGTTAAGCTAAGAGAATAAATTCTCCGCCACCAATAGAAATATATTTGAAAGAAATCAGCTTTATATCTTAATTGTAATGTCAGACATACAATCCACACAAGTCTGTTTCGGGATCGAACAGAACCGAAGGCACTTACAAAGAAGTCCTTGCAATCCGGATATTCACTAATCACGACCGGACTTCCCATCACATATGGAGTCTCTACATCGGGGACCAGTCGATGCAAAGACATTCGACGAGTTGTCCTTTCGCTTTCAAAAATATCCGGTTTTCAACACCGGTCATCAATGCTATCCATTACCTCGTATCACTATTCGGAATGGGTAATCCGAATAACGAGTGCAATAATTTAAAAATAAGTGTGGCATTCAATTTGAAGCAAATCACAATAAATACCTATTCAAAGGTAAATATTAATAGTCGGTTATTGAACTATCAATGGATATGCACACATCACCAGATTCCAAAGAATTTTCCAAATTATTTATTTCCCAAAGATATCTTTACAAGATTTATAATTTCACACTTCAACCATTTTGAAAACAATTTTCAAAATCATTTTTCACCTTTACCACTTTTGAAAACATGTGTCAAACATTTCCTTATGCGAAAATACTTTCATTTCGATATGGTTCATTTAAACCAATTAAATAAATCCTTAACGATTTAGTTTATATTTACGTTTCAAAATCCGTAAATTAATTCCCACACTTCAAAAATAAATCAACGTTTATTTTTAAACAAATTCCCCTTTTCTTTTATAAATTCCATAGTGAATTTACATTCCAAAAATATCTATGAATATACAATTTCAATTATTCATTTTCAATTTATCTTCAAAAAGATAAATTCTCAAAACGTTTCATTTCTCATTGGAAAACATTTCCATACTTATTTATTAATAAGTAATTCACAAATCTATTTATTTTCAACCTTTGGAAAATATTCAATATACTTAAATCGAACTTAAGTATATATTTCATTCTTTAAGGAAATCATTCTCTTAAGCATATTTATTTGGGTCAAAACGAATGTTACATAAAACATCGTTACAACGTCCCTAAATCATTAGTATAGGGATTCGAAATTAAAATAGATATATAAATCCCAATACTAAACAAAACAGTTCCTTTTGGAAATCATTTACTATAACAACAGTGTTATAGTCCACCATTTCCTTTTATTTCTCGAAAACGTCTATTTCAACAATGAATGTTGAAATCTATGGTTTCGAATCTCAACACATTTTGAAAACATCGTTAGATCGTTTAATTCTATTTAAAATATCACATTCAAAACATTTTCTTTAACATATTATTCACTATTTAAAAACGTGAATATACTACGTTAACCAATTTCATCATTTCTACACATTTTATTTTAAAGGATTTATTCACCGTCTAAAACGTGAATATAACTCCATCAATAAGTTATAGCAATTTTCTTATCAAAATAAGTCGTTTGCGGATTTATAAAACAACGTTTATAAATTCCTTTATTACCCTATATTCAATTCATAACTCAATTATATACCAAAGATTCATATTATAAGTTAAATACTTATAATTTATTTGTTTGCAAAATCGTTCCTTTGAACTTCATAATTATAAATCTTATAACTTATAAGATTCAATTATTTATCCAAAACTATTCCTTTAATAACTTTACAAATTTTATAAACCTACTGCTTATAAAATTCCATTTATACTTCACCGTTTATAATTCTATAAATTTCATTCATTTACGAAATTCATTCACAATTCATTCTAACACTTATAAAAACTCGTTTTATAATTCAAATATTTTAATTTATAAATTATCAATTTATAAATCGCTTATATAAATCAATTTATATTATTATTTCAAAACGTCTTTAAAGTCCTTTATAATTTCACCATTCTCTTTGATTTATAAAATAATCAAATTTCATAAATCCTATTTTTAAACTTTTTATAATAAATTCAGAAATCCCAATTTAAGCTATTTTATAAAATCATTAACCCATATTTTCAAAAATCAGCTTTTAACTATATTTCTCAAAAATCATAATTTTTATAACATTAAAATTATATGTTTATTTATTTAAAATGAATCGATTCCAAAAATATTTTATAAACGTATAATTTCAAAAATCACTTTAAAAATCATTTTTAAAGTTCCAAATTTGGTCCAATGATGTTACACACCAAATAGTCAATCACGACAACAACGGTAGCATATATCGATATGATAATCAACGAATATCAAAATATCCATAATCAAATAAATACTGTTGAGGAATCCAGTTGGATCCCTCCAACCTGTTTCCCTGCATCCAAAGATGTTAGCACAATACCAATTCCGTTCCAGTACGAAATTATCGCGGTGTATGGGATTTAAAACATTATCCGCTTAATAGACGGCGCAATAGGGTCTCATCCGCAATATACTGCGGGAAATCAAATCCAAGTACATAAATAATACCAATTTCACTGTTTATGAAATATTCGCGGTATATGTTTTTAATAAATAACATCCGCTTACTAACGGCACATAATGTCTATTTTAACAATCAATAGAAAACAATCATCATTCAAACATGCATTCAAGTATTTTAAATAAAACTATTTAAAATTAAAATCGAAACCGATTCGATATAGTGAGAAGTTCTCACCCTGATTTCAATTTTATTTTAGCGATTTATTTCGAATAAAATTAAACGGACGTTTAATTTTACTCGAAATTTTCTTTAACTCCAAACGACTCCAATCGAATTCCATAGCGTAGTGCTCGTCCATACAATTCCAACGCAACTGGTTTCGCGCGTTTTCGACCTCGTATGAAAAAGTTATGAATTTTACAAGTTTACACGAATTATAAAATAATAATTTACAACTTAATTTTTATATTTTTCTAACCCTAATCAATATTAGCTGTTAGATCCTGCTTCTTTGAATCCAGGCGGCCCATCACCATCTCCCCCAAACTCATGTTCGGCTACAGGTAAACGAACCCAACTTGCCGCCTCCTCTCTTAAATTTCGCAACCACCAACGGTCAACTCCACGTTGATCAAACACCTTCACATCGAAGCCCTCACCGTCGCGCATCACCACCCCCAGGCCGCACGCACTCGGCTCCCCCTTCCTCCTCGAAAATCGTGCCAAACGTGTGTACTTCACAGCTAGATTCTGGCGACCACGATGCTCCGATGACGATCTTGACCGTTGGATAGGTTCGCCTCGTCGTCCTCTACGACTTCCCAGTTGGAAGTTTTCGCGATCGCTTGATGGATTGAGAGATTTGGGGGAAAGAAGTTGAGAGTTTTCTGGCCTTTGATTATCTTTAGTGGCGGCTAGGGCTAAAGTCAATTAGGGTTTGCAAAGTGAAAGGGTGAAGGTCCTTTTATAGAAAATTGGCCAATTTACTATTCATCCGGATTTTCCGAACTCCAAACGAAGCGTGCCGGTTGGCGTTCCTAAGGTTTACCCCGCGTTCCGAACACAATGGAACGTGTTTCGGGAGCTAATTCGGTAATCTGTGCAAGTTATGGCGATAAATGTTCGATTTGAAATTAAACCGATTAAACGATTTTCTAGGCGTTTTAGCTTGCACCGGACAAACGGTAAATCCGATTGACATGAAATTTAAAACCATACAATAATATCACATTACGGATCCGATGAAACTAGTTTCGTCGAAATCCGAGACTTTTTGAAAAATGGCTATTTTAACTCGCCAAATTAATATTAAAAACAATTTCGATGCGTTTCGAGCTGCTACGATCAAACGATAACTCCGATTGCTACGAAAATTGAAATCCAGTAATAACAAACTATTACGGATCCAATGGAACTAGTTTCGTCCAATTCTGAGACTGTTCGAAAATTTGCTAATTTCACTAGTCGATTTAATATTAAAATATTCAATTTTCACAAATTAACTTTTAATTCAATTTTAAAAGTTCTAAAATATCATTCTAACTTCAATATGATAAAATAAAATTTTACAAATCATTTTCAATCATATTTAACCCAATTTTCAATTATTTCTGTATTTTCAACTATTTAATTATCGATTTAATTATTCAATTAAATCCAATTATTTGAAATAAAATTTATTCGACTGATAAATTTCACTTATTAGTATTTAAAATTAATTAAATATCCAAATTTTAATTAATAAAAATTCTGGGTCGTTACATACTCCCCCCCTTAAAAGAATTTCGTCCCCGAAATTACCAAGTAAGAAAAGTTACATAATCTATTAACTTTCCAAAACAAATTTAAACTTCTTACCATACTTTACTAAGTTTTCAAATCATACTTAGTTATCTTTTCAAATACAACTACTATAGTTTAACTTTAAATTCCAAAATCAAAGTTAAGTTTTCAAATTTTTCTCAATTTTCCCAAATTTTTTCTAACGCCTTAAATTTTCGGAAAAATTCGCCAGAGTCTCCTTTGCGTGGCTCGATCCGAAAAAAAAAAATGACAGTATATATATCACAAATATGCATCTCATCAAGTGATGAGGCATCCCGCAGGGAAAAAGTGTAAAAGTACGGTATTTAATCCGAGATATGTACCTTATATTTTATTAGCAAGCATATACGGCTAATATAGCGCGAAAGCGAGCTCCAAATGCGAGGCAAACACGATCCGCACCTACTAAACACTCAACAAACAGATGAGAAACATGCATATATGAAAATAGTATCGATATACAACATATAGCAACATAATAACTATATATGCCAACATAGCAAATGCAGTAAAAGCAATATGTTCAACCATCAACCAACTAGTATCCAACTAATGTTCATAACCAATAAATATTCATTCATATTCTCATTAATAATTAATGAAATGGATTTCCCAATTTAATCACATTTGATTCATTAACATTGGAATCTTACTAACATTCATTCATATTCAATTTCAATTAGTTTGCACCCACTAATTTGTATTCAAGTTGGTTCACTCCCAAATCAAATTCCATTCTACTTAAGATTCATTTAACTTCTAATTAAATTTCAATTGCTTTAGCTTTCAATTTCAGTAACTCAATTTCATTAATACTTAATGAATTATATATAATCAACTAACAATCATATAACAACCAATGTATATTAATTCCAGTCAAATTCCTTTGCTTATACAATTATTCTTTTATTTAGATTTTTTTAACATCTTATTCAACAACCAAACAATCAACTTACATACACTTTAATAATTCTGAAAAATTATTCCTTTATATATAAAAATATAATCAAGGTAAAATTATTTCATTTACCCAATTTAAAACAATATTGTGTCGAATTGTTCTATTCAAGTGTTTATAAACCCCTTTGGCATAGTTGTGCATACCGTGCTGACGAAGGTTCATATGCCACTCAATAAACCAATCATCACAATATAAAACAATTTTTATATTCACTAACAAATACGCTCTCATATCTATTATTACAGCCAACTCATTCTAGAGTACTACTGACTCTTTCTCTAATGAGTAATACCCAACAGAGCCATGGTTGTCGCTTAACCATATGCTCTGATGCCAAATGTAATAGCCCGCTTTTCCGTACCCCTTGAATATACACTAATCTCCATAGATTAACTCAAGATGAACAGAAATACGAACCATTAGGGTTTAAAAAGAAGAAGAAAAGGATAAAGGTAGAAGAAGAGAGAAAAGATAGAACAGAACAGAAAGAAAACAACAACAGAACAATATCAGAATCTCACAATCGCAGCGGAACAACATATAATAAATAAATGAATAATCTTTAAACAAAGAACTATATCAGTTATTACATTACATCACATTACCTTACATTATATCATCAGAGTGCACAACAACAACAACAAACATTGCAGCGGAAAAAGAAATACTATATACTAGTAATATGCCATGCCATCCAGCTTGCCTCCAGCAACTCCTGAATTCCAGAATATCCTGATAAACCTGTCTCTTGACTGCCCGTGTGGAAATTGGTGGGCACCCAGAGTTTAGGAATGAAAACAATAAATTCCGAGTCAGTCATGTGACTGGTGTGAGAGCTCAAAACAGTTTATTTTTCTTTAAAATCAAAATAGAGGAATATTTTTAAAGTCAATTCGCAATGCTTTTAAAAATGGGACTACCATAAGGCCTCCCGCACACACACACATGCAAACGCAGAATCGGAGGAGATTTCTCCTTATGATAGTCAAAGATTCTTGATACGCATTAAAAAGGAACATTTGATATTATTACTAGTGCATAGTGTAGAAAAAAATCATTTCGAAAGTAAAGATATAAATCTTAGCCAGCATAGACATTTCGCATTTATGCCTACTATAGCTACCATGTTCAATAGCAGGTTACCGCCACATTCCATGGCAGGTTATACGACTAAAATCGTTCAAGGATCGTATTGTTTCTTTGGATTTTCAACGAATGGTCAAGCCAAGGAACTTCCCATTGCCACATGAGAACGCCTCTGGAAGGATGTCTCCGAGAACCAAACCGGATCTCTGCCAACACAAGGCCGGGTTACCTCTAACTGCGTAGCTACTGACACGAGTATGCCATCCCCCGGTCCTTTGGGACCTTTAACCGAGTGCTCGTCACCAACATCACACAATCATAAATAAAGTGTTTCAACATGAGTAAGCATCTGGGCTCCATACCATGATACCACCCTTTTCCAGAAGGAAATGCACATACCCTAAAGGGAGCTACCCCTCATAACCTAGCCGTATCTTTCCTGTTTTGACCATTCCGGGGTGTGAGGCTTGACGAAGTCTCGTCCACAAAGCCACGCTTTATACAAAAGCAGTGCCTTGGGTCAACAAATGATCATAGAAATGATCACAAAGATAAACGATCAAACAAATGATCCTATCACAAATGATCAAACAATGATCATTTCATAGCAACACTCAGCATGTCACATTACCAAATTGGGAATATATCGCTAATAACCTTCAACTACATAACCTCTGAGCTCATACGTCTCAGAGAAGGGTGTTAACCTAAGAGAATAAATTCTCCGCCACCAACAGATATATATTTGCAAGAAATCAGCTTTATATCTCAATTGTAATGTCAGACATACAATCCATACAAGTCTGTTCCGGGATCGAACAGAACCGAAGGCACTTACAAAGAAGTCCTTGTAATCCGGATATTCACTAATCACGACCGAACTTTCCATCACATATGGAGTCTCTATACCGGGGACCAGTCGATGCAAAGACATTCGACGAGTTGTCCTTTCGCTCTCAAAAATATCCGGTCTTCAACACCGGTCATCAATGCTATCCATTACGTAGTATCACTATTCGGAATGGGTAATCCGAATAACGAGCGCAATAATTTAAAAATAAGTGTGGCATTCAATTTCAAGAAAATCACAACAAATACCTATTCAAAGGTAAATATTGATAGTCGGTTATTGAACTATCAATGGATATGCACACATCACCAGATTCCAAAGAATTTTCCAAATTATTTATTTCCCAAAGATATCTTTACAAGATATATAATTTCACACTTCAACCATTTTGAAAACAATTTTCAAAATCACTTTTCACCTTTACCACTTTTGAAAACATGTGTCAAACATTTCCTTATGCGAAAATACTTTCATTTCAACATGGTTCATTTAAACCAATTAAATAAATCCTTAACGATTTACTTTATATTTACTTTCAAAATCCGTAAATTAATTCCCACACTTCAAAAATAAATCAACGTTTATTTTTAAACAAATTCCCCTTTTCTTTTATAAATTCCATAGTGAATTTACATTCCAAAAATATCTATGAATATACAATTTCAATTATTCATTTTCAATTTATCTTCAAAAAGATAAATTCTCAAAACGTTTCATTTCTCATTGGAAAACATTTCCATACTTATTTATTAATAAGTAATTCACAAATCTATTTATTTTCAACCTTTGGAAAATATTCAATATACCTAAATCGAACTTAAGTATATATTTCATTCTTTAAGGAAATCATTCTCTTAAGCATATTTATTTGGGTCAAAACGAATGTTACGTAAAACATCGGTACAACGTCCCTAAATCACTAGTATAGGGATTCAAAATTAAAATAGATATATAAATCCCAATACTAAACAAAACAGTTCCTTTCGGAAATCATTTACTATAACAACAGTGTTATAGTCCACCATTTCCTTTTATTTCTCGAAAACGTCTATTTCAACAATGAATGTTGAAATCTATGGTTTCGAATCTCAACACATTTTGAAAACATCGTTAGATCGTTTAATTCTATTTAAAATATCACATTCAAAACATTTTCTTTAACATATTATTCACTATTCAAAAACGTGAATGTACTACGTTAACCAATTTCATCATTTCTATACATTTTATTTTAAAGGATTTATTCACCGTCTAAAACGTGAATATAACTCCATCAATAAGTTATAGCAATTTTCTTATCAAAATAAGTCGTTTGCGGATTTACAAAACAACGTTTATAAATTCCTTTATTACCCTATATTCAATTCATAACTCAATTATATACCAAAGATTCATATTATAAGTTAAATACTTATAATTTATCTGTTTGCAAAATCGTTCCTTTGAACTTCATAATTATAAATTTTATAACTTATAAGATTCAATTATTTATCCAAAACTATTCCTTTAATAACTTTACAAATTTTATAAACCTACTGCTTATAAAATTCCATTTATACTTCACCGTTTATAATTCTATAAATTTCATTCATTTATGAAATTCATTCGCAATTCATTCTAACACTTATAAAAACTCGTTTTATAATTCAAATATTTTAGTTTATAAGTTATCAATTTATAAATCCCTTATATAAATCAATTTATATTATTATTTCAAAACGTCTTTAAAGTCCTTTATAATTTCACCATTCTCTTTGATTTATAAAATAATCAAATTTCATAAATCCTATTTTTAAACTTTTTATAATAAATTCAGAAATCCCAATTTAAGCTATTTTATAAAATCATTAACCCATATTTTCAAAAATCAGCCTTTAACTATATTTCTAAAAAATCATAATTTTTATAACATTAAAATTATACGTTTATTTATTTAAAATGAATCGATTCCAAAAATATTTTATAAACGTATAATTTCAAAAATCACTTTAAAAATCATTTTTAAAGTTCCAAATTTGGTCCAATGATGCTACACACCAAATAGTCAATCACGACAACAACGATATCATATATCGATATGATAATCAACGAATATCAAAATATCCATAATCAAATAAATACTGTTGAGGAATCCAGTTGGATCCCTCCAACCTGTTTCCCTGCATCCAAAGATGTTAGCACAATACCAATTCCGTTCCAGTACAAAATTATCGCGGTATACAGGATTTAAAATATTATCCGCTTAATAGACGGCGAAATAGGGTCTCATCCGCTATATACTGTTAACCTCGTTCCAGCCTACAAGTTAAGGGGCCCACGTGTTAGAGGAATCAACGAGTTAAGGCCTGGGGAGAGCTACGACTTAAGGTGTTTAACGGCTCAGGAAAGATCTACGACTTAGGTAGCCTCACGACTCATCGAGTCACCGACTCACTAAGTTAACAACCTAAAGTTGAAAGCGACTTAAAGGGTTACGACTCAAGGGGGTTAACGGCTCACAAGACAGACCGACTCAAAGCATTACCGACTCATCAAAGGAATTGCTTCAACGACTCAACTGGTAGCGACTCAATTGGCTGACGAGTTAAGGCTCAAGGCAGCTTAGAGGAATGGAACGACTCATGGAGGTTAGCGGTTCATGATACAGGCCGACTCATTGAGTTACCGACTCAACGAAGTTCACGGCTCATATGAGACGACTCAAGGACTGGACCGACTCATCATAAGAAACGACTCAAGAGGATTGACGACCTAAGAAGTGACTTGACGACTCATAACTCAGGACGACTCGTCCACGACTTAAAGCCACTGAGTCGTATTCTGTTACAACAATGCATGTCCCAGTGAGAGTTGACTCGCCAACGACTCAGGACTTGGCTTAGAATCCAGCGAGAGAATGAGCTAGTGAGAAGACCAAATGCAGATAAGCCGGCCACGACTCAACTTGACTCGGCCACGGCATAGCCTGAGTCGGTCATGACTCATGACTTAACAACTCCAGCCCAGAAATTTGCCTATAAATACATGGCCACATCCAACATTCAAGGGACCTTTTGGCTCATTCATTTCAAGCGCCGTTACTCTGCTGCATTCTGAACTACTTCAATACCTTCAAGGAACTTCGCGAAGAAAGAAAACATGTTAAACATGTGTTCAAAGATTTGGATCAACGTTGAAAGTTTAGGCTACTTGTTCTAAGTCACCTGAAACTCAAAGTGTGTTGTAATCAAAGTGTAACTGCATTGACTTGTAATCAAATCATCAATAAAGATATTCAAAGTGGACGTAGGCTATCTCTTAAGCCGAACCACTATAAAATTGCTGTTGTCTACTGTTTTTCTTTACTACTATCTGCTTATAATCTGTTCCCGAGCTATCGGGTGGTGCTTTCACAGTCTAATTTCACACACCGGGGTGTTAGCGTCAAATTTTAGCGTTAACATTTTTGGTGCTTTCACTGAGAACTGAACTCAGGAGAGTTATCATCATTGCTTCACAGAGGTTTGTAGAGAGAATTTCCTTGAAAACTAGAAGTCTATCCGAGATTATGGCTCCTGGAAGGAAAAGTAGATCTGTCAGATCTGGGAATATTCAAGAGGGAACCTCCGCTTCCCCTATATCGAATCAAGCCACTCCAGCTATCGGAGTTACAAAGGCAGAACTGGATGCTGCAATCTTAGGGCTGAACCAACAGATAAATGCCCAAAATGCACAATTCGAGGCTCAGAATGCCCAGAATGCCCTAATTCTGAATAGGTTGAACGATTTGCTTGGGGCCAACCGCCAACCGACAGATAATGAAAGGAATTTTGCTGGCAACATTCGTGATGCTGAAGAGAGAAATGCTCCTGAAAGGGCTGCTAGCCCCTTTGAACAAACACTTCCAGAGGTTGGTGGATCTAGAACTCGACATGATGAGGAGTATCTTTCTGGAATGGTCCGACAAATTATGAAAGAGAGTATGTAGAGGGTTGAAGACGAGAAAGAATGGGGTTTCGCCCCAAGTAAAACTCCTTTTACTGAGAAAATCTTAAAGGCTGAATTTCCAAGGAAGTTTGTCCCACCAACCATTCCAGCTTACAGGGGGACGAGTGATCCGAACGAATTCTTATACAAGTATGATTGGCACATGACAGGTGCCAGAGCCTCTGATGAAATAAAGTGCCGATATTTTCTTGTGTATCTCGAAGGTGTAGCTCTGCTTTGGTTCACCAAACTTCCAGTCCGATCTATCTATCAGTTTTCTGACTTAACCCGGAAGTTCAAGGAGCAGTTCAGACTATACGCCTCAAAAGCCAAGGATATCATGTCACTGTCAAGTTTGGAACAGAATCCAGGGGAGACTATCAGATCTTTCTTAAACCGCTTTAATATAGCGCTAGCTGAGGTGGACAATGCAGAACCGCGAATGATATTGACTTATCTGATGAAGGGTATTGACAAGTCGAGTGAGTTTGGGAAATGGCTAAACATGAAAGAACCAAATTCCCTTGAAAAGTTCTATAAAAAAGCAGATGAATTCATACGCTTAGAAAGTCGTCCCGTACCGGTAAAGGCAGTGTTGGAAAAAGCCGAAGATAACACTGTTGTTCCACGCAAGAATGAATCTGTAGGGCAAAAAAGGGAAAATAACAATGGGAAGAAGCAGGGTAATCTGAAGAAACCCCGATCCTTCAAGCCATCAGAATATACTCCTTTATCAGATACGCCAGAGCGTATCTACCTTGCCATCAAAGATTCTATCTACTTTCCTAAACCTCCTCCTCTAAGGACCGGGAAAAAGGCTATACAGAGTGGGAAGTTCTGCCGCTTCCATAATCAACCCGGTCACGAGACTGACGAATGCCGTCAGCTGAAAAATCTGATTGAAGAGTTGCTAGGGAAAACAAACTACAGCAATTTGTGAAAAAGAATAGCAACAATCCTACTTCATCTAGCCAGGGGCAACAGGCTCCTACTCATCAGCCTAGGACGATTGAGAAGGCTTCAGGGCATGAATCTGGAAGGCCCATTATCAATGTCATTACAGGAGGACCTCACCCAGCGGGCAGAAGCTGGGGTGAGATGGAAAGATATACCCGAGCTTTAAAGTATGTACCGACCGAGGAAGATGTATTCGTTTTGGAAAGTGCTACGCCCTTGAAGCAGCAAAGAACTCTTGATGATGATATTGTATTCAAAGCTAGAGATTCTGCAGGTATTGAAGCTCCTACCTTGGATCCCTTAGTCATCTCGGCTGGTATCGGGCCAGCTATTGTCAAAAGAGTTCTCATTGATTGTGGTGCATCCTGCAATATCCTCTTCAAGAAAACATTCGATCAAATGAAGATCCTTATGGCTGATGTGCAAGCTTCATCGCATAAAATTGCTGGCTTCACTGGGGAGCCAAAACAGCCGGTAGGAACCATTGATTTGTTTGTGGAACTTGGTGAAGGAGAGAGAAAAATGGTCCGCAAGCAAACTTTTGTGATTGTCGACGAATTTTCTGCTTACAATGCTTTCCTTGGTCGTCCAACTCTGGCAGCGTTCAAAGCTGTTCTTGCCCCGTGGTGCTTCACCATTAAATTCCCTACAGATAATGGAGTAGGAGTTATAAAGGGGGATCAAAATGCTAGGCGAGAGTGTTATCTGACAGAGCTACGAGAAACCAGAAAAAGAGAAATGGGAAAGAATGCGGCAGCCCCAGTCCGCATCAAAGAACCAGCCTTGTAGCAATTACAGGGCGGACCCTGCACTGGCGAGCACAGCGGAGCAAGGAAAGAGATGGACCCTAGAAAAGTCAGTGCAGGGGAAAATAGAGTGGTACCAGTGGAAACGACAATACGAATACCTGTTGACCCAAAGGACCCAAACAAGGTGTTAAATGTGGGTTCACAACTTAATGTGTCAACTCAGAATATCTTAATATCTTTTTTAAAGGCAAATCTGGATTTTTTTGCTTGGACTCATGCCGATATGTGCGGAATATCCCCAGAAGTTGCAGTGCATGCTCTAAATATTGATCCAAAATTTACACCTGTGAAACAAAAGAGGAGAACTCAAGGTCCAGAAAGGTCGGCAGCATTAAAAGAAGAAGTTGATCAACTAATGGAGAATAATTTTATCAAAGAGTCTACCTATCCGAATTGGGTTTCAAATCCAGTGCTGGTTAAGAAAGCCAACGGAAAATGGAGAGTATGCATCGATTTTTCAGATCTAAACAAGGCCTGCCCCAAAGACTGCTTCCCATTACCCAGAATTGACCAATTGGTAGACGGAACAGCGGGACACGAATTGTTATCTTTTATGGATGCTTACTCCGGATATAACCAGATCATGATGCATGAGCCGGATCAGGAGGATACGAGCTTTATCACCGACACCGGTCTTTACTGCTACAGAGTTATGCCCTTCGGCTTGAAGAATGCAGGGGCAACATACCAAAGACTCGTTAATGCTATGTTCAAACCACAACTGGGCAAGACTATGGAAGTCTACGTCGATGACATGTTAGTAAAGTCTAAGAAAGCTGTGGATCACATAGAACATTTAGCAGACATGTTCGCTGTCCTCCGGAAATACAGAATGAAGCTCAATCCTTTAAAATGTTCGTTTGGAGTGGAATCCGGCAAGTTTTTAGGCTTCATCGTGAGCGCTAGGGGCATTGAGGCCAGTCCAGCTCAAATTACTGCATTGAAAGAAGTCAAAGCTCCTAGAACGAAGAAGGAATTGCAAAGTCTCAATGGAAAAGTCGCCGCCTTAAGTCGGTTCATTTCCAAAGCCATAGATAAATGCATCCCATTCTTTGACGCTCTAAAGAAAGGAAAGAAAAACTTCGATTGGACTCCCGAATGCCAAAAAGCCTTTGATGAATTGATTCGCCATATGGAAACGCCTCCAATACTTTCTAGGCCTGGCGATGGTGAGGATCTTCTTATATACTTGGCAGTATCATCTCATGCTTTAAGTGCAGCGCTGATACGAGAAGACAAAAGGATTCAACGTCCAGTTTACTATATCAGCAAAAGACTCACTGGGGCAGAGATGAATTACTCTTAGTTGGAAAAACTCGCCTATTGCCTACTAATTGCATCTAGGAAGTTGAGGCAATATTTTCAAGCTCATCCAATCAGAGTCCTCACTGATCAACCTTTAAAGCAAGTCCTGTTTCGCCCTGAGACTTCGGGTCGTCTTCTAAAGTGGAATATTGAACTCAGTCAGTATGACATCACTTATCATCCCCGAAAAGCGATCAATGGACAAGCTTTAGCAGATTTCATTGCAGAATTCACAGATAAGGGTAACAGTGAGGAGGAAACAGTCGACAATTCCCCAATCCAATGGAAGTTATATGTCGATGGTGCGAGAAACGACTACTGTTCTGGAGCCGGTGTTGTACTTGAAACCCCTGAAGGCCGATCATTATGCTATGCACTAAGATTGGAATTTCCTTCAACAAACAATGAAGCAGAATACGAAGCCCTTATCGCTGGCTTAAGGATTGCTAAAGAATTAAACATCCGAGCATTACAGATATTCAGTGATTCTCAGCTTATTGTATGCCAAGTCAAAAAGGAATTTCAAGCAAAAGGGGGGAATCTGCCCGCCTACTTGTCAAAGGCTTGGGAGCTCCTGGGTGATTTCGATCATTACATGATAAGTCACATTCCTCGAGAAGAAAACATGAAAGCAGATTCTCTCGCAAAGTATTCTAGCACAAGCGAAGCCCAATTTCTGGGATTAACTCCAGTGGAGGTCCTGTCGACTCCTAGCATTGATGAGATGGATATCGATTGGATCATGAGCATGTCTCAAGAGCAAGAATCATGGATGACTCCGATAATAGAATATCTGCTCAATGGATCTTTACCAGGGAACTCAAAAGAACGACAAAAGCTACTGAGAAGAGCCTCTCGATATATAATCCAGGATGGCCGATTATACAGACGGGGATTCTCAGTGCCATTACTTCGATGTGTATCCAGGGAAGAATCCAAAGCAATCCTAGCGGAGGTGCATGAAGGAGAATGTGGTGATCATTCAGGTGGCCAAACATTAGCAAAGAAAATTCTCCGATACAGATATTTTTGGCCACAAATTAATCGAGATGCAGCAGAGTATTCCCGAAAATGTGACAGATGTCAAAGATTCACCAAAATTCCTAGAGCTCCTTCCACTGAACTCACACAGATGGTCAGTCCATGGCCGTTTGCAATATGGGGAATAGACCTTGTAGGACCGTTACCAACTACCAAATCTGGAATTAAATATGCCATTGTTGCTGTAGATTATTTTACTAAGTGGGCAGAAGCTGAACCACTGGCTACTATCACCTCAAAGAAGATGATAAGTTTTGTGACTAAAAACATCATTTGCACATACGGTGTGCCTCAAAAAATAATTACAGACAATGTTACTCAGTTTGAAAGTGAAGAATTCCAAGATTTTTGCAAGCAATTCAAAATCTGGAAAAGCTTTTCAGCAGTGGCTCATCCGCAGGCAAACGGGCAAGTGGAAGCCATGAACAAAATTATTAAGTCAACCATCAAGAAGCAACTTGAAAAAGCAAAAGGTGGTTGGGTCGATAGGCTACCACTGGCACTATGGGCATACAGAACCACTCACAAAACTGCAACTGGGCACACCCTGTTTTCATTGGCATACGGGTCAGAGGCAATGATTCCGGTAGAAATAGAGGTCCCTTCACACCGAAGAATCCATTTCAATCAAGCAGAAAACGAAAAGCTACAGCTCGAAGCGCTAGATCTCCTTGATGAGAAAACAGATGAGGCTAATCTCAGAATTGCAGCTCATCAACAAAGAATAGCCAGACATTTCAATTCCAAAGTTCGCCAACGCAGCTTTGAGATTGGAGACTTAGTCCTGAAGAGAATAATGACAGCAACGGGTGTGTTTTGGCCAAATTGGGAAGGACCATATGTCATAGGTTAGAAGCTTCTTGACGGCACATTCAAACTCACCACTGTTGAAGGAGATCAAAATCCAAGGACAATGGAAGTGAAACTTGCACATAAAAAGACCAAGTGATTCTCGCCAAATTTCAAGTCACAAAAGCCCCGAATTCAAATCCTAGATAGGAAGTACTTCAATTGAACGGCCTATGATTTCGACAGAAACGGGTCTTTGCTAATAAATTGAGATCGTTTGAACAAACAAACATCCAATTAAGAAGCTAATGCTCGTTCTCACGAAATTGCCTGACAATGAAGCACACTTCCTTGGATTAAACAAGTTACTTGTAAGAAAAGGGAATGAGAGCTAAAAAAAAAAAGAAAAGAGGATCACTGAAAAGGCATAAGCAAGTGGATAAAGGAGCAACCAAAGCCATCATCGGCAGCACAAGTCCTCTTCGGAGGCACAACTCTTTGGAGGATAAAGACCTCTAATGGGTCATACGCCACAAAAAAGAAAGTTCTCTACGCAACAAAAAAGATTGGAGGAGTCATGACCCTCCAACCATGAGAGAGTAACTTCCAGGCGATGAAAACCCTCTCTGAGGCACATTTCACCAGGAGTTGAAGTGTTACGACCGCTCTTCGGAATTTCACTTCACCGGAGTTGAAATGCAAACAAAATAAAGACCTCTTCGGAGGCACATTTCACCAGGAGTTGAAGTGTAACAACCTCTCTTCGGAATTTCACTTCACCAGAGTTGAAATGCAAACAAAATAAAGACCTCTTCGGAGGCACATTTCACCAGGAGTTGAAGTATAACAACCGCTCTTCGGAATTTCACTTCACCAAAGTTGAAATGCAAAACAAAATAAAGACCCTCCTGGAAGCCCACGTTTCACCGAGATCGAAATAAAACTTCCAAGTGTTGAAACGTGAAAAGGCTTTCTTCGAAGGCACAACTCTTTGGAGGTACACGTTTCACCAAGATTGAAATAAAATTTCCAAGTGTTGAAACGTGAAGAATCCCTCCTCAGAGGTACAACCCCCTCCCGGGGAAACAATTAAAAAGAAAGACCTCTTCAGAAGCCCACGTTTCACCGAGATCGAAATAAAACTTCCAAGTGTTGAAACGTGAAAAGGCTTTCTTCGAAGGCACAACTCTTTGGAGGTACACGTTTCACCAAGATTGAAATAAAACTTCCAAGTGTTGAAACGTGAAAAAATCCCTCCTCAGAGGCACAAATTTCTATTTTAAAAAAAAAAATCCTCATAAAGGGCATACTTTAACTTTCAAAGGAAGAATTAAAGTTAAAGTACCCTTCAGAGGCCCGCTTCACCACATAGAAGAGTTCACTTGGCAAAATGTGTACATAAAAAAAAAAGAAGAGAGTGATTTCTTCGAAGGACGAAGCGTAAAAACTTATATGAAGGAAGTTGCACTCTACGAAAATTTTCTTCGAGAATGAAGTAATTATTCTTCAGAAAATAAGAGTGCAAGTCCCCTCAAAGTATACAATATTGCAGCAAGCTTATGGTATGGGGGCAACATGGTATAGTTACATACAAAATGGTATAACTACATTGGTAAAGTACGCTCAAACAACATACCACAAGCTCACCGCAATATCATATAAATAAACTTGTGCAAAAATGAATAATAAGTGCATTCTCAAATTCAAACAAAAGTCTATACAAATAAAGGATCATTTTATTCAATTGCAGATACAGGTTTCAAAATAAAAAAGCAGGGGCCGGTGCCAGCACAACATCCGACCATTACACAAAAAAGGAATCAAAAAGCCCGAAGCCCGACTCTTCATTTCTTCTTGCCACCTTTAGACCCTTTACCCGGCCGAATGGTTAGCTTTTCAGGTCGGTCTGAAGGCATAAGGGAAGAAGGGGAGGGAGGTGCAACTGGTGCAATTTCCGGTTCCTCTTCAGTAGTGATGATTTTCTTCCCCCTCCTCTTCGATGTACCGTGCTTCTTTCTTCTCTTCGAAGAAGACTCACTCCCTGGAGTAACAAGAGCGGACAAAACTACGTCGTCAGAAGGAGTCCGCTCCGGAGAAATCTCGCCTCCTTCAAGTCCCTCATCTTTTTGCTCCTGCGAAGCAATAGGGTCATCCAAGCCATGAAGAGCCTCAATTTTCTCCTCTTGTGACCCGGGTTGTGAAGCAGAAGGAGGAGTCACCTGAAGAGATGGAGGAGGGATAACCAGAGGAGGCGAAGTCTGCACAGCACTTGTTGTTTCAACTGCAGAAGAAGAGAAATTGAAAATGTTAGTATCTTCCCAAAAGAAGGGAGATATGGGTTCATCGAGATTCAAGAAGTAATCGAGAAGCTCATCAAATTTTTGAGGAATAAGCAGGCGATCCACCTGAATCGGACCAATGTCGAAATTACCTGAAGATGTTGGCTTCGTTAGTTCAATCTCATAATTTTGAGCCCCAATATCCTCCAAAGCCTCATCATCAGTAGGGGTAATTACCCCGGTACTTGTAGGAGGCAGCGAATGAGCACTGGAACCTGCGATGTCAACTTCAGAAGAAACTAGAGGATGTTCAGAGGTAGTAGGCGGTACTTCTTTTTCAGAACGCTCCTCTTCCGCCATCCCCGTTCGCGCTCTGGCGAGTTGCTCTTTTCCCTTGGCAAGAGCGGCGCGGGCTTCATCGTCAAGATAATGCTCTTCAAGGGCTGACTCAGCGTATCCAGCACCTTTGCCACCGAGCATATCGAGTGCTGCCTCCCAAACTTCAGCCAGTGTGATTTCATACTTGGGGCCTAGAAAGGCAAGGCTGCCACGCCCCAAAATGCTGTGCAGATAAAAATCAAATAATGTGGAGCTAATGTCAGCTTTGGTTGCTTGATGGGCCTCTTCGGCCGCGAGTTTACCAGCAACAGCCTCGTCACGCTCCTTTTCAGCCATAGCAAGTCGAGTTTTTAACAACTCTATCTCCAAGCTTTGAGAGCCGGTCTGTTCTCGCAGCTGTACAGTTTCAGCACGATATTCTTCTATGACCTTTTCCTTGTGTGCAAGCTTATCTTCGACTGCCCTTTGACTGGCATGCGCATCTCGTACTTGTTGCTGAAGCATGCTCTCCTTTTGAGAATAGGAAGTTGATGAAGTAACTAATTCTTCCTTAAGCTTTTCCATTTCCGCTTCCAGCTTTTCATTATAGGAAGCAATACTTCTCATTTCGGCGTCATGCTGTTCGAGAGTTTTCTGCCACTCAGCCTTATCGTTCTCCATTGTGAGCATGGCCTCGAGATTGGCTCGGTTAACCCTCTGAAGCTCGTCGACAAGTTTTTGCCAGTTCGACATTCTTTCAATATCGGTCCTGACAGTATCAAGATTTCGCAGCATAGCCGATTTGTCGAGAGGAACCAAGTCGAGATCAAATCGAACCCCTCTCAAGCACCACTGAGGAAATCGACTTTGAAGAGTGGGAGGACCTTGCCCGACTTGGTATGCGGGCCGGTTGATGATTGCTTGAATGTCGGAGCGAACGGGAGCAGGAGATTGAGCAGGAACATGTTCAGAAGCTGCCGGCATTGTTTCTTCAGTAAGTCTAGCCCGCTTGCTAGAATAATCGTCCAAGTGACCTTTACCTCTCTCATCGTGAGTCTTTCTTTTCTGGGTATCATCATCTCTGTGGGGAGGGTCATGTCTTTCTTGTTCTCTTCGGTGACGTTCTTCATATGCTCGTCTCTCGTCTGCTTTCCTGATGGCCCTCTCCTCATCGGATTCTCTGTAAGAAGGGAGATAACGCCTATAATCATACTGGCTACGCCTCCCGTAGCGCTGGAAATCATCATAGTACGAGCCGCTGCGCCCCATTGGAGAATCTGGAATAAAAATAATAAGCTTTAGAAATCTTTAAAGTATAAGAAGATAAGTGCGTAGAAGTGATGAAAAAATCCTAAGTGTTGTGTAACGTGTAAACTACACGCATCGAGTTACAAACCACTCTGTGGAATAGAGGTAGTGATAACCTGAGTAGGAGGAGTTGACATTTGTTGTAGAGAAGATGTCGCCTCGATTACAGAAGAGATGGTTTTGGAAACATCATCTTTGAAAAGTTCTTGAGAAGTCACAATTAAATCGCTCAACCCCTCGAAAACATCATCGCCATCATGTTTTTTGGGACTTGCTTTCTTAACTCCTTCGTTAGTAGATTTTCCGGAAGATCGTGGAGGTTCTTCCTCTTCGGTAACTGGGGCAAGTACAGACTTGTCAGACGGCCCCACAACATCCTTCGGAATTGAACACTTTACTAGTGAAGTTTCTATAGAGGTTCCTCCCTGCATGTGCTCTTTAATAGAGACCGGGGCATCAGGAGTTTCCGTCGGAGAATCAGGAATTTCAGTTGGGACTTCACGAGGCAGAGTGAAGCGAGAAGAATGAAGAAGCCCATATTGATGTAAAAATCCATCATTTAACAAGAACTTTATACTCCTCTCTCCTGCCGCCACGGCGTTCAGTCTCTCAAAAATTTGTTTATAGCATGGATCTCTAGAGGGAGGAGGAAGTGCTAAAACAGGGAAAAGAAGCAAAGTTAGCATTCAGCAACTCAAATTTTGAAAAGTCCAAGAATGGAGAAATAAAAACAGGAAAATCTTACTTCCTACTCTCCAGATGGCATAAAACCCTGGAGGGCAACGAACAAAGAAATACTGATTTAGAAATCCATGAACGCTTTCAGAAAGATCGGTGATGAGTTTTCGGTTTCGAGCACTCCTTATGACTACGATAGAGGGATGATCTTTAATCTTTGTGAATGAGCAGAGGTAGAAGATTTCCTCAAAGCTCGGTAATCGGTCCAGAACTCTACTAAATAGCACACATAACCCCATCAGAATGGCATGGCCATTGGGGTGCAATTGGAATGGAGAGATAGATAATCGAAGCAGGAACTACCGAAGGAAGTCATTAAAAGGTGGTATGGCACCGCTCAAGCACATTTGGCGATTGACAGCAATAAAGCCAGAAGGGGGCCTATCTGCAGTATCATTTGGCCCCGGCAGTAAGGCATCAGCTTCGGCAATGCCAAATTGGGTGAGCAATTGGTTAAACACCCGCTGATTCAGAGTGGTGGGAGTTCTCTCTGGAGGATTATCCAACAAATTGGCTACTGGGAAGACATCTTCAGCCTGGCCCATTGGTTCTTCTTGTTGAGATGTCATTCTACACAAGCAACTGGATGTTCAAATGCGAAGGTGCACGTTTCCTAAAAGTGTGAAGTGTTGTGCAGAACTAATGAAAATAACAAGTAAATATAACTGGAATTAAACTGGTTGACGATTGACCGACTATGGTAATTTCAGAACTTGTTAATTTAAAGTTCAAGCATAGTATTAGTGCAGGAAGATCAGTTTCAATTGACTGTTTCAGTGTTGCTTTAATATCCTACTTGAAATCGATAGCACTTCGTTCACACGATTTGTTTAAGTTAATTATCTGTTATTAACTAATCTGTCATTTGATATGGGCAGTCGATGACAGTATATTTGTCCCAGTTTTCTGTGAATGTTGTATTGAACAGATTGTTAGCCTGCAAGTCAAAATAACCTGTGAATGAATGCAATAGAATTCGACAGTTCAAAGTTTATGCAATGGTTCAAGGTTCAAACAGAATTCACGCAAGTCCTAACTCGTCAACGATTCAAAAATTCTGAGTCGGCAGTGCCCTAAGTCATGAGTCGTAGAAATAAGGAGATTATCTCCAAGTCTTATCTCGGCCACGACTCAAGGCTTAGGTCGTGGAGTATGTTAAAGAAGCTCTGGTTCAAAGTAATAAGAAAATCTCCAAGTCCTATCTCGGCCACGACTCAAGGGTTTTATCTCGGCCACGACTCAAGGGTTTTATCTCGGCCACGACTCAAGGCATAGGTCGTGGAGCATGTTGAGTCGTATCATGGTTAAATCGCAAAGGTCGCTGGATCATGCAAAAATAGCCGAGTCATACCTAAAGCAGTATTCGAATCAATCTAATCACCTAACTCCTAACCCGTTAATCTTCCAACTTTTAACCCATTAACCCAATAAAACTCTCAATAAACAGCCCCGGTCCTATCACGCCACTAAATCACCTCAAGACGAAAATCGTTAGATCAAACAACCCTACATTCATTGATGGTTAGAATGACCGAACTTGCAAGACTCAAGGGAATAAAATGAAGGTAGGGATGGAGCGCACAGGTTAACGATGATTGATAATCGGAAGGGAAGCAAGATTACTTACGTAATGTGGTGTCAAAAATGATCAGAGGAGAATCGAGTTGGAATCGCCTGTGAGAACTTGGAGGTGCGTTAATGGCGGATGCGGTTTAGAAGATCGCTGATAAGAAGTTGGAGATAGGAGGAACGAGTCAAGCGCTTTATACCTGGAAGAGCTGGAACTTGAATCGGCTCGCCCGAGTTATGATAAGTCGAAGCACACGACTTACGACTTAACCGTGCGCTTCGAAGGGCAAATGTTAACCTCGTTCCAGCCTACAAGTTAAGGGGCCCACGAGTTAGAGGAATCAACGAGTTAAGGCCTGGGGAGAGCTACGACTTAAGGTGTTTAACGGCTCAGGAAAGATCTACGACTCAGGTAGCCTCACGACTCATCGAGTCACCGACTCACTAAGTTAACAACCTAAAGTTGAAAGCGACTTAAAGGGTTACGACTCAAGGGGGTTAACGGCTCACAAGACAGACCGACTCAAAGCATTACCGACTCATCAAAGAAATTGCTTCAACGACTCAACTTGTAGCGACTCAATTGGCTGACGAGTTAAGGCTCGAGGCAGCTTAGAGGAATGGAATGGCTCATGGAGGTTAGCGGTTCATGTTACAGGCCGACTCATTGAGTTACCGACTCAACTAAGTTCACGGCTCATATGAGACGACTCAAGGACTGGACCGACTCATCATAAGAAACGACTCAAGAGGATTGACGACCTAAGAAGTGACTTGACGACTCATAACTCAGGACGACTCGTCCGCGACTTAAAGCCACTGAGTCGTATTCTGTTACAACAATGCATGTCCCAGTGAGAGTTGACTCGCCAACGACTCAGGACTTGGCTTAGAATCCAGCGAGAGAATGAGCTAGTGAGAAGACCAAATGCAGATAAGCCGGCCACGACTCAACTTGACTTGGCCACGGCATAGCCTGAGTCGGTCACGACTCATGGCTTAACAATTCCAGCCCAGAAATTTGCCTATAAATACATGGCCACATCCAACATTCAAGGGACCTTTTGGCTCATTCATTTCAAGCGCCGTTACTCTGCTACATTCTGAACTACTTCAATACCTTCAAGGAACTTCGCGAAGAAAGAAAACATGTTAAACATGTGTTCAAAGATTTGGATCAACGTTGAAAGTTTAGGCTACTTGTTCTAAGTCACCTGAAACTCAAAGTGTGTTGTAATCAAAGTGTAACTGCATTGACTTGTAATCAAATCATCAATAAAGATATTCAAAGTGGACGTAGGCTATCTCTTAAGCCGAACCACTATAAAATTGTTGTTGTCTACTGTTTTTCTTTACTACTATCTGCTTGTAATCTGTTCCCGAGCTATCGGGTGGTGCTTTCACAGTCTAATTTCATACACCGGGGTGTTAGTGTCAAATTTTAGCGTTAACATATACTGTGGGAAATCAAATCCAAGTACAAAAATAATACTAATTTCACTGTTTATGAAATATTCGCGGTATATGTTTTTAATAAATAACATACGCTTACTAACGGCGCATAATGTCTATTTTAACAATCAATAGATAACAATCATCATTCAAACATGCATTTAAGTATTTTAAATATAACTATTTAAAACTAAAATCGAAACCGATTCGATTGAGTGAGAAGTTCTCACCTTGATTTCAATTTCGTTTTAGCGATTTATTTCGAATAAAATTTAGACGGACGTTTAATTTTACTCGAAATTTTCACTAACTCCAAACGACTCCAATCAAATTCCATAGCGTATTGCTCGTCCATACGATTCCAACGCAACTGGTTTCGCGCGTTTTCGACCTCGTATGAAAAAGTTATGAATTTTACAAGTTTACACGAATTATAAAATAATAATTTACAACTTAATTTTTATATTTTTCTAACCCTAATCAATACTGGCCGTTAGATCCTGCTTCTTTGAATCCAGGCCGCCCATCACCATCTCCCCCAAACTCATGTTCGGCTACAGGTAAACGAACCCAACTTGCCGCCTCCTCTCTTAAATTTCGCAACCACCAACGATCAACTCCACGTTGATCAAACACCTTCACGTCGAAGCCCACACCGTCGCGCATCACCACCCCCAGGCCGCACGCAGTCGGCTCCCCCTTCCTCCTCGAAAATTGTGCCAAACGTGTGTGCTTCACAGCTAGATTCTGGCGACCACGATGCTCCAATGACGATCTTGACCGTTGGATAGGTTCGCCTCGTCCTCCTCTACGACTTCCCAGTTGGAAGTTTTCGCGATCGCTTGATGGATTGAGAGATTTGGGGGAAAGAAGTTGAGAGTTTTCTGGCCTTTGATTATCTCTAGTGGCGGCTAGGGCTGAAGTCAATTAGGGTTTGCAAAGTGAAAGGGTGAAGGTCCTTTTATAGAAAATTGACCAATTTACTATTCATCCGGATTTTACGAACTCCAAACGAAGCGTGCCGGTTGGCGTTCCTAAGGTTTACCCCGCGTTCCGAACACAATGGAACGTGTTTCGGGAGCTAATTCGGTCATCTGTGCGAGTTATGGCAATAAACGTTCGATTTGAAATTAAATCGATTAAACGATTTTCTAGGCGTTTTAGCTTGCACCGGACAAACGGTAAATCCGATTGACATGAAATTTGAAACCATACAATAATATAACACTACAGATCCGATGGAACTAGTTTCGTCGAAATCCGAGACTTTTTGAAAAATGGCTATTTTAACTCGCCAAATTAATATTAAAAACAATTTCGATGCGTTTCGAGCTGCTACGATCAAACGATAACTCCGATTGCTACGAAAATTGAAATCCGGTAATAACAAACTATTACGGATCCAATGGAACTAGTTTCGTCCAATTCTGAGAATGTTCGAAAATTGGCTAATTTCACTAGTCGATTTAATATTAAAATATTCAATTTTCACAAATTAACTTTTAATTCAATTTTAAAAGTTCTAAAATATCATTCTAACTTCAATATGATAAAATAAAATTTTACAAATCATTTTCAATCATATTTAACCTAATTTTCAATTATTTCTGTATTTTCAACTATTTAATTATCGATTTAATTATTCAATTAAATCCAATTATTTGAAATAAAATTTATTCGACTGATAAATTTCATTTATTAATATTTAAAATTAATTAAATATCCAAATTTTAATTAATAAAAATTCTGGGTCGTTACATATATTGATACTATTTTCATATATGCATGATTCTCATGTTGCTGTTGAGTGTTTAGTAGGTGCGGATTGCGCTTGCTTCGCATTTGGAGCTCGCTTTAGCGCTATATTAGCCGTATATGCTTGCTAATAATATATAAGGTACATATCTCGGATTACATACCGTACTTTTACACTTTTTCCCTGCGGGATGCCTCATCACTTGATGAGATGTATATTTGTGATATATATACTGTCATTTTTTTTTCGGATCGAGCCGCGCAAAGGAGACTATGGCGAATTTTTCCGAAAATTTAAGGTGTTAGTAAAATTTAAATTTGGGAAATTTGTGAAAACTATAATTTTGGTTTTGGAATTGGAAATTAAATGATATAGTTTGGTTTTGAAAAGATAACTAAGTATAGATTTGAAAACTTAGTAAAGTATGGTAAGAAGTTTAAATTTGTTTTGGAAAGTTAATGAATTCTGTAACTTTTTCTTACTTGGTAATTTCGAGGACGAAATTCTTTTAAGGGGGGAAATCTGTAACGACCCAGAATTTATATTAATTAAAAATTGAATATTTAATTAATTTTAATTATTAATAAGTGGAATTTATAAGTCGAATAATTTATTTTCGAATATTGGATTTAATTGGATAATTAAATCGATAATTTAATTTGTGAAAATACAGAAATAATTGAAAATTGGGTTAAATATGATTGAAATGATTTGTAAAAATTTTATTTTATCATGTTGGAGTTAGGATGATGTTATGGAACTTTTAAAATTGAATTTACAGTTTATTTGTGAAAATTGAATATTTTAATATTTAATCGACTAGTGAAATTAGCCATTTTTCTAACGGTCTCGGATTTTGACGAAACTAGTTTCATCAGATCTATAATGTGATATTATTGTAAGGTTTCAAATTTCAAGTCAATCGAATTTACCGTTTGTCCGGGGCAAGCGAAAACGCATCGAAATCGGTTTAATCGGTTTAATTTTTAAATCGATCATTTATAGCCATATCTCGCACAGATGATCGAAGTAGCCTCCGAAACACGTTCCATTGTGTTCGGAACATGGGGTAAACCCTAGAAACGCCAGCCGGCACGCTTCGTTTGGAGTTCGGAAAATTTCAATGAATAGTGTTTTGACGATTTTCTATATAAGGACCTCATTCTTTGTTTTTGCACTCAAGCCCTTGTCTTCAACAGCAGCCGGCCCTAGATTTCAATGGCTGAAAAATTTCGAAACTTCCTCCTCTATTATCTCCAAATCTACAAACAATTAGCAAAAGTCGTCAACTACAAAGTTGTAGAGGACGATGTGAGCTTCAAATCCAAACGGAGATGATCGAAAACGGAGCAACGAATCAACGGGAAATCGAGCTCGAAGCTGCTGCGTTTTTCACATTTTTCGAGGCCAAGGAGGTGGCCGAGATGCGTGCAGTTCCAGGCGGTTGTAGAGGAGAGCACGAGCTTTGCAATGGTGGTCCCCGATCGTCTTCAAGTTGAGTGTGGTGGCCGCGATAATTAACCCTAGATGGCGGCTATGGGTTTGAGGTATACGTGATTTTCACATTGAAGAAGAAAGGAAGGGGGTGCGGCCAGATCTGGTGGATGGGGAATCAACAGCCAGGATTCGTTTTAGGGTAAAAATATTAAAAAGAAATTGTAAATTTGTATATTTAAAATCCGTGTAATCTTTAAAGTAGCATAACTTTTCATACGAGGTTCGTTTCACACGAAACGAATTGCGTTGGCTTCGTTTTGTCGAGCAGTACGCAATGGAACTGGATTGGAAGTGATTGGAGTCGGTGAAAATTTTGGATAAAATTAAATGCACGTTTAATTTTATTCGAAATAAAAGCTGAAACGGAAATAAAACCAAGGTGAGAACTTTTCACTCAATCGAATCGATTTCGATTTTATATTTTAAATAGTTAGATTTAAAATTGCTTGAATGTATGTTGATAATTGCAATTATTGATTGCTGTTTGGTTGTAATATTAGATATAATAGGATATATCTATATATAGCAGTAAGTATATATATATATATATATATATATATATATATATATATTGGCATATGTATATATTGGAATTGATTTCCCGCATTGTATAGCGGATGAGACCCTATTGCGCCGCCTATTAAGCGGATAATATTTTATAAATCCCATATAACGCGATAATTCCGTACTGGAGCGGGATTGGTATTGTGCTAATGTTTGTGGATGCAGGGAAACAGGTTGGAGGGATCCAACTGGATTTCTCAACTGTATTGATTTATTTACAGATATTTTGATATTTGTTGATTATCATATCGATATATGATATTTGGATGTCGTGATGACTATTTGGTGCTGTTGCATCATCGGATCCATTTTTGAAGTTTTAAAATAATGATTTTGGTTTTTAAAGGAATTTTTAAAGTGATTTTTGAAAGTATACGTCTTATTTAATTTTGAATTGTTAAAATAAATAAACATTTTAATTTTATGGTTATAAAATTTATATTTTTGGGAAAATAATACTATACTAGTGATTTTGGGTTGTCGTAACGATGTTTTACGCAACATTCGTTTTGGCCCAAATAAATATGTTTAAGAGAATGATTTCCTTAAAGAATGAAATATATACTTAATTTCGGTTTAAGTATATTGAATATTTTCCAAGTGTTGAAAATAAATGGATTTGTGAATTACTTATTAATAAATAAGTACGGAAATGTTTTTCCAATGTGAAATGAAACGTTTTGAGAATTTATCTTTTTGAAGACAAATTGAAAATGAACATTAGAAATCGATTTAGGAATCATATATTCATAAATATTTTGGAATGTAAATTCACTATGGAATTTATAAATGAAAAAGGGAATTTGTTTAAAAATAAACGTTAATTTATTTTTGAAGTGAGGGAATTAATTTACGGATTTGGAACGTAAATATAAAGTAAATCGATAAGGATTTATTTAATTGGTTTAAATAAACCATTTTGAAATGAAAGTATTTCCGCGTAAAGAAATGATTGAAATTTATTTTCAAAAGTGGAAAAGGTGAAAAGTGATTTGAAAATTTGTTTTCAAATGGTTGAAGTGTGGAAAATTTTATATCTAGTAAAGATATTTTGGAAAGTAAATAATTTGGGAAATTATTTGGAATTTGGTGATGTTGAGCATGCCTATTGATAGTTAAATAATCCGACTATCAATATTTACCTTTCAATGGGTATTTATTGTGATTTGCTTGAATTTGAATGCCACACTTATTTTTAAAATAAGCGCTCACTATTCGGGTTAGCCAGGAAAAGACCTTGGGGCCGTATAACCCATTTTGAATATGTGATACGTCGTTATGGATTGCATTTGATGACCCGTGTTGAAGACCGGATATTTGTGAAAACGGAAGGATTACCGTCGAGTTACTCTACATCGGCTGATCTCCGATATAGAGGTTTTATCATCCTTAGTAACGGGAAGTCCGGTCGTGATTAGTGAATATCCGGATTGCAAGGACTTCTTTGGAAGTGCCTTCGGTTCTGTTCGATCCCGGAACAGACTTGTATGGATTGTATGTCTGACATTACAAATTGAGATATAAAGCTGATTTCTTTCAAATATATTTCTGTTGGTGGCGGAGAATTTATTCTCTTAGCTTAACACCCTTCTCTGAGACGTACGAGCTCAGAGGTTATGTAGTTGAAGGTTATTAGTGATATACTCCCAATTTGGTAATGTGACATGCTGAGTGTTGCTGTGAAATGATCATTGTTTGATCATTTGTGATATGATCATTTGTTTGATCATTTATCTAGGTGATCATTTCTATGATCATTTGTTGACCCAAAGCACAGCTTTTGTATGAAGCGTGGCTTTGTGGACGAGACTTCGTCGGACCTCACACCCCGGAAATGGTCAAAACAGGAAGGATGCAGCAAGGTTATTAAGTGGTAGCTCCCCTTTAATGTATGCCATTCCTTCTGGATAGAGTTGGTATCATGGTATGGAGCCCAGATACTTAACTTATGTTGTTGCTGCAAATTCTGTGGTTGTTGGAAATCGAGGATCCTCGGATAGATCGGTTACGATCGGGGGATGACATATTCGTGTCAGTAGTTACCTAGTTTGAAAGGTAACCCGGCCTTGTGTTGGCAGAGATCCGGTTAGGTTCTCGGGACGTCATTCCAGAGGCGTTTCCATGTGGCAAGGGGAAGTTCCTTGGCCTGACCATTTGTTGGAAATCCAAAGAAACAATACGAGACTTGTACGGTTTTAGTTGTAGAACCTGCCATGGAATGTGGCGGTAACCTGCTATTGAACATGGTAGCTATAGTAGGCATACGATAATGGTCGTATGTTGGCTAAGATTTATATCTTTATTTTCGAAATGAATTTTTCCTACACTATGCACTAGTAATAATATCAAATGTTTCTTTTTAATGCGTATCAAGCATCTTTGACTATCATAAGGAGGAATCTCCTCCGATCTTGCGTTTGCATTGTGTGTGTGTACGGGAGGCCTTATGGTAGTCTCATTTTTAAAAGCATTGCGAATTGACTTTAAAAATATTCCTCTATTTTGATTTTAAAGAAAAATAAATTGTTTTAGTTCTCACACCAGTCACATGACTGACTCGGAGTTTATTGTTTTCCTTCCTAAACTCTGGGTGCCCACCAATTTCCACACGGGCAGTCAAGAGTTAAGGTTTATCAGGATATTCAGGAGTTGCTGGAGGCAAGCTGGATGGCATGGCGTATTACTTGTATATAATATTTCTTTCCGCTGTTTGTTTGTTGTTGTACACTCTGATGATGTGATGTAATGTAATATGATGTAATGTAATAACTGATATAGTTCTTTGTTTAAAGATTATTCATTTATCTATTATATGTTGTTCCGCTGCGAATTGTGAGATTCTGATGTTGTTCTCTTATTTCTTTCTGTTCTGTTCTATCTTTTTCTCTCTTTCTTCTTCTTTAACCCTAACGGTACGGTTTTCCGGCCTTCAATTGCTCGACAGTTGATACAGTGGACGTATTGATGTCGGCGTTCGTGGACGAAGAATCGCCAAACGTTACAATAGGGAATATTAGAATCAATCACAAATCCATATTCAGGGTTCACCGTCGAGAAATCGAGTGAAATATCCTAACTCCAATTGGTGTAAATCACCTCAAAATCGTATATCCGAATTAGGATCATATAGTTATGTAAATAAAATAATATACATAAACTTACGTATTTATTCCAGTTGATTTCCTTTTATATCCCATACTTTTTTTCCGATTACTTTATTTACATTCAATTCCTTTTACTTTCATTTATTAATCATCACTTTAAATTCAATTTATGTTTAACAAAATTTCATTCCATAGTCCATTTACTTAGTATATCTTCTTTTACTACTAACAACACTTAATTAACCATTCCATAAATTACTTACTTAAGTTTATTCACATTTTACTCAACACTTCTTATGTTTATTATTACTTCACGACTTAAGTTCATATTCAGTTCTATCAAACAATATTCTAAATCATATTCAATTCATTTTGCAACTCAAATTGAATTTCGTTTTATAATTTAAGTTTAGCTTTATTTCAAAAGTCAAATTCTAGTTTATTTAACTCATTTTATCCCACTTCACTTAACTTGAGTTTCATTTCCAAATACAATACACTTTCATTTAGCTTTTCTTATTCATTTCATTTACTTCATTTCACTTACTCAATTTGTTTTAACTTCACTCAAGTTAAGTTTTTCATTTCATATCTCAAATTCAAATTTCTTTTTGTTTGCTTAACCAAAACGTTCAACAATTTTAAAATTTTATTTTATTTTCCTATGCAAATGCATAAGTTGTAAATTTCTTATCTATACGACTTTAATTTAAAAGTTAAAAAACTCATTTCATATATTTATCAAATCATACATGGAATTACAATCAAAAATTGTGTTATCAAAACAGAACTTTAATTAGTAAATTACTAAGGTAGCAATTCATCACTTAGAAACTTGAAAATGAATACTAATGATGATGTAGTCATCACCCGAATTATTTTCCAACAACTAAAATGAGTGTAGTGCTTTTTATTTATTTTAAATTCTCTTTTATTTATAAATTGCATTTAAATTTTATACTTATATAATTTTACTTATTTCATCTTGGTTATATAAAACCATTTCTTATTTGTTTATCTTTGTTTATATTGTAATAATAACAACTTTTATCAAAACATAAACAACAAATGACAATAAAGAATATTACCATTCATTACCAACCAAGCACACTATATATATAACTATAATAATTTTTGAAACCTTATTCTTTTATGTACATAAAATATAATTTAGGTAAAATTATTTCATTTACCCACTTTTAAAAAAATATAGTGTTGGTTTGCCTTGTTCAAGCATTTAGAAACCCCAATCGATAATGTGGCATCCCACTTACCAACTAGAATTCATAAGCCACTTCAATAGATAAATTAACACAATATTTTATATCACTAATAAATATGCTCTCATATATATAATGTGAGAAATGAGGATTACAGATCTTAAGGCTGGAATAACACTAGGGGGTGAATAGTGTTTTGTGGATTTTCTAAATCTTTTTGAAACTTATGTAATTTAATCACCAACAAATGCAATTCACAGACACAGATATAATCACAGAGTCATACATAGATGCAAATGCTAAATAAAAGCACTAAAGGAAAGAACATACCAGGATTTTATACTGCTTCGGAGTTACCCTACATCTAGTCCCATACAATCGTATGGATTTCTTATTAAAATAATCTCCCAGATTACACCCTCAATTTCAAGGAACGAGGTACCTCCTCCTATATTCGAGTCCAGGGTAAATTCTCTTGATTTAACAAGGCTATAAGATCACCTAATTGATTTCCGGGGCTATGATCATACCCGATTGATTTCAAGGATCAACCACACCTTTTACTCAACAGTTTGATTTACAAATGATTCTATAACTCTGAATAGCACTGAGATCTTATAGAGAGAGTGGAAAAGAATCAAATAAGAGATAATCAAGTTTGACTCACTTGTTATTTTGGCAGAGTATATTTTAGGATTCTTTAGAATAAATGTGGAAGATGAAGAGGAGAGAAAATAAATGAAATCTGGTGTAAAATTCGTTTATAACATACTGGTATTTATAGTAGAGCACATCCATACCTATTCGGGAAAGGATACGACGAATAGACACTTCTTTTGAAAATTGAAATTTGAAAATAACGAACACCATGTCGACATGGGGGTTGAGGGATGTCGACATGCTCTAGGCAAAATTGATGTTTTGATTTTCTTTTCAAAATTGGTTTCTATAATTTGTCAAATAATTTCTAAACTTTGTAAATATATTTGAATATAGTTTAAACATATAAAAGAGTTTAGAGTGTAATTTTTAGTATATATAATCTTAACCTATAAAGTGATTTAAAATCTGAGTATACAAATATTTTAAAGCTAAATATTTAAAATAAGAGATGGTTTAAAAACAAGGACAATTTTGAAATCAAAATATTAAAAATGATAAAAATAGTTTTGAGGCCAAAATATTTGAAACCAAGAGAGATGTCTTTTTGAAAATAAAAGTTTTGAAAACATTTTTACAAACAAGCGATATATTTTTGAAAAACATTTTTATAAAATTAATGGATATCAAAATAGGACCACTATATGTTCCACTAGATATTGTCATGGGTTCCATCCCACTAGGGTTCCATCCCTTTAACAGGCTTGAAATGGATTCCATTCCACGAATAAATTTCGAATAAATATGTAAGTGCTTTCAAGAAGTTTTAACATAAATCTAGATTCAATACTTATCTTGTATTATTGAAATCTTGAACTCTTGACATCTTCATACTCATGAGTCTTCAATCTTGATATCTTTAGTCTTAAATCTCTATACTGTACCATCTTCATTCTTGGTACCTGCACCTACATATACATATATGTCTAAACTATAATGTTAGTATTTATGACGCAGCGGATAAATCGAAACAAACTTCAATCGATGGAATGTAGCAATCGGTGAGTTGAGAATACTGCAAGGCCCAAATTCGTTGATCCGAAGATACCGAATTCTAGCTTATCTCAAACACGTTGATAGCGCACTATACCGTGTTCAAAGATCTACGATTCTTCGTACGTTGATCTAGCGCACTAGATACCGTGAATCGGCTTCTACGATCGTTGAATCGAGCGCACTCGATTAACCGAAAGAGGAGATAGGAGATCACACTCAACTACCAATTTGTATGAAAGCACAAAGCTAACAAAAGAGAATTTTATTCAATATTCAACCACCTTACAAAATGACACACACGGCTATTTATAGCATTTACAACTCACGCCATCAAACACCCTTAGGTCGGCAGCGACCTAACACTTGCGCCTTAAAATCAACACTTCACAAGACACAACTCATTATAACACCACCGACCTACCATAGGTCGTTAACGACCTATCACAACATCCCGGGTTAACTCTACATCACAATACAGGCCTTATGCGACCTAACATATATACACACTGAATCAAAACAATCGCGACTCAAACTTAGGTCGTTGACGACCTACGACTTATACAAGGTCGTTGCCGACCTAACAGACTACCCATTACAAACAGTTCACAACAATATCAACGCTTCACCTCGTCTGCGACCTAACACATCACCGGTTTATGAGTTAGGTCGTTCGCGACCCAAAGTTTCCTTCACGACCTAAAATAGAATGCAGTTTAGTTTGCTTAGGTCGGAATTCGGCATAGTTATCTCGTTCAACATCACTAGTTCGTAACTCGGCACAGTTAGCTCGTTCAACATCACTAGGTCGTAACTCATTAAGTCGGAGCTCGTTAGGTCGGAGCTTGTTAGGTCAGAATTCTCCCTCCTGTGCTTTCTTAGGTCGGAGACGACCCAATACTCTTCTGTTAGGTCGGTGACGACCCAATACTCCTCTGTTAGGTCATGACCATGCTTCGTTAAGTTGGAAATGACTTAAAGTAGATGAACGACTTAAAATTGTGGCCTTCTCCAAATGACCGAAAGATCTTGAACTCTTTAACCTTATTGCTTTCGTAGATCGCTCTACATCATCCTCCCCCGGTTGAGAAAAATTCGTCCTCGAATTAGTAAATTCTTCTACCTCAGATTGTTCATCTCCATAATATGGTATGAGATGCTTAACATTGAACACGTCAGAAGTGTAAACATCCTCCGGTAGCTTCAACTTATAAACATTTTCATTAATCCGTTTCACAACTTTTACTGGACCAATTTTTCTGGCTTTCAATTTGTTATAAGCACCTACTGGAAAACGATCCTTCGTTAACACAGCGTAAACTAAATCACCTTCGTTAAATTCAACATTCCGTCGTTTCAAATCAGCAGCCCGCTTATACTTCTCATTTGACTTTTCTAATCGTTCTTGAACGATTCTATGACATTTTGTCAATCCTTCAACAAAATCAGCAGCTCGTTTAACCGTCCCCTTCGGTTGTGGTACCACTGCTAAATCCAACGGTCCCCTGGGTAAATTTGAATATACAATCTGAAATGGACTGAATCCCGTGCTACGATTCACTGCATGATTATGTGCAAATTCTGCCTGGCATAACTTCATGTCCCAACTCTTCAGATTATCTTTCACCAAACATCGTAACAAATTTCCCAATGATCTGTTCACAACCTCGGTTTGACCATCTGTCTGCGAATGATACGCACTACTGAAATTCAACTTCGTTTCCACCATCTTCCGCAAACTCAACCAAAAGTGACTCAGAAAACGAGTATCTCGATCAGAAACAATAGATTCTGGTAAACCATGCAATCGATATACCTCCTTAAAGAATAATTGTGCCACTCGAACTGCATCCGCTGTCTTCTTGCAGGAAATAAAATGTGCCATCTTCGAAAATCTGTCCACTACAACAAATATCGAATCATTTCCCCTTTGAGTTCTAGGCAAACCTAAAACGAAATCCATGCTAATATCAACCCATGGCTTAGACGGTACAGGCAACGGCATATACAACCCTGCATTCGTCGCTGTTCCCTTTGACACCTGACAAATATGACATCTCTCCACGAATCTTTCAACCTCTTTTCTCATCGACGGCCAAAAGTAAGACTGTGAAATCAATTGCAAAGTACGATCACGGCCCACATGCCCTTCCTCGTGTAACTCCTTGACAATTTTCAATCTCAAGCTACAGTCTGGGATGCATAATTGATTTCCTTTGAACAAGAATCCATCAATCAACACAAATTCATCCGAACTTCTATCCTTAACTTTTTCAATAAACTTTGCAAAGTAAGGATCCTCCTCAAACAATTCAGGCAACATTTCAAACCCTGTCACTTCAACCTTCATTGTTGTTAACAAATGACTCCTCCTACTCAAAGCATCAGCTACCCGATTCGTCACCCCTGATTTGTGCTTAACGACAAAAGTAAACTGCTGTAAATAAGCAATCCATGATGCATGTCTCGCTGAAATCTTATCCTGCCCCTGTAAATGCTTCAAAGCTTCATGATCAGTGTAAAGAACAAATTCCTTCTGAAATAGATAGTGTCTCCAATGCTTAACAGCTTGCACAACAGCATAGAATTCAACGTCATGTGTACTGTATCTCATCTTTGCCCCTGATAACTTTTCACTAAAATATGCAATAGGTCTCCCCTGCTGACTCAACACTCCTCCAATCCCCACCTTTGATGCATCAGTGTGTAGCTCAAACAACAACTGAAAATTAGGTAAAACAAGAATTGGCGCTGTCGTCAACAGTTCTTTGATTCGTTCAAAAGCAATCCCGGCTTGTTCTGTCCACGAAAACTGTTTACCCTTCATGCAATCAGTAACTGGAGCCATCACGCTACTGAAGTGTGGAATGAATCTTCGGTAGAATGACGCTAGCCCATGAAAACTTCTCACTTCCGTAATTGTCTTTGGCTGTGGCCAATTCCTGACTGCCTTAACTTTACTCTGATCAACTTGAATACCTTCTCCTGAAACAACATAACCCAGAAATAAAACACTGTGCGTCATAAACACACATTTCTTCGTAGCAGCATAAAATTGTTCCTCACGAAGAATAATCAATACTTCCCTCAAATGTTGAACATGCTCCTCCGTACTCCTGCTATATATCAGAATATCATCGAAATAAACCACGACGAACTTCCCAATGAACGGTTTAAAGATCTGATTCATCACCCGCATGAATGTACTAGGTGCATTTGACAAACCAAATGGCATAACCAACCATTCGTATAACCCCTCTCTCGTTTTGAAAGCTGTCTTCCATTCGTCTCCAGGTCTAATCCGAATCTGATGATAACCACTCTTCAAGTCAATCTTCGAAAATATAGTTGCCCCACTCAACTGATCCAACAAGTCATCCAACCTTGGCATAGGAAATCTGTAACGGACAGTAATCTTGTTCAAAGCTCGACTATCTGTACACATTCTCCATGTTTCATCCTTCTTCGGTACCAACAATGCTGGCACTGCACAAGGACTCAAACTTTCCTGAACACGTCCCTGTTCTAACAACTCTTCCACCTGCCTTCGTAACTCTTCATGTTCCTTCGGACTCATTCGGTAATGTGGTCGATGTGGTAAAACTGCTCCCGGAACAAGATCAATTTGATGTTGAATGTCTCTCAATGGTGGTAACTCCTTAGGCAACTCCTCTGGAAACACATCTTCAAACTCTTTCAAAACTGGCTTTGCTTCTTCAGGAATCTCAACTTCTTCACTACTCTCTCGCCCAATCAACAAAAATACTTCAGGCTTCTCTTCAACTTCTTTCACAAACTCCTTCAAAGACAATAAAGTTTTCAACTCTTCAATCTCCTCTAGCTTGCTCTCCTTCTGTTGCTGTTTCTTGGGAACCATAGTGATTTTAGTACCCTCGAACATGAAACTATAACTATTGGCACGACCATCATGTTGAACTGCTCTATCAAACTGCCACGGTCTACCGAACAACAAATGACACACGTCCATGTCTACAACGCCACACCAAATTTCATCTTTGTACTTCTTCCCAATAGAAAAATTAACACAAGCCCTTCGACACACCTTCACTTCACCACCCTTCCTTAACCATGCTAGCTTGTACGGTTTAGGATGCTTATCAGTTTTCAAGTTCAACTTTCTTACTGCTTCTATAGAAATAATATTATCGCAACTTCCAGCATCAATAACGAACTTGCAAACTTTCCCTAGAATAGTGCATGTCGACTGAAAAATATTGCTTCTCAACCAACTACAATCCTCCTCCTGCTTTGGTGTAAGACATGACCTCCTCATCATAAGATTACAACCTTCATATCCAAACAATTCTTCTTCCTCCTCAACATAAGGTGTATTTGAACATTCTGCCTCCTCACCATCATCCTCCTCAACTTCTGCAACCATTGCTCTCTTCTTTGGTTTCGGACATTCATTGCTTTTATGACCCAACTCCTGACAATTATAACACTTGAACCCACTACTAACCTTCGCCTTCTCAGCCTCCTTCACCACTGGCTTTGTAACAGGTTTAGGAACATTGGAACTTCCACCAACACCCCTTGCTTGATTATTGGAATTAGTAAACACACCTCCTCCACGCCTTCCTTGTTTCTCCCAAGCCAACGCTTTCTGATGTGCCTCTGCCGCTGATCTAGGATCAAACATATTAACCATATCCTGGATCTGTATTCTCAATCCCCCAATGAATCTAGCTGTTAGCTGTTCTTCCGTTTCCATAATATCATTCCTGGCAATGAGTTGGTAAAATTCATCAGCATAATCACTAACAGACTTTGTCCCTTGCCTCAGATTCTGCAACCTCTGGTACATAAGTGATTGATAGTTGTAAGGTAAGAAAGTAGATCTCATCAACTTCTTCATCTTATCACACGATTCTATCTTTGACTTCCCCATTCTCTCCTTGGTAAGTTTAGTTTGCTGCCACCATGCCAAAGCTCTCCCCCTCAACCTAGTAGCAACCAATTTCACTCTCCTATGCTCAGGAACCTCCTTGAAATCAAAGATCTCTTCAACATTAGAAATCCAATCGAGAAATTCTTCCGCTACCATCCCTCCTTTAAATTCTGGAATTTCCATTTTCATACCCGATTCCCATCGAAGATCATCTTCAACATCCCGATATGAGTTTCGAACTTGGTCTCGATCTCGGTAATGAATACTAGCTCTATCACCCTCTTCAACAAAGTCAAAAGTACGCCTACATCGATCTCGACCATTATCATCCCTTCGTTCATGCATGCTTCTTTGACTATGTCTCTCTTCATCTCTATATGCTTCATTGTCAAATTCACGTTGACTTCTTCTCTCTTCATGTGCATAGTCATGATGATCTCTTCGTGCTGAAATTGATGTTTCTCTTCTGTCTCTACAAGAATGTGAGATACCCTCCTCACTTCCGTAACCGATGGCGAAACTCGGTTTCCTCCATGGTTCGAGTTTGGTGATCTCCTCCTTTGATTCAAATCATTCATCAATTTCTCCAATTTACCAATGCCTTCATCAAACTTTTCATTAATACGTTGCTCCATAAGCTCAGCTTCTTCTCTTCGATACAAAGCTTCAACGTTTTGATGACGATTAGCTCTCCTTGGTGGCATGATTGAAACTCTTCACAAAACTACAACAATTTGAACACAAGACTTCAAAGCTTTAACAAAACAACAAGTCACAGCTGCCCTTGACTCGGCTTGCTCTAGCTCGGCAATAAGGAACGACTCAAAGTAAGATCGGCTCCTACTCAAGCACAAGGTATGGCTCAAACCCTTTACAAGGCTCGGCTACTTCCCAAAAGTATACACGGCCTTCAATTTCAAACACCTTCAACACTTTGATCCGAAATGGAATGGATCGAAAGTTCTCCCTCTTGTTGCAACTTCAATATGAACACGATGAACACAACTTCAAAAATTGGCTCCAGGAATCAACTTAGCTATGATTGGCTAAGTATGGCTCTGATACCAAACTGACGCAGCGGATAAATCGAAACAAACTTCAATCGATGGAATGTAGCAATCGGTGAGTTGAGAATACTGCAAGGCCCAAATTCGTTGATCCGAAGATACCGAATTCTAGCTTATCTCAAACACGTTGATAGCGCACTATACTGTGTTCAAAGATCTACGATTCTTCGTACGTTGATCTAGCGCACTAGATACCGTGAATCGGCTTCTACGATCGTTGAATCGAGCGCACTCGATTAACCGAAAGAGGAGATAGGAGATCACAATCAACTACCAATTTGTATGAAAGCACAAAGCTAACAAAAGAGAATTTTATTCAATATTCAACCACCTTACAAAATGACACACACGGCTATTTATAGCATTTACAACTCACGCCATCAAACACCCTTAGGTCGGCAGCGACCTAACACTTGCGCCTTAAAATCAACACTTCACAAGACACAACTCATTATAACACCACCGACCAACCATAGGTCGTTAACGACCTATCACAACATCCCGGGTTAACTCTACATCACAATACAGGCCTTATGCGACCTAACATATATACACACTGACTCAAAACAATCGCGACTCAAACTTAGGTCGTTGACGACCTACGACTTATACAAGGTCGTTGCGGACCTAACAGACTACCCATTACAAACAGTTCACAACAATATCAATGCTTCACCTCGTCTGCGACCTAACACATCACCGGTTTATGAGTTAGGTCGTTCGCGACCCAAAGTTTCCTTCACGGCCTAAAATAGAATGCAGTTTAGTTTGCTTAGGTCGGAATTCGGCATAGTTATCTCGTTCAACATCACTAGTTCGTAACTCGGCACAGTTAGCTCGTTCAACATCACTAGGTCGTAACTCATTAAGTCGGAGCTCGTTAGGTCGGAGCTTGTTAGGTCGGAATTCTCCCTCCTGTGCTTTCTTAGGTCGGAGACGACCCAATACTCTTCTGTTAGGTCGGTGACGACCCAATACTCCTCTGTTAGGTCGTGACCATGCTTCGTTAAGTTGGAAACGACTTAAAGTAGATGAACGACTTAAAATTGTGGCCTTCTCCAAATGACCGAAAGATCTTGAACTCTTTAACCTTATTGCTTTCGTAGATCGCTCTACATCAATTTATATTTTATAATAAGTCCTAAGGTTGTTGTCATCCAAATCATCATCTCAAGGACTACCATATAATATACTCAAACTCAATCTAGGGTAATGTTATCACTATCTATAATGAGTACCCAACCAAATCCCATGCATTCCCACAATCCTAAGCTCTGATACCAATGTAATGGCCTAGGATTTTCGACCTTCGAAAATCGACACTAGTATGGCCACTGTATTGTGTGTCGTGCAATCGAATGCCCAAAAAACCGATCATTATGAGAAAAGAAAGAATAATGATAGAAGAGAGAAGAGAAGAAGAAGATAAAGAGCTAAAATAATCGTAGAATCTCACAGTCGTGGCGGAATAATATATAATATAGATCAATATCTTTACAAAGAGAAACAGTAATACAATTTACAAACATCCATTAGAGTACAACAAATCACAATCAGTAATCATCAGCCTGGACAGTTATAATAACTTGTCCTTACAATTGCTGATAATTTAAAATAACAATGCAGTGGAGAATAAACGTACATGTGCAAACGGCCAAAAGATCTCCAACTTGTCTACTGAAGCTCCAAAGCATCCAAATCTAAATCTGTAAATATACTCGGTCTGACCCGAGCATTGAAAGGGCAGAACTCCCAGATGAGTTTGGTAAATCAGTATTAGAAAATACATCTCAACTGAATTTTGAAGTTATAAAATCCTTTCAAAACAAAGGTATCTCGTAAAACCATGCCCACACATAAACACATATTTGTTTTTACCTTACGATAACCAAAACATTTCATATCAAATCCTGTTATATTATACTAGTGTTTAGTATACAAATATTATTAATCATAGCCGAAATTTTTACATTGACTAAATTCCAGCATACTAGCCAAAATGTGGGTTCTACAAAGAAAATGGTAAGCATGTAGTGGATAATGGATTTCCATACAAATGACCAGGTTCAACCTTCTGGCAGTACATCTTTAGAGGAATGTTCCGAGGCTCAGTTGATGGTCCTCTACCAACACAAGACAGGCTATGATATCACCTCGGTCGTTACCAATCTATCTAAGGTCCCTCATCACATATATCCATAATAATTTAAAGCCCAAACGTCATTGTGGAAAAAATATATCTAGAAGGGAATGATCATATCCTAATGGTTGTTAACCACATAGCCTTGCCGCGTCTACATTGTTTCGGTCATTTTCAGGTGTGAGGCCTGAGGTCGTTATTATCTTTTACATACCACATCATCTTTCTTCTTTTAAATGCCACATTGCCATTCCATCATCACACAACTGATTCTTATAAAGGTATAACTCCTGAGCTCGTACACTAAGGAAAGGGTGTTTAGCTAAGAGAAGTCGCCTTATCCGCCACCAAGCAGATAATACGTTCATAGAGATCAATCAATGTAATTAGAAATGCAATGTCTGACGTTTGTCCATACAAGTTGTCCAAGAACAGGGCAAACTGAAGGCACTTCTCCTACCACATCCTGTTGGAAATCACCCCGAGGATCAGTTGCGATTAGTCCTTGCATTGGATATTTCATAATGAAGAGACCACCACTGCTATATGTTTCTTGGGAGTTTATCCCCATATAATCAATAAGCAGTCCTTCATTACGGAAAAGTCCTAAATATCAATATCTTCAAACACCTGCACATTTAAATGCATATATTGGTCCAAAGTGGTTTTCGGATAAATCTGTTTTCGGTCTCTCCAGATCAACAACGATAAAGAGGCCAAATTTGATAGTCAATTATTTAACTATCAAAGCAAATCAATAATATCTGAGACATAAGTAGTCACTAGGCCTATTTAATTAATCCTTTATTACTTAAATCTCTTTCCAAATATTTACTTCAAACTATCTTTTAAAAATATATATCTTCAAAACCATTTCAATCTTTCTATATTGGAAACATTTCCATATACTTATATCAACAGTATAAGCATATTCACAAATCATTTCATTTTCAACACTTGGAAAAATATTTCCATGTACTTATATCAATGATACTAGAATATATAATAACACTACCATTTAGAGACATGCCAAATAGATTCTATAACCGCACAACTCAAGAGTTCGTACGCCTCCAGATGGGTGTTAAGTATAAGAAGCAATTCTCCTACACCACCAAGCCTTTAGTACAATCATAAGAACCATTCATGTATTTCACGATGAATGGTCAAAACATCATTTATTAGGTTACGTAAAAAATCATTACGACAACCCAAAAATACTATTATAGGGATCTAATTAAATAATTATATATATAATCTCATATACTATATAAAACATTTCTTTCGAAAATCGTTTACTATAACAACAGTGTTATAGTCCATAACATCTTTAATTGTCAAAAACGTCCATTTCAACAATAAATGTTAAAATCTATGTTTTAGATACATATCACTGTTTGCACCAAAAATGGTCACAAACCCCAGTATCGCGAAAGCACCAGTATATGAATACAAATCAGCAATATTCAAACACAATTCTCAGATCTAACCAATATCAAGCACAGCAATTCAGAAATAACAATCAGAAACGTAGGATTTATTGTGGTTCGGCAATCTTGCCTACGTCCACTCTGAAGTTTATAACTTTATTGATTCACTCGATGATTCCAATCTGTTACAGCAGATTACAGTAAGCTATAGCTCTGATGTTCATATACAATGGTGATAGAAAGATGTAGAATTGAATCCGGCAGAGTCTGACCGTCGAATGGCCAAAAGATCCCTTTTCTGTAGGCTTCAGGGGGCTATTTATAGGTGTAGGAAGCTGAGATCATGCTCAAACTTTGGGAGACTTCTTCTGGCACATGAGTGGGGCCACGCGACCGACCGCACCAAGTTTCGACTCGATCTGTGATTGATATGAAACGATTTCATATGCATCAAAAATCGATCCAATCGATCTGAAACTTGGCAGAAACAATATTTACCTTGTATGGAAGATGTTGTAAAAATTTCATTGCATTTGGATTTGTAGATCGTGAGATATGATCGATGCAAGATTGCATTTTCATGAACACAGTCGCATTCGAATTCATGTTTCGTATCCATCTCGTTCGACTCGATAGAGGCATGTGCGCATGCGATGACGTGTCGCGGAATCCCTGGGTTGATCCACTTTGCGTGCCGAATTTGACCGAGTTATTCGCATCTAGCGGTGAAGTTTCGCTCTTATCAACCATTTATTCGCATCCATATGTTTCAGTCGTTATTCGAACCAATTATTGATTCACGGTAGCCCTTGTTCGCATCGATTATTACTAGTGTACTGCATATCGATCGTGCTATCGATACGAAGTGAGATGGATACGAACAATGACTTATACTCTACCGATTCGAATAACCATGAACCATATGGATTTGAACTAAGCCTCTATGATCGATCCGAAGCATTTTGACCATGATGGATATGAGCTAAACCGATACAATGTTACCGTTTCTAGGTCGATGCGAAGAGCCTAATGCCGGATGGATTCAAACTGCACCAATTCGAACAAAGCCCTGGGATGGATTCGAATAGATCGAGGCGGTATCCTTTCGATGGATACGAAATCGATCGATTCGAACAGGCCAATACATGACATCACCCTAACACTTTGATGGATACGAACGGTATATTCTTCCTACCTTGTAGCGATCATATCTCCTTCATACGAACTCTGATTAACCTAAAACTTGAAATGCTAGCTTTCATGACATTGCTTGCCATGTCCTATCAATTGCAGCCTGATCCGGGCTTGGAAAAAATTCATCGATATCCATAGCGAAGCAACGTATAACCAATCTTTGAGACGAGCTGTCTTTTGTTTCCGATCTACCTTTTGGTATCACGGCTTTGCCAAAAAGCGGGATAACATTTGCCCTCCAAAAACATGCCTTGCGGTAGGAAGGTATGTTTTGTAATGCTATAAGTTGGATGTTCATATCCCGTCAACAACCTACAAAGAACTCGATAATTTCATATGACCTCGGATGACGATCGTTCGGGATTGTATGCCATTTGAGGTGAATCGGGACCGTTCGCGACAATGCCGTTCGCTGATGGGCCGTTCGGGTCGGATGCCGTTCGCGGCAAATGGTGATCGTTCGCGATCGGGTGCCGTTCAAGGCGAATTGTGGTCGCTCGAGGTCGGGTGCTGTTCAAGGTGAACTGTGACCGTTCGAGGTCGGGTGCCGTTCAAGGTAGAGTGTGATCGTTCGCGATCGAATGTCATATAAGGTGATTTGCGAACGTTCGCGGTCAGGTGCCGTACGAGGAAGAATGTGATCGTTCGCGATCGGATATCATACTAAGTGAATCGTGACCGCTCGCGGTCGGATGCTTTCGAGGGAAATTGTAATCGTTCGCGATTGTGTGCCGTTCGAGGCGAATTGTGTGCCTGGGGGGCACTTAGTATTATCGATGCAAGATTTCATATTCGGGTGAGTTTCCGAATCAAAGAATTCGGCGGTTCATCGCCATACAAGAGGTGCTCGTGGACCATTCGCGATCCAATCGGGCATACAGGTAAATTTTTTCACGGAATTGCAAATATTAAAGCAATGATACGAATTCCACAATAGAAATGTCCGAATAAACTAAGTCCAAATTTCCAAATCAAAATCAAAGCAAAAGCAAGACGAGGATGTCAAAGCGTAAATTCTTACTATGGTGCGGTCAGTAGTCATTCAGAGCATGCCTGTGTAAATGATTTAACCGTGTTAGTGAGAGGTTTGAAACTTGTTCATCACTTTCGACCTGCCCCCGAGTTCACGAGAGAATTTTACCTGCCCCCGGCTGACCGTTCATTCCTTTACTACCACCAGGTTGCTTAGATGCCCCCCTCTCTCTGGGATTGGATCAATATGCTCCAATTGTGTACCCCTAATCTAGGTGCTACGCCGGATGGTCCTGCTTCATTTTGAACTCCATCCGCTCCTCGATTCTACGCTCCAAGTTGCCCAATCTGTTGAAACAAACTCTGGATCAACTCCTCCTGTTGTTTCATCATCGCCACCATCTCATCCCTAGTGATGAAGATCGATGCTTGATTCGCTCCTGACGAAGCCTCTTGACTTCCTTCGTGTTGACTTCTTTCTGGTCTCTGTCTTCTACTCGTTTGCCTTGTCATAGCTCCTTAGATCTGAATTCTCAAATCCTCAAATTCAACTTCTAAACGGTAGAATCCTTGAGTTAGTCTTCTCAGCGAAAGCACCAAAGTGTTTGCACCAAAAATGGTCACAAACCCCAGTATCGTGAAAGCACCAGTATATAAATACAAATCAGCAATATTCAAACACAATTCTTAGATCTAAGCAATATCAAGCACAAAAATTCAGAAATAACAATAAAAAACACAGGATTTATAGTGGTTCGGCAATCTTTCCTACGTCCACTCTGAAGTTTATGACTTTATTGATTCACTCGATGATTTCAATCCGTTACAGCAGATTACAGTAAGCTAAAGCTCTGATGTTCGAATACAATGGTGATAGAAAGATGTAGAATTGAATCCGGCAGAGTCTGGACGTCGAATGGCCAAAAGATCCCTTTTTTGTAGGCTTCAAGGGGCTATTTATAGGCGTAGGAAGCTGAGATCACGCTCAAACTTCGGGAGACTTCTTTTGGCATGTGAGTGGGCCCCCGCGACCGACCCCACCAAGTTTTTACTCGATCTGTGATCGATACGAAATGATTTCGTATCCATCAAAAATTGATCCAATCGAGCTAAAACTTGGCAGAAACAATCTTTACCTTGTATGGAAGATGCTGTAAAAATTTCATTGCATTTGGATTTGTAGATCGTGAGATATGATCGATGCAAGATTACACTTTCGTGAGCACTGTCGTGTTTGAATCCATGTTTCGTATCCATCTCGTTCGACTTGATAGAGGCATGTGCGCATGCGATGACGTGTCGCGGAATCCCTGGGTTGATCCACTTTGCGTGCCGAATTTGACCGAGTTATTCACATCTAGCGTCGAAGTTTCGCTCGTATCAACCATTTATTCGCATCCATTTGTTTCAGTCCTTATTCGAACCAATTATTGATTCACGGTAGCCCTTGTTCGCATCGATTATTACTGGTGTACTGCATATCGATCGTGCTATCGATACGAAGTGATATTGATATGAATAATGACTTATACGCTACCGATTCGAATAACCACGAACCATATGGATTCGAATTAAGCCTCTGTGATCGATCTGAAGTATTTTAACCGTAATGGATATGAGCTAAACCGATACGATGTTACCGTTTCTGGGTCGATGCGAAGAGCCCAATGCCGGATGGATTCGAACAGCACCGATTCGAACAAAGCCTGGGATGGATTCGAATAGATCGAGGCGGTATCCTTTCGATGGATACGAAATCGATCGATTCGAACAAGCCAATACATGATTTCCTGATGGATGCGAATGATGGATTCGAACTGCAACAAACTCGATGGGTTCGAACATACTGGGGTGATGCCATCCCGATGGATACGAACCTGAAGGATTCGAAATGGACATCACCCCAACACTTTGATGGATACGAACGGTATATTCTTCCTATCTTGTATCGATCATATCTCCTTCATACGAACTCCGATCAACCTGAAACTTGAAATGCTAGCTTTCATGACTTTGCTCGCCGTGTCCTATTAATTGCAACCTGATCCGGGCTTGGACAAAATTCATCGATATCCATAGCGAAGCAACGTATAACCAATCTTTGAGACGAGCTGTCTTTTGTTTCCGATCGATCTTTTGGTATCACGGCTTTGCCAAAAAGCAGGATAACAATCACATCTTTTTAAAACATTTTCAAACTATTAAATTCCATTTGGAGCTATTACTTTCAAAACCTTTACTTCCAAAAGATAAATTACTTTTAAAAACATTGACTCCATCAAAATATTTCTATCAAACAATCCTTTAATAAAAATCCATCTTAAAATCTCAACATCATAATTTCTTTATTTATAAAATAAGTTTATAAATCTCCTCTTGGTTTGATAAAACTTCTACTTTAGAAAATTCCTTTGTTTACAAAATTCTATTTATAAGTCATTCTTTTGTAAAACTAATTTTACTATCAGAATCCATTTATAAATCCATTTCTTTATAAACCAAATTTATTTGTAAAATATCACTTCGATAAATCTTTTTTATAAACTTATTCCAAAATCCCAAATCAAAGTATTTCTCAAAACTGTACTTTTATAACATCAAAAATCATAACTTTTTATTTTTTAAAAAACAAATCCATTCCTTTTAGTAATTTAAAAATTATTAAAACATATATGCTTACAAAATTACTTTGAAAATTATTTTAAAAAAAGCATCATTTTTATTACTTCAAAATACCAAAAATAAAACCAGTGCTCCTATAGCACTAAATAAGAAAATCATATCAAAGACATCAATATGGCATCCAACATATCATATATCAGCATGTATATGAAAAGTTAAATTAACAGCGTTGCGGAATCCTATTGGATCCCTCCAACCTGTCCCCCTGCATCATATACATAATATAATCATAAAATATAAATCAATTGCTTTGAGGGGGATTCGTAAACAAAGGGTCATCCGCTCTTACGCGGGAACGTAATATGGTCTCATCCACTCCAATAGGCGGGAATATATCCAAGCCAACTAATATATATAGTATATCATCCAAATAAGAAACAAATATCACAAGTAAAATTATTCCCACTCATATAAAAAATATAAGCATGCCAGAGAGGTGGGTTTACTCGTAGAAATTCCAAAAATCGCCTAAGCGCTCTGGTTTGAATTAAAATGGAACGTTCGTTCAATTTAACCCAAAATTCTAACTACCTCCAAATTCATCAAATCCAACTCCATAGAGTAATGCTCGCTGATACAAATGCAATGCAACTTGTCGCACTCGATTTGGACCTCGTACGAGAAAGTTATGGATTAGTTCACATTTAGCATAATTAATATCATAATAAACTTAACTAACTAAAAATTTAAACTAAACCTTTCTTCTTCCCCTTATCATTTTCAACTGCAAGCACACTTGCAAATTTCATCTACAGGCCATGTTTTTCCTTTTCTTTTCCTTTTTCTTTTTCTTTGATCGCTGATCGTTGCACCATCCTCCACGACGTCAAGCCGCCGTTGCCTGCACCCACCGCCATGCGTCACCTTGCCATGCCACCTATGCATGCGTGCTATGTGCAACGAATGCAACCACGTAACCACCAAATGGCTGTGAATGCAGTGAGTTAGCCATCTTCTCGGTCGACGATAGCTCAATCCAATCGGTAGTTTGCCTCGTATCGACGTGTTCTACATTTACCTAGTTGAAGTCGAAGGCTAATTAGGCCTCTAGAGGCACCGATTAACTTAGGCTATTGATTGCTAGGTTTAATGGCGGCTGAGAAAACCTAGCTAGGGTTTTAAGCAAATGAAAATAGTTGATCGCCTTTTATAGGAAATTAAACTAGGCACTATTCATCCATGAAAATTTCGAACTCCAAACAAAGCGTGCCACCTGGCATTTTATTTGTTTTACCCCTATTTTCAAACACAATGGAATATATATCGAGAGCCAATTCCATCATATACAGAAGATATCTTTTCAAATCAAGTTATTTTAATTTAAATTCCTTTAATTAAGTTCAACACATTTCAAACTCGCATGACCAAACGATACGCCCAATCGCTAAGAAATAAGACAGCATATAATAATTCACAATTACGGATCCAATCAAACTGGTTTCGTTGAAATCAAAGATAGTGCCCTAATAAATTATTTTTGCATGTTAGTGAAAATGAGTAATTTCCAAAATCAATTTAATCAATTTTAAATCAAATTTAAAAGTTTACTATCTTTCTTTCTTATTAAAATAGATTTTAAATCAGCTTTAGAAATCATTTCCATTCATATTAAATTAAAGATTCAATTACCTAAACAATTTCAAATATTAAATTTAACAATTTAATTATCAAATAAATTGCTATATTTGAAATATGAGGTTTTTTGAAAATGGGTAAAAGCTTTATTAGTAAGCCCAAATAAGGTTGGCCCGACCTATTACATTAGCTATCAGTTCGTAAGTTCAACATACAGCGTAAAATAAAGAGAAGTAAAAAAGACTGCTTTGTCATCCTTCAAACTACCATGGAGGTTTCCATTTCTTCTCCAAATGAATCTCGGTATTTTCTACTTTTAGTCCCATCAGCAACTGATACATCTGTAAGAGCTCATATCCCTACTTTTTTCATGATTATCTGAACATCTCTTTTGATCATTTCACTGACTGCATGCTTTTTTTTGGTTTTTTTGAAAAACTCGTCTATTCCTCTCTTTCCGCACATGCCAAACAGAAGTAGTCAGCAAAATGGAAGCAGCTTTTCCCATCAAAATTTTGGCTTTCCAGCGTCTAGTCAGGTAAATCGCGCTTTCACTGAGATATTCATCATGTAAGTTACAATCTAGGATTAGTTTTTGTTTGTCCCAAATAGCTCTGGTAAATGCACAGGAAAAGAAGAGATTTTTATGATTTTCTTCCTCCACATTACATAGAACACAGGTTGAATTCTGTATAATCCCTCATTTTCTTAATCTACCCATAGTAGGAAGTCTATATATTAGAGTTTGTAAGTAGTTTGAGAATTTTAGGACTACTAGCTCTATTCTAGACTATTTGAGTCCATTCAAGTTCGTTTTCTCTTTCCCTGAGTTATTCCCAAGTAGATTTCAAAGTGAAATCTTTTTTATTTGGTTTCCATAACCAAGAGTCATCCAAGGTAGTAGAGGAACTTAGATGAATGCTTATTATTTCCTGTTTTATCTGAGTTGCTGGAGAGTCAGAAGGAAATACCCATGAGTTATCATGGATAATTTTGTCCAAAATAAAGTCTCTTCCTCCGTAAGCAGTAAAACAATCCTAGCCTAGTTTATTTACAACATATTCATTATTTAATCAAGGATCAAACCAAGAACTTGTGTTCTTTCCAGCTGCAATTTTTCTGTATACCAGATTCTGATGGTCGCATCTAGCTCTGAGAATTGTCTTCCATGTGCCTGATGCATTTATACCCTCCTTTGGAATCCAAAAATTATCTTTTAGATATCTGCTTCTCATCCATTCAGCCCAAAGACCTTTTCCATCGAGAATTTTCCAAACCAATTTAGCTGCATAAGCTTTTTTCAGATCCCTGAGGTTTTTGAGTCCAATTCCTCCTTTATTTTTTGGTTTGCATTGAGTGTGATATGAAACTTTGTGTATGCCACCTCTCCATATAAATTTAGCACAAGCACTCTTAATTTTGCCAATGGATGCACTAGGAAGTTGAAATGTTTGTGGCCAAAATCTTACCATAGATGTAATAACGTTGTGGAAAAATTCAATTCTACCAGCAAAAGGTAACAATTTTGAGCTCTAGCTTTGTAGCTTGTTTCTAATTTTGTAACAAGAACTCCACATTCCCTGTCAGTTATAACATTAGTTGATAATGACACACCAAGGTATTTAACATGAAGCTGACCCTCCTCAAAATTAAGGAGTTAACACAAAGTCTCTTTGTTTCTGCAGTGATCATTAAAGCAACATTCAGTCTTCTGCTCATTAACCTTCATTCCAATAAACTGCTCAAGTTTGTGAAATATGCCTTTCATACCCACAACAGCAGTATGATTAGCTTTATAACAAATAATAAGATCACCGGCATACAGAAGATGTGTTATTTGAGGCTGAATTTTATAAACCGGCCGTATTATGCTGTTGTGGGCGTAAATTTCTTCTAGAGAGTAAAGAATTCCATTGCAACAGCAAATAGATAAGGAGATAGGGAGTCACCTTGTCCCAGACCTCTATTACTCTTTATAAACCCTTTAGGTACACCATTGATTAATATTGAATATATAGGTGAGCTTATACATTCTTTAAAAAGATTCAAGATTTTGCCAGGAAAACCCATATGTTGAATATGCGCTTTGCGCTTATATGATTTTTGTTTGATGATAATAAACATATATACATTCGTTAAAATGTATTTGTTAATGTACTATTTTATTTTTCATAGAATAAATAAATATTTGCTGAATAAGATTAAATGACACAGAATTTGAATTCAAACAGAAATTTTATTTAAACAAATATTTATTACAATTTTGAATAGTACAATTTCAAGCTCTCACTATTCACTATGCATTTTCAATTACAATTTCTAATTACATCACTATTTCACATATCATCACCTCACTACATATCACTCACACTCGTATTTATCTTCAACTTCATTCCAGTTTGAATCCAACATCTGAGTAATCTGCAAAAATATTCTCAAACGCAGTAAAATTGAAAGAGAAATATTTTTGAAATTTGAAAGAAACGATGATTTTGAAAACATTGTTTGCCTCAGTTATTTCGGTTGTTCGTCATCATTTTTGACTGTGCAATATCTGTGCATATCAGTATTTTTATCAGGGACAGGCAATTATAAGTGGCTGCAGTACACACGTGTACATTCGTATACGTGTGCACTGCCTCGCCAACTCGTGTGCAAAAATCAAACAAAAGCACAGAAATCAAAAACAAGGTCAAACCCAAGATAGGTTCAACTCAAGGCAAATGAATAGACAAAGCAATTGACTACAAACAGTTCAAGACTAAAGCCACTAACAAATGCAACAGCAACATGCTTGAAGACTCCAGCACGACCAAGTATGGAGTGTACAAATGCAAATGTCCAAACAACAACATGAAGTGAATCAAGTTCAAGGCAGTAGTGTATATGAATACAACTCGACTACAACAGCCAGTCCAATGATCAAATGAACTAATGAATGGATGCAAAGACAACAGCTCAGTTTAACAAAATGAAAACTACAGTGATCTCAACAGAAGAGGCCATGACCAAGTGATACAACAGCTACTACCAGATAACTACAAGGCATGAAACCATACTTGAAACAGTGGTAACTACACAGAGCTCAGTGCAACCAAATGGAATGCAACAGTGAAGTTCAACATCATCAGAGACAGTGTCAACAACCAAGTAAGTGCAATGGACAGTTCAAGTCAGAGACAACATCAGTATGAAATTGAAGACTCCGGCAAATGTTCAGTACAGCAACAATGAAACTGACTCAAAGCACAAAAGTGAAACAGTGAAGTTCAGCTATGCAAGTGAAACAACAAGCAAAAGTGAAGCATGTACATAGGCCACCAGTGAAACAACTTCAAATAAACTCAGTGACAATGCAAATGCATCAAAGCAAGGAGTCAAACTCGATCGAACAACGAAGCAGCCGAAGAGTGCAACAGAGACCATGCGGATGAACAACAAAGGGTCAAAGCTCAATACAACATGAACCAACTCCAAAATGTATCACTAGCATATACTACAGGGATGAACACACGAGAATGGACAAGGCACAAATCAAGTCAGCTACAACACAAAAGTTTTCAAACCAACTACAAATGCACAGCATACATACGAAACAGAGTACCCAAAGACAATGCCGTGAAAATCAATACTACAGAGATGAACAAATTGTAACAGTGCAGAGATGACCAAGTCGAATAATCAAATATGTGCAAATTTTTGACAAAGTCAAAACAAATAAAAGAAGAAAGATCTCTGCCGTATAAACCAAAGTTGATCAAGTCAATCAAGAGTTCACCGTGATAGCCAAGCAAATTGACCACGAAATCAAATCAATACCGTGTGAATCAAGCTACCAAAAATACGAAATTGACAAAGTCAGATAAATCCCAAGCATCAATACAAGATCGAACGACCATTGACAAATTCAAATATATTTAGACGAACGTAATTCAAGGAATTCGAACGCATATATAACCCAATCATCACTGGCAATTTCAATCATCGAGTTCAAGCATCAACCAGCAAAGCAAAAGGAGAAAAGTACATACCGAAAAAGCAGAACGAACTCGATCCAAATTGAAGAGCCGTAAGCAAATCAAAAGCATCGAAGCCTACTATCGAACGAGATCGAGCGGCACTTCAATTTTGCACAACCCTAGTTTGAATCGCAAGGAGCAAAAGCAATTTGCAGAAGCCCTAATTCACAAAGAGGAACGAAAGAGGATCGTCCATATTTTCACAAGCAACAGGAAAGAGGAACGAGCTAAAGAGTCAAAAGAAAAGGAATAAAAATATCCTTTTGTATTTTGGGCCGGTCACATTTACCTAAGGGTTTTTTAATTTTGGTTTAGGGTTGTTTAAGTACTATTTGTTTTTTAATTGTTGTTTTTATTTTTATTTTTCAAATCAGATATTTGTAAATCACCACCTAGCGTTTAGGTCGTGTCAGATTGTCTAGTTAGAATTAGTTCAGTGAGCAGGGTGTGCGAGTTTACAAAGCTGTATAGGCGGGAGCAGAGTTTGCGAGTAAGCAAAGCTCTATAGGCGGGAAGCAAAGTTTGCGAGTAAGCGAAACTCTATAGGCGGAGCAGGGTGTGCGATTCTAGTAGAGTGTTTGTGAGAGGGAGCAAATGTTTGCGAGCAGGGTGTGCGAGTCTAGTAGAGTGTTTGTGAGCGGGAGAAAATGTTTGCGAGTCTAGTAGAGTGTTTGTAAGCGTGATACTGTTTAATTCTAATAGAAATCTGTGAATGCAGCAGTAGGCAGGGGTTGCCGAAGCTGGATAAATTTTGTGTGTGATTTACTTTTCAGCATATTTGTTTCTGCAGTTTATTTCTGTGTTTAAATCAAGAAAATTTGCTATAACCCTATTCACCCCCCCTCTAGGGTTAATCTAGATCCTACAAGTGGTATCAGAGCGAGGTTTATTTTTTTATTTAACTCTAGAGTCATGAGTCTACAAAATAATGCTTTTTCTGAGGGGCAATCTATTGCTAGGCCACCCATGTTTAACGGGAACGATTATGCTTATTGGAAAGTTAGGATGGGTATCTATCTTAGTTCTGTTGATTATGATGTTTGGGATATTATTGAAACTGGCTATAAACCTCCCACTATAATCGTTGGTGGTACTGAGATTCCTAAACCTAAGGATAGGTGGGATGCTAACGATAAGAAATTGAAAACGACAAATGCTAAAGCCATGAATGCTTTGATATGTGCTCTTGATAAAAACGAATTTTATAGAATTTCTCATTGTACAACAGCACAGGAAATTTGGCATACTTTGGAGGTGACACACGAAGGAACTTCTCAAGTCAAGGAGTCTCGTCTAGCCCTATTCAGCAACGAATACGAAAACTTTGTGATGGACAAAGGCGAGAGCATAAAAGACATGTTTGGACGTTTTTCAACCTTGGTATACAATGCTAGAGCACTTGGGAAGGTCTTCACTGAGGTAGAGCTTGTGAGGAAGGTGCTACGAGTTTTACCAATGAACTTTGAGGCAAAAGTCACGACAATCCAAGAATCAAAAGATCTGAGCAAACTAAGCATGGAGGAGTTGACTGGCAACTTGATGACATATGAGCTTGAGTTAAAAGCAAAGGAAGAACGCAACAACTCCGAACCAAACAAGAAGACGGTTGCCTTAAAGAGCAAAGAAGAAAGCGATGAAGAAGATCCAATTGAAGAGCTTGCAATGGCTGTCAATAATCTTAGAAGATGGTCTAAATTCAAGCCACGCAAGAAGAAAACAAAGGGCAATAGGTCAAAAGATTCCGAAAATTCCGATAATGAACTGACGTGTTATAACTGCAACAAGCCTGGCCACATCAAACCAAAATGCCCGCTTCTCAAAGATAACAAAGGAAAGAAAAAGAAGAAGAAGGCCTTTGCAGCAACTTGGGATGATGAAGAAGGAGAGGAAGCTTCGGATAGCAGCTCAGAGGAGGCTAACTTGTGTCTTATGGCATGCTCAAATTCAGAAGCAACCTCCGAGGAATCTAGTGAGACAGGTGAGTTTTCTTATAAAGAACTTGTTTTTATGTGTTCTGATCTTACTAAAGTAGTTGATACGCTTGAATCTAAAATTGAAAAACTGAAATCTGAAAGGAGGAAACTCGCCCATGAAAATTCTAGGTTAGAAACTGAACTTGAAAATATTCAAAACCTAGAATGTAACCAATGTAAAATTTTAGATTCGGAACTATCAAAAATTAGGAATAACTTTGAGAGCCTTGAAAAAGAAAACTTGAATCTTAAGGAAACCATCGACGCTAGGAAAAAGGATTTTATAAATCGATACACCTCACTTGTCACTGAAAACTCAACATTAAAAACCAGAGTCCAAAATCTTGAGAAATCCCTGAATAACTTTTCAAAAGGAGGAAAATCTTTCAAAATGTTATTGGGAAATCAAATTTTTGCTAACAATAGAAAAGGACTAGGTTTTGGGAAATCACAAAATGATGATAATGCAAAAAGTAAAAGTGTTTTTGCTCGATCTGAAATAATTGGAAATCATGTTGAAAATCATAGTCATAGGAACACAAAATTTAATCAAGTCAATTTAATGTGCACGTTTTGTAGAAAATTTGGACATAATCGAAATAATTGTTGGTATAGACCCAAACACGTGAAAACTATACCAATTTGGGTTCCAAAAGGCACAAATATAAAATCTTTGAAAGTCAAACAAATTTGGGTGCCAAAAGGAACATATATAAATAGTTTTGGGTCTCCACAAACATATGTTTCATATTCTGCCACTAACAATCATGGACCTATAAAAACAAATAGGTCACATAAATCTTTCATCGTGTAGGTGTGGTGGCAGGCTAAGGAACAACAACACTGTTCTCTGGATTTTTGATGTTCCAGAAACACAACGGGCGACAAAGCAAAGTTCCTTAGCCTAGTACAAAGGTGACAGAATCACAATGGACAACAACGAAAAATTATCGTAAAGGTAAAACAGGTAAAATTGTTTTGAACGATATATTAAATATGATAATCTGCACCATATTCTGAATGAAATCAGCAAAAGATTGTGATGTTAAAAAAAAAAGGATGATTTTTTTAATTCTGACTTATTCTTAATTGATATGGTTTTTTTTTGACTTGTTCTTATTTATGACATTGATTTGTGCTTAATTGATGACCAATCAGATTTTCAACTTTGAACTAATCCATATAAATTTGTTCGGTCAAATGATGGTATTTGATTACTCATGCTACACGTAGATATATTTTGGTCACTGCTTGTAAATTTACACGATTTCAAATTTCATGTGAAAGCTGTTAAAAAGGATTTTTTTGAGATTGTTGAAACTTTATGAAATTGTTGAAACTTCAAGAAATTGTTTTGAAATAATAATGAAGTTTTAATGACTATTGATAGTTGTTCATCCTACGGTTTCTGAAATTAACACTATGATATTTGTTTGAGTGTTAACATGGCTTCATTTCAAATTTCAATCTGAGATAGTTTGTTGAAATTTCACAAATCTGGTCTTTGACATCCAACAAGTGAATATTGAGTGAAATTTAAATTCAGATACAGATTACACTGGTAATATAGTTGATAGAAAAATTACTAGTGGAACGTGATTAATTATTGAAACATTCATTTGCTGCATTGTTTTTCAAAGAAAATATCTGCATATTTTTCACTTGAAATAATTTTTTAAATAGCAGATTTTCTTATAAAACCCCCCTCGAGAAAATCATGTTTGACCATAGTTACAGATTAATCATTTTTTGAAAAATTGATTTTATAATTTTTGAATTTGATTTTAGATGGCAAATTTTGACTAATTTGACTCCCTTTGATTATCGAAAAGATGAATAGTGATTGAAAAAGAGATGAGTGTTGATATTTATCATATATTATAACTCGAGAAAGTATAATTAGAAAATTTCTTTAGAATTTCATAACAAGAGTTATAAAAACTTTTTGTTGGGTAATAATTCCATGACCATTTCTATTTCTATCATCTTTCTATCGACCATCACTCATCAAGATCATATTTAGTATGTAAATTTGTGGTAGTTTACAAAGGAAATCATTTGTTCTTCAATATCTTTTAATTTGTGAAGGAAATTATTTGTGCTTCAATTTATTATATTTAGCAATAAAAATAAATATCCAAAGTATTCACTCTCATTTAAAAGTCCTCACGGTTATGCATGGGTGAATTACTTGGATTTTTGATTATGTGCTTCCATGCTCATTTAAAAGTCCTCGCGGTTATGCATGTATGGAACGCATATCAAATTTAATTGATTTAATAGACAAGTTGATTCTAATCCCATTTAAAAGTCCTCACGGTCATGCGTGGTTAGAAGATACTTGATTTCATTTTTTAAATTAAATTGGAATACTACTAATCTCATTTAAAAGTCCTAACAGTTATGCATGGTTAGTAGATATTCAAATTTCCTGAAATAAATATACCACAAATAGACAGAATTGTATGATTTTTGATGATTTTATCCCCATCACTTCTGAAAGTGGAATATGCGCTTGACAAGGGTAATTATGATTTTTGTTTGAGTTTTATTGAAATTTGATATTTATATTTAATTGAGTTAAATGTTTGATTCATGTCTATCACTTCATCCCTATTTTTATAACACTGTTATTCTTTTGCTGATAACAAAAGGGGGAGAGAAAAGTTAAGATTTTATCAAATAGAATTAAGCAAAGGTCAAATAATTTTCCATTTGCATATAGGCTCATTTATATATTTCTATTTGTATGCATATATGTAGGGGGAGTATCATGTAGAGAGGAAGCATTCAAATAGGGGGAGCAAATTGAACGATCAATCAAATACATTTAATACATTCAAAATCTTAAATATATGTTTGTTATCATCAAAAGGGGGAGATTGTCGAATATGCGCTTTGCGCTTATATGATTTTTGTTTGATGATAATAAACATATATACATTCGTTTAAATGTATTTGTTAATGTACTATTTTATTTTTCATAGAATAAATAAATATTTGCTGAATAAAATTAAATGACACAGAATTTGAATTCAAACAGAAATTTTATTTAGACAAATATTTATTACAATTTTGAATAGTACAATTTCAAGCTCTCACTATTCACTATGCATTTTCAATTACAATTTCTAATTACATCACTATTTCACATATCATCACCTTACTACATATCACTCACACTCGTATTTATCTTCAACTTCATTCCAGTTTGAATCCAGCATCTGAGTAATCTGCAAAAATATTCTCAAACGCAGTAAAATTGAAAGAGAAATATTTTTGAAATTTGAAAGAAACGATGATTTTGAAAACATTGTTTGCCTCAGTTATTTGGGTTGTTCGTCATCATTTTTGACTGTGCAAGATCTGTGCATATCAGTATTTTTATCAGGGACAGGCAATTATAAGTGGCTGCAGTACACACGTGTACATTCGTATACGTGTGCACTGCCTTGCCAACTCGTGTGCAAAAATCAAACAAAAGCACAGAAATCAAAAACAAGGTCAAACCCAAGATAGGTTCAACTCAAGGCAAATGAATAGACAAAGCAATTGACTACAAACAGTTCAAGACTAAAGCCACTAACAAATGCAACAGCAACATGCTTGAAGACTCCAACACGACCAAGTATGGAGTGTACAAATGCAAATGTCCAAACAACAACATGAAGTGAATCAAGTTCAAGGCAGTAGTGTATATGAATACAACTCGACTACAATAGCCGGTCCAATGATCAAATGAACTAATGAATGGATGCAAAGACAACAGCTCAGTTTAACAAAATGAAAACTACAGTGATCTCAACAGAAGAGGCCATGACCAAGTGATACAACAGCTACTACCAGATAACTACAAGGCATGAAACCATACTTGAAACAGTGGTAACTACACAGAGCTCAGTGCAACCAAATGGAATGCAACAGTGAAGTTCAACATCATCAGAGACAGTGTCAACAACCAAGTAAGTGCAATGGACAGTTCAAGTCAGAGACAACATCAGTATGAAATTGAAGACTCCGGCAAATGTTCAGTACAGCAACAATGAAACTGACTCAAAGCACAAAAGTGCAACAGTGAAGTTCAGCTATGCAAGTGAAACAACAAGCAAAAGTGAAGCATGTACATAGGCCACCAGTGAAACAACTTCAAATAAACTCAGTGACAATGCAAATGCATCAAAGCAAGGAGTCAAACTCGATCGAACAACGAAGCAGCCAAAGAGTACAACAGAGACCATGCGGATGAACAACAAAGGGTCAAAGCTCAATACAACATGAACCAACTCCAAAATGTATCACTAGCATATACTACAGGGATGAACACACGAGAATGGACAAGGCACAAATCAAGTCAGCTACAACACAAAAGTTTTCAAACCAACTACAAGTGCACAGCATACATACGAAACAGAGTACCCAAAGACAATGCCGTGAAAATCAATACTATAGAGATGAACCAATTGTAACAGTGTAGAGATGACCAAGTCGAATAATCAAATATGTGCAAATTTTTGACAAAGTCAAAACAAATAAAAGAAGAAAGATCTCTTCCGTATAAACCAAAGTTGATCATGTCAATCAAGAGTTCACCGTGATAGCCAAGCAAATTGACCACGAAATCAAATCAATACCGTGTGAATCAAGCTACCAAAAATACGAAATTGACAAAGTCAGATAAATCCCAAGCATCAATACAAGATCGAACGACCATTGACAAATTCAAATATATTTAAACGAACGTAATTCAAGGAATTCGAACGCATATATAACCCAATCATCACTGGCAATTTCAATCATCGAGTTCAAGCATCAACCAGCAAAGCAAAAGGAGAAAAGTACATACCGGAAAAGCAGAACGAACTCGATCCAAAGTGAAGAGCTGTAAGCAAATCAAAAGCATCGAAGCCTATTATCGAACGAGATCGAGCGACGCTTCAATTTTGCGCAACCCTAGTTTGAATCGCAAGGAGCAAAAGCAATTTGCAGAAGCCCTAATTCACAAAGAGGAACGAAAGAGGATCGGCCATATTTTCACAAGCAACGGGAAAGAGGAACGAGCTAAAGAGTCAAAAGAAAAGGAATAAAAATATCCTTTTGTATTTTGGGCCTGTCACATTTACGTAAGGGTTTTTTAATTTTGGTTTAGGGTTGTTTAAGTACTATTTGTTTTTTAATTGATGTTTTTATTTTTATTTTTCAAATCAGATATTTGTAAATTACCACCTAGCGTTTAGGTCGTGTCAGATTGCCTAGTTAGAATTAGTTCAGTGAGCAGGGTGTGCGAGTTTACAAAGCTGTATAGGCAGGAGCAGAGTTTGCAAGTAAGCGAAGCTCTATAGGCGGGAAGCAAAGTTTGCGAGTAAGCGAAATTCTATAGGCGAAGCAGGGTGTGCGAGTCTAGTAGAGTGTTTGTGAGCGGGAGCAAATGTTTGCAAGCAGGGTGTGCGAGTCTAGTAGAGTGTTTGTGAGCGGGAGCAAATGTCTGCGAGTCTAGTAGAGTGTTTGTAAGCGTGATACTGTTTAATTCTAATAGAAATCTGTGAATGCAGCAGTAGGCAAGGGTTGCCGAAGCTGGGTAAATTTTCTGTGTGATTTACTTTTCAGCATATTTATTTCTGCAGTTTATTTCTGTGTTTAAATCAAGAAAATTTGCTATAACCATATTCACCCCCCCCCCTCTAGGGTTAATCTAGATCCTACACCATACACCTCAACATATGAATAATAAATATCTATTTATTTTATCATAAGCCTTTTGAATATCAACCTTTAAGCATATTTTATCAGCTCCCTTCTTTTTAAAGTTCCAGACTAGTTCATGGGCTAACAAAGAGTTTTCAAATATACTTCTCCCTCTAATAAATGCACTTTGGCATTCTCCTATGCATTCAGGTAGAATGAGTTCAATCCTATTGTAAATAACTTTACTTAGGATTTAATAAGAGACATTACAACATGAAATTGGCATGTAGTCCTGAATTTGTGCTAGTTTATCTTTTTTTGGTACAAGACAAATGAATTATGGTTCATTTATTTTATTTTTCTACCATCGTCGTGAGCTTCCTGATAAGATAATCTCAGTTTTTCTTTCAGGCCTTGCCAGTGGGTTACATAGAAATGAGAGCCCAACCCATCTGGCCTTGGGCTGGAGTTATAATGAAAGCATTTAACAGCTTCCTCAATTTCCCTACTTTCAATGTCCCTAGTCAGCATTTGGCTTCCCCCTTAAGTAACCAGGCTTTTAGTTTTAATAACAGGTAAATACACTGGATATTCTCCATTGAATAGATCAGCGAAATAAGCTATTGCTTCCTCCTCCAACTTACTCAAATTAGTAACATGTTCACCTTTTTCATCAATGACATTATACATAATATTATAACTTTATCTAAGAGACATTTTAGTGTAGCTTTGAGCATTAATCTCCCTCAATCAAACATTTGAAAGAAATGCGGATTACGGATCTTAAGGCTAGGATTAACACTTGAGGGGGGGGGGGGAGAATAGTGTTTATAAAGAATTACTAAATCCTTTTGAGTTTATGTTAATTTAGACACAGATGTATGTAGTCGACAGATACAGGGATAATCACAGAAATAAAAAAAGATTCAGAAATAAAATAAAAGCAGTAAAGGAAAGAACACACTGGATTTTATACTGGTTCGGAGTTACCCTACATCCAGTCCCGCAACACAAGTACGGATTTCCTTTCAAAAGCAATTGTACAATTACGCCCTCGATTTCAAGGCTACGAGGTACACCCTCCAGAATTTCAATCCTTTGGGTAGAGGTACTTGATTTCCGGGCCACAAGTTTACCCAATTGATTTATCAAGTCTACGACCACACCTTTTCTCGCTTGATTATTTTTCAAGGCCACAATCACACCTTTTCTCGCTTAATAGATTACAAAGAAATCTATAACTCAGAATAGCACAGAGAACCTTGTTGAGATAGTGATAGAGAATCAAACTAGAAGTAATCGAGTATGATTCAATATTGATTTCAGCAGAGTAATGGAAAGAATATGTGTTAAGAAATGTGGAAGAAGAAGAGGAGTTAAAAAATAGAAAATCTGATATAAAATTCGTTGAAACTAACCCCTATTTATAGAAGAACAACATCTATGTCCATTCATGAAGAGTTATAGTGACTAGACACTTCTTTTGAAATTTAAATTTGGAACTCAACTGACACCATGTCGACATGGTCACCATAGGCATGTCGAAATCCTAAAGCAATTTTTGATGATTTGATTTTCTTTGAAAATAACCTTTATCTTATATTAAAACTATTTTAAACTTTTCTAATATACTTGACTATAGTTAAAATTCATAAGTAAATATAGAGAATAATATATATATATATATAATTTAACTATAATTTTATATTTAAATCTTAAGTATAAATATTTAAAAGTTAAATATATTATTTTAAAAGATAGTTTAAAATCAGGAGTAATTTTGACTTTTGAAATTAAAGATAATTTTGAGGCTAAAATTATTTAAAATCAATATAGAAGTTTTTGATGCTTTTAAAAGGAAGGTTTTGAAAACATTTTGAAAACAGGATATAATTTTGAAAAATGATTTTGAATAAAAAGATAGCGGATACAAAACAATGTTCCACTAGATTTTTCGTAGGTTCCATCCTACATAGGGTTCCATCCCTTTAACAGGCTCGAAGTGGATTTCATTCCATGAATAAATTGGATTTTAAAATGCCAGTGCTTTTCTATGAGTTTTAAAAAAATTTCTAATTCAAGAATAGATTACTTCAATTCTTGAACTCTTGATATTCTTGATACTCATGAGTCTTCAATTTTGATTGAATCTCTATACTGTATAGTCTTCATTCTTGGTACCTGCATGGTTAAAACCTGCATATACATATATCTAAACTTATAATGTTATTATTTATATTTTATAATCTATTCTAAGGTTGTTGTCATCAAAACCATCATCTCACGGACTAACAATCTCCCCCCTTTTGATGATGACAACCTTTGTTCATAAAATATTACTTATATCCTAATAACTCCCCCTTAATTTTTGCCTAACAAACATTTTATATTTCTGCCCCTTTGTCATCAACAAAAATAAACTCTAAACTTTATAACTCCAAACTATATAACTCTCCCTAATTCTAATATACTATGTGATTATAATAATAGTATTATCATAAATAATCAACACTTAGATCTAATAATAAATCTAATCCTAAACTACTAACTATCTTAAGTTTATAATAACCGTATAGTTATATGTATTAATAAGAAGAACACATATAAGAACATGATTAATTTATTAATCATATAGTTGAATGTACATTTTTCGTTGTAAACGTTTGAAGGAATAAACAACAATGGTAAAGAAAGTGAAAAAACTAATGTGTGTTTTTAAACATAGGAGATCTATGAATCGAACAGTTTGGATAGTGGAAACAGAAATTTCCACATTGTTCGACAAGATTCCCATTCTCGTCAAAACACACTTCTCCAACACACACGACTTGGTCACCATCCTCCGCATGCACTTCTTCCATGGGTACTTCCTCTTCTTCTTCTTCGCTGGCCTCTTGATTGAGTGAAGAATCTTCATCAATCAAGATAGAGTTGGCTTGATTATCCATTATAAATTTTTGCAAATTCCTAAGAATCTTGCCTTGCCTCTCTTGTTCCATTGCAATGCGGAGTTGAATCACTTGAATTTCAGTCATCATTTGAAGTACATCCTTCAGAGAGTCCTCTATTTTAGTTACACGAGCGAGAGTAGTACGTTGAAATGGAACAGACATAGGAGAGTGGAAAGAAAAGGTTGATTTTATGTTTTATTTGGAAGAGGAGGCCATTGATTATTTGATTTTAGAGAGAAGAACAGAAAGATAATAGAAATGATGAATAGAATTTCGAAAATGTGAAGAATATATAACCAATTATTTTGAGTTTTGGTGGGAAAAGAATTTTAAAAAGAAAAACGTTGCATGTCGACATGGGTATATGGGGGATGTCGACATGGTCATTTTTATTTTTACTATTTGATTTATTTAATGTTAATTATTAATTATACTTGTTATTTATATTTTATATTTCAGTTATAGAACAAATACCTAATTCTCTTCTAAATTTAGTAAATATTGATTCATTTAAGGGTTTTGTTTTGATATCAGCAATTTGATTCTTAGAATTTATATAATCGAGAGTAACTACTTCCTTACTTATATTATCTCTGAGAAAATGATGTCTGATATCAATATGTTTAGTTCAAACATGTTGAGCAGTATTTTTGGATTAATTTATCGCATTCGTATTGTCACAATAAATTGGTGATTTTGAAAATTTTAAACCAAAATCTTTTAAAGTTTGTTGCATATATATTACTTGAGAACAAGCCAAAGCAGTAGAAATATACTCCACTTCAATTGTTGATAAAGAAACTGTGTTTTGGTTTTTACTATGCCAAGAAACTAGAGAATGCCCCAAAAAGTGACAAGTCCCGGTTGTACTTTTTCGTCTGATTTACAACTAGCATAGTCAGCATCACAGTAAGATATTAAGTCAAAAGAATCATTTTTAGGGTAAAATAAACCATAATCAGATGTGTGTTTAACATATCTTATGATTTGTTTTATGGCTTTTAAGTGGGTCTCTTTAGGTTGGGATTGATATCTGGCATAGAGATAAACTCTATGCATGATATCAGGTCTACTAGCAGTAATATAGAGTAGTGATCCAATCATTCCTCTATATAATTTTTGATCTACATCTTTCGACAGATCTTCTTTACTAAGGCTCTCATTGGTTGTCATGGGAGTGGGTTTTCCACTCGCAGTAGTCAAACCAAATTTACTAATTAGGTCTTTAGCATATTTTTCATGACTAATAAAGATACCATTACCTAATTGTTTTATTTGTAATCCTAAAAAGAAATTTAATTCACTCATATGACTCATCTCAAACTCTTTTGTCATTATTTCAGAAAATTCTTTATTCATTTCAAAATTAGTTGATCCAAAAGCGATATCATCTACATAAACTTGTACTACTTGAATATCATTTTCATGTCTTTTAATAAAAAGAGTATTATCTACTTTACCAATTTCAAAATTAGATTGCAATAAATAAGATTTTAGTCTATCATACTAGGCTCTAGGAGCTTGTTTTAGACCATATAAAGCTTTCTTATGTTTGTAAACATGATTTGGTAATTTATCATTTTCAAAGATTGGTGGTTGTTCAACATATACTTCTTCTTTTACAAATCCATTTAAAAAGGCACTTTTAACATCCATTTGAAATAATTTGAAATTATTATGATTTGCGAAAGCAAGTTGAATCCTAATGGCTTCCAATCTTGCTACGGGAGCAAAGGTTTAATCAAAATCTATTCCTTCTTCTTGATAATAACCTTAAGCGACTAATAGAGCTTTATTTCTAACTACCTCTCCTTGTTCATTCATTTTATTTTTATAAACCCATTTAGTTCCAATTATAGTTTTATTTTCAGGTCTAGGAACAAGTTCCCAAACATCATTTCTAGTAAATTGATTTAATTCTTCTTGCATAGCCAAAATCCATGAATCATAAGTTGATGCTTCTTTTGGATTTTTGGGTTCAATAGTTGATATAAAAGCTACATTACTCATTTGACTTAGTTGATTTCTAGTTTTAACAAAAGATTGCATATCTCCTAGTATATTTTCTATAGTATGATCTTTTAAATTTTTTGTCCTTTTATTAGGATGATTAATTTCATCATTAGTTTCAATTGATTCTTGATTTTAAGTGATTAAATCCTCTTCATCATTTGTATCTTCAAAAATTTTGAAATTTTCATCAAATGAAACAAGCATTGTTTCATCAATGGTGTTAGTTTTTAAATTAAACACTCTGTATGCTTTACTTCTGCTAGAGTATCCGATAAAGATTCCTTTGTCAGATTTAGGATCAAATTTATCTAAATTATCTTTTATATTTAAAATAAAGCATTTACTTCCAAAAATTCTGAAATAAGATACCTTAGGTTTCTTTGAATGAAGAAGTTCATAAGATGTCTTATCAGTTAGAGGTCTAATTAAAATTCTATTTAAAATATAACAGGCGGTAGCAACTGCTTCTGCCCAAAAATTCTTTGGTAAATTACTATCTGAAAGCATAGTTCTCGCACACTCTTGAATCGTCCTATTTTTACGTTCTACTAGTCCATTTTGTTGTGGAGTTCTCAAAATCCCTTTTTACATAATTCCTCAAACTTTTCATTTTCAAATTCACCACCGTGATCACTTCGAATAGTTATAATTTTTAGAGAAAATTGATTTTGAATTCTTTTTGAAAAGGTCTTAAAACATTCAAAAATATCACTTTTATGTTTCAAAAATATTGTCCATGTAAATCTAGAATAATCATCTACAATTACAAAAACATATTTACTATGATTTATTGACAAAATTTGAGATGGACCAAATAAATCAAGATGAAGTAATTCAAGAGGTTTTGAAGTTGAGATCATATCTTTTAATTTAAAGGAACTTTTCCTAAGTTTTCCTAATTGACATGCATTACATAAGCTATCTACTTTAAAATTCATTTTAGGGAGACCTCTTACTAGATCATGTTTTGACAGTCTAGATAAGAGTTTGAAATTCAAATGCCCAAATCTCTTATGCCAAATCCAAGGGTCACTTGTATTTGCCAACAGACACAGGTTGTCATTTGAAACTTTCATACTAAGAATATAAATATTCTTTTTCCTACGCCCTCAAATATTATGGTTGAATTATTATCTTCGATGTAACATTTATGTTTTTCATATTTAGTTTTATATCCTTTATCACAGAGTTGACTTATACTTAGCAGATTATGTTTTAGACTCTTAACTAGAAAAACATTAGCAATAGTAGGAGTTTCAGAATTACCGACTTTGCCGATGCCAATCACATATCCTTTTGAATTGTCTCCAAAGTTAACCAGTCCTCCGTCTTTGTATATAATATCATTCAGTTTATCTGGATTTCCAGTCATGTGTCTAGAACACCCACTATCAAGTATCCATTTGTTCTTTCTGATCTGCACAATTTATCCTTTGTGGATTGGTTCCTCAATAACCATAAAGGATGATTCCTGCACATCAAACAATTTTGATAGATAACTTGAATTTGAATATTGATTATATGCAGACTCATGAAACAATGATGATTTGAATATTTGTAAACTAGTATTAACATATAGCCATTTTAAAAACTTTTTTCAAAAATCAGATTATGAAACTTTGAAAACCTCGCTTTGATACCAATTGAAAGAAATGCGGATTACGGATCTTAAGGCTAGGATTAACACTAGAGGGGGGTGAATAGTGTTTATAAAGAATTACTAAATCTTTTGAGTTTATGTTAATTTAGATACAGATGTATGCAGTCTACAGGTACAGGGATAATCACAGAAGCAAACACAGATGCAGAAATAAAATAAAAGCTGTAAAGGAAAGAACACACCGGATTTTATACTGGTTCGGAGTTACCCTATATCTAGTCCCGCAACACAAGTACGGATTTCCTTTCAAAAGCAATTGTACAATTATACCCTTAATTTCAAGGCTACGAGGTACACCCTCCAGAATTTCAATCCTCTGGGTAGAGATACTTGATTTCCGGGCCACAAGTTTACCCAATTGATTTACCAAGGCTACAATCACACTGTTAACTCCTCCTACTCAAGTTATCCCTCCTACTCAAGTTATCACTACCTCTATTCCACAGAGTGGTTTGTAACTCGATGCGCGTAGTTTACACGTTACACGACACTTTGGATTTCTCATCACTTCTATGCACTTATCTTCTTGTACTTTAAAGATTTCTAAAGCTTATTATTTTAATTCCAGATTCTCCTATGGGGCGCAGCGGCTCGTACTATGATGATTTCCAGCGCTACGGGAGACGTAGCCAGTATGATTACAGGCGTTACCTTCCTTCTTACAGAGAGTCGGATGAAGAGAGGGCCATCAGGAAAGCCAACGAGAGACGAGCATATGAAGAACGTCGCCGAAGGGAACAAGAAAGACATGATCTTCCCCACAGAGATGATGATACCCAAAAGAGAAAAGCTCATGATGAGAGAGGAAAGAGTCACATAGACGATTCTTCTAGCAAGCGGGCTAGACTTACTGAAGAAACAACTCCTTCAGCTTCTGAACATGTCCCTGCTCAATCTCCTGCTCCCTCTCGCTCCGACATTCAAGCAATCATCAACCGGCCCGCATACCAAGTCGGGCAAGGTCCTTCCACTCTTCAAAGTAGATTTCCTCAGTGGTGCCTGAGAGGGGTTCGATTTGATCTCGACTTGGTTCCTCTCGACAAACCGGCTATGCTGCGAAATCTTGATACTGTCAGGACCGATATCGAAAGAATGTCGAACTGGCAAAAACTCGTCGACGAACTTCAGAGGGTTAACCGAGCCAATCTCGAGGCCATGCTAACAATGGAGAATGATAAGGCTGAGTGGCAGAAGACTCTCGAACAGCATGACGCCGAAATGAGAAGTATTGCTTCCTACAATGAAAAGCTAGAAGCGGAAGTAGAAAAACTTAAGGAAGAATTAGCTACTTCATCTACTTTCCATTCTCAAAAGGAGAGCATGCTTCAGCAACAAGTACGAGATGCGCATGCCAGTCAAAGAGCAGTCGAAGATAAGCTTGCACACAAGGAAAAGGTCATGGAAGAATATCGTGCTGAAACTGTACAACTGCGAGAACAGACCGGCTCTCAAAGCTTGGAGATAGAGTTGTTAAAAAATCGACTTGCTATGGCCGAAAAGGAGCACGACGAGGCTGTTGCTGGTAAACTTGTGGCCGAAGAGGCTCATCAAGCGACCAAAGCTGATATTAGCTCCACATTATTCGATTTTTATCTGCACAGCATTTTGGGACGTGGCAGCCTTGCCTTTCTAGGCCCCAAGTATGAAATCACACTGGCTGAAGTTTGGGAGGCAGCACTTGATTTGCTTGGTGGTAAAGGTGCTGGATATGCCGAGTCAGCCCTTGAAGAGCATTATCTCGATGATGAAGCCCGTGCCGCTCTTGCCAAGGGAAAAGAGCAGCTTGCTAGAGCGCGGGCCGGGACGGCGGAAGAGGAGCGTTCTGAGAAAGAAGTACCGCCTACTACCTCTGAACGTCCTCTAGTTTCTCCCGAGGTGGACATTACAGGCTCTAGCGCTCATTCGCCGCCTCCTACAAGAACCGGGGTAATTACCCCTACTGATGAAGAGGCTTTGGAGGACATTGGGGCTCAGAATTATGAGATTGAACAGACGAAGCCAACATCTTCAGGTAATTTCGACATTGGTCCGATTCAGGCGGATTACCTGCTTATTCCTCAAAAATTTGATGAGCTTCTTGATTACCTCTTGAATCTCGATGAACCCATATCTCCCTTCTTTCGGGAAGATACTAACATTTTCAATTTTTCTTCTTCTGCAGTTGAAACAACAAGTGCCGTGCAGACTTCGCCTTCTCTGGTTATTCCTCCTCCATCTCTTCAGGTGACTCCTCCTTCTGCTTCACAACCTGGGTCACAAGAGGAGAAAATTGAGGCTCTTCATGGCTTGGATGACCCTATTGCTTCGCAGGAGCAAAAAGATGAGGGACTCGAAGGAGGCGAGATCTCTCCGGAGCGGACTCCTTCTGACGACGTAGTTTTGTCCGCTCTCGTTACTCCAGGGAGTGAGTCTTCTTCGAAGAGAAGAAAGAAGCATGGGACATCGAAGAGGAGGGGGAAGAAAATTATCACCACTGAAGAGGAACCGGAAATTGCACCAGTTGCACCTCCCTCCCCTTCTTCCCTTATGCCTTCAGACCAACCTGAAAGACCTGAAAAGCTAACCACTCGGCCGGGTAAAGGGTCTAAAGGCGGCAAGAAGAAATGAAGAGTTGAGCTTTTTGATTCCTTTTTTGTGTAATGGTCAGATGTTGTGCAGGCACTGGCCCCTGCTTTTTATTTTGAAACCTGTATCTGCAATATCTACAATTGAATAAAATGATTCTTTATTTGTACAGACTTTTGTTTGAATTTGAGAATGCATTTATTATTCATTTTTGCACAAGTTTATTTATTCGATGTTGCGGTGAGCTTGTGGTATGTTGTTTGAGCGTACTTTACCGACATAGTTATACCGCTTTGTATGTAACTATACCATGTTGCCCCTATACCATGAGCTTACTGCAATATCGTATACTTTGAGGGGACTTGCACTCTCGTTTTCTAAAGAATAATTACTTCATTCTCGAAGAGAATTTTCGTAGAGTGCAACTTCCTTCATATAAGTTTCTACGCTATGTCCTTCGAAGAAATCACTTTTTCCTTTTGTGTATGTATATATTTTGCCAAGTGAATTCTTCTATGTGGTAAAGCGGACCTCTGAATGTACTTTAACTTTCTTCCCCCTTCTTTTTTTTTTAGAATAGGTAAATCGCTCTTCCTTTGAAAGTTAAAGTACGCTCTTGATGAGGATTTTTCTCTTTCTTTTTTTTTAATAAAAATTTGTGCCTCTGAGGAGAGATTTTTTCACGTTTCAACACTTGGAAGTTTTATTTCAATCTCGGTGAAACGCGGGCTTCTGAAGAGGTCTTTCTTTTTAATTGTGTCCCCGGGAGGGGGTTGTACCTCTGAGGAGGGATTTCTCACGTTTCAACACTTGGAAGTTTTATTTCAATCTTGGTGAAACGTGTACCTCCAAAGAGTTGTGCCTTCGAGGAAAGCCTTTTCACGTTTCGACACTTGGAAGTTTTATTTCAATCTCGGTGAAACGTGGGCTTCTGAAGAGGTCTTTCTTTTTAATTGTGTCCCCGGGAGGGGGTTGTACCTCTGAGGAGGGATTTCTCACGTTTCAACACTTGGAAGTTTTATTTCAATCTTGGTGAAACGTGTACCTCCAAAGAGTTATGCCTTCGAGGAAAGCCTTTTCACGTTTCGACACTTGGAAGTTTTATTTCAATCTCGGTGAAACGTGGGCTTCTAAAGAGGTCTTTATCTTGTTTTTCATTTCAACTTTGGTGAAGTGAAATTCCGAAGAGCGGTTGTTACACTTCAACTCCTGGCGAAATGTGCCTCCGAAGAGGGCTTTTATTTTGTTTGCATTTCAACTCTGGTGAAGTGTAATTCCGAAGAGCGGTCATAACACTTCAACTCCTGGTGAAATGGGCCTCCGAAGAGGGCTTTTATTTTGTTTGCATTTCAACTTTGGTGAAGTGAAATTCCGAAGAGCGGTCATAACACTTCAACTCCTGGTGAAATGGGCCTCCGAAGAGGGCTTTTGTTTTGTTTGCATTTCAACTCTGGTGCAGTGTAATTCCGAAGAGCGGTCATAACACTTCAACTCCTGGTGAAATGTGCCTCAGAGAGGGATTTCATCGCCTGGAAGTTACTCTCTCATGGTTGGAGGGTCATGACTTCTCCAATCTTTTTTGTTGAGTAGAGAACTTTCTTTTTTGTGGCGTATGACCCATTAGAGGTCTTTATCCTCCGAAGAGTTGTGCCTCCGAAGAGGACTTGTGCTGCCGATGATGGCTTTGGTTGTTCCTCTGTTCACTTGCTTATGCCTTTTCAATGATCCTCTGCCCCTTTTTTTTTTTTTTACAAGTAACTTGTTTAATCCAAGGAAGTGTGCTTCATTGTCAGGCAATTTCGTGAGAACGAGCACTAGCTTCTTAATTGGATGTTTGTTTGTTCAAACGATCTCAATTTGTTAGCAAAGACCCGTTTCTGTCGAAATCATAGGCCGTTCAATTGAAGTACTTCCTATCTAGGATTTGAATTCAGGGCTCTTGTGACTTGAAATTTGGCGAGAATCACTTGGTCTTTTTATGTGCAAGTTTCACTTCCATTGTCTGCAAAAATTCAAATCGACATTTCAGCAATACATTCTATGTACTTTTTATATCGAAAATAAAGCAAACATGTAATAATAGTAAGGAACACAAGATTTATAGTGGTTCGGCCAGGAAATTGGGCCTACATCCACTTTATATTCTTTCATTATTTACTTGCATCAGTTTTACAATTGCTTTCAACTACAAGAATCATACATTCATAATTCTTTTTACAATATTTCAACAAAATTTTCAAGTAAAGTATGGACGCAAATGGTTGCTGTTCCATGCCCTTGGAATTTGATCTCCTTCAACAGTGGTGAGTTTGAATGTGCCGTCAAGAAGCTTCTGACCTATTACATATGGTCCTTCCCAATTTGGCCCAAACACACCTGTCGCTGTCATAATTCTCTTCAGGACTAGGTCTCCAATCTCAAAGCTGCGTTGGCGAACTTTGGAATTGAAATGTCTGGCTATTCTTTGCTGATGAGCTGCAATTCTGAGATTAGCCTCATCTCTTTTTTCATCAAGGAGATCTAGCGCTTCAAGCTGTAGCTTTTCGTTTTCTGCTTGATTGAAATGGATTCTTCTGTGTGAAGGGACCTCTATTTCTACTGGAATCATTGCTTCTGACCCGTATGCCAATGAAAACGGGGTGTGCCCAGTCGCAGTTTTGTGAGTGGTTCTGTATGCCCATAGTGCCAGTGGTAGCCTATCGACCCAACCGCCTTTTGCTCTTTCAAGTTGCTTCTTGATGGTTGACTTAATAATTTTGTTCACGGCTTCCACTTGCCCGTTTGCCTGCGGATGAGCTACTGCTGAGAAGCTTTTCCGGATTTTGAATCACTTGCAAAAATCTTGGAATTCTTCACTTTCAAACTGAGTTCCATTGTCTGTAATTATTTTTTGAGGCACCCCGTATCTGCAAATGATGTTTTTAGTCACAAAACTTATCATCTTCTTTGAGGTGATAGTAGCCAGTGGTTCAGCTTCTGCCCACTTAGTAAAATAGTCTACAGCAACAATGGCATATTTAATTCCAGATTTGGCAGTTGGCAACGGTCCTACAAGGTCTATTCCCCATATCGCAAACGGCCATGGACTGACCATCTGTGTGAGTTCAGTGGAAGGAGCCCTAGGAATTTTGGCGAATTTTTGACATCTGTCACATTTTCGGGAATACTCTGCTGCATCTCGATTAATTTCTTGCCAAAAATATCCGTATCGGAGAATTTTCTTTGCTAATGTTTGGCCACCTGAATGATCACCACATTCTCCTCCGTGTACCTCTGCTAGGATTGCTTTAGACTCTTCCCTGGATACACATCGAAGTAATGGCATTGAGAATCCTCGTCTGTACAACCGGCCATCCTGGATTACGTATCGAGAGGCTTTTCTCAGTAGCTTTTGTCGTTCTTTTGAGTTCCCTGGTAAGGATCCATTGAGCAGATATTCTATTATCGGAGTCATCCATGATTCTTGCTCTTGAGACATGCTCATGATCCAATCAATTTCCATCTCATCAATGCTAGGAGTCGACAGGACCTCCACCGGAGTTAGCCCCAGAAATTGAGCTTCGCCTGTGCTCGAATACTTCGCGAGAGAATCTGCTTTCATGTTTTCTTCTCGAGGAATGTGGCTTATCATGTAATGATCGAAATCACCCAGGAGTTCCCAAGCCTTTGACAAGTAGGCGGGCAGATTCCCCCCTTTTGCTTGGAATTCCTTTTTGACTTGGCATACAATAAGCTGAGAATCACTGAATATCTGTAGCGCTCGGATGTTTAATTCTTTAGCAATCCTTAAGCCAGCGATAAGGGCTTCGTATTCTGCTTCATTGTTTGTTGTAGGAAATTCCAATCTTAGTGCATAGCATAATGATCGACCTTCAGGAGTCTCAAGTACAACTCCGGCTCCAGAACAGTAGTCGTTTCTCGCACCATCGACATATAACTTCCACTGGATCGGGGAATTGTCGACCGTTTCTTCCTCACTGTTACCCTTATCTGTAAATTCTGCAATGAAATCTGCTAAAGCTTGTCCATTGATCGCTTTCCGGGGATGATAAGTGATGTCATACTGACTGAGTTCAATATTCCACTTTAGAAGACGACCCGAATTTTCAGGGCGAAACAGGACTTGCTTTAAAGGTTGATCAGTGAGGACTCTGATAGGATGAGCTTGAAAATATTGCCTCAACTTCCTAGACGCAATTAGTAAGCAATAGGCGAGTTTTTCCAACTTAGAGTAATTCATCTCTGCCCCAGTGAGTCTTTTGCTGATATAGTAAACTGGATGTTGAATCCTTTTGTCTTCCCGTATCAGCGCTGCACTTAAAGCATGAGATGATACTGCCAAGTATATAAGAAGATCCTCGCCATCGCCAGGCCTAGAAAGTATTGGAGGCGTCTCCATATGGCGAATCAATTCATCAAAGGCTTTTTGGCATTCGGGAGTCCAATCGAAGTTTTTCTTTCCTTTCTTTAGGGCGTCAAAGAATGGAATGCATTTATCTGTGGCTTTGGAAATGAACCGACTTAAGGCGGCGACTTTTCCATTGAGACTTTGCAATTCCTTCTTTGTTCTAGGAGCTTTGACTTCTTTCAATGCAGTAATTTGAGCTGGACTGGCCTCAATGCCCCTAGCGCTCACGATGAAACCTAAAAACTTGCCGGATTCCACTCCAAATGAACATTTTAAAGGATTGAGCTTCATTCCGTATTTTCGGAGGACAGCGAACATGTCTGCTAAGTGTTCTATGTGATCCAATGCTTTCTTAGACTTTACTAACATGTCGTCGACGTAGACTTCCATAGTCTTGCCCAGCTGCGGTTTGAACATAGCATTAACGAGTCTTTGGTATGTTGCCCCTGCATTCTTCAATCCGAAGGGCATAACTCTGTAGCAGTAAAGACCGGTGTCGGTGATAAAGCTCGTGTCCTCCTGATCTGGCTCATGCGTCATGATTTGGTTATATCCGGAGTAAGCATCCATAAAAGATAACAATTCGTGTCCCGCTGTTCCGTCTACCAGTTGATCGATTCTGGGTAATGGGAAGCAGTCTTTGGGGCAGGCCTTGTTTAGATCGGAAAAATCGATGCATACTCTCCATTTTCCATTGGCTTTCTTAACCAGCACTGGATTTGAAACCCAATTCGGATATGTAGATTCTTTGATAAAATTATTCTCCATGAGCCGATCAACTTCTTCTTTTAGTGCCGCTGACCTTTCCGGACCTTGAGTTCTCCTTTTCTGCTTCACCGGTGTAAATTTTGGATCAATATTTAGAGCATGCACTGCAACTTCTGGGGATATTCCGCACATATCGGCGTGAGTCCAAGCAAAAACCTCCAGGTTTGCCTTTAAAAAAGAGATTAAGATATTCTGAATTGACGCATTAAGTTGTGAGCCCACATTCAACACTTTGTTTGGGTCCTTTGGGTCAATAGGTATTGGTATTGTCGTTTCCACCGGTACCACTCTATTTTCCTCTGCACTGACTTTTCTAGGGTCCATCTCCTTCCTTGCTCCGCTGTGCTCGCCAGTGCAGGGTCCGCTCTGTAATTGCTACAAGGCTGGTTCTTTGATGCGGACTGGGGCTGCCGCATTCTTTCCCATTTCTCTTTTTCTACTTTCTCGTAGCTCTGTCAGATAGCACTCTCGCCCAGCATTTTGATCACCTTTTATAACTCCTACTCCATTATCTGTAGGGAATTTAATAGTGAGGCACCACGGGGCAAGAACAGCTTTGAACGCTGCCAGAGTTGGGCGACCAAGGAAAGCATTGTAAGCAGAAAATTCGTCGACAATCACAAAAGTTTGCTTGCGGACCACTTTTCTCTCTCCTTCTCCAAGTTCCACAAACAAATCAATGGTCCCTACCGGCTGCTTTGGCTCCCCAGTGAAACCAGCAATTTTCTGCGATGAGGCTTGCACATCAGCCATAGGGATCTTCATTTGGTCGAATGTTTTCTTAAAGAGAATATTGCAGGATGCGCCACAATCAATGAGAACTCTTCTGACAATAGCTGGTCCGATACCAGCCGAGATGACTAGAGGATCCAAAGTAGGAGCTTCAATACCTGCGGAATCCCTGGCTCTGAACACAATATCATCATCGAAAGTTCTTTGTTGCTTCAAAGGCGTAGCACCTTCCAAAACAAATACATCTTCCTCAGTCGGCACATACTTTAAAGCTCTGGTATACCTTTCCATCTCACCCCAGCTTCTGCCTGCTGGGTGAGGTCCTCCTGTAATGACATTAATAATGGGCCTTCCAAATTCATGCCCTGCAGCCTTCTCAATCATCCTAGGCTGTTGAGTAGGAGCTTGTTGCCCCTGACTAGATGAAGCAGGATTGTTGTTATTCTTTTTCACAAATTGCTGCAGTTTGTTTTCCCTTAGCAACTCTTCAATCAGATTTTTCAACTGGCGGCATTCGTCGGTCTCGTGACCGGGTTGATTATGGAAGCGGCAGAACTTTCCACTCTGTATAGCCTTTTTCCCGGTCCTTAGAGGAGGAGGTTTAGGAAAGTCAACGGAATCTTTAATGGCAAGGTAGATACGTTCCGGCGTATCTGATAAAGGAGTATACTCTGATGGCTTGAAGGATCGGGGCTTCTTCAGATTACACTGTTTCTTCCCATTGTTATTTTCCCTCTTTCGCCCTACAGATTCATTCTTGCGTGGAGCAACAGTGTTATCTTCAGCTTTTTCCAACACTGCCTTTACCGGTACGGGACGGCTTTCTAAGCGTATGAATTCATGTGCTTTTTTATAGAATTTTTCAAGGGAATTCGGTTCCTTCATGTTTAGCCATTTCCCAAATTCGCTTGACTTGTCAATACCCTTCATCAGATAAGTCAATATCATTCGCGGTTCTGCATTGTCCATCTCAGCCAGCGCTATATTAAAGCGGTTTAAGAAAGATCTGATAGTTTCCCCTGGATTCTGTTCCAAACTTGACAGTGACATGATATCCTTAGCTTTTGAGGCGTATAGTCTGAACTGCTCCTTGAACTTTCGAGTTAAGTCAGAAAACTGATCGATAGATCGGACTGGAAGTTTGGTGAACCAAAGCAGAGCTACACCTTCGAGATACACAGGAAAATATCGGCACTTTATTTCATCAGAGGCTCTGGCACCAGTCATGTGCCAATCATATTTATACAAGAATTCATTCGGATCACTTGTCCCTTTGTAAGCTGGGATAGTTTGAGGGACAAACTTCCTTGGAAATTCCGCCTTCAAGATTTTCTCAGTAAATGGAGTTTTACTTGGGGCGAAACCCCATTCTTTCTCATCTTCAACCCTTTGCATACTTTCTTTCATGATTTGCCGGACCATTCCAGAAAGATACTCCTCATCATGTCGAGTTCCAGATCCACCAACCTCAGGAAGCGTTTGCTCAAAGGGACTGGCAGCCCTTTCTGGAGCATTCCTTTCATTAGCATCATGAATGTTGCCAGCATAATTCCTTCCATTACCAGCCGGTTGATTGTTTGCCCCGAGCAAATCATTCAACTTATTCAGAATTAGAGCATTTTGGGCACTCTGAGCCTCTAATTGTGCATTCTGGGCGTTTATCTGCTGGTTCAGCCCTAATATTACAGCATCCAACTCCGCTTTCGTAACTCCGACAACTGGAGTGGCTTGATTCGATATAGGGGAAGCGGAGGTTCCCTCTTGAATATTCCCAGATCTGACAAATCTACTCTTCCTTCCAGGAGCCATAATCTCGGATAGACTTCTGGTTCTCGAGGAAATTCTCTCTACAAACCTCTGTGAAGCAATGATGATAACTCGCCTGAGTTCAATTCTCAGTGAAAGCACCAAAAATGTTAACGCTAAAATTTGAACGCTAACACCCCGGTGTATGAGTTGTAGTTGTGAAAGCACCACCCGATAGCTCGGGAACAGATTACAAGCAGATAATAGCAGAAAAATAGTAAACAACAACAATTTTATAGTGGTTCGGCTTAAGGGTATAGCCTACGTCCACTTTAAGTACTTTTATTAATGGTCTCGTAACAAGCTGATACAATTCTTCCCAAGTACAATACACTTAGAATTACAAGAGACTTAGAATAAGTAGCTTAAACTTCGATGAAGATGAGAGTTTTCGAATCCATGTTGGATGTAGGTGATCTCTTCTTGAAGTTATTTGTAGCGTTCTTAGTGTCTTGGGAGCTTCAAGTGTTAGATTGGTTTGGAATGCAGCAGAGTATCGGCGCTTGAAGAGAGTGAGCCCAAAAGTCCTCTTCTAGTTGGAATTAGGGGTGTATTTATATGCTTTGCTCGGACTTAGGTCGTAGGTCGTGACTGACCTAAGTAAGGTCGTAGGTCGTCTCCGACCTATGAAGCTCCGGTTTTCCTTTTTCATGAGTAGGCGCATGCTTTTTTCAACAAGTTCTAGGTCGTGCGCGACCTAACACTCAGCGGCATAGTAGAGGCGGCCTCTTTATTTACGTGTTTAGGTCGTTAGCGACCTACCCTAGGTCGTGAGTACTTTCCTGTAGCCATAGCTGATCTTAGGTCGCTGAATCCCTTAGGTCGCAAAACTTCATAGGTCGGTGGACAGTTAGGTCGCATAAAGTCTTTAGGTTGCTTGCTTGCTTATCTGGTTAGGTCGTGAAGCTTGGTAGGTCGCGGCCTCCTTTAGGTCGCAGCTCTCTGTTAGGTCGCAAAGCTTGATAGGTCGCTCCATATCTTCAGGAATTAAGTCGCTACTCCCCATAGGTCGTAGGTCGTGACAATGCTTAAGTCTTTAGGTCGCATAGCTGCTCCGTGGAGTTAGGTCGCTAATACAATTATGCCGTTAGGTCGTTGAGACCATTAAGTCGTCAGGTACTCTTAGGTCGTTGGGCTGCTGAGTTATAGGTCGCGGAGTTTTAGGTCGTGGTAGAAATAGGAGTTGACATTTGTTGAAAAGAAGATGTCGCCTCGATTACAGAAGAGACAGTTTTAGAAACATCATCTTTGAAAAGTTCTTGAGATGTCACAATTAAATCGCTCAACCCCTCAAAAACATCATCGCCATCTTGTTTTTTGGAGCTTGCTTTCTTAACTCCTTCACTAGTAGATCGAGGGAGTTCTTCCTCTTCAGTAACTGGGACAAGTACAGACTTGTCAGATGGCCCCGCAACATCTTTCAGAATTGAACACTTAACTAGTGAAGTTTCTATAGAGGTTCCTCCCTGCAAGTGCTCTTTAGTGGAGACTGGGGCATCAGGAGTGCTCGTCGGAGAATCAGGAACCTCTGTTGGAACTTCATGTATTTGAGTGGAACGAGAAGGATGTAGAAGCTCAAACTGATGAAGAAGTTCTTCTTTAGAAATTTTGCTCTTCTTTCTTCAGCGGCCACAGTGCTTAGCCTTTCAAAAACTGACTTATGGCTGGAATCTCTAGAAGGAGGAGGAAGTGCTGGAAAATTAAGGAATGGAATCAGCATCTAGCAATACGAACCAGGTAAAACTTAGAATGAAATTAAAGAGAAAAAAGATCTCACTTCCTACTCTCCAGTCTGCGTAAAATTCTGCGGGGCAACGAATGTAGAAGTATTGATTCAGGAATCCATGTGCACTCTCCGGCAAATCCAAAATAAGTTTGCGGTTCCTCGCACCTCTTACAAGTACAATTGAAGGATGGTCCTTGTTCTTCGCAAAAGTGCACAAGTAACAGATTTCCTCAAAACTCGGAAGACGATCAAGAGTCCTCCTGAACAGAACACACAATCCCATCAAAATAGCATAGCCATTGGAGTGTAGCTGAAAAGGTGAGATCGTCAGTCGAAGTAGGATTTGCCGGAGAAATTCATTAAAAGGAGGAATTGCTCCACTCAAGCACATTTGTCGATTAATGGCAACAAAACCGTAAGGTGGTCTATCAGCAGAGTCATTTGGTCCAGGGAGTAGAACTTCTGCCTCGGCAATGCCAAATTGAACGCATAATTGATTAAGCGCCCGCTGTTTCAAAAGGGTAGGAGTTCTTTCCGGAGGATTCTCTAGTGGAATAGCAATCGGGAAAACCCCTTCAGTGTGTTCTATCATCTCTTCTTGTTGAGACATCATTCTACATAAGCGACTGGATGTTCAGATGAGAAGGTGCACGTTTCCTAAAAAGTGTGAAGTGTTGTGCAGAACTTTAAAAAAAAAAAAAGCAAACATAACTGAAGTTAACCTAGTTGACAATTAGTCGACTATGAGATTTCAGGACTTGTTAATATAAAGCTCAAGTGAAGTGTTAATGCGAACGAATCAACTTTAACTGGATATTTTAGTTTTGCTTTAACACTTCACTTGAATTCATTGGTTCACAGCATTTCGTTCACACAATTCATTTAAGTTAATTACTCTTTATCGACTAATATGTCATTCGATGTGGGCAGCCAATGGCAGTATATTCGTCCCAGTTTTCTGCAAATATTATGTTTAACAGGTTATTAGCATTAGAGATAATCTGCAAGGAAGTACAACAAAATCCAAGTTCAAACAGTTCAATCAAAGTTGTCTCAAAATGTCACAAGTCCTAGGTCGTCCGGCGACCTAGCATAGGTCGGAACCTTCTTAGGTCGCGCTGTGCAAAGTAAAGGATAAGGCATTTCAATCTCGTCATAGTGTTAGCTCGGCCGCGACCTAGAGTCTATGTCGCAAGAAAGTTAGGTCGTGCGGTTCCTAGCTCGAGTAACTCTTAGCTCATGAAAAGTCTTAGGTCGCGCAAATATTAGGTCGTTCAGCGACCTAGTATGGGTCGAAACTATTTCTTAGGTCGCAAGGGTTCTTAGATCACGAATTATCTTAAGTTGCTCAAATTCACTAGGTCGCTAGCTTCCTCTCCACGCAATGCTTCACCGGACCTGATAACCCGCTATCAACTACACCGAAATCCATCATCCTATTCGTGAAGTTCATCATCTTTTCATACCACCAAACCATTCGAAAAACCGATTCAAAGTATCTCCGATCTATCATAAATCTAACTCACTACTGTGCGTTCGTGAATCGCAACAACCACAATAACCAGTAACGATCAAAAATCGATCACGGCGCAACTCAAAGTGAAGCGCGACGCGCAAAATCGATTTGAGGTTCAGAGGTTGGAGTTCGTGGTTCGATGGTGATTATGGAATGAATAAAGATCGAAGATGCTTACGTAATTTGATAGCAAGAATGAATTGATGAATGATTTGGTTGAATTCGTCTTTGAAATCGCAGAATTCTGTTAATGGCAGAGCAAGAAAATTGAAGCAGTTAGGTAATAGGGAGGAAACGACCTAGCAATTTATATGGAGCTAAAAGAAGAAGGCGAGTAGACACGCGAGTTAGCGTATGTTTTAGGTCGCTTACGACCTAGCAAAGTTAAGTCGAAGCACGCGACCTATGACATAGGCCTGTACTTCGAGGGGCAAATGTTAACTCCTATTTCTACCACGACCTAAAACTCCGCGACCTATAACTCAGCAGCCCAACGACCTAAGAGTACCTGACGACTTAATGGTATCAACGACCTAACGGCATAATTGTATTAGCGACCTAACTCCACGGAGCAGCTATGCGACCTAAAGACTTAAGCATTGTCACGACCTACGACCTATGGGGAGTAGCGACTTAATTCCTGAAGATATGGAGCGACCTATCAAGCTTTGCGACCTAACAGAGAGCTGCGACCTAAAGGAGGCCGCGACCTACCAAGCTTCACGACCTAACCAGATAAGCAAGCAAGCAACCTAAAGACTTTATGCGACCTAACTGTCCACCGACCTATGAAGTTTTGCGACCTAAGGGATTCAGCGACCTAAGATCAGCTATGGCTACAGGAAAGTACTCACGACCTAGGGTAGGTCGCTAACGACCTAAACACGTAAATAAAGAGGCCGCCTCTACTATGCCGCTGAGTGTTAGGTCGCGCACGACCTAGAACTTGTTGAAAAAAGCATGCGCCTACTCATGAAAAAGGAAAACCGGAGCTTCATAGGTCGGAGACGACCTACGACCTTACTTAGGTCGGTCACGACCTACGACCTAAGTCCGAGCAAAGCCTATAAATACACCCCTAATTCCAACTAGAAGAGGACTTTTGGGCTCACTCTCTTCAAGCGTCGATACTCTGCTGCATTCCAAACCAATCTAACACTTGAAGCTCCCAAGACACTAAGAACGCTACAAATAACTTCAAGAAGAGATCACCTACATCCAACATGGATTCGAAAACTCTCATCTTCATCGAAGTTTAAGCTACTTGTTCTAAGTCTCTTGTAATTCTAAGTGTATTGTACTTGGGAAGAATTGTATCAGCTTGTAACGAGACCATTAATAAAAGTACTTAAAGTGGACGTAGGCTATACCCTTAAGCCGAACCACTATAAAATTGTTGTTGTTTACTATTTTTCTGCTATTATCTGCTTGTAATCTGTTCCCGAGCTATCGGGTGGTGCTTTCACAACTACAACTCATACACCGGGGTGTTAGCGTTCAAATTTTAGCGTTAACACACACCTTTCCTCACTTGATTGTTTTTCAAGGCCACAATCACACCTTTTCTCGCTTAATAGATTACAAAGAAGTTTATAACTCTGAATAACACTGAGAACCTTATTGAGATAGTGATAGAGAATCAAACTAGAAGTAATCGAGTATGATTCAATATTGATTTCAGCATAGTAATGGTTAGAGTATGTATTAAGAAATGTGGAAGAAGAAGAGGAGTGAAAAACCAGAAAATCTGATATAAAATTCGTTAAAACTAACCCCTATTTATAGAAGAACAAAAGCCATGTCCATTCATGAAAAGTTATGGCGAATAGACACTTCATTTGAAATTTAAATTTTGAACTCAACTGACACATTGTCAACATGGTTACCATAGGCATGTCGATATGGTCACCATAGGCATGTCGACATCCCAAAGCAATTTTTGATGATTTGATTTTCTTTGAAAATAACCTTTATCTTATATTAAAACTATTTTAAACTTTTCTAATATACTTGACTATAGTTAAAATTCATAAGTAAATATAGAGAATAATATATATATAATTTAACTACAATTTTATATTTAAATCTTAAGTATAAATATTTAAAAGGTAAATATTTTATTTTAAAAGATAGTTTAAAATCAGGAGTAATTTAGACTTTTGAAATTAAAGATAATTTTGTGACTAAAATTATTTAAAATCAGGATAGACCTTTTCGATGCTTTTAAAAGGAAGGTTTTGAAAACATTTTGAAAACAGGATATAATTTTGAAAAATGATTTTGAATAAAAAGTTAGCGGCTACAAAAGAATGTTCCACTAGATTTTTTGTAGGTTCCATCCTACTTAGGGTTCCATCCCTTTAACAGGCTCGAAGTGGATTTCTTTACACGAATAAATTGGATTTTAAGATGCTAGTGCTTTTTTATGAGTTTTAACAAAAAATTTAATTAAATAATAAATTACTTCATTTCTTGAACTCTTGATATTCTTGATACTCATGAGCTTCAATCTTGATATCTTGAATCTCTATACCGTACCGTCTTCATTCTTGGTACATGCATGGTTAAAACCTGCATATACATATATCTAAACTTATAATGTTAGTATTTATATTTTATAATCTATTCTAAGGTTGTTGTCATCAAAACCATCATCTCACGGACTAACAACATTTTTCCTTGGCTTTTTGCTTCAACTCCATAGCTTGAATTTGTAATGCATTCTTGAGTTCATGTTGCACTTCAAAAAATTCTTTGTTCAACTCATTATTGTAAGGGTCTTCATCCTGTGCAAATTATGTTTTTTCCAGAACTTGCTGAAGCTGAGTAATTTCGTTTATTTGCTTTATTCTACACTTGTTCCATTCTTTGAGTCTCATTTTTATGTGTGTAAGAATCATAGTCAAGATAAATGAGTAGTTACCTTCAAAGATGTCTAAAGTAGAAAAATCAGCTACAATGTAGTAATCTTTACACAATGGCTACAAATTGGCAAACCTAAATGGCTTACCCTTCTCTATGTTGACTTGGATGAGTTTAATAAGGAATGGGGAGTGATCACTAGTAGAACAATGCAAAATTGTTACTTTCATGTTTGGGAACAAGTTAACTACCTCAGCATTCGCAGGCACTCTATCCAGTTTATAAGCAATCTTTTTAACTTCTCCACTTCTCCATGTATATTTTAGTCCAGTGTGGGCAACCTCATTCAATCCAGCAGCAATGACACAACCATTAAATTCCTCCAGTTGGGATGCCTTCAATGTGAGACCACAAACTTTATCTTCTTCCTTTAACATTGCATTGTCATCTCCCACAGTGAACCAAGGACCATCAATTTGATTTGAAATATTTATAAGATGTTTCCAGAGGCTTGAACGAATTGGTGCAAAATTACTAGCATATATGAATGTAATATGAACTGTCAAACCTCCAGTATTTGTAGCTTTTAATGTGTTTTGCTGATCATCCATGCTTAGTAGTTTACATAACCAAAATTCACAACACCAAGCAACTAGGATTCTTCCTTTGCAAGTAGATGAGTTATTATGATATATACTCCAATTTGCCCCCAAAGTATAATCAAAATTATCTACAGTATCGTTGTTCATTTTATTTTCAAGTAAACCAAACAATGATGGTTTATGTTTATTTCTAAAATTAAAGGGGTCTAATTGTCTTTCATCACTATTAAGACCTCTAACATTCCAGCAAATAATTGTTATTTGGAGGGTGATGCCTTATTACTCTTCTAGTTTCTCAGAGCAAAGTTCTTTGGACCATGCATAATTGCATTTTTATTGAACTAATCTATGTATGCCTGATTTGGTTTAGTGTAAGCGCTTGTTTTGGGATCAACATTCATCTCCTCATCACTGGAAGCCAAGTTTGTATTCATTTTATTAATATGTTCCAATGGTTCAGGTTCCTTTTCATTCTGTTTTGTCCCATCAAGCACCTGTTTCTGTGCCTTATCCTAGAGCGAATTGTTCAAATTCTCCTGTTGCTGGATTGTTTGGTCAGTCACAGGGTAATCCATTTCAGAGCTTGGGGAATAATTAGAGTGTATTTGACTATCAACACTACTATGATATACTGAATCAGTGAAAGTATTGTTTGCACAAAAATTGGTCACAACACTCTTTGGGAGTCGATGAAGAGATAATATCGAAGAATGTAAATTCAAAACGAGTATGATCTAACAAAAACTCCAATCAACAGTAAGGTAAATGTGTAGACAAGCGATTTATAGTGGTTCGGCATGTTGCCTACGTCCACTGTGAAGTTTTTACAGTTTTATTGATTCTCTTTCAACGTTTACAAGTGGTTATAGCAAGCAACAGTGGATTACAAATAGAAATTCGAAATCAACAGCAAGAATATAATGTAGAATGATGGAGATCTCGATCCGGAAGAGTCTAGGCGCTTCAGAATCCAAAGATCCTTTTTCTGTTGGCTCTAGGGCTCAATTTATAGGCGTAGGATGCTGATATTTCGCTAAGAATTCGGGAGCATTTCTGGCGCGTGAGGGGGCCCACACGCCCGGCCTCAGGAAATTTGGGCCCACTTTGGGATCGAATCGAACTCCATTCGAATCGATCATAAAATCATCCAATCGAGGTGAAATTTGGTGTGGTCATTTTTCATCGTGTATGCAAGCTTCTGTGAAAATTTCGTGGCATTTGGATCAGTAGATTGAGAGATATGGTCGATACGAAATGTGCTTCTTGGGGGCTGTTTGGTTCGAATCGATTCGTTCGAATCGATTGCTTCGAACCAAGGATGGCACGCGCCTTGGTGATGAAGTGGAGCGCAATCTTCGTGTCGAACCGCCTTTCTTGCCGAGTTGATCGAGTCGTTCCCAAGATTTCGCCATGCTCGTACCCATGTTTACCGTGTCAACCCAGGGTTTCTAAACTCGGTTGATTCGAACGTATTATCATGTATGGATTCGAGGCTGGGCATTCTGATGGACATGGAGCAAGGTATCTGAATGGATACGAATCAAGGTACCTTGATGGGTTTGAAGGACTCAACCCTTCGGGTTCAAACCAGAGGGGAGCGAGGTTACCGCCACTTTTACCAATCTGAAGTCGATGGGTTCGAACTAAATTCAACTTAGGGGTTCGAACGTGACATAGTCCATCTGCTGATGGATTCGAATGGGACCGAGTCGAACCGAGGTACTTCTTTGGATTCGAACTGATCGATACGAATCAAAGTACTTTAATGGTTTCGAAGTTGATCGATACGAGGGGCGACACTTCGATGGATACGAAGTCATTGGAGCCTAATCGATACGAAAGTGATGGATACGAAACCGGTGCTTTTCCCTTCAAATTGAATCGATCATAACTTGAGCGGATGAACTCGGATTGACTTGCAATTTGAGATGCTGACTTCTAGGATCTTTCTTGTCATGTCCAATGAATTGCAGCTCAAGCTGAACTCGGACAAAATTCAGCGGTATCCATTGTGAAGTGAAGAATGACCAATCTCAGAGACGAATTGTCCTTTGTTCTCGATCGATCTTTTGGTATCACGGCTTTGCCAAAAAGCAGTATAACATTTGCCCCTTAAAGTTCGTCTTGTGGAAACATGACGTGCTTTGAAAAGCTGTGATTTCTCTCTGAACAATCATTGCTCTTTTGTCGAAGGTTGTAACCTTGCTTTGATATGATTGATTGCTGTAGAATAGTGCTTGGCTGTTGGTTGTTGTATTCATAACAAAAATGAGTATTCGATCTCTGTAAATGTTTAAAATCGAATGTTAGTCTGACATATATGCACATATGTTAGTTTGACCCTTGTTAACGTCGTGCGTCCACGAGTCGTTGTCATTTTTGTTTGTTGCTGAATTTCATACCGATTCTCTCCTGAACCGATTTTGGAAATTTGAGTTGAAACAACGCTTGATGGTTGTTTTGGATTATCCTCTTGTCTCGATCCTCTCGTGAATCGATGTAAAAGGCTAAAAAGTAGTTTTTCACATCGATGCGAGTCGAAATGATGGATACAGAATGACGGTTCGTATCGATGAGCTTGGATGAGTATGAAATGTCCGTTCGTACCGATGAGAAAGGATGGATACGAAATTGCTGTTATTATCGATGAGAAATGATGGATACAAAATTTCTGTTCGTATCGGTAGGTTGTGGATGGAGTTGTGAATTTGTTGACGTGATCGTGGGCTTTGAGCCGATGGAGTTCACAATCTTTGGCTGTCGCTGCCGCTTGCTTCGTATCGATGGATCTGCCGTTTATTTTGAATCGATAGAAGTTTTTGGTGAGATTCGAAACTATCGTTCGACTCAAACGTTGGGGGTGACCGGTGGTGATTGATCACATGGATCGGGAGAAGAATTTACCAGGTTCTCTTATGGCTCGGCATAAATATCATGGACTTAGCCATTTTCACCTTTTTTCACTTTTACTGTTACCTTGTACTCTTTGTGTCCTTGCATCGACTCGAAGCTTCCGAGAGCAGTTTGTCACGTCTTTGAATCGATCCAATTCTTTAATCCTTCGAAGTTAAACATTAAAATCACGTAATTTAATGGGTAGTATCGTGTTTAGAACGATGAAAGTCGAAGTTTCAATCCATCCCTCTTGCTGTTATGATCGGTATTAATGAATTTAAGGTCTGTGTGAGTGATAGCAAGTTGTGGGACGGCTATGGAGTCGAGGTCTATTTTGGAGAAGAAAGAGCTGTGAAGCTTTCGAATCGAAGGAAAGCATGCGATTTCATATCGATACGAATGTGAGAGCGGCGATCGGTGCGAAGCCGGTGTTCTCGGATCAATGCGAAACTCAGCGTTTCGAACTGGATCGATACGAAGCTCATCGTTTCGAACTGATCGATACGAATCGTATCAAATCGAACCCGATCGATACGAATCTTATCGATTCGAAAATGGTCAATACAAAACGTATCGATTCGAACATGGTTGATGATATTTCTTCGATTCGATAGAATTTGAACTACAGTGACTGATTCCAAGTTGAAACTTAGAGTTTTGTGCATATAAAAATACTTGACTCCGACCAGCTTCTTCTTTGCATGATTGAACTTGACCATAGAACTGCATATTGGATTACCCTTCGAAGCTCGCCGATGGAACTGTAACTTAAGAAAAATGTAATGAACTTCAACTTGGGTCGATCGTTTGCAAGTGGATGGCACGATTATGACGGTCAGCGATGACGGTCATTTCCGGTTTGATTTTCTGAGTCTTGTCGTTCGTACATTACAGTTTATCCCATAGAATTTGTTCAAGTAATGCACTGCACTGCACGACACATGCACTTTACACCGAGGAATGCACGGGCTTTTTAGCATCTAATGATGATTTCTCGTGAGTCAGCTAGTTATGGAAACTTCAAGTTTGCAACAGCAAGAAACAAAGAGTTCGTGCTTGAAGTACTGGAGATTGAGATTGAAGTTATTGGTCCAACTCCGGATGAGTTACCTGACGCATCCTTCATTAGTAACCCATCAGATTCTGTTCCGTCTAATATTTCGGAAGACATGCTAGGAAGAATATGCTTAAGGCATGGTTTGTCGATGGATGACGTGCTACTGCCGGGGCCAAATGATAGACCGCACAATCCACCGGAGGGATATACCGCATTCAATCGCCACGCCTGCGTAGCTGGGACACTCCCTCCGTTTAACCAGTATATAAGAGAAGTATTTTCGTTTTTGAGGATCGCCCCCTCTCAACTGCACCCGAACGGATACGCGTCGCTCAATAACTTGTTCATTGCATTTATGGAATATCGCCATCGTCCGCCACTTCCGATTGAGGTCAGATACTTGTTTAACTTCAAGAGTCGGGCCAATAGTCCATCTTTCACATTCTTGGAGGCGGTAAGAAATTGCCAAGTGATTACGGGGGCTTGGACTAGACTGAGCTACTTTAGAACGGAATGGTTTTATGTCAGATGCCCCCCAGGGTTCGCTCGACGATGGCTATTTAGACGTAAATATTGTTATCTTTTCGGGTAGTTGATCGAACTGATGTATTTGAAGTCGAACTCACATCTATTTTTTTTTTCAGCCATAATTCAGCGACCTGAAGGTGAATATTTCAAAGAGATAGTTTGGGTATTTCAGGAAATCCCGAGTGAAGAGAGGAATATCGAGCTGCTATTGACAGATAGGAATCTTAGGATTCTCGAACTGATTGAAAGAAGACAAAGCATAATGCTCATTGGTGTCTTAAGGACTGCCTCGAAAGAACGAGTCAAATGGAGAAAGCCTAAAGTTATCGTGATTGAGGAGGCTGACTCGGAGAGAACTCATACTGATGATGAGCCAATGGGCGAATCTGCGGATGTAGCCCAAGATACCGAAGAACAAGGAAAAGGCAAGGCAGCCGTTGTTGAGTCATCTAAAAAGAGAAGATGGAAATCGGTTGTTACGGCTCGATTCGCTCCCGGAGTTAGAATTTCGGAGATGTCTCCTCCGAGAATGGAGAATCTTTACGAAGGGCTCGCCGATATTCCAATTTCGGATGATGTGTCTTTGCAGCATGATGCCGGATTGGAATAACTCTTAGAAGCCTTAGTTTTGAGCGAGTCTCTGCCTACTAGTGCGGTTGACACATCTGGTTGGTCGGGGGGTTGCGCCCACATTCACACTTCACGGCACTACATGATTTCTAAGTGTAATACATTCACTATGAGAGATTATTAATTTTGCTCTATGTTTTTGCTTCGCAGGTACTATGTCTGGCAGAGGTTCGATGCTTGGCAGTCTCCGTAAGAAACGCCAGTCTTCTTCATATTATGAAGCGTATAGGAGGGAATAAGACAGAGATTATGACTATGGGCGCTCGAGTCATGAGCTCTCTGACAGAGAAAAAGATTATAGGCGGCGGTCTCGATCTCGCACGCCACCTCCCAAAACTCACGCACCGCCTTTAGTTCATGTCTCGAGGCCTCCAGAAACTTCACGGCCCAAACCGTCTTCCCAACCACCGAGGTCTGATACTCATCGCAGAACGGAAATCGCGGCCTCCTCATCAACAAAGTAGGCATTGACGGAGTCTTCGGGGGAAGGAGCGGTTAGGCTTGCTCAATTGAGGACGAATTTCATGAAATTTTCTTCGACGGGTTTGTTTTTCCCCCGCATCTAAAGAGGATACCGTCGACAGTTGCTCCTATGATGCATGATTATCCCTCGAACGTATTCTTCCAGTATCAAGAGTGGTCGAAGACTGCTAAGAAAGCATCAAAAGTGGCCTTTGATCGAGCGGCTATGATTGAAAATTTGGAGAAAGAACTTGGTCAAAAGTACCGCATCATTCAGGCGCTCTGCAGTGAGGCCGAGTCTTCTCGAAAGTCGAAGATTGAAGCTCTCGGAAGAGTGGATGAAGCTCAGGCAGCGATGGATAGGATGAAGCGTGAACATTACGCTACGGTGGAGGAAATGGGCCACCAAAATACCATCGTGACTGCCGAGCGAGATGCGGCCTTGAAAGAGCTAAACGAGCTCAAGGCCAAAGTTGCAGAGATTGTGAAGGAAAGAGACCGCTAACGTTTCCGCACAGGAAGCGTGTGACCAGGCAGTGGAATTTCGGAAAGAGAGAGATGCGGCCTTAGAGAAGGTCCGTGAGACAGAAGCCGAAGTCGATGAGAAAGTTCGTCAAGCAGAGACTAAGTTAGAGACAGAGATAGAAGAACTTCTCATCACTTATAATGCTAATGTGCTGAGGCACAGAAATTTGACATGGCTTGATGACTATCCAACGCATCTGTTCAACGCCTGAAATTTATTAGTTGAAGAAGAGAAAGCATCACATCCAGGCGAAGTTTTTGATGAATTCGAGTTGGAGAACCGTATACTGACTGATGATGAAAAGAAGGTTCTCCACGATTTCATGATCTCTCACGCAAAAGAGAGACTAGGCACCTAACACTTTGAAGTTGGTGAGGGATTTGGCGTTGCGCATCCATCTACAAGTTCAGAGATGATCACTTCATCTGGATTGGAGCCGACGCCAGCGACTGAGCCACGGTTGGTCCTAGGCTACGAGCCGGAGCAGCCTCGCTTATCTCCCATAAGGGAGCACTCTTTTGAAGCTGCTCAGTTAGGTACGAGTCAAGTTAACGAAGGTACTCTGCACAAATCTACTATGTGTTTGAACTGAAGTACTTGTATTGAAGCGTGTTCTGACATCTTCTTTTCTCTCTTGTCCAGTGAGTAAAGCAACATCGACAGCGCCTCCTGCAGTCCAAGAGCCACATAAAGAACAGGAGGCCATTATTACTGAAGCGATCGCCATGACGACAGCCACGCCGACTGAGGTGACACAAAGGGGTTCAATTACTTTTGACGAACAAATGATGAATGAACTCTTGAGCCAGCACAGTGACCCCTTTGTTGACATATCTTTTGTTCTTGGCACGTTCCCACCTGCTTCTATTGCATTGTCACAGTCCACCGCTACATATCGTGAGTCTCGTGCTGCTCGTGAGACTGAGATACTTTCTCAAATTGAAGCAGAGATGGAAGCGGCAGTACACGGTGGTAATTTTAAGTGTGTTACGACGGCGGTTGATCCCACTCCTCTTGTGGTGGCATCTTCTGAGGACACGTCAGCCGGAACCAGCGCGCCCGTTCCTTCCCCGGTGGTAGACCCGACTCCTCCGACTCCTCGAGAAGAGAATATTCCTTTAAGTTCAAGTTCGAAGGAGTATATTGATATCATGCCATCGTCAGAGGAAGATCCACCGAAGGGTACGGGGTCGAAGCGGAAGATTGCTAGCGGTTCTAGTGGTCCCGCGCTGAAGAGGAAACTGAAGAAGAAGAAGTAGATGATTCTCTCTAGTGCATTTTTGGCAGCTAGGAAGTCATTTTTATTTTCCTTTCATAGGCTATGTATAGATGCAGGCTTGGCCCCCTGGTGGTAGGAATTTTTTGGAAGAACTTGTACATGAATCATCACATACAGTTAGTTGAAATAAAATTTAATTTCTTTGTTTCAATTCTCATTTCTTTTGTGCTTAAGTATTTGCAGTGTTTGGCTTTCAATCCGGTGTACTTGTGGTGTTTTTACCGTCAAGTAGAGTTTGTTTTATTTGCCAAGTCTGAAAATCTTGATCACATGTTGTGATTGATGAGTAAGTTGAACTTTGGATGTTATATCACTTTGGTTAGTGATTAACACTTAGCTTTTTGCCCCCCAGTTTCGGGGAACAACATTTGTACATCGGTGGTCAATCGCGCTTATTGCAAATCTTAATCATATGTCCAAACACTGGGGACTTAGGATAATTTGCGATCGATAGTCTGGTTCGCACTCTGGGAATTTGAGAGTTATCGATGTTCGCAAACGGTTCGCGCTCCGGGAACCTGGAATTGATGTTTATACTCCACTTCACGCTCTGGGGACTTGGAGTTAGTATTGATATTTCAATTCGCGCTTTGGGAACATTGACTTGGTATTTGTGCTCCAATTCGCACTCTGGGAACTTAGAGATAGCATGTATGTTTGGGTTCGCACTCTGGGAATTTGAGAGTTATCGATGTTCGTAAACGGTTCGCGCTTCGGGAACCTGGAATTGATGTTTATACTCCACTTCACGCTCTGGGGACTTGGAGTTAGTATTGATATTTTGGTTCGCACTCTAGGAACATTGACTTTGTATTTGTGCTCTAATTCGCACTCTAGGAACTTGGAGATAGCATGTATGTTTGTGTTCGCACTCCGGGAACCTGGAATAGATGTTTATATTCCAATTCACACTTTGGGAAGTTGGAGTTAGCCGATAGATGGTCAGTCACACCTTTTTGGGCTTTTCAGGAATTCGTTCATACTCTGGGAACGTTGGATTTGATGTTTACACTCCAATTCGCACTTTTGGTATTTGGAGTCCGTTTGTGCTCCGGGAACGATTTATTGGATGTTTATACTCCAATTCACACTCTGGGAAGTTGGAGTCCAGTCGCACTCTGGGAACGATTTATTGGATGTTTATACGCCAATTCACAATCTGGGAAGTCGGTGTCCGTTCGCACTCCGGGAAGTATTTATTGGATGTTTATACTCCAATTCACACTTTGGGAAGTTGGAGTCCGTTCACACTTTGGGAACGATTTATTGGATGTTTATACTCCAATTCACACTCTGGGAAGTTGGAGTCCATTCGCACTCTGGAATGATTTATTGGATGTTTATACTCCAATTCACACTCTGGGAATTTGGGGTCCGTTCGCATTTTGGGAACGATTTATTGGATGTTTATACTACAATTCACACTCTGGGAAGTCGGAGTCCGTTCGCACTCCGGGAACGATTTATTGGATGTTTATACTCCAATTCACACTCTGGGAAGTTGGAGTCCGTTCGCACTCTGTGAACGATTTATTGGATGTTTATACTCCAATTCACACTCCGGGAAGTTGGAGTCCGTTCACACTCTGGGAATGATTTATTGGATGTTTATACTCCAATTCACACTCTGGGAAGTTGGAGTCCGTTCGCACTCTCGGAATGATTTATTGGATGTTTATACTCCAATTCGCACTCTGGGAATTTGGAGTCCGTTCGCACTCTGGGAACGGTTTATTGGATGTTTATACTCCAATTCACACTCTGGGAAGTAGGAGTCCGTTCGCACTCTGGGAACGATTTATTGGATGTTTATACTCCAATTCACACTCTAGGAAGTTGGAGTCCGTTCGCACTTTTGGAACGATTTATTGGATGTTTATACTCCAATTCGCACTCTGGGAATTTGGAGTTATCCGTAAGACTGTCAGGTGTCGGTCCAGTTCAGCCTTTGATGTGATGGCTTGCCCCCGAGACGGGGTTTCACTTAGTGAGTGGCCGGTCATATCACAGTCACTCGCTATTTGAATAAATTCCATTGTTCGATGGAACTTAGCTCTTTATGTATTGTGATTGTTGAACGTTGTATTCGGTGAATCACAGCTCTAGCTTGAAGAGATAGTACTTTATTGCTAAAATAAGAAAATATAGCGAAGTCAGTGCCCTATCACAAGTTCATACTTCAGAATGTAAAGGAAATTGCAAAGTATTCATAGATTGAATGACTCTGTCATGTGTGACAGCGACGAGGATCTTCATCGTTCCAGGCTTCTGAAAAAGTTGGCCCGCCACTGATGGCGTTTATCACCAATCTTCCGGGGGGACAAGTGGAGTCCTTATGTCTTGGTCGATCGGGTTCATTATTTTGATTTGATGGGCCCGCTTCTCTGGGCTGTGGTGCCCGAACAAACTGTTCCAGCTTCCTTTCTCTGATCAGTTTTTCAATGAGATCTTGTAAGTGACGACACTCGTTCGTATTGTGTCCGTAGCTTTCATGAAACCTGCAAAAAATTCCTGTCTGGATTTGCCTCTCTGACGACGGTTATGGTGCAGGTTTTTGGTACTGAATTGTATTACAGGTTTGTAAATACAAGTTCTCCAGTGAAATATTCAGAGGAGTGTAACTGTCAAACATTGGATTCTTGCGCTGTGGGCCACTATTTTGATCTCGTTTTCTAGTTTGATTCACTCTCTCTTTTCGCCGAGCTTGTTTGTTTTTAATGTTCAACTGAACTTTTCTGGAGCTCTCACCGGACTGTTTGATTGCGACATTGCTTTGGATTCCTTCCGTATTTGGTCCTGCATCAGTTTGCTTCCTAGACTGTTTCACGTCTTCCCTTCTCAGGAATTGAGCCGCCTTGGCGTGGAAACGGTCCAATGATGCCGGTGATTTTCCAGCTAACCAGTTGCCAAACTCAGAATCGGGGTTGATCCCCTTAGTTAACGCCATAAGGATGGAGTTATCGTTCGGATTGCTGATCTCCGCACATGCAGTATGAAATTTCTCTAACTAGTGTCTGAGCGTTTCCCCGGGAGCTTAGGTGAAGCTAGACAGCGTGTTGACATCCTTTGGCCTTGCGACGTGCATGCGGAATTGTTCAACAAATTTCATGGCCAACTGGTCAAATGAAGAGATGGATCGAGGCGGCAGTCGAGTGAACCACATGGTAGTGATGCCCTCCAAGGATATGGGTAAACTACGATACTTCACTGCATCGTCGGCTCTGGTAGCGGTCATCCACCATTCATATTTCAAAATATGCTGGTTGGGGTCGGAGTTTCCCTCATACATGGGTAGAGTTGGCATCCTGAATTGCCGTGGGGGTTCAGCAGTAAGAATATCGTCTGTAAAAGGAGTGTGACTTCGTGAAATTCCCCAATCGTCGTTCGTGAGTCCTTGGCTCTCACGGATCATATGACGTATCATAGTTGAAAGATCCGGCATTTGCTCGTTTTGTGCGACTTGCGCCGGAGTATAATCACGTTCCATACTTAGGGGTTGGGCCGGACGTTGTCGACGGTCCAAATCTTGCCTTCTTGGCTTATAGTCCTTTGGGAAGTATGGTTCAGGAGTACGTCCACTATGACGACGGTCCAGGTTCAACTGATCTTGGGCATCGAACCCTGGCTCAGTCGCGACGTAGTGGTGCGATATTCTGTGGTGTGGTGAGGAACGGCACATCCTCGGGAGGAGGGTCCGGTTTGGAAACTGGCTGATGGACCAACTCTCAGTTGTCCAACGGTCAGTGTCGGTTGGTCTCCAGCGGCTGGCATGTGACTTCCATCTGGCCGGGGTCGTGGAGATCGATTATGATAATCAGAAGATGAAGAACTTTCGCTGGAGGAGCGAGAAGCATGGTCTCTCTTGGATCTCTTTCGCTTCTGCCGATCCAGCTTGTTGATCAGCTCGGCGTTAGCGCGTAGCTGTTCTTCTAGTTGTTGCCGACTCTGAGTCAACTCTTGGAGGAGCAATTGGAGCTCCTATTGGGTAACCGGACCTAATGGTTCCGAATGTCCAGTAGAATCTTGATTAGATGGAGGTAGCGGCGTAGGATTCTGTCTATCCTGTTCTTCTTGATTGATAGCGTTTGAGGTGGTTCCTGTGCAAACCATTTTGAAAGTTGGATTCCTTTCCTAGACTTCGTGCAAATCTGAATAGAAGGGAAGGAAGTTGGATTTGATGATCTGGATCTCTCTCTTAGATTTATTCAATCTGGTATCGATGATAGATCCAAAGAGCATGAGAAAATCTAGGTTCTCTCAATGAAAGCACAAAAATGTTTGCACCAAAATTGGTCACAACACTCTTTGAGATTCGTTGAAGAGATAATAACGAAGAATGTAAATTCAAAATGAGTATTATCTAACAAAAACTCCAATCAACAGTAATGTAAATGTGTAGACAAGCGATTTATAGTGGTTCGGCGTGTTGCCTACGTCCACTGTGAAGTTTTTGCAGTTTTATTGATTCTCTTTCAACGTTTACAAGTGGTTACAGCAAGCAACAGTGGATTACAAATAGAAATTCGAAATCAACAGCAAGAATATGATGTAGGATAATGGAGATCTCGATCCGGCAGAGTCTAAGCGTTTCAGAATCCAAAGATCCTTTTTCTGTTGGCTCTGAGGCTCTATTTATAGGCGTAGGATGCTGATATTTTGCTGAGAATTCGGGAGACCATTTCTGGCGCGTCAGGGGGCCCACACGCCCGGCCCTAGGAAATTTATGCCCACTTTGGGATCGATTCGAGCTCCATTCGAATCAAACAGAAAATCATCCAATCGAGGTGAAATTTGGTGTGGAAATTCTTCAACATGTATGCAAGCTTTTGTGAAAATTTCATTGCATTTGGATCAGTAGATTAAGAGATATGGTCGATAAGAAATACGCTTCTTCGTTGGCTATTTGGTTCGAATCGATTCGTTCGAATCGATTGCTTCGAACCAAGGATGGCACGCGCTTGGTGATGACGTGGAGCGCAATCTTCGTGTCGATCCGCCTTTCTTGCCGAGTTGATCGAGTCGTTCCCAAGATTTCGCCGCGCTCGTATCCATGTTTACCGTGTCAACCCAGGGTTTCTAAACTCGGTGGATTCGAACGTATTATCATGTATGGATTCGAGGTGGGGCATTCTGATGGACATGGAGCAACTATCTGAATGGATACGAATCAAGGTACCTTGATGGGTTTGAAGGACTCAAGCCTTCGGGTTCGAACTAGAGGGGAGCGAGGTTACCGCCACTTTGACCGATCTGAAGTCGATGGGTTTGAACTAAATTTAACTTAGGGGTTCGAACGTGACGTGGTCCATCTACTGATGGATTCGAATGGGACCGAGTCGAACCGAGGTACTTCTTCGGATTCGAACTGATCGATACGAACCGAGGTACTTTGATGGTTTCGAAGTTGATCGATACGAGGGGCGGCACTTCGATGGATACGAAGTCATTGGAGCCTAATCGATACGAAAGTGATGGATACGAAACCGGTGCTTTTCCCTTCAAATGAATCGATCATAACTTGAGCGTATGAACTCGGATTGACTTGAAATTTGAGATGCTGACGTCTAGGATCTTTCTTGTCATGTCCTATCAATTGCAGCTCAAACTGAACTCAGACAAAATTCAGCGATATCCATTGTGAAGTGAAGAATGACCAATCTCAGAGACGAACGGTCCTTTGTTCTCGATCGATCTTTTGGTATCACGGCTTTGCCAAAAAGCGGGATAACAAGTACCATCTGTGTTATGTGTATTCTATCTGTCAATTGGTTCCATGTTTGTATTATCAGCTATAGGTTTTTATGGGCTTTGTAATATATATGGTTGATCTGATGCTTTATTTTGACTTGCGTGTATATTGCTTGATCTTCCCACTTCATCTAGATCGCTTCTCTGATCACTTACACTTTGATCTTCTAGAATTTCTCCTCAACCCTCCATTCTTGTGTGTTGCTTCTTGTACATTGCATTTGTGTGCGCCCAAAACATTGACATTATGTTCATTTTGGAGGAACAAATTCATATTCCACATCTTGTACATATTCTTTGCCATTATTATCCATAGCACGTAGCTTATTAGGTAATTTTGAATATGCTGTAATTTCTACAAGGACCCTTGCAAATCTAAGTTTTCTCAGGTGTTTTTGTATCCTCATCCATCTTTATTGGCTTGCCTATAAGACTAGCAAGTTTTCTTATTCCTTTACTGCTTCCTAATGCTAAGTTAAGGTTCATTAACCTGATCCATATAGGGAGCGAATCTAGCATATCATGCTCCAGTCTTAAATTTGCTTCCCATCTTTTAATAAAAATAATTTACTCTCCATGAACCATGGTCCATTTTCAATAATTTTTTGATAGTCTGATTCCAATTCAAATTTAACGGAATAGTAACCATTTTCTCTTGCAAATATGTTCCATTCCCATTCTTGTTTCCATTTGATTTTGATATATGCAATAAAATGAATATAATATGGCCTTTTCCTACCATATATATGTATACAGAGTTTTTCCACATACTAACAGCCACTGTAAACTCATCCTCATCAATCTCCGCAAATTCTCCTTTATCATCTACAGTTTTTTCATAAAATCGGACATTGTTATCTATGCACTTCTTGCAGTCTGTGGCTTTTATCCAACTTTTAATCTTTTTCGTCGAGAATACTTGAGATCGTAGCGCATCAGCATAAGTCGAACGAATTCAATTTAAGTTAGGGTTAGCCGCCATCTTTTGCTTATCTTTTCTTTTGACCTTTTGTCAATTATCTTCGTATTCTACTTCCTGAGAAGGGAGATCCGATGAAAAGGTCAAGTTCATAGGGTTAGGGTTTGATGATGAAGATGCAGCTGCCATTAAAGCTGAGAATAGTTCATATTTTGAAATATGAGTTTTTGCACTTATAAAATTAAATTTTCAATATTTAAATTTAGTTAAATATTCCAAATTCGAATGAATGAAATTCTGGATCGTTACACCCGCACCGGCTTGGAAGCATAGCGATCGACAAGTCATTTCGAATAGGAAAACTTAGCATTCAGCACGGTTGCATGTGTTCGGTTTTAAATATTAAATCCATGTGACTTATTCCTAGAATCCAATAGATGTCGATGTGTGTTAACAAGTTTAATTCTAAGCGTTGATAGGAGCAAGTGAAAGTGTTAAACTAAGCAGTGTGAGTCACATGTCTCGTACGTGATGAACAGACCATCATGTGTAGATAGCTTGCTCGTGCTAGGAAAATGAGCCACGTTGCATAACGGAACTATGCATTGGATCTTATATATTATCGTCGGATAATTCATAATGGAATCGTTATCCAGAGAAATGGGAAGGTTTTTATTTTATAGGACAACAAAAGAGCAGGGCTAGAGATGCAATGCAACTAGGCCATTCAACATGACTATTATTCGAAAAAGAACCGTCCTATTGATACTCGAATGGAGACAACCAACTCGTCCAGGTTTAATCAAAGTAATCCAATGAGCTTTGTAAGGCGAAGGGTTAGGTTATTGACAACCGACCATCTTACCCAAAGACTCCTCAAGTCAAAATCGAGTATACTTCGTATTGGACTTGAGAGGAAAATACGAAAAACTCGAGTTTTGCTTCAACCAAACCCTTGTTGAGACCAATTAAATCGTTGCCACCATCCACAATTCAAATGACTATGATATGACCACTGATTGATATGCCACCTGTTTCCTGGAGATTTGACCAGGCAACTAGGTGCTCGGCATTGGCGCACGTTCGGCTATTTATGGATCGTTCGACATCTACATATCGGTCGGCATTTGGAAGTGCTCGGCCTCCAAGAGTGCTCGGCATCCAGGGGCACTCAGCATCCAGGAACGTTCGGCAATCCAGGGACATTCAGCATAAAGAGACGTCCTGCGTAAAGAGACGTTCGGCATGGCAGAACTGTCCGGCATCCCATATGGCTCGACGTCCAGACCTTGTTCAGCACATCCATCTCGTTCATCATTCACCTACCGTTCGGCATACAAGGAACGCTCGGCATCTAGAGAGCGTTCGGCATCAAATGATGCTCGACAGGCAAGAGCGTTCGGCATCAAGTGACGTTCGACATCTCTGGACGTTCGGCACGACAGACCCGCTCGGCATTCCACGCAGTTTGGTATCCAGAGGTGTTCGGCATCCTGAAACCATTCAGCATGAAGAGGTGTTCGGCATTCAACCCATATCCATGATCTTCGACTATTGCTCGGCATACGCTCGCCACTCAGCACCTCAGTTCGGTCGGCATCAGGATATCGTCCGGCCTACTCTTTCCACTCAATACCTCACATCATTCGGCATGAAGGCTACGGTTCGGCATTTGTCCACTCGGCACGTTCGGGTCGGCACGCAGAACTTACTCCATTTTGGCCGAGGTATTCAACTACCAGGCCCACCAAGGAAGTCCAACCAAGCTTAGTCAATAGATAGAGAGGTAGGGGCACGGTTAAAAGGATCGGCTTTTTTGAGAACACTGGGGAAACTCTGCCATATTCAACACTCACTCAAGACTTAATCTTTTACTTTGCAATTGTATTCAAGTAATTGGAAACGGATTGTATATGTAATAAACAATCAAGGAAAGCAATAGAAATCAACTTCAAAGTGGACGTGGGTAGTTACGCCGAACCACTATAAATTTGGTGTTCTTGTTCTTTGCATTTAAATTTACATACTGTTTTATATTTTAGTTTACTATCTTCATTAATCTCTCTACACAGTCTTTCTCAAGGGTGTTAGTGGCCAATTTTGGTGCTAACATTTTGGCGCTTTCACTGAGAATCGAATTCTCAGCCTGTTAGGATCTGCTTTGTAGCTACTGGATTGCATAAATCCCCCAGAGGAGATCCAAGATCATTGACAAGGCATCTGTTGATTCTATTCTAAGTTACAACCAACAACTCCACCATGGGGAGATCACGAACTAGATTGGCCTCTCACAACGCAGATTTCCACGAGACTGCTAGCGTGCAGCAAGTTGGGCCTAGAAATCAGCAAGCAACTCAAGGTGCAGGGCCCTCCACCCAAAACCAAGCGGAAGTTGTTTCCCAAACAGAGTTCAACGACTTGATAAGAGAACTCAAGGAAAGTAGAAGGCAACTTACTGAGTAGATTCAAGCCAACACTAAACTTATGACTCAGCTCACTTAGCAGCAGCGTCAGAATGTTGGAGATAACCCTGCCCCTTATTCTGAATCTGATAGTTCAACCTCAGCTGATGAACCTCCTAGACGCAGGCGCCGTGAGGATGAAGGTTCACAGGCAGGTGTCACAGATCGATCGACTAGAGATCAAGCCTATGAGGATACTGGACGCCCGAATCTCTAAGACCCAAATCAAGCAGGACATCAACCCGCACGGTCCCGTGGAACGGAACCCAACTTTCCATCCTCCATACAAACTCCAAACTTAACAGCTATGGTCAGGCAGTTGATGAGAAAGAACCAAAGCTTGACCAATGAAGATTGGGGAGTGTCCAGAAGTCATACTCCCTTTACATATGTCATCCTACAGGCTGAGTACCCCAAGAAGTTCAACATGCCGACTATCCTAGCCTGTTTGCGCCAAAATTGGTCACAAACACCCAAAGTCGTGAAAGCACCCGTTTACGTACTCAAATCAATAATGATTAACACAGAACTCAGCAAAAATCAATATATAATTCAGCTCTAATCAACAAATCACAGTAATTCACGAACAACAATCGCAAACACAAGATTTATAGTGGTTCGGCGTTCGCGCCTACGTCCACTTTGAAGGTTTTCTCTTTATTGCTTTGCTTGATTAAATCGATTACAATGGATTACAGCTGACAATTGCTTTGAAATCTGAATACAACAGCGATTCTGATAGTTAAACTTGAATCCGGCAGAGTCTTGGCGTTCAATGGCGGAAAGATCCCCTTTTCTGAAGGCTTCAGGGTGCTATTTATAGGCGTTGGAGGCCCAGATCTTGCTGAAACTTCGTGAGACTCCTTCTGGCACGTGAGTGGGCCCACGCGACCAACCCCACCAAGTTTCGTCTCGATCTGACATCGGTTCGAAGTGATTTCGAACCCATCAACAAATGGTCCAATCGAGCTGAAACTTGGCAGGAACAATCTTTACCTCATATGGAAGCTACTGTTAAAATTTGGTTGCATTTGGATTTGTGGTTTAGGAGATATGATCGGTTCGAAATGGAGATTTCTTGGTTAGCTGTGTGTTTCGAACCGATCATTTCGAAACCAGGGGCCCGAACCCATGTACGCACGTGTTTCTGCAGTGACGTGGCGCGCACTCCACGCGTCGATCCAGATTTATCTCCGAGTTGACCGCTTCGAATCCATGGATTTCGCTGACTTCGTATCGATGACCGTTGTGTGCTTGAATCAACCAACTACATGGCTTTCGTGTGTCTAGTTCGAACCGAGGGGAGGGAGCTTCCTTCGTATCGATACTGGATACGAGATGAAGCTCCGCGATGGATTCGAAGGTTCATCGGTTCGAACTAAGCACCGGCGTGGATGTTTCGACGCTCATCGATACGAAGATGCAACCTAATAATGGACTGATGGATTCGAACGCAATCAATTCGAAGTTAACTGTGGCCGATGGGTTCGAACATAGCAGGGGGTGATGTGTTCGAAGCAATGGGTGGGTTCGAAATGGATGGTTTCAAAGCCACGGGTTCGAAGTAGATGGGTTCGAACATCGCCTGGGTTCGAAGGAAGGCTTTAGGACGGTTTCGAACCAGATGGGTTCGAAGCGGAGGGTTTCGAGGCTGGGTACTAGCTGATGGGTTCGAACACCATGGGTTCGAAGGCAAGGGCACAGATGGTTTCGAAGGTGATGGGTTCGAAGTACTCCAGTGCGATGGGTTCGAAACAGACAGTGACCACCTTCCTCAATTTGAATCCATCATATCTCGAGCATACGAACTCGGATTGTCTTGAAATTTGAAATGATGACTCCTACGACCTCTCTTGTCATGTCCTATCAATTGTGGCCCGTTCCGGACTCGGACAAAATTCATCGATATCCATAGTAAAGTGAAGTATGACCAATCTCTGAGACGAACTGTGTTTCGTTTTCGGCCAATCTTTTGGTATCACGGCTTTGCCAAAAAGCGGGATAACATTTTGCCCCCCAAAACATGCCTTGCGGTAGGAAGGTGTGTTTTGTAATGCCTCGAGTTGGATGTTCGTATCCGATCATCAACCTGCAAAGAACTTGATAGTTTTCACATGGCCTCAAATGACGATCGTTCGGGATCAAGCCATTTGGGATGAAGCGCGGCCGTTCATGGTCGAGCGCTCAACGTCAAATGACGATCGTTCGTGATCGAGTCATTCGAGGTGAAGTGAGACCGTGCGCGGTCGAGCGTATTAATCCATGCATCGATCGTTCGGGATCATATGCTGTTTGAGGTGAATCGGGACCGTTCGCGGTCCGTGCCGTTCGTGGCATAGGATGAAATAAGACCGTTCGCGATCGATGCCGTTCGCGGCAAATGATGAGGATAGGACCGTTCGCGGCCGATGCTATTTATGGCAAAAAGATTGAATGGGACCGTTCACGGTCGATGCCGTTCGCGGCAATTGATGATCGTTCGCGACCAAGTGCCGTTCGAGGCGAATGGTGACCGTTCGAGGTCGGATTTCATAACCAGTGAGCCATGACCGTTCGCGATCGATGGCGTTCGAGGCAGGAAGTGATCGTTCGCGATCGTGTGCCGTTCGAGGCGAATCTGTGACCGTTCGCGGTCGGGTTTCAGACCTCAAGTGACGACCGTTCGCGATCAAGCCATTTGAGGTGAAGTGAGTTGTGACTGTTCGAAGTCGGATGCCGTTCGAGGCGATTTGCGTGCCCGGGAGGGCTTGGTGTTATCGATGCCAGGGTCACGTTCGGGTGAGTTCCTGGATCGTGTATATGGGCGGTCCATCGCCGTCTCAGTGCATACCTAGGGATCGTTCGCGACCCCATACATGTGTACGTAGCTTAGTCATTCCAGAGTTATCAAAATCAAATAATTATTAAACAGATGAGTTCCAAAAACAATGTCCAAATAAACAAAGTCCAAACGTTCAAATCAAAATAAAACGAAAGTAAAGCATGGATGTCAAAGTGTAAGTTCCCACTACGAAACGGTCGATGATCACTCAGAGCATGCCTGGAGATCGTTCGCGATCTCGCGCATGTGTAAATGATTTAATTGCGGTAGTGGAAGCTTACGACTTGTTCATCGTTATTTCATTCAGTTGATAACCAAACGGTGCCTTGGTTCGGGGTCGCCTCTAGCTGATGTGGACGGTGGTCGCTCGGGTTCCGCCGCAGGAGCTCGCCTCCTTACATACTGAAGGAGCATACCGTTCCTGATATGCCCTTCCACCTCATCCTTCAGGTGCCTACAATCGTTAGTATTATGACCATTTAATTCATGGAATACACAGAACTTATCTGATTTCCTTTCGTCAGAGGTAGGGTCCCTTCGCATCGGCCTACGGTACGGAATCTGTTCTTTGGTATCCTGATAAATTCGTTCCAGGCTCTCGTTCAACTCAGTGTAGGTGGTGAATCGCGGCTCCCTTCGTTGCCGCTTCGATCTGTCTCTGTCATTCTCAATCTTTCTTTTACCTCTATCCTTGTCCGAATCCTTTTTAAGAGGCTTTTCGTCTCTAAATGCAAAAATTTCTATCCCATCTCTTTCTTCTCTCTCGGCATTCGCATCTTCTAATCGTAAAAACTTTTCTGCTTCATGATAGAATTCCTCCAGATCAATGGGTGGATCTTTAGTCAATGAATTCTTGAATTCTGTGCCGTCAGCTATTCCGGACACAGCTGCCATTACCACCATGGACGGATCCGCTCTATCCACTGAAGCTGCTGCTGCATTAAATCGTGCTAAATAACTTCTCAAGGTCTCTCCGGCTTTTTGCTTTAGGGTTGCCAGAGTCATCACGTTCTTGGGTCTCGTAATATGGACCCTGAATTGCCTCATAAATCTCTCCACTAAACCATTCCATGTTCCGATGGATCCGTTCTCCAACTGTCTAAACCATAGTGCAGCGATATCTGTCAAGTATAATGGAAAACACCGGGCCATAACCTCCTCCGATGCCCCCAGTACTTCCATATGCCTCATCTATTTTGTCAGGTGGACCGTGGGGTCCGTTCTCCCGTCATACATATCCAACGATGGTAGTTTGAAATCAGGTGGGTTCCTAGCTTGCCTGATTGATGAAGTAAAAGGGCTTCTATTAACATCTTCCAAATCTTTGTTCACCATACCGCCTCTCAAAGCTCTCCTAACTATCTCTGCTAATCGGTCATTGTCTCCGAGATGTAATCCTTGTTCACTACTTCCAACCTGCCCCCCGAGTTCACGAGGTAACTCCGGGATCTGCCCCCTTGACTGAGCGTTTGCATCTCTACTACTACCGGGTTGCGCAGATGCTCCCCTTTCTCTCTCCGAAACTGGATCAACGTTCTCCAAGGGTGTGCCCCCTAATCCAGGTGCTACTCCGGATGGTCCTGCTCCGTTCTGGACTCCATTGGCTTCCCTATTCTGTGCTCCGAGCTGTCCTATCTGTTGGAGTAAACTCTGAATCATGTCCTCTTGCCTCTTCATCATAGTTTCCATCTCATCCCTAGTAATGTATATCGATGGTTGATTCGCTCCTGAGGAAGCCTCTTGGCTTCCTTGTGGTTCGCTTCTCTCAGGCCTTGGCCTCCTACTTGATTGTCTTGCCATAATTCCTAAATCTGAACTCCTGGATTTCCAAATTCAACTTCTTCCTGAATTAGTTCTCAGTGAAAGCATAGCCTACGAAGGGAAGACTGATCCCAGGGAGCATGTGATGAGGTATGGATGGATGATGGATTCTGCAAGAGCTAATGATGCAACCAAGTGTAGGTGCTTCCCAATCACTCTGTCCGCAATTTCCACCATGTAGTTTACTCGACTTCCCTACGATCTATATCCAGCTTTGACGAATTGGCAATGAAATTCATAGAACAATTCAGGATACACACCACTCGTCCAAAGGATGTGATGTCTGTATCAAGTGTAATCCAAGCTCCGGGAGAGTCATTGAAAGCATACTTGCAGAGATTTCATGTTGCTGCTACTGAAGTGAGTAATCCTAACGACCATGAAATTTTGATGACGGTAATGCATGGAGTGGTCCAGATTTGGAATTTGGAGATTGGTTGGCGGGAAAGCCCCCAGCCACGCTGAAGCGTTTTTATTCGAAAGCTCATCAGTTCATAAGAAGGGAAGAAGCTCGATGGACAAGACGAGATAAGGTACCAGGGCCTGCTCATGAGACTGTGAAAAGTAACGTCGCCATGAAGCAAACCGGTGATAATTCGGAAAAAGCTCAAGTCAATGCCCAAAACAAGCCTGGGCAGTCTAAAGGATTCGGAGGTGGAAATCCCAGAAAGAAAAGAGAGATGGGGAAATGGAAGTCAAGGATCCTGAGCTACAATGAATACACCCCACTCAACGCATCTCTTGAGAACATCTATTTGTCAACATGTAACACTTTTCAATATAGAAAACCATGCCCAAAGGAATCAACGGAGGAATAGAGGCGGACTGGGAATCATTGCCGCTTTCACGAGTCTTATAGGCACAACACAGAGGAGTGTAGACACCTTCATGATGCCATTGAAAAGTTTATTAGACAGAAGAAGCTGTAGGAGTTTGTCGAAGACCCACAAGACAGAAGGCAAAAGACATCAGAACCCGGACGCGGGCCAGCTCCACACCAACCAGAACAGCCTGCTGGAACTGTGGGTAGATTGGTTATTAACACGATTGCTGGCGGACCTCACCCTGCGGATAAGAATTGGCAAGAGATGGAGCAATATGCTAACTCTTTAAGACATGCGGAGTACGAGTGTTATTCGAATGTGGAGGATGGGACCCTTGCAAAGCAGCAGCGCATGATGAATGATGATATTATATTCAGGAGCAAAGATGCGGATAAGGTGGAGGCTCCTACCATCGACCCAATGGTCATATCTACGACAATTGGACCGGAGTTCGTGAAGAGAATTCTAATTGATTTCGGAAGTCCCGTTAACATCATCTTCAAGAAAGCATACGACCAAATGAAGCTAGAGACCAAGGATTTGAAACCGTATAAAGCCATAATCCATGGCTTTAATGGCACAGCAACGGATGTAGTGGGATATGTGGGGTTACCAGTTGAACTGAGGCAAGGCGAGCGTAGGAGGGTGTGAATCCTACCTTTCATAGTGTTGGATGTTGACTCTCCATATAAAATATTTCTAGGACGTCCAGCTCTGGCAGAATTTAGGGCAGCATTGGCCCCTTGGTTTCTGACGTTAAAATTTCAAACAGGAAGAGGTGTTGGAGTGGTACACAGCGATCAGGCGACCGGTCGTGCATGCTATGTGGCTGAGCTGGGAGAGGCTCGGCGTAGAGAGAAAGGAAAAGTTGCGGACAGCACCGTCCGCATCAAAAATTATGATGATTGACAAGTAGCGCCCGAGCCCTGGGTCGAGCAACATTCTCAGATCCATAGATCTGAGAGATGATGATGGGGGATCCAGGGAAACAAATGCAGCACCGACTGAACTAACAATTGACATCCTAGTCAGCCGGGATGACCCGTCACGAATTCTTAAAATTGGATCACAACACGACCCCCTGGTGGCCGAGAACCTCACTGACTTCCTCCGAGCGAATCTTGATGTTTTCGCTTGGACACACTCTGATATGTGTGGCATTTATCCAAAAATTACGAGTCCTATATTGAACATAGACCCAAAGTACGTTCCCGTAAAATAGAAATGGAGAGGTATGGGCCCGGAGAGGTCTGCGGCTCTCAAAGAGGAGGTGGACAAACTCAAAGCCAATGGGTTCGTCCACGACGCCCTCTATCCTGAGTGGGTATCTAACCCAGTGCTAGTGAAGAAAGAAAATGGAAAGTGGAGAACTTTTGTTGATTACTCCGATCTGAATAAAGCATGCCCGAAGGATAGTTTCCCTTTGCCTAGAATCGACCAGCTCGTCGACACTACCGCCGGACACGAATTATTGTCATTTATGGATGCGTATTCAGGATACAATCAGATCCCGATGCATATTCCAGACCAAGAGCACACCATTTTTTTCACGAATATGGGGCTATATTGCTATGTAGTAATGCCCTTTGGATTAAAAAACGCGGGAGCAACTTATCAGCGTCTGGTGAATCGAATGTTTAAAGACCAGATTGGTAAGACGATGGAAGTCTGTGTGGATGACATGCTCGTGAAGTCACGGCAGTCAAACAACCACATTCGAGACTTAGCATAAATGTTTGATATACTCAGACATTATTGTATGAAGATCAACCCCTTGAAGTGCTCTTTTGGTGTGGCGTCGGGAAAGTCCTTGGTTTTTATTTTGAATGCACGTGGAATTGAAGCTAACCCGAAAAAGATTCAAGCTATTCGAGACGTACAAGTGCCTAGAACTATAAAACAAGTAAAAAGCTTGAACAGAAGGGTAGCAGCGCTGAGCCGATTCATATCCAGAGCCACGGATAAATGCATTCTCTTCTTCAACGTGATAAAGAAGGGAAAAAGGAATTTCGAATGGATATCCAACTGTGAGAAAGCATTCCGAGCTCTGGTAAGGCATTTGGAGAGCCCCCCGGTACTATCGAAACCAATCGACCATGAAAGGCTGTATGTATACTTGGCAGTATCCCAGCACGCTATCAGTATGGCTCTGGTTCGCGAGGTGAACCAAGTTCAAAAGCCGGTATATTATGTTAGTAAATGCTTGGTGGGGGCAGAAATAAATTATTCCAAGATCGAGAAATTAGCTTATTGCTTAGTGATTGCATCACGCAAGCTTCGCCCATACTTCCAGGCACACTCAATCGGTGTTTACACTGATCAAGCACTGCGATAGGTACTCCAATGACAGGAAACTTCCGGAAGGATGTTAAAATGGAATATTGAGTTAAGTCAGTTCGATATTACCTACCTGCCATGAAGGGTCATACAAGGACAAGCACTAGCTGACTTCATTGCTGAATTTACTACGCCTGACGAATCAAACGACCACAATGTCATACCGCTCGTTCGATAAAGATGTACACCGATGGGGCATCTAACGAACGTTATTCGGGCGTTGGCATAGTTCTTGGAACTCCTAAGAACTGATTAGTTTGCTACACTTTGAAGCTCGAATTCACAGCAACGAATAACGAAGCCGAATATGAAGCGTTGATTGCCGGCTTAAGACTTATCAAAGAACTGGGAGTAAAATCGGTTGAAATCTTTAGCGACTCACAGCTGGTGGTGTACCAAGTGCGAGGAGACTACCAAGCAAGGAGGCAGAGACTTGCCCCATATTTGGTCTGGGTTCAGGAGTTGCTAGCGAATATCGAGTATTTTGATATTTCACATGTCCCGCGTGAGCAAAACATAGCATCCGATTCATTGGCAAAATTCGCAAGCACTGGTGATGCGCAACAGATGGGATTGTTTCCTATTGAGACCCTCCATGCTCCGAGTATAGATATGAAGGAGATAGATTTTGCGTTCGAAGCTGAAATCGAGAAGGAATCGTGGATGACCCCAATCAGGCAGTACTTGCTGTTCGAGATCTTACCCGAAGATAGGAGCGAAAGACGACAAGTCCTTCGTAAGGCTTCATGATATATAATTCAAGATGGGATAATGTATCAGAGGGGATTCTCGGCCCCCTTACTCCGGTGTGTGGCCCACGATGAGATAAAACGAATATTAAAAGAAGTCAATGAGGTAGAGTGCGGTGACCACACTGGGGGGCAGACATTAGCAAAGATAGTCCTCTGTTATGGATATTACTGGCCAACTGTGAATCGTGATGCGGCAGACTATGTGAGAAGATGTGACAAATTCCAAATATACGCAAAAATCCCGAGAGCTCTGTCATCCCACTTTTTGGCAAAGCCGTGATACCAAAAGATCGATCGAAAACAAAGGATATTTCGTCTCAGAGATTGGTCATACTTCGTTTCACTATGGATATCGCTGAATTTTGTCCGAGTCCAAATTGAGCTACAGTTGATATAACATAACAAGAAAGATCATAGAAGTCAGCCTCTCAAATTCCAAGTCAATCCGAGTTCATACGCTCGAGTTATGATCGATTCAATTTGAAGGGAAAAGCCCAGATTTCGTATCCATCACGATGGGTGTTTTCGTATCCATCACCGAACACTGGTTCGAACCGATCACCTTAGCATCGATCAACTTCGAATCCATCGAAGTGCCTCAGACTCGACTCCATCGACTTCAAATCCATCGAGTTCGTATCGATGGACCTCATAACCATCAGCAGATGAAGCACTTCGTATCCATCAGCCAGTGTCTGCTTCGTATCCATCAGATCACCATCCTTCGAATCCATCGAAGGGTGCAAGTTCGCATCGGTTGACTTCGTATCCATGGAGAAGCTATAGGGCTCATATCCATCAAAGAAAGGCTTGTTCTTATCCATTGACCATCAGTTGTTCGACTCCATCAGCGACTACTGTTTGAACCCATCGGTGAATCTTCATTCGAATCAATCAAGCCAGCATGCCAAGGTGACGTGTCATCCATCGATACGAACGCGCCGAGATATATGGAGTCGATGCGGTCAACTCAGAGTGAAGACCGGATCAATTCGAAGTTTGCGCACCACGTCATCACAAAGGCGCGTGCCACCATCGGTTCGAAGGGATGGCTTCAAACCAAATAGCCGCACGAAGAACATCACCTCGTATCCACGATAACTCGAGATCTACTGATCCAAATGCCATGAAATTTTCACAGAAGCTTGCATACACGTTGAAGAATGTCCACACCAAATTTCACCTCGATTGGATGATTTTCTGTTTGATTCGAATGGAGCTCGAATCGATCCCAAAGTGGGCCCAAACTTCCTGAGGCCGGGCGTGTGGGCCCCCTCACGTGCCAGAAGTGGTCTCCCGAATTTTCAGTGAAATATCAGCATCCTAAGCCTATAAATAGAGCCCCAAATCCAACAGAAAAGGATCTTTTGATTCTCAAGCACCTAGACTTTGCCGGATTGAGATCTCCATCTCCCTACATCATTATACTACTGTTGAATTCGAGTTTCCATTTGTACCTTGTTGTTGATTGCTGTCACAACTTGTAATCATTGAAAGAGAATTAATAAAACTGCCAAAAAACTTCGCAGTTGACGTAGGCAACATGCCGAACCACTATAAATCGCTTGTCTACGCATTTACTTTACTATTGATTGGAGTCTTTGTTAGATGATATTCGTTTTCAATTTATATTCTCCATTATTATCTCTTCAACAACTCCCGAAGAGTGTTGTGACCAATTTTGGTGCAAACACTTTGGTGCTTTCACTGAGAAAACCCAGATTTTCTCCTGCTCTTTGGATCTGTCATCGATACCGGATTGAATAAATCTAAGAGAGAGATCCAGATCACCAAGTCCAAGTTCCTTCCATTCTATTCTGATTTGCAAAAGTCTAAGGAAAGGAATTCAACCTTCAAAGATGGTTAGCACAAGAACTACCTCTAACGCCGTCAATCAAGAAGAACAGGATAGACAGAATCCCGCTCCACTACCTCCATCTAATCAAGATGCTACTGGACACTCGAAACCATCAGGTCCGGTTACCCGACAAGAGTTACAGTTGCTATTCCAAGAGCTGACCCAGAGTCGGCAACAATTAGCAGAACAGCTACATGCTAACGCCGAGCTGATCAACAAGCTGGATCGCCAGAAGCGAAAGAGATCCAAGAGAAACCATGCTTCTCGCTCCTCCAGCGAAAGTTCTTCATCTTCTGATTGTCATAACCGATCTCCACGACCCCGACTAGATGGGAGTCACATGCCAGTCACTGGAGATCAACCGGCAATGACCGTTGGACAACTGAGAGTTGGTCCATCAACCAGTTTCCAAACCGGACCCTCCTCCCGAGGAGGTGCCGTTCCTCACCACACCGCAGAATACCGCACCACTAACATTGCGGCTGAACCAGGGGTCGAAGCAAGATCAGTCGAAACTGGACCGTCGTCATAGCGGACGTGCTCCTGAACCGTACGTCCTAGAGGACTATGAGCCAAGAAGGCAAGACTTGGACCGTCAACAACATCCGGTCCAACCCCAAAGTATGGAACGTGATCGTACACCGGTGCAAGCCGCACAAAACGCGCAAATACCGGATCTTTCAACTATGATACGCCAGATGATCCGTGATAGCCATGGACTCACGAATGACGATTGGGGAATTTCCCGAAGTCACACTCCCTTTATGGATGATATTCTTACTGCTAAACCCCCACGGCGATTCAGGATGCCAACTCTACCCATGTACGAGGGAAACTCCGACCCCAATCAACATATTCTGAAATATGAATGGTCGATGACCGCTGCCAGAGTCGACGATGTAGTGAAGTATCGTAGTTTCCCCATATCCTTGGAGGGCATCACTACTAGGTGGTTCACTCGACTGCCGCCTCGATCCATCTCTTCATTCGACCAGGTTGCCATGAAATTTGTTGAACAATTCCGCATGCACGTCGCAAGGCAAAAGGATGTCAACATGCTGTCTTGCGTCACCCAAGCTCCTAAGGAAACACTCAGACACTACTTAGAGAGATTTCATACTGCATGTGCGGAGATTAGCAATCCGAACGATAACTCCATCCTTATGGCGTTAACTAAGGGGATCAACCCCGATTCTGAGTTTGGCAACTGGTTAGCTGGAAAACCACCTGCATCATTGGACCGCTTCCACGCCAAGGCAGCTCAATTCCAGAAAAGGTAAGACGCGAAACAGTCTAGGAAGCAAACAGATGCAGGACCATATACGGAAGGAATCCAAAGCAATGTCGCAATCAAACAGTCCGGTGAGAGCTCTGGAAAAGTTCAGTTGAACGTTAAAAACAAACAAGCTCGGCAAAGAGAGAGCGTGAATCAAACTAGAAAACGAGTTCAAAATCGTGGCACACAGTGCAAGTATCCAATGTTTGACAATGAAACTCCTCTAAATACATCACTAGAGGACTTGTAGTTACAAACCTGTAATACAATTCAGTACCAAAAACATGCACTAAAACCGTCGTCAGAGAGGCAAATCCAGACGGGAAAATTTTGCAGGTTCCATGAAAGCTACGGGCAAAATACGAATGAGTGTCATCACTTACAAGATCTCGTTGAAAAACTGATCAGAGAAAGGAAGCTAGAACAGTTTGTGCGGGCACCGCAGCCTAGAGAAGCGGGCCCATCAAATCAAAACAATGGCCCCGATCGACCGAGACAGGAGGACTCCACTTGTCCCCGTGGAAGATTGGTGATAAACGCCATTAGTGGCGGACCAATTTTCTCAAGAGCCTGGAACGACGAAGATCCTCGTGACTGTCACACATGACAGGCTCTATTCAATCTATGAATACTATGCAATTTCCTTTACATTCTAAAATTTGAACTTGTAATATGGCACCGACTTTGCCATATTTTCTTATTCCAGCAATAAATTACTATCTCTTCAAGCTAGATCTGTGATTCACCGAATGCAATGTTCAACAATCACGACACATGAAGAGCTAAGTCCCATCAAACAATGGAATTTATTCAAATAGCAAGTGACTGTGATACGACCGGCCACTCACTAAGTGAAACCCTAGCTCGAGGGCAAGCCATCACATCAAAGGCTGAACTGGACCAACACACGACAGTCCTACAACTAACTCCAACTTCCCAGAGTGCGAATTGGAGTATAAACATCCAATAAATCGTTCCCAGAGCGCGAAGGAACTCCAACTTCCAGAGTGCGAATTGGAGTATAAACATCAAATAACTCGTTCCCAGAGTGCGAACGGACTCTAACTTCTCAGAGCGTGAATTGGAGTATAAACATCCAATAAATCATTCTCAGAGCGCGAACGAACTCCAACTTCCCAGAGTGCGAATTGGAGTATAAACATCAAATAACTCGTTCCCAGAGTGCGAACAGACTCCAAATTCCCAGAGTGCGAATTGGAGTATAAACATCAAATAACTCGTTCCCAGAGTGCGAACGGACTCCAAATTCCCAAAGTGCGAATTAGAGTATAAACATCTAATAACTCGTTCCCAGAGTGCGAACGGACTCCAAATTCCCAGAGTGCGAATTGGAGTATAAACATCAAACTCGTTCCCAGAGTGCGAACAGACTCCAAATTCCCAGAGTGCGAATTGGAGTGTAAACATCCAATAAATCGTTCCTAGAGTGTGAACGAACTCCAAATTCCCGGAGTGCGAATTGGAGTATAAACATCAAATAACTCGTTCCCAGAGTGCGAACGGACTCCAAATTCCCAGAGTGCGAATTGGAGTATAAACATCCAAAAAATCGTTCCTAGAGTGTGAACGGACTCCAAATTCCCAGAGGGCGAATTGGAGTATAAGCATCAAATCCATCGTTCCCAGAGTGTGAACGAATTCCTAAAAAGCCCAAACAGGTGTGACTGACCATCTATCGTCCAACTCCAACTTCTCAGAGCGTGAATTGGAGTATAAATATAGATTACAGGTTCCCGGAGCACGAACCAAAGCATCCGTGCTAACTCCAACTTCTCAGAGCGTGAATTGGAGTATAAATATAGATTACAGGTTCCTGGAGCGCGAACCGAAACATCCGTGCTAACTCCAACTTCTCAGAGCATGAATTGGAGTATAAATATAGATTACACGTTCCCGTAGTGCGAACCGAAGCATCCGTGCTAACTTCAACTTCTCAGAGCGCAAATGGAGTATAAACATAAATTACAGGTTCCCGGAGCGCGAACCCAAACATACATGCTATCTCCAAGTTCCAAGAATGTGAATTGGAGCACAAATGTCAAGTCAAAGTTCCCAGAGTGCGAACCGAAATATCAATGCTAACTCCAAGTTCCCAGAGCGTGAAGTGGAGTATAAACATCAATTCCAGGTTCCCGGAGCGCGAACCGCGTTACAAACATCGATAACTCTCAAATTCCTGGAGTGCGAACCAGATTATCGATCTCAAATTATCCTAAGTCCCCAGAATGTGGACATGTGCTTAAGATTTGCAATAAGTGCGATCAACCACCAAAATACAAATGTTGTTCCCTGAAACTGGGGGGCGTGTTAATCACTAATCAAAGTGATACAATGTCCGAAGTTCAACTTATTCATCGATCACAACTTGTGACCAAGATTTTCATACTTAGCAAATAAAACAAACTCTACTTGGCGGTAAAAACACCACAAGTACGCCGGACTGAAAACCAAACACTACAAGCACTTAAGCACAAAAGAAATGAGAATTGAAACAAAGAAATTGAATTTTATTTCAACTAACTAGAGACAAGGACTTACATGCAAATAAGTTCTTCCAAAAAAGAATTCCTACTAGCAGGGGCCGAACCTGCGTCTATACACAGCCTACTAGCAAAAAACAAACACAAGTTCCTATCTACCAAAAAATCCGCTTAAATGGCCCATCTAATTCTTCCTTTTCAGTCTCCTTATCAGCGGTTTGTCCTCGGACTCGCTAGAAACAGAGATCCTTCGCTTGGAGTGCTTCCTCTTCAGTGGCTGCTCTTCGGCTGGGGGCGTAATATCAACGTCCTCCTCAGAGCTTGAATTTACATAAAGGCTTCCCACTAGACGATTAGGAGGGATTGGATCCGCAACGGAAGATGGGATAGTGCCAGCCGATGATATTATCCTTAAAGGTGGACTATGCACCGTCGTACTGCCACCAATACTACCACCTTGCCCCGCAGCCTCTAATTCTGCATTAATCTCGGCCAGAATTTCTTCATCACGAATCGCTTGGGCCTAGCTAGGGGCATCTGCAGTCTGCAGTGAAGAGCTAGAGGTTGGCGGGAGGTCACTAACGATGAATGGAAAGTCTGTGGAGAAGCCACCCTGCTGGCCGAGCAGCTCGCTCACCATTTGCTCATCAAGAGATAGTGCGCTCCCCTGCGTCACCTCAGTTGACACTGTTGTCGCGACGGTCGTCTCAGTGGTGATGGCTTTCTCCCCTTGACTTGATTCTTGAGTCACGACAATCGGCGCAACTCCAGTCACTGAGCAAAGATAACAAGAAGTTATTAGTAACTCCTTCAAAACAAACTCCCTATTTGGAATACACTTGAGATATGTTCGGAATACCTTCCTCAACGTGGCCTGCTGACGACGGAGCAGCTTCAGAAACGTGCTCCCGGATAGGAGATAGCTGCGGTTGCTCTGGATTACAGGCAGGGACTGATTGCGAGTCAACCGCAGATGTGGGCTCTGACGGAAGTGGAGAGGTGATCTCAAGAACTGAAGCCCGATGCTCAACACCAGAACCTTCCCCGACTTCCAAATGACGGGCGTCGACCGTCTCCCTCTCATGAGAAATTATGGCGTCATGAAGGATTTTCTTTTTGTCTTCGGTCAGCAACCGGTTTTCAAGCTCAAACTGGCCAATTGATTCATCCGGATGCGCCGCTTTCTCCTCCTCAATCAACCGACTCCAGGCGTCGTGAAGATGTAGCGGATAATTCTCGAGCCAAGCCAAGCCAAGTTCCTATGCCTTAACACGTTGGCATTATAAGTGATGAGAAGGTCTTTAATGTCGGCCTCCAGCTTGGACTCGACGATTTCAATTTTTCTATCAACATCGGCTTCGATCTCCATTGCTTTAGCCATCGCAGCATCACGCTCGGTCCGAAATTCTACCGCCTGATCACATGCCTCCTGTGTAGAAATATTGGCGGTATCTCTTTCCTTCATAATTTCAGAAACTTTAGCCTTAAGCTCATTAAGCTCTTTCAAATCCGCATCTCGCTCGGTGGTGGCGATGGTGTTCCGGTGGCCCATGTCTTCCACCGTCACATAGTGCTCTTTTTTCATCCTATCCACAGCCACTTGAGCTTCATCGGCCTTCGTAAGAGCTTCCATCTCTGATTTTCGAGATGATTCAGCTTCTGTGTTCAGCACTTGTATGATACGTTCTTTTTGAGCCAGCTCGGCTTGAAGCTTTTCAATGATAGCCGCTCGTTCGAAGGCTAATGACGACGCTTTCTCGGCCGCCTTATACCACGCCTTGTATTGGGCATAAAAGTCATGCACATAATCGTGCGCCACCTGCTCGGCCTCTGGCAGGATTATTTTCAAGTGAAGAGGAAAAATGTAGTTATCAAAGAAAATATTCGGGAAGTCCTTCTTTAATTGCGCAAGCCTGATTTCTCCTTCCCCCGAAATTTCAGTAGGATGCTGTTCCGTAACTATTGGGGACATTACCTCAGATCTGGGATGGTGGGGCTCGGATCTAGAAGATTGAGAAGCTGACTTATATCGAGAAGATTCGAAAGGACGAGAAACATAGGCAGGAGGTTGTATAGGAGCTCTGGGAGGAGGAGTACGAGATCGAGACCGACGTCTGTAGTCCTTATCTCTATCATACCGTTCTTGGCTAGAATACCCGGAGTACCTGCGATCGTAATCCCTATCTCCTTCTCTTCGGTGTGACTCGTAATATGAGAAAGATTTACGAGCCTGTCGTAGACTTCCTAACATCGAACCGCGTCCAGTCATAATATCTACAATGCAAAATGAGAATAAAGTTAGTGGTTTTTCGAAACCGATGACCTACGACTAAGGGTTATGTAGTGTTGTGAAATGTGTATGAATATGCATTCCCCCCAAGCAACCAGAAGTGTCGACCGTGCTAGCAATAAAAGGCTCGCTCAATTCTAGAGTACGATGGAATTCCTCCAACCCGACATCATGTTGAAAAGACACATCATCTGGGATTGGAAGGTCGACAAGCCCTTCAAAGAGACTTTCTGTTCCTGGGGGAGACCTCTCCGAAATTCTAATTCCGAGGGTGAGCCGAGACATGACGACCGACTTCCGCTTCCCTTTTCAGGCGACTTAAAAACGGCTGCCTTGCCTTTTATCTACTCTGCGACATCCTGAACTACGCCTATAGGCCCGGCCAATGGCTCATCATCAGTATGGGTTCTTTCAGAATCAGCTTCCTCGGCTATAATAACTTTTGGCTTCTTGTGCTTGACTCGTTTTTTCAAGACGATCCTTAGTGCCCCGTCAAACTTTATACTCTGCCCCCGTTCAATCAACCCAAAAGTCCGGAGATTCCTATCCGTCAAAAGCAATTCGATATCCCTATCTTCGCTCGGGACTTCTTGGAGTACTCGCACTATCTCCTTAAAGTGTTCACCTTTAGGTCGCTGAATCGTTGCTGTAAAAAGGAAAAAATATAAGTTTCACTTCGACTGTAATTGCCTTAGTAATTATTTGAGAACTCAGCTATACTCACGTCGGAATAACCATCGCCGGGCAAACCTTGGAGGACATCTGACGTAAACCATTCCATCCTGTAATAGCTTAGCCTAGTCCAGGACCCGGTGACCACTTGACAATTCCTCACTGCTTCCAAAAATGTGAAGGAGGGGTAATCACCTCGAGTTTTGAAATTGAACAGATATCTGATCTCGGTCGGGATCGGTGGTCTATGAAGGTACTCCATGAAGACGATGAACAAGCTATTCACGGAAGCATATCCGTTTGGGTGTAGTTGAGATGGGGCGAGCCCCAAAAAGACAGTACTTCTCTTATGTACTCATTGAACGGAGGAAGCATCCCGGCCGCTCATGCGTGGCGATTGAATGCGGTGTATCCCTCCGGCGGATTGTGTGGTCTGTCATTTGGTCCCGGTAATAACACGTCGTCCATTGACAGGCCATGCCTTAAGCACATCCTCCCCAGCATATCTTCAGAAATATCGGATCGAACGGAGTCCGATGGGTTGGCGATAAAAGACGCATTGGGAAACTCGTCCGGGCTGGACCAATGGTCTCAGGTTCAATATCTGGAACCTCTAGTCTCGAAGTAACTGTACTTTTGATTTCTTGCGGGTTTTCTTGCGGCTGCGAATTTGATGGTTCCATAACTGGCTAACTTATGAGAAATTATCGTTAGACAACAAAGGACTTGTGCATTCCCCAATGTAAAGTGTACGAGTGTGTGTGGTGCAGTGCAATGCATTACTTGAATAAATTTGTGCGAAGTCAAAAAAGATATGCAAGCAGTTAAGGTTGTTATGGTTCCATTGACGAGTTTCAATATATAGTCAAGTATGCAGTTTAATCAAGTCCAAATATGCGAGAATAAAGCTCGTCAGAGTTGTATTGAAGAATGTCAAAAATTTCATATTCAATGTGGGAAGTTCGAATCGATCAAAGGAAGCTAAACCGAATCCATCATGATACTGGTTCAAATCGATCACATGGAGTTGGTTCGAATCCATCATGATATCGGTTCAAATCGATCACATGGAGTTTGTTCGAATCCATCAAGGTACCAGTTCGAGTCGATGTCAATAAGCATGTTTCGAATCGATCATCTGGGGCCGAGTTCGTGTCGCCAACTTCCAATGATTTCGTATCGATCCTTGGTTACATAGTTCGTACCGATCGGGAAAGTATTAGCTTGACATCGATGATCATTAACCTATCCTTTCATATCGATCACTTCGTATCGATACGATCAACCATCATGACCATCGGTACGAACTGCCCCCTTGTTTGCCTCAAGAATCGACACGAAATCCAGAAAAGTATCATTGCTCTCATCGATTCGAACACACCTCGGGTCGATGTGTTCTCGCCTTTTCCACTCTTTCTTCTTCAATCTACAAAATATAATAAATGAAGAACTGCCATTGCCGTTGCCAGATCTGGTTTTACCAATTCCCAGAGTGGATGATTGATGAAAAAAGAGTGGATTTGGGGCGGCTTCGTCATTTAGGTTCGTGGTCGATTACCTAGTTTAAGGTGGGGATTCAAAGATCTGGAAAATTGAAATCGATCGGGTCGAAAATACATGGCTACTGTCTCTCCAAGTTCTAGAACGATGCGAAAAATCAAAGGCAGTAGTAAAAGTGAAAAAGTGAAAAATGGAAAAGCCCTTGCTATTTATATGGAACCTAGAAAGTGACCGGGTCGTTTTGCATCCCAGTTAACTCGACCGGTTGCAACAAGTCAAACCACAGATCGGTTCGAAAGCTCAATTCGAGTCCATACGCTTGAAGCTTCATCGGTACGAAACACACAACTAAGGCTGTGATGAAGAGCACTGAGTCGCATTGATGCGTAACAAACAGTGGGCACATCGACTCGAAGCCCATGTTCACATCAACAAGTTATCAACCCTATCCACTGCATATCGATACGAATAGAGATTTCGTACCAATCATAACTTAAACATCAGCATTGATACGAAAGACACAACGAAGACCAATTGGAGTTAAAAGCCATTGATACGAATGTCGAATTCGTACCCATCATAGCATAAGCATACTCCAACAATACGAATGATTGATCTCGTATCCATCGATGCTCATACCCATCAATTCGAAATACTACATTCGCGTAACACAAAGTCGATTCCTTCAACCTTCTATATCGGTTCAGGAGAGGATCGATACGAAGGGACTTTTCAAAACAACCATCAAGTGTTGTCCCAACTCAAATTTCCAAATCGGTTCAGGAGAGAAGCAATACGAAATTCAACAACAAACAAAACTGACAACGACTCGTGGACGCACGATGTTAACAAGGGCCAAACTAACATATGTGCATATATGTCAAACTAACATTCGATTTTAAACATTTACAGGGATCGAATACACATCTTCTTACAATTACAACAACCAACGGCCAAGCGCTATTCTATAGCAATCAATCATATCGAAGCAAGGTTACAACCTTCGACAAAAATGCAATGATTGTTCAGAGAGAAATTGCAGCATTTCAAAGCACGTCATGTTTCCGCAAGACGTACTTTGGGGGGAAAATGTTATCCCACTTTTTGGAAAAGCCATGATACCAAAAGATCGATCGAAAACAAAGGACAGTTCATCTCAGAGATTGGTCATACTTCGTTTCACTATGGATATCGCTGAATTTTGTCCGAGTCCAGATTGAGCTACAATTGATAGGACATAACAAGAAAGATCATAGAAGTCAGCCTCTCAAATTTCAAGTCAATCTGAGTTCATACGCTCGAGTTATGATCGATTCAATTTGAAGGGAAAAGCCCCGATTTCATATCCATCACGATGGGTGTTTTCGTATCCATCACCGAACACTGGTTCGAACCGATCACCTTCGTATCGATCAACTTCAAATCCATCGAAGTGCCTCAGCCTCAACTCCATCGACTTCGAATCCATCGAGTTCGTATCGATGGACCTCGTAACCATCGGCAGATGAAGCACTTCGTATCCATCAGCCAATGTCTGCTTCGTATCCATCAGATCATCGTCCTTCGAATCCATCGAAGGGTGCAATTTTGCATCGGTTGACTTCGTATCCATGGAGAAGCTATAGGGCTCATATCCATCAAAGAAAGGCTAGTTCGTATCCATCGACCATCAGTTGTTCGACTCCATCAGCGACTACTGTTCGAACCCATCGGTGAAGCTTCATTCGAATCCAACAAGCCAGCATGCCAAGGTTACGTGTCATCCATCGATACGAACGTACCGAAATATATGGAGTCGATGCAGTAAGCTCGGAGTGAAGACCGGATCGATTCGATGTTTGCGCACCACGTCATCACAAAGGCGCGTGCCACCATCGATTCGAAACCATCGGTTCGAAGGGATGGTTTCGAACCAAACAGCCGCACGAAGAAAATCACCTCGTATCCACGATAACTCGAGATCTACTGATCCAAATGTCATGAAATTTTCACAGAAGCTTGCATACATGTTGAAGAATGTCCACACCAAATTTCACCTCGATTGGATGATTTTCTGATCGATTCGAATGGAGTTCGAATCGATCCCAAAGTGGGCCCAAACTTCCTGAGGCCGGGCATGTGGGCCCCCTCACGTGCCAGAATGGTCTACCGAATTTTCAGCGAAATATCAGCATCCTAGGCCTATACATAGAGCCCCAGAGCCAACAGAAAAGGGATCTTTTGATTCTCAAGCGCCTAAACTCTGCTGGATTGAGATCTCCATCTCCCTACATCATTATACTACTGTTGGATTCGAGTTTCCAGTTGTAACTTGCTGTTGATTGCTGTAACAACTTGTAATCATTGAAAGAGAATCAATAAAACTGCAAAAAACTTCACAGTGGACGTAGGCAACACGCCAAACCACTATAAATCGCTTGTCTAAGCATTTACTTTACTGTTGATTGGAGTTTTTGTTAGATAATATTCGTTTTCAATTTACATTCTCCACTATTATCTCTTCAACGACTCCCAAGGAGTGTTGTGACCAATTTTGGTGCAAAGAAGCTCCACCGACGGAACTCACGCAAATGGTTAGTCCCTGGCCATTTGCAATGTGGGGGATCGACCTAGTTGGTTTTTTGCCCATAGCCAAAGGTGGAGCAAAATATGCAATTGTTGCGGTTGACTACTTTACCAAGTGGGCAGAAGCAGAGCCTCTGGCCACAATAACCACCAAGAAGCTTATTAATTTCGTCGTACGAAATATCATATGTCGTTTTGGCCTTCCACGGACCATCATTACAGATAATGGAACTCAATTCGAAAGCAAGGATTTCAAATAATTTTGTCTTAAATATGGCATTGAGAAGAAGTTTGCAGCGGTTGCTCACCCGAAAGCCAATGGACAAGTGGAAGCCGTAAACAAGATAATCAAGTCCATATTGAAAAAGCGTCTGGAAAAGGCTAGAGGCAAGTGGATGGATCAACTTCCAACGACGCTATGGGCCTACAGGACCACCCACAAGACCGCGACTGGCCACACTCCATTTGCATTGGCATATGGCATGGAAGCTGTCATACCCGTGGAACTTGAAGTTCCATCACATCGAGTAACCTATTACGACCCCGAGTCGAACAAGAACCTTTTATTGGAATCGTTGGACTTCATTGATGAAAAACGCGAAGAAGCCAATTTAAGAGCGGCCGCATACAGACATAGAGTCGCTAAATATTATAACGAAAAAGTCCAACCGAGAATTTTTGGTGTGGGAGACCTCGTTATGAAACGAGTTTTTTCGATCCCATCTCATATGAACCCCGCATGGGAAAGTCCATACGTCATCAAACGAAAGCTTGGAGAAGGAACTTTCAAGCTAGCGACCATCAACGGTGCGACACTCCCCCGAGCATGGAATAGCGAGCACTTGCAGCATTATTATACTTAGTCTATTTCTTTCATGTATTAGTTGCATTTATTTCCAATACACTTTTATTTCTAGTTCTTGGCATGTAGTAAGACAATTTAGTTTGCTTTCATTAGTAAAGGCTTGAAGCCATCTTTTCCATGAATTACTAATGTTTCTGCGTATGATGATCCTGTGACAGGCAAATGAAATTATATTATTCTGGCTGACGTACGAACACAAGCAGACACTCAAAATCTCCAAGTCCCCAGAGTGTGGACTGGAGCACTCTAAGTCCCTGGAGCGCGGACTCGAGTATAAACAATTCAAATCTCCAAGTTCCCAGAGTACAGACTGGAGTACTCTAAGTCTCCGGAGCGTGGATTCGAGTATAAACGATTCAAATCTCCAAGTCCCCAGAGTGCAGACTGGAGTACTCTAGTCCCCGAAGCGCGGACTCGAGTATAAACTTCTTGAAACTCCAAGTCCCCAGAGTGCGGACTAGAGTACCCTAAGTCCCCGGAGTGCGGACTCGAGTATAAATGTCTCAAGTCTCCAAGTCCCCAGAGCGCAGACTGGAGTACTCTAAGTCCCCGATGTGTGGACTAAAAAATATTCTAAGTGCTTGAAGCGTGGAAGGAAAGATGAACAACTCTCAAAGAATCTCTGAGCTATATGATGGTGAACCGAGAAGTCCATTGTTATTCACAACAGATTAGATTTAAATCACAATCATACAAAAGTTAAACGACAAGAGCCTTTTGAAAGACAGAAAAAGGAACTAAGCTTTATTCAAAACAAGTTTCTACTACAAGCCCCCTAAAGTTCGGAGTTGACAATCTATTTACAAAGACTATGGAAGTATATGAAAGTAATTACATAACTTAAACTAACTCTCATTGAACGAGAGTAATGATCACTTCTTGTGCTTCTTCGACTTCTTCACCTCCGTTGTCTTCTCGGGCGGCTCCTCTCCTGTGCGTTTACCCTTGGTGCTCTACTTTGATGGAGGGGTCGCAATTGAAGAAGTACGGGGAACCTCCATGGGCTTGGACCCGCCAGGAAGGATTACCTTCAACGGCTTATTCAAAGGTCGTCCAGGTCCACAACTCGAGGCTCGACCTTGATCTTGGTTGTTTTTCTCTTCTCCTCCTCAAGCCGCTCCTTCATACTCAGCTCAGATGTGTGTTCGGAGGCGTCTGCAATTTCTACTTCATAACTCTCATCGATGGGAGAAGAAGTCTTGGATTTGTCCTCATCCAGCGCTCCAGTCACCTGAGCATCTGGCCCGGGAGCTTCTCCTGCAATAGTGGCCTCACTTATCTTTCCCTCCACCTCCTTGGCGGCATCGCTCCTCGAAGTGGGCCCAGGATCAGAACGGCCTGCGCAAAATCATGAAAAACAAGCATTAGAATGCAGTAGTCCTTCATAAAGAATGACAACTTATGAAATCTTAAAGTGAAGGGTTATCTACCAGGTTCTGGCAGGCTCTCACCCGTCAAGGGGGTCTCACCCTCCGGAATGGAAGACAGAATATGGACGCCAAGGCTGGGTCCTCCGGATTATAACTGATACGCTGCTCAAATGGATCGAGTATCGGCCGATCAGCCGATTGAGTAGGCACATGAGCTGGAGGCACGACCCCAAACGGACCGGTAATAAATTCTTTCCCTTTCTTTGAGGGGGAGCCTTTGCCATAAATAGCTTTAGCTGCAAACAAGTCTGAAGGCTCATTTCCCTTGAGGAATTCTTTTATCAAGGCCCCCTCATCAATCTCTTTGGTACCATGCTCGGCCTTCCTGATTTCTATCAAGGCCTCCCACGCCCCGGCTAAAGATTCAAGATAGCCTTTGCCCAGAAAAGTCAAGTCTCGATGCATGAGGACGTGGGAATTTAATTCAGCGATTAGCAGGTCAAACATGCTTTTGACCTCTTCCCTACCTTCTTCTCTAGCCGCCTCAAGATGGGAGTCGATGTCCACAAGTGCTATCTTCTTGCCCTCTTCACGGGCTTCTCTCCTTATCGCCTCAACTTTGGAAAGCTCGGCCTCAAGTTTTTCTTTTAAGAGTCGAGTAGCAACGATTTCGTTATAATATCGTTGTGACTCTTCTTGGGCAGTCGTTTTCTCTTCTTTCTCTCTTCGGAACTGCTCCTCAAGTTCCTTGACTTGGAGGCTGAATGCGTCCCTCTCTTTTTGGACTGAGTCCTTCTCAAGTGCCAAGGCCCCACAGCGTTGTACTGTCTCGTCGATCTCTTTTTTATGTGTCGATTGCAGACGAGTCACGGCTTTAGCAGTGTCTTGAGCGCTCTGCCGGACGGCCTCAAGCTGAGATCTACAAGTCGCAATCTCTTCGTCCTGAGCTTTGATGATATCTTTGTCGTGGATAGCCTCAAGCTTCAGGCGGTCGATCTCGTGTTGGCGCTCCATCGAGACTTCAGAAAGTTTTTCAGCCAAATGAACAAACGCGTCATGTTGAACATAGATGTCGTTGGTACAGGCACTGGCGTTCTGCTTGACATGTCCTGGAATAGGATGAATCACCGGGAGGAATTTCATGCCATCGAAGCAGATTTTTGGAAATTTATCTTTAAGCTCGGCCAATCTCTCCGATACAGTTGGATCTGTTGTAGGAGCAGGAGGAGGCGGCTTTGAAAGTTTGGCTCTCCTGTGAGGATCTCGGGACTGTCGAGTGGAAGAGGAATTGGAGTGTTGGTCCCAAGGGACATTAGATTGCGACCCCTTATGGCCGCGCTTATCTTTGCTTTGCTGCGGGTGAGAAGAGGTATCCTGGTGGTATTACGGCTGATAGTAAGTTTTCTTTCGAGATGACGAGTCTCGGGAATGATAATCTCTATCGCCGTCATCATCCCTGTCTCGACGTCTTCCGGAATTCGAGTCCCGTCCAGGTTGATAAAAGATAGACGAACCACGAAGGCGATCGAATCCGCGTGAACCACCCATGTCACCTGCATAGAATTTAAACAACAATGAATTAGCAAAGAGTAGTGTGACGATGAAAATCTAAGTGCAAATTGAAGTGCAAGTGTTTGTGTGTGTCTTAGTGTTTCCCCCCTACGGACCAGTTGCTTTACTAATGGGACTTTTTTCTCCCTTACTTTGGGTTAGAGCGCCCGCATCGCCTCTGATGGGCGAGTGAAGTTTAAATGCTTTTGGGTCGTCGAAGTCATAATTGAGCATTTCATCGGGCATGGAGAGGTTCGATAGGCCCTTTAAAAAACTTTCTACGTGCTATGAAGAAGCCTCTTTCTCCGTTGGAATGAGCGTAACTTTTGAAGTTCCGCCAGCCTTCTCCTTCCTAATCTTGTACGTCAATCCCTTTTTCCTCTTCGAAGGGGAAGATGACGTTTCGATGTCATGAACTTCGACTATCGGATCCTGAGTGGTACCCAAGTTCTCACCTTGTGCCTCGGGTGTTTCATCCCCTTTAATTTCCCCCACTTTTGGTGCGTCAGGAGTATGACGTGCTGACTACTTGGCAAATCTTTTCCCTTTGCCAGAGGAAGGCCTGGGTACCATGACGCCTTGAGGAAGGCTTATTTGATGACCTTCTGCCAATAGCCCAAACCTTGAAAGTGTCTCATTCCAAATGAGAGTCCGGATGTCTCTTTCTTCGGCAGGAAGGGCTCAAATAGCCTCGACGGCCTTAGAGTATCCATGACCATCAGGACGGGGGTTAATACATGAAAAGATGAAACAAGAGTTAGAAAAGGCGTAGCCCTGACCAAGCATAAACATCGATCCAGAGAGAAGACTTACTTCCTTCAACCCATCTCCTCGCAAAACCCGGAGGGCAACGCACATAGAACCATTCCTGTTTGTACAGGGCAAATTTTCTCCACGCCTCGGTTAAAATCTGGCATTTGTGGTGCGGCTCGAGGAACACAATGGAGGGGCCATCTTTCAGCTTCTTGATCATATATATATATATATATATATATATATATATATATATATATATATATATATATATATGTTATCGCCCGGAGTCGAAGGCCGGGAGAGAACGGTCATGAAAAGGATGTAGGTACCGTAGATGAAGGCGTGACCGTTCAGATGCAATTGTGATGGGGCGACGTCGATGTATTGCAGCACATCCCGAAGAAATAAATTGAACGGTGGCACGTGGCCAACCCAGCACATGAATTTATTACATGTCGTGTATCCAACTGGGGCAAGTTGGACGGTCGTGCCCCGATGGAACCAACACGTCATCAAAAGTGATCCCGCGAATGGAACATATTCGCCAGAGCGCAACTTCATGGACCTATGAAGCCTGAGAATCGATGGGGTTGTCCAAGAAAATTGCTACCTCCAAAGCGTCGGGAGCTAAGTTATGTGTAGGGGAGGTTGATGGATTTGAAATATCTACGACTTCCTATCGGGAGGACAGTCCAGGCCTATCTGAAATCGTGGCGGAGCTGGACCTCTTATACATTTCCAATAATATTGAGTTTGGCAGAGCACCTGTTTGAACTGTACTCGAAAAATAGTCGGCGTTAGACTTAACAACATAAACCCCCCCTCGGTGCGGTGTGTGATCTAGTGCAATCATTGAAATATAAATGCTGAATAATTATAGGTCACATAGTTTGATGGTAAAAAGTTGAACTTTGAAACTGTCACTCTCGAAGACCGTCATCGCTGACCGTTTGAGAAAGCCAGCCTCACAATATTTTCAATTTTGGACTCGAACATTGATATTGTATGTCAAAAGCGTTCATCTATTTTTATCAACTTCAGTTCAGGCTTGTGAATAATAGGAACTAGGAAGTTATCAGTTCAGGTCAGTTTGATATGCCGGTTTGATTAGGTCCATGTCTTTGTTTTTTCTTATATTCAAGCAAAGTTAAAATGTTGTTCGACATCAGTGTCGACCAGCCAAACTATCGTTCGGCCTATATAGTGTTCGGTCAAGTCATTTTCTCGGTCTAGGTATCGTTCGGTCAAAGTTTCGTTCGGCCTAAGCTTTGTTCGGCGGAAATAACATTCGGCATCCTATCTATTTCATACCCTATTTCTATCCTTCCATCCCACTGCTCGGTATGTGGCGAATCATGTCGAACCAGAGTTATACCGAGCCCCAACGCTTAGCACTCCATCCTTAACCATACTGAACAACGAGGACGCGTCGTTCGGTGAGTTATGTCGAACCATGCTGTTCGGAATTCCAGCCCATTCCTACTCCTCCTCTATTCTTCCCTCCAATCTCGTTCGGCACGAGGGAACCATGCCGAACCATAATACACCTCCCAGCAACTCCCTTATGTACTCGGCTCTGGCCACTTCTCTTTCCCTCCATACCATCTAGCCCTAAAAATAGCCAAATCAAATCGAAGTTCGATTCTCACATCTACGTAACACCTATCAGCTACAGTTCTACTTACGAACTCGAGCCTCGTGTTAAAACCTTTTTATTTGGGGAAAGGATTTAAATAGAGGGATCGATACCTAGTTAGTAGATCGAGACTTGGAGAATTCTGGAGTTAAGTGTGCGGTTTTGATTAATGCCGAATGGATTGGGAAGGAATGTTGAATCTTTGGAGGTTTTTAACAGGCGCAGTTTGCTAGTACAAGATAGCGGAGGTAAAAAGTGAAAAGAGAAGGAGGAGGATGTTGACTTTTATAGGAGAAGAAGGGAAGTCGAAGAGGCTATGGCTGGTGGAGTCGGTCAAAGCGTCATCGTTCGGCTTCGGCATTCAGAGCCGTTCGGCATACAAGGAGCATTGGGCTTCAGCTGTTCCGTTCGGCACTCGCATACTATTCGGAACACACCATCACATCATTGATAGAAATAAACCAAGGGTCCAAGAGGAGCACAGAGGATATGTAATTCAAAGTGCATCACGTTCGGTCACGCGATACACTTTGGTGGGGGGGCAAGTGTTTCCTAGAGATTTGACCAGGCAACTAGTTACTCAGCATTAGCGCACGTTCGGCTATTTATGGATCGTTCGGCATCTACATACCGTTCAGCATTTGGGAGCGCTCGGCATCCAGGAGCGCTCGACATCCAGGGGCACTCGGCATCCAGGGACGTTCGGCAATCTAGGGACGTTCGGCAATCCAGGGACGTTCGGCATAAAGAGACGTCCGGCGTAAAGAGATGTTCGGCATGGTAGAACCGTCCGGCATCCCATATGACTCGGCATCCAGACCTTGTTCGGCACATCCATCTCGTTCGGCATTCGCCTACCGTTCGGCATACAAGGAACGCTCAGCATCTAGAGAGCGTTCGGCATCAAATGAAGCTCGGCAGGCAAGAGCGTTCGGCATCAAGTGACGCTCGGCATCTCTGGACATTCAGCACGGTAGACCTGCTCGGCATTCCACGCAGTTTGGCATCCAGAGGTGTTCGGCATCCCTAAACCGTTCGACATGAAGAGGTGTTCCGCATTCAACCCATCTCCATCATCTTCGACTATTGCTGGACATACGCTCGCCACTCGGCACCTCAGTTCGGTCGACATTAGGATATCGTCTGGCCTACTCTTTCCACTCAATACCTCACATCGTTTGGCATGAAGGCTACAGTTCGGCATTTGTTTGTTCGGCACGTTCGGGTCGGCACGCAGAACTTACTCCATTTGGGCCGAGGTATTCAGCTACCAGGCCCACCAGGGAAGTCCAACCCACCTCTGTCTATAAATAGAGAGGCAAGGGCACAGTGAAAAGGATCGGCTTTTTTGAGAACACTGGGAAACTCTGCCGCACTCAACACTCACTCGAGAATTAATCTTTTACTTTGCAATTGTATTCAAGTAATTGGAAATGGATTTTATCTGTAATCAACTATCAAGGAAAGCAATAGAAATCAACTTCAAAGTGGACGTAGGCAGTTACGCCGACCTACTATAAATTTGGTGCTCTTGTTCTTTGCATTTAAATTTACATATTGTTTTCTGTTTTAGTTTACGATCTTCATTAATCTCTCTACACAATCTTTCTCAAGGGTGTTAGTGGCCAATTTTGGTGCTAACACCACCTCAACAACATGTTACTTGGATGGTGGATTGAAGGATTGGGGCAAAGTTAAAAAGTGTGCTAAATGATGGGTTGCTTAAATAAACGGTGGTCCAAGCGAGTGAAGTTTCAAGGTCGGCTGTAGTGTCTAAGACGATGGTGAACTCGAATGGTCGATGGCAACTTTTGGGGATTGGAGGTGATCGATTTTCAATAAAGGAGATTGAAGCTTTCAATACTCGAAAGGAAAATGATCGGTAGTGGAAAGTTGAGAAAGTGGCTAAAAAATTCTAAGTCCTGAGTGCTTATAGTAATTGGGAGCCCAGTGAAAGCGCTCGGTACTGAGTGGTTCTTTCAAACCAAGAATTTGACTTCAAGTAGGAAATGTGCAAGCTTAGTCAAGGCGTAGGACAATCTCCAGAGCATTGAACGTATCCTTAGCATGGGAGTTAGAATTTCAGCTATGTAAAACAGTTAAGGGAATATCTATGGAGCGAAACCAACGCTTCAAAACAATTCCTAAACAGCCAACCAAAATTTCGAACACAAGCATACTCTAGGGAGGCAAGTGTTATCCAAATTTTTAACCAAGCATATTTTCAATAGAAATTAAAAGTCAAGAAGAAAACACAACGATACCTAGAGTTGGGAAAATGCTCGAAAGGACAAGAAGATCAGACTTAACAACTTTCAAAGCTAAAGGAACAAAATGGACCCATCAGTATTGAGCCAAAACACTCGGTACCAAGTGCTTTTTGTGGCATATGGACTCTCAAAGCCTCTTGTACGAGAGGCGCTAACTCGAGCAATCGTCAAGAAATGCCTTTCTCAAGGAAGAGGAGGACAACTCCAAGTATTCACGAGAAGAAAGCAAAGAAAGCATAGATGAGCAAGAGGTATCCCCGGAAGTAACACAATCTTTAAGGCGGAGTTTTCAAAACACACTATAGGAGAGGTAGAAGACTAAGTCAAAGAAATATGATAGCATTTCTCCCATGCAAACCGATCGGTATTGAGTGTTTCCACTCGAAGCGGTTTTCATTTGAATATGGGCCACGAAGCTCACTTTTGAATGCTTGGAGTCAGATCTGGAGTTCGTACCTCATGGGCCCTAGCTCTGCTAGGCATTTCCCTATAAATATAGACTCTATGACTATTGGAAAAGAACTTTTAGCTCTTTTGTTTTCTTCATGTCCTATCTCTCCTCTTCATAGTCACTAAGGCAGACCCTATTGGTTGTCCTAAGCTTTAAGAACTTGTCAATCTCTTAGTTTAGTGACTCCCAATCAAATATCAATAAACTATAATGGATGTAGGCCAAATACTACTAAATCACTATAAAAATTATCGTGTTCTCTTTACTTTTCATATAGTATTTGCTAGATCACAATATTTCAATAGGTCTTTGGGTGTTATGCCATTTTTAGCATCAATAATATGGCTCTGAAGGAAAGACAATAGTTGGGTAAGAAAGTGTCTGAATTATTGTAGAAGGATTTTATTAAAAGGATTTTTTCAAAATGGGGAACACCCATCATTTTTACTACAAAGGAAAACTGATCACTAAACTTATGCATCAATTATCGAGAATTAAACATGTTGATAAAGAAAATCTATTATCCACTGCCTCATATTGATGACCTCTTCGATCAATTAGTCGGAACAAAGGTTTTCTCATAGCTTAACTTAGCATTTGGATTTCCCAGTTGAGATTTGCATAATATAGTATCTGAAAGACTCCTCTTCATATGCATGATGGATTATTTGAGTGGTTGGTGATGCCTTTCAGATTAATGAATACTCCGGCTTATTTTGTGGTTTTGATGAGTAGAGTATTTTGAAAGAAATTGAACAGAATGGTATTGGTCTTTGTGGATGAAATCCTTTTTATTCCAATAGTTAAGATGAGCATGAAGTGCGTCTAAGAGTAGTGATGGACGTTTTGAGGAGGAATCGCTAAAAGTCTAAATTTTCGAAATGCCATTTCTGAAGAGACGGAGTTTGATTTCTTGGGCATGTAGTACCAGAAAATGGATTGGCAAGAGACCCAGGGGAAAATAGCGGTTGTTAGCTATTGGAAAACACCATAGAAAGCTTCAGAGATCCACATCTTCATGGGATTGGCTGGATTTTATTGAAAGTTTATTAAAGATTTCAGCGCCTTTGACTCGTTTAACTAAGAAGAACTTGGTGTATGCGTGGAGTTCAGAATTCGAAGTGGCATTTGCAAGACTGAAAGAGCTATTGACTAGTGCTCTTATTTTAGTTATTCTAGAAGTTACCAATTCATTTATGATGTATACTGATGCATACGATACTGGTTTTGGTATTTATGCAGGAAGGAAGAGTAGTAGCGTTATCGAGTAGACAACTAAATAACCATGAAAAGAATTATTTGACGCATGGCTTGGAGTTGGCTGCTATTGTATTTGTTTTGAATTCATGGAGACATTATTTATTGGGTGAGAGATTTGAAATATTTACGGACTATAACTCTCTCAAGTACTTGTTTTTTTAGTAGGACCTGAACATAAGACAACAGAGGTGGATGGAATTATTATCATCTTATGATTTTGGCATTTCTTATATTCTTGGGAAAGGAAATATGGTTGTAGACGCTTTGAGTAGGAAGCATGCAGCAATGAATGCTATATTATTAGAATGTAGAAGTTTGGAATTTATATCGCAATTTGGTTTCAAGCCTGGATTAGAGTATATACTTGAATTGTTAGTAGCGATAAAGGATAGTCCAGTAATTATGGAACATATTGGTGGAAGTCAAGGGCAAGATACATTGTTCATCGATATTATGGAGCCGTTGAGATGGGATGAATAATCAAGTCACTTAGATACATACTCCATAGAACAGAAAGGTTATTAGAGGAGAGATGGGAGATTATGAGTGCCAAGGATTAAGGAGTTGATAGAAGAGGTTTTGGGTGAATGTCATGGTTCCAGAATGGCTAATTATCTAGAGGTAGATAAGATGTGCAGGGATGCGAAGAAGCATTCTATTAGCTAGGAATAAAGAGGCAGGTAGCTGAGTACATAGTGAAGTGCATTGTAACATACTGATATTTTCAACCATTCGCATCCAAAAATGTCGGACTTAAATTGTTCAAAATCTCGGATTGTTAATTTATGTTCGGCAAAAATCAGCATATACAGTAAATATATAAATCACAGAATCACAGACACAGAGTAATATAACAATAAGCAGTGGAAACAAATGAATAGTAGTTCATGAAGCTACTATATATACAATAAAGTTAAACAAGACACAACGGAAGTCTCGAATACATAGAAGCCTCAATACAATAGTTAAATAACAAAATCTGAATATATCACTGGAGTCAACTGAATAGCTAAAAGTTAAATAGATGGTTGGATCTCCAAATGAAGTTCCAAAGGTGAGTCTTGAATGCTGTGACACTCAGTCTGACCCGAGCGTAAAGCAAAACACAAAACACTCGAGTCAGGATTAACATTTTTACATCAATAAATCCAACTCAAGTGAATATCAACTGAAATACAAGTAAATCAAAGGATGTTTGGGATACCCATCTTCTAAGAATCCGTGAAACTATCTACTATGTAGTAATATACACTATCATAATAATGTCTATAGTAAAGTAAAATTGTTAAAATAGCATTAAGGCATTACACATATCCCCCTTAACACATTAGATATATTCCCATAGTCTACACAGTACCGTAATCTCCCCCGTATTGGGCGTCATCAGAGGGCACTCCATAGTAATGGTAAGCTCATAGTGGTGTCTCTATGGTAGGTGACACGTCACAACTAGGCAATTCCAGGGTAGCTATACCAATTACACTTCCGAGCTATTGGTAACACATAGCTGCAGTTACCGCCCAACTCGACCCACCCTCCTAAAAATCTGAGGGGCACACCCAATCAATCACAAAGTAATACAATGGTATCAAAGAAGTGTGTCCAATCGAAGGAGCTAACTCACTTGGCCCGTCAATTGCTCCTGTTTTAGCCACTATAAGCTAAATCACGAGAGTCAGGTCCACGTATATACCTCATATAGGATCATCGCCACCATCCTACTTCATACCGGAATCTCCATCGTGTACACAGTTGTTAAAGTGGTTTTCGGTATTGGCAGAGAGTATGACTATAACCGAATTCTGAAATTCAAATTTGATTCAATCTCAATTCATCAATTTCATTTCAATTCGGTTTCTTAATAAATTTTCCAATTTTATCGATTTCAAATGCATATTTGAACCACAAAATAAAACATTTTGCTTTTACTATATTTCAAAGCATTAAATAATCCACATTTTCAAAACTAAAGTTGATAATTTCATATATATCTTAATTCACTCTACTATTATTTAGTTTTGAAATATTTACTTGATAATTCTGATAACATTTGAATAAAACTTCAAATTACAAATAACCTATTTCCTTCAATTTATATAAACTTGAAATATTCATTTAATCACCTTAAACCAAAATAAAGTTATAAAATCATTTCCTCTAAAAATATCAACTTCAATAAGTTTTAAATCAATTTAATTATATACATCTTAATTAAATACAATTTCAAATCAATTCAAATTTATCTTCCAAATCTTAACTTATAAAAATCATTATAAAAATCTGATTTAAAACATACTTTTAAATAAATACTTAAACATATTATATATAAATTAAATCAAACTTTATTAAATTAAAGCTTATTACTAAACCTATTTTATATTAAAACTAATTTGTACTTTTTAAAATAGTAAAATTATAAGTAAATTCTTAAAATTTATAATTTCAAAACTAACTTATAATTTTAAAATTTTCAAAACATATAATTTTAAAAATCTAAAAATTTAGACCTTTATAAAATACATTTATATATATAATGTCTTAAAATCAATATTTATTTAGCCATATATTTCTTTCCAAAACTATAGAAATCATTTCCAGAATATTTATATATATACCAACGGTGTCTTTATATAATTTTCTATCCTATGGTCAAGTGATATGGATATTTGTCATTTCAATTCGTAATTTAAATAATACAGGTATATATCATTTTAACCCGCAATCTCAATTTTAATTCAATGAAAATTTCTTGGGTTTATCATTTAAACCCATAACGATTTTCTCCTATTCTACAAGATCGTTTGGGTATGTATCATTTCAACCCATAGGTAATTCTACACTAACAGGGAACTTGCAGAGTAAGAACAGATATGATAATAACATAAGACGCATATATCATCAATATAATAATAGATAATAGTGTCAGATGTCGCAGGTGAACAGATACAGATAATAGCATATATATAGCAATGTAAATAACTAACAACATCATATTTCAATTGTCGTTTCAATTGAAATCAAATTTAATAAATATAAGACATTAATTATAAGTGATTGCTCACCTTTCGAGGCTAGATAGATTTGACAAAGAAATGAGCTACGAATCCAAGCATGAATTTTGAAGCAAAGCATGATGGACACGAGTTCGACGAATAAAGCGAAGCTGGAAATTTGAAATTAACAAAATTAAATCAAAACTGGATTGAAGAATATCAATGGTATAAGTGAACATATATATAACTATATACATAAATCATATTACAAATTCTTATACATTTTAAATTTAAATATATATGTATTTCAAAATCATTATTTTAAATCAAAACATATATATAAAAAAATCAAACATATAATCAAAATATATTTGGAAATAAATACTTTGAAATCAACGATACTTATATATAACTAATATATAAGCTAATGTGTAACTTACTTATATACAATAAATATATCTATATCTACAATTTTAGAAATAAATGTATATACAATAGATTATACACCTATATATAACTTATAAATACTGACTGAAAAGAAGAAATCTATAGCTGAACATTATTACTTACTATATACTCAAACGCAACATATATGTGCATAACGTACAGTACACATACAAAATAAATCAATTAAAAATGAAAACAACTCGTAAATATGCTAACTTATAAACTTAAAACTTGCTAGTACTTATATATTATGATAGTGTAACCATTATAATATTTAACATATTTATATAAACTATCCTATAATTTGCATACTTAAATATATACATACACACACACACACATATATATATATATGTATGTATGTATGTATGTATGTATGTATATGTATATGCTGACATAACAGCTTCTATATGTATATAAACTTTTATATAAATCTTATAAAAATCTATATATCTATAGTTACAACAGCATAAAATAACTTACACTTAATATTAAGCTTACACTATCATTTAAATAAACTTGCTTATATACTAACAACATATATATATATATAACTAATATATAGGGAGATACATATAACTTATAAACTTTACAGTTTATATTAACAAATATATATATATATAAACTTATATATATATATATGCTTATTATAAATAACACTTTAATAACTCATAACAATATATACAAGTGCTGACATATGTATACAAAACAACATCAACTAAGCATAATTTACATATATAACCGTCACGCTATAACAGTTTATATTATGTGTATATATACTATAAATCATATAATAGGTTTGTATATCACCTATATACACTTATATAACCTAACATACCACACATATGTAACTAATAAACTTATATATATACAACAAACAATATATAGAATTTATAGAAATTCATACGTATAAATATAAATACATATATAACCAATATATACATATACTTTAGCAAAGCAGGATATGTTAAAATATGTATACTAACAATATCATGTTATATATATATAATTACCGAGATGAGGTTGTCGTAGGGAGGTAGCATGGCTGCACTTGTGGAGGAAGAAGGCTAGAGGAAGGCTGCTGTGGCGGTTGAGGCATGGTAATGGGTTGCGTGTAAAGGCTTAGAGCTGCGGTGGCGACCGAGATGAAGGCGAGGCAAGGTGGCAGGCGGATAGTGGGTTAGGCTGGGTTTCAGGTTCCTTAGCGAGGATCGGTTATCAGTGAGGTGGATCTAGGGTGGAAAGCGAGTTGAAGATCGATGGCGTCTCGAGAAGAGGGAGGAGGGAAGAGGTTCGGCCTTGTTGGGTTTTTCGGTGAAACTAGGCCGAGATGGAGGATGATGGCGGCATGTTGGAGGCGGATGCGGTAGGCGAAGTGGATCGGCAGGTCTGGGTGGTGGTTTCAAGTGAGGCGATGGGTACGGTGGACGAGCTCGAGAATGGGTGAAAAAGGAATGAAGAGATTGCAACGAAGATGACGAACTGGTTTCACAGGCAATATGAACGAAAAAAATATGTGACTTTATATTTTAATTAGCTCAATATGAAAAGCAACAGTTAAATTATAATTATGGAAATATGAAAGGCAAGTGGCTGTTAGCTTTAAACATTTAGCAGATGAAAGAACAAGAATCCAAAAAGTTTGAAATTGGATACCGGTACTGTTAATTGTTTTGTAGATTCCGCTGCGCATCGGGCTTCAAAACAAAGAAGTGAATATACCATAGTGATCCATATGACGAGACGATCTAAACAGTATACAGATATCAGTGGCACGATCATCCTATCTAAAGTCGATAATCGATACTGAAAATGCTGCTAATTTGCCAAAAATAAGATAACCGGAGCAATAGCAGTCCAAATTTGGAGAAACAAACCAAGACATCTCACTCAGAAGGGGATTTACAAATTTATTATATAAAAATATTCAGGTTTGGAAAAAAATTTATTATCATCAAATATTAGCTGATTTAAATTTAAATAAAATTACACTAGAAAATAAACTTCCATGTTATCTGTTGAATATTTACCCTTGCTATGTTAAAGTAGACATATTCCAGACATCAAATTTTTATTTCCAAATTCAAATATTTAAAATTCCATAAAAATTTAGAAAAATATATTATCAAAACTAATAAAATTTTATGGGTCGTTATACTCTCCCCCACTGAAAACTTTTCGTTCCCAAAAGGAACGAGGTAGGAGAATATAAACAACTAGAAAGAAAATTAGATTTGAAATACAAAATAAAGCAATTAATTTAAACCATAAAAACTTCAATTTAAATTAATTAATATTCAATAATTTAGTTTAATCCATTTTATTAAATCAATAAAGGGTCATTCAATTCAAATTTGTTAGTTCAAACTAATCATATAAATTTCATTCAGTTTTTAAATTGATTTCCATTCAATTATTAAAAAGTTTAGCTTCATTTTATATTTGAAATCATTCTTTAAGAAAATTTAAGAATTAAATTTCCGATTCACTTCAAACAATTTAGAGATAAATATATACATATATAATTTATATATCAAATCAAATTCATAATCATATACCTATATATATATATATATATATATATATATATTAATTCAAATCATACTTAAGAAATTCAAATCAAATTCATTTTTCAAAACAAAGTGTAGCAAAGCTACAGAATGGTCTCTCTACTCTGAAATTCAAAAATGAATGTCAATGATGCTGTAGTCATCACCAAATTCCAGCGATAAAAGAGAAGAGTATTGATTTAATACTTTATAATTCTTTAGAAACATTCCTGTTCGATAATACTTTAAATAATATACATCTTAAAACTTTAAAGCCAAAGTTTGAAATCACCGGAAATTAAATTCTCAAATTATTAATTTAAATTCATTCAAATTCCAAATCAATTTATAAACCATATTTAAAATTCATTTATTTATATCATGTGGCAATAGTCGTTGGTTTACAGAATCAAATATTATCATTTTAACAATCAATTCAGTTAACTATTTAATTTCAATAAAATTTATAATTAAGTATAATATAATCATACAAATTTATTCCATTTACCAAATTTGAAAATAATGTTGTGTCGGTTTGCTCTGTTCAAGTGTTTTGGAATTCCTGTCGATAGCATTGGTTGGACGAATAGATTGAAAACCCAAATCAACGACAACAACTCAAACAACACACTATAAAACATTTAATATTAATACAAATACACTCCCTCATGTAATGATTCAATAAAAATGGATTTTAAATCAGGATAGGGATTCAAACTAGAGATACCCAAATCAAAAGAATTCAAACTAGAAGATAGGCTCAAAATGAAGATTTGATGATTGAATTACAAAATAGGAAGATGGATATACTGATATAAATCGTGGGTGGCCTAAACCGAGTCAACCATGACTTCAAGAACAAGATCGATGCAGAATTCTGAGGAAAACCGACGTACGCTCGCAAAAATAGAATTCGGGCATAGCAAGAGATAGCAGCATCTAAACCGACGATACAGAAATCTTCGGTGGATCAATGCCTGTTGTAAAGGAGTTTCACCCCTTTACAATCATACAGTGGAGCAATGGGATGCTCCAAAATCAAGAAAACATGAATAGGGAGAGACAAGAATGGGTTTTCGAACCGAAAGGAACGTTTCAAAATTCAAAGGAAATTCGAATCAAAGAGGAAGAGATTCAAGCCCGAACGAAGGCAATTCTTTAATTAAATTTACTCTATATGCTAAGTTTTGCCTAAAACCAGAGCTCTAATACCACATGTAACACCCATATATTTTCAACCGTTCGCATCCGAACATGTTGGACTTGAATTGCTCAAAATCTCAGATTGTTAATTTATATTTGGCAAAACTCAGCATATATAGTAAATAAATAAATCACAGAATCACAAACACGGAGTAATACAACAATAAGCACCGGAAACAAATGAATAATAGTTCATGAAGCTACTATATATATAATAAAGTTAAACAAGATACAACAGAAGTATCGGATACATAGAAGTCTTAATACAGTAGTCAAATAACATAATTCGTATATAGTACTGGAGTCAACTGAATAACTGAAAGCTGAATAGATGGTTGGATCTCCAAGCGAAGATCCAAAGGTGAGTCTTGAATGTTGTGACACTCGGTCTGACTCGAGCGAAAGGCAAGACACAAAACTCTCGAGTCAGGATTAATATTCATATTTCAATAAATCCAACTCAAGTGAATATCAAGTGAAATGCAAGTAACTCAAAGGATGTTTGGGATGCCCATCCTCCAAGGATCCACGGAACTATCTACTATGTAGTAATATATGCTATTATAATAATGTCTATAGTAAAGTAAACTATTAAAATAGCATTAAGGCATTACCCATATCCCCCTTGACACATTTTATATATTTCCATAGTCTATATAGTATCGTAATCCCCCTCGTACTGGGCGTTGTCAGAGGTATCTATGGTACAAAACAAACTCTTAGTGGTCTTACTAAGGTAGGTGACACGGCACAACTAGGAAATGCCAGGGTAGATATACCAGTTACACTTCCAGGCTATTGGTAACGCATAGCGACAGCTACCGCCCAACTCGATACAGACTCCCAAAAATCCGAGGGGTGCACTCAATCAATCACAAAGTAATAGAATGGTATCGAAGGAGTGTGTCCGATCGGAGGAGCTAACTCACTTGGCATGTCAATTGCTCCTATTTTAGCCACCTTAGCTAATTCACGGGAGTCAGGTCCACGTATATACCTTATATAGGATCGTCGCCACCGTCTTATTTCATTCTGGAATCTCCACCGCGTACACGGTTGTTAAAGTGGTTTTCGGTATTGGCAGAGAGTATGATAATAACTTATCCCGATCTCTTTAACAACCAAACGTTATTATAACACCGCAGTCATTTCAAAATTGTTTATGTTTCAAAACCAAAATATCACATCCATTTCAAAAGCCATATCCATATGATATCATTTTCACTTCAAATATATCTATTTTCAAAAATCATAGCACTTTCAAAGTTATAACACTTTCGAAATTATAAAGCTTAGAAATTTACAACACTTTGGAAATCATAACACTTTATAATATAATACTTCGAAATTCATAACTTTGAAATCATAATACTTTGGAATTTATAACTTTCACCACTTAAACAGTTTATATATTAATAAAAATATAGATAATAAAATAGTTTACAAAATAAAATAGTTTATATAAAATAATTATAAGTCAAAATAGTTTATACTAAAATAGTTATTATATTAAAATAGTTTATATTAAAAATTGTTTATATTAAAATAGTTTATATTAAAAATGATTTATATTGAAATAGTTTAATTAAAAATGATTTGTATTATAAAATATAAAAATAGTTTAAATATACTTTAAAAATACTTTATATAATAAAATAGCTTCCTCAAATTTCAAAAATCGATTCAAATCAACACGAATTCCAAGATTCAAATTTAATTCAATCTCAGTTCGTCAATTTCAATTCAATTCATATTCTCAATAAACTATTTCCAATTACATCGATTTCAAATACAGATTTGAACCACAAAATAAACCATTTTGCTTTCAAGATATTTCAAAGCTTTAAATATTCCACATTTTCAACACTAAAGTTGATAATTTCATATATATCTTAATTCACTCTACTATTATTCAATTTTGAAATATTTACTTAATCATTCCGACAACATTTAAACAAAACTCCAAATTACAAATAACCTAAATATTTCCTTCAATTTATTTAAACTTGAAATATTCATTTAATCGCCTTGAACCAAAATCAAGTTTTAAAATCATTTCCTCTAAAAATCTCAAATCCCATAAGTTTCAAATCGATTTAATTAGATAAAATTCTTAATTAAATACAATTTCAAATAAATTCAAATTTATCTTTCAAATCTTAACTTATAAAAATCATTATAAAAATCTGATTTAAAGTATAATTTTAAATAAATATTTAAACATACTATATATAAATTAAATCAAACTTTATTAAATTAAAGCTTATTATTAAACCAATTTTATATTAAAACTATTTTATATTTTTTTAAATAGTAAAAATATAAGTAAATTCTTAAAATTTATAATTTCAAAACTAACTTATAATTTTAAAATTTTCAAAACATATAATTTTAAAAATCTAAAAATTTAGACCTTTATAAAATACATTTATATATTATATCTTAAAATCAATATTTATTTAACCATATGTTTCTTTTCGAAACCATAGAAATCATTTCCAAAATATTTATATAGAGACCAACGGTGTCTGTATATATTTTTCTATCCTATGGTCAAGTTATATGGATATTTATCATTTCAATCTGTAATTTAAATATATACGGGTATATATCATTTCAATCCGCAAACTCGATTTCAATTCAATGAAAATCGCTTGGGTTTATCATTTCAACCCATAACGATTTTCTCATATTCTACAAGATCGTTTGGGTATGTATCATTTCAACCCATAGTGAATTGTATACTAACAGGGAACTTGGAGGAGCGAGAACAGATATGATAATAATATAAAAGGCATATATCATCAATATACTAACATATAATGGTATCAGATGTCACAAGTGAACAGATAAAGATAATAGCATATATATAGCAATGTAAATATCTAACAGCAGCATATTTCAATTGTTGTTTCAATTGAAATCAAAGTTAATAAATATAAGATGTTAATCATGAGTGATTGCTTACTTTCGAGGCTAGATAGATTTGACAAAGAAATGAGCTACGAAACTTCGAAGCAAAGAACGATGGACACGAGTTTGACGAACAAAGCAAAGCTAGAAATTTGAAATTGATGAAATTAAATCAAAACTGGATTGAAGAAGATCAATGGTATAAGTGAACACACACATATATATAGATAACTATATATATAAATCATATTCTAAATTCAAATACATTTTAATTTTTAATATATATGTTTTTCAAAATCATTGTTTTAAATAAAACATATAAAAAAATCAAACATATAATCAAGATATATTTGAAAATAAATATTTTGAAATCAACAATACTTATGTATAACTAATAGATATATAAGCTAATGTGTAACTTGCTTATATATACACTAAATATATCTATATCTAAAATTTTATAACTAAACGTATATACACCAAATTATATACCTATATATAACTTATAAATACTGACTGAAAGAAGAAATCTATAGTCGAATATTATTACTTACTATGTAATCAAACGCAACATATATATGCATAAAATAAAGTACATATACAAAATAAATCAATTAAAAATGCAAACAACTTGTCAATATACTAACTTATAAACATAAAACTTGCGTATGTAATACTTATATATTATAATGCTGTAATCATTATAATATATACCAGATTTATGTAAACTATCTTGTAATTTGCATACTTATATATATATATATATATATATACATGCTTACATAATAGCTTCTATATGTATATAAACTTTTATATAAACCTTATATAAAACTATATATATAGTTACAACGGCATAAAATAACTTACACTTAATATTAAGCTTACACTATCATTTAAATAAACTTGCTTGCATACTAACAGCATATACATATAACTAATATATAGGTAGATACAAATAACTTATAAACTTTACAAATTATATTAACAAATGTATATATATATAAACTTATATATATGCTTATTATAAAATAACACTTAAATAACTCATAAATATATATATATATATACGTGCCGACATATGTAAACAAAACAACTAAACTAAGCATAATTTACATATATAACTATCACGCTATAACAGTTTATATTATATGTATATACTATAAATCATATAACAGGTTTGTATATCACCTATATACACTCATATATCCTAACAGACGACACATATATGACTAATAAATTTATATATATAACAAACAATTTATATATATTTTATATAAATTCATACATATGAATATAAATACATATATAATCAATATGTATATATATACTTTAGCAAAGTAGGATATGTTAAAATAGGCATACTAACAATATCATGTTATATATTGGCAAGGCCGTGACACCAAGTACTTGACAAGAAACCAAGAATAGTTCGTCCTGGAGATCGTTAATACATAGGTCTACTATGGATACCGGTAAATTTTATGCGAGTTCGAATTTAGCTACAATAGATATGACAAGACCAGCAAAGCTATGAAAGCCAGCATTCCAAATTTTAAGTCAATTGGAGTTCGCATGCTCAAGATATTGATCGACCACGGTTGAGAAATCCAAACTTGCATCGATCATAACTCGAGATCTACAAGTCCAAATGCTATGAAATTTTCACAGGAGCTTACGTACAACCTAAAGAATGTTCCTGCCAAATTTCGACTTGGTTTGGCCAAACTTGGTCGATACAAAATTGGTTTGTATCGATCACGGACCAAGTGCAGATGACATGGGATCGATCCTGTAGGCCCGCCCATGTAAGGGAAGAAGTCCCTCGAGATCTGGGCGAGATATTTTCAGCCTACGCCTATAAATAACAGCCATATGTATTCAGAAAAGGGGCTTTTGTCCTCTCTACACTGAAACTCTACCGAAGTCAATATCAAGCATCAGTTGTACTGTTGTAATCTTTTGTAATCAGCGAGTAAAGTTTAATAAACATCAGTCATTTCATAGTGGACGTAGGCAATTCGCCGAACCACTCTACCATGTGTTTCTGTGCATTTTCTTATATTTTTATTGGTGTCTTTGTTAGATCTGCTTCATTTTACATATATTCTCTTCATTTTACCCCTTCAAACACATCCGAAGAGTGTTGTGCCCAATTTTGATACAAACATTTTGGTGCTTTCATTGAGAAAACTCAGTTTTGCTCCTGCTTTGTGGATCTACTACCATCGTTGGATTGCAAAAATTTAAGGAGGAGATCCAGACCTATCGTCAAGTAGTTCCTTCTATTCTATTCAAACTGTTCCAGATCTAAGAGGAACTACATTCATTGAGATTTTCGTATCCCTATTTTCGTATCCATGAAAATATGGTGATTTTCATATCCATGAAAATATGGGGATTTTCGTATCCATATTTTCCGATCCAAAAAACATGGTGACTTTCATATCCATGAAAATATGTAGAATTTCGTATCCATGTTTTCGTATCCAGAAAATATGGTGATTTTCGTATCCCCGTTTTCTAATCCAGAAAATATAGTGACTTTCGTATCCATGAAAATATGAAGATTTTCGTATCTTCGTATCCATGAAAATATGGTGATTTTCGCATCCATGCTTTTGTATCCAGAAAATATAATGATTTTCGCATCCATGTTTTCGTATCCATAAAATATGATGATTTTCGTATCCATGCCTTTGTATCCAGAAAATATGACAACATTCGTATCGATCACTTTTCGTATCGATCAATATTCATATCGATACTCACATGTAGTTCATATTGATCCATCTTCGTCCAATTCGTATTGATACTCACATGTAGTTTGTATCGATCAATCTACGTCCAATTCGTATTGACACTCACATGCAGTTCGTATCGATCCATCTGCGTCCATTTTGTATCGACACTCGCATGCAGTTTGTTAAGATCCATCTACGTCCAATTCGTATTGATACTCGCATGCAGTTCGTATTGATCCATCTACGTCCAATTCGTATCGATACTCGCATGCAGTTCGTATCGATCCATCTGCGTCCAACTCGTATCGATACTCGCATGAAGTTCGTATCGATCCATCTGCGTCCAACTCGTATCGATACTCGCATGCAGTTCGTATCGATCCATCTGCGTCCAATTCGTATCGATACTCGCATGCAGTTCCTATCGATCCAGCTGCGTCCAATTCGTACCGATACTCGCATGCAGTTCATATCGATCCAGCTGCGTCCAATTCATATCGATCAACAGATATGTGACGACCGCCCATGACTCCCGCACGGAAACAAGGGAAAGGTGCGCTGAAAGTGTTCCAGGCAACCATGAGTGACCGTCAAGGGTAAAATAAACATCGCAGACTCTATCGTAAAACTCACAGCGCATGGATAAAATACAATAGAGAAATATAATATAGTGAAGCTCCCATAGAACAGAATATCATCATCTAATCATAATAGCTTTATACATGGTCTGAATCATGAATACAAGAAGCCTCGCTACATAGCACTCAGAGTAATCAACAATCAGCGGAATATCCAGTACATAGAATATGAAAATAATATGTAAAGCCTCCTGCTCGTCTTCGTCATCATCAGCGTGAGCCACTAAGATCAGCACCTGCCACCTGTCACCTAGTCTGCCCATCCCAAACATGGATGAACAGCCCAAGGTAATAAGAGGAGACATAAAACCTTGAGTCAAACAACAGTCTTAGTGAGCAGTAAATCAACTATCAAACATACCAAAGGAACATAATGGATAAAAGGAATAGGAACCCAAATCATCCCACTCCACCTCTTTCTACAGTGATAGCCCCCAGACACACACTAAGGAGAAGCAAGCATAGCAAAGCAGATAATTAAAGTAAAGCAATAATCACTCGAGTCAAGGTCGATGTTTTCCAAATACAAACCCCCAAGGCCTAAACCAAGATCAGATAAGCACCCAAAAAACACCGCTCTTGAGACTGAATGATGATACAACCAAACATCCATGACTCTGGCTATCACTGTTATCATTGCCTTGATTTTATCGTTAATCGAATGACCAACTCATCTTTCAACCATCCGTCAAGGGCTAATGGCAACCCCGGTTCTAGGCATAACTCCGCACGTCACCGTGACCCATGCCTAGGTATAACGGATCTACCCAGAGTACTAGCACGTCATCATGACCCGCGCCTGGGTATAACGGATCTACCCAACGTACTCTTGCTTTGAGCTTGCTAGAACCTTCAATAACGATAAGATCTCAGCCTTCTAGTCATCCTCCTCGACGACTATTCCCATTATAGCTCAAGCACCTCTCGAGCCCACCATTATCCACCAACTCGAACCGTATCATCGAGTAATCAACATGCTTGGGATGATCCCGTCTGGATTAAACCAAGGCTTCCACATCATGCTTTGCTCCAACGCATCTTAGCAAAGTCCATCTCATCATCATACTTCGCCTCAACATATCATGGCAAAGTCCATTTCGTCATCATACTTCGCTTCCTCTAACTATAGCAAAGTCCTCGAACCCATCCATATGAGCTTCATCATCCGCTTCATATGCCACAGCAGCTTTCACCATTCAAGAGCCTTTCCACTTAGCTTTTGAATCATCTTCAACCATCTTGTCCCAAATCAACTACAAGCTAACTGGAGACAATTAAATCAATCATACATCCAAACAATCAAGCATTCAAACAAGATCTAATCAAGCAATATCAACTATAATAGCAATTTCGTAAATAAATGAGCATAAGTCTAACATATATGAAATCATGGATTTTAGCATAGATCTATCAAATATAAAACATGGGTTTTGTCTCTATAACTTGTTAATTGAACTTGCATTGGTAAACATCTTCAAAAGTAATGAATCTAGTCTTGGAACTAAGAAAAATGCATGAAATCTCTAACTTTAACACTCAAACAAGCCACCAATCCAATATACTCCTTTGGGTCCGCGTGAGAGATAACTACCACTCACCGAATCACCCAAACACTTCAACAACTATCAACTAAAGATCTGGACAGCAAGGATTCAAGCTCGATTCGTCGAAATCTCGCTTGAAATGGTGAAATCTAGCTTCGTCGGATGAAGATCTTCAACTTTGGCTCTTCAATCTTCGATCTTGATCTTCGATCTCGACGGATGTTAGCACAAGATTGAAGTAGAGAAAGAAGTGAAGAAAATGTTGTAGTCGAGTTTCCAAAATGGCAGCACTTCGTCGCTTCAAAAACCGGTGCCAAAAAGTGAGCCAAACCCCTCTATTTATAGGCTGAAATCACCCTTAGGTCGCCCAGACTTAGGTCGTTGCCGACCTAAAAACTCCGACCTAACATAGGTCGCTGCCGACCTATACACTCCAACGACCTAACGGCCTAACCAACCCAGAAACATACGAGCTAACAAACACGGCCGACCTATCTCTATGCCGACCTAACTAAATGCCGAGTCAACGACCTAACTCCCCAGGCCTTCACGCGACCTAACAACATACGACCTAAAACCATGCCGCCTTCAACGACCTACGACCTATCTGCTTCACAACCTAACACTCCTGTGGCCTAGCGACCTATTAACATTGTGACTTAACGACCTAACCTGGTCACGACCTAACTAGGTTAAGTACTCACGCGACCTATCACTTACACGATCTATCATCCATGCGACCTATCTAACATTACTAGCCTCCTTAGGTCGCTAACTATCACTAGGTCGCTCATCTCTATAGGTCGCTCCACTTGTCCTAAACACATCCCTTAGGTTGCTCACGACCTAAACACTCATGCGACCTAACTTTCCTTGCCACCTAAGACCCTGCCGACCTAAACTCAAATCGACCCAGCACCCTTAGGTCGCTTACGACCTATCCTGACACGAAAATCACTAGGTCGCTCATTACTACCATCATCCTAGCTGCTAGGTCGTCCACGACCTAACTTCCTTAGGTCGTTAGAACCTCTTAGCCACTAACTCTTAGGTCGTCTCTTCCTATAGGTCGCATACTAACCTTAACTCGGTCAATTCCTTAGGTCGCTCCTCCGACCCAAACCACAACACGAGCTAACACAGGTTGACTCAAACAACACTAATGACCTAATGTCAACTATCTTACGATTTATCGACACGTAAAATACTGGTCGTTACATTCTCTCCCCTTTAGGAATTTCGCCCCCGAAATTCCAAACAAACAAGAGCAACCAAAACTATTCCGCATGCCTACCATCCATAGCCACCAACAAACCATGCATCCAATTACTAGCCTAGCATGCAGAATTCTAAAATCAGAATCAAGTTACAAATTCATGAGATGCCACGACACCTTAGGGCCATACCTCGAAGAGTTCAGGATGAGCTGCCTTCATCCTCTCTTCCTCCTCCCATGTACAGTCGTTAACATCATTACTCCATTGTATCTTGAGCAACGTAATCGTCTTCCTCCTAAGCTGTTTCGTATCGGTTTCAACAATACGAAGTGGCTTACGAGGCCTTCTAACAACTGGATCAACCTCCAAATCTTCACAGCTATCAGCAGAAACCACTGTGATCGAGTCGTGCACATACTTCCGTAGATACGATACATGAAAAACATTGTGCACACCTGCCATCTTTTCCGGTAACTCCAATCTATAAGCGAGCTTTCCAATTCGCTCGATGATCGGGAATGGTCCAACAAATCTCGGGGTCAATTTTCCTTTCTTCCCGAATCGAATAACATTCTTCAATGGAGAAATCTTCACAAAAACCATGTCACCTATGTCGAACTCCAACTCCTTTCGACGTTTATCTGCCTAACTTTTTTGACGATCCTGGGCTGCCTTCATTCATTGTCGAATGATCTCTATACAATCCGAAGTCTGACGAATCATCTCTGGCCCAAGTATCAGCTTTTCTCCAGCTTCCAACCAACATGTCGGAGAGTTACACGGTCTTCCATACAAGGCTTCATATGGTGCCATACCAATACTTGACTGGTAACTGTTATTATACGCAAATTCCACCAAATGAAGATGATCTTCCCATGATCCTTCGAAATCCAAAACACATGCCCTCAGAAGATCTTCCAAAACTCGGTTGACTCTCTCAGTCTGACCATCTGTTTGAGGATGATAAGCTGTACTCAAACACAACTCGGTTCCCAAAACCTCCTGGAAGCTCTTCCAAAATCCACTAGTGAACAATGGGTCTCGATCACTCACATACTCTTCGGAATACCATGGAATCGAACTATCCACTTAACATACAATTCAGCCAACTTCGATGCAGTCCTAGTCGATCGAACAGGAATGAATCTTGCACTCTTGGTCAAACGATCTACTATGACCCAAATCCCCTCATTCCCTGCTCTGGTTCTAGGTAGACCATCGATAAAATCCTTCGATATCTGCTCCCACTTCCATGTAGGAACCTCTAATGGATGAAGCAATCCACTTGGCTTCTTCTGCTCAGCTTTTACCAACCGACAGTTCATACATTTGGAAATGAAATTTCCAACATCCTTCTTCATACCTTCCCAGTAATAGGTTCTCTTCATATCCCGATACATCTTATTTCCACCTGGATGAATTGTCAACTTCGAGTGATGACTTTCCCTTAGAACTTCATCTCTCAATTCATCGATATCGGGAATAACTAGTCGTCCTTGCTTCCGAAGCCAACCTTCTTGATCAACTTCGAATCCTTTATCCTTTTCCGGGTCCAACCTAGATTCCAAATCACGGATAATATTGACAAGCTTATCGTCTCGCTTTTGCCCCTCGCCAATTCTTTCCACTAGAGTAGGCCTTATCGATAAGTTTGCCAACATTTTAGGTTCCAATTCACATCTGGGCCTGAAGTCAAATCCAGCTAAATACTCGAGACTCTTCCATTCCGAAAACATGGCTCCCAATCCTGCATGTCTTCGACTCAACGCATCAGCTACTGCGTTACCTTTTCCCGGAGTATAAGCTATACCAAAATCATATAATGCCAAAAACTCTAGCCATCGTTGCTGCCGAAGATTCAAATTCTTTTGGGAGAAAAGATACTTCAAAGACTTGTGATCCGTAAACAACTCGAATCGAACTCCCAATAAATAATGTCTCCACATCTTCAGAGCAAAAACAATCGCTGCTAACTCCAAATCATGAGTCGGGTAATTCCTTTCATGCGGCTTCAGTTGTCGACTCGCATACGCAACAACTCTATCCTTCTACATCAGCACTGCTCCAAGTCCAGTACCGCATGCATCGGTGTAAACCACCATCTCATCATTCCCACTTGGAATAGTCAAAACAGGAGCACTCATCAATCGCTCTTTCAGGACTCTAAAAGCTTGCTCACACTTAGCATCCCAACTGAATACCTGATTCTTCTTCGTCAATCCTATCAATGGTGCAGCTATCTTGGAAAAGTCTTTGATAAACCGACGATAATATCCTGCTAATCCAAGAAAACTTCTCACATCAGATGCATTCTTAGGTCTAATCCAATCCTGGATCGCTGCCACCTTAGCGGGATCAACCGCTATCCCATTTCCAGAAATGACATGGCCTAAGAACCTCACTTCACCCTTCCAGAAGTGACACTTCGAAAACTTAGCCTTCAGCTGATGTTTCTGCAAGATTTCCAAAACAATCCTCAAGTGTGTCTTGTGCTCTTCCTCAGTTCTGGAATAAATCAGAATATCATCCATGAACACAAGTACGAACTTGTTCAACTGATCTCTGAACACTCTATTCATAAGATCCACAAAATACGCTGGTGCATTCGTCAATCCAAACGGCATTACCAGCCACTCATAAAAACCGGATGGCGTCCTGAAAGCAGTCTTCGGCACACTATCCTTCGCCACTCTTAACTGGTGAAATCCCGTTGCCAAATCCATCTGAGAAAACACCTTCGCCTCGTGAAGCTGATCAAACAAGTCATCTATTCTCGGCAATGGATACTTGTTCTTCTTAGTCACCTTATTCAGCTCACGATAATCAACACACAACCTCAACGATCCATCCACTTTGGTTGCGAACACAACTGGTGCACCCCATTCGGACACACTACGCCGAATGAATCCTTTTAGTAAAAGGTCATCAACTTGCACCTTCAACTCTTGCTGTTCCCTAGGCGCCATCCGCCTAAGAGGCATCACAACGGGTCTGGCTCCCTCAACTAGATCGATACGAAACTCGATCTCCCTATGCGGCGGTAACCCTTTGACCTCGTCAAAGACATCCTCGAATCCATTCACGATTGGCATCGATGACAGTCCATCCCGTGGAACAACCAGTGAATACATGAAGCTCATGAATACGCCTTCTTCATGCTTACATTGTATCACAACCTTTCGCCCCTCCACATTCTCGACTGTCACCTCCAATCTCTCACAATCAACCTTTGCCGCATACTTCCTAAGCCAGTCCATACCCAAAATAATTCCGAACCCCGCAAAGTTCAGAACAAAGCAATCACAAACAAAAGAGCAATCATGACTCGATATAACTAGACCACGGCATAGCATACACAAACAAGACGAACCCCCAACTGGATTAGTCACTACCAATGGTCTATCAACAATATCCGGTTCCAAACCCAACCGGTCTACCAACTCATTACAAACAAAAGAATGAGACGCTCCAGTATCAAATAACACTCTAACTGGAACACCACAAATGGAAAGAGTACCTTGAACCACCACACTCTTCCCCTTCTCTTCAGCAGTAGGAGCTTTCGAAGATGACGGGACAGCCCCCAAAGCATAAGCTTGCACAACCTGCCTGTCCTTTATCGGTTCCGGACAGTTCTTCTTAATGTGCCCCAGCTTATCACAGTTGTAGCACTTCAACAACACCTTCGGATTCTTGCAATCCTTGGAGAGATGGCCCTTCTGCCGACAATTATAGCAGGTCTTTTCCCCCTTCAGCTTCTTCTGACCATCCTTACCCTTCTGCTGTTGCTGCTTCCTCTTCTTGTTTCCACCCTGCTGTGGTTTAGACTCCTCCTTGGTCACAGCAACAACAGATACTTCCTTAGGAAACAAACTCTCGTGCCTGAGAGCTTTCTCCACTAGCTTCTCAAATGGATCGTCCAGATGATCCACCAACTGTCTTCCAAGATAACTGTCCAAGCCTGTCACGAATTTCTCGTTCTTCTGGTAGGGAGATTCAATATACGATCTAGCATACTTGGACAGAGCCTCAAACTCAGAAACATACTCAAGAACTGGCCTCCCACCCTGCTTGAGTTCAACAAACTTCTTAAACAAAACAGACTTCTGAGCTGTAGAGATAAACTTGGCTTCAAATCTAACTTGAAATTGCTCCCAAGTAATCTCTTCTTCTAGAGTATCTATGGTGATAGAATTCCACCAATCAGCAGCTCTCCCTTGAAGCTGTCTCGATGCAAGCTTCCTCTTAGTTGCATCCTCAATTCCTAAATCTCCAAAGGTCCTCCTACAAGCATCCATCCATCTTTGGACTTCAATAGTCGATTCCGTTCCTAAGAAAACCTTTCCTCCAAGAGAAGTATAGTCCTTGCAAAGCTTAGCAAAATCCACCGGCCTTGGAGCTTAAACTTGAACTCCCACATCCACAGACGATCCTGAAGCTGGTATACTCCTCATGATCGAAGTCATCATGGCCTCAAACATAGGAGCATAATCAACAGCTTCCCTAGCAGTACGGCTTTCCCTAGCAGCTTGTCTCTCGCCTCGACTCATCCTTAATATCTGTAAAAAGAATGATTAGAACACCTTGAGAAACAACTGCATAAGGAGTTCAAATCCTTCTAACTACTATATTATATAGTAATCATCCATCAAAATACAATTACGTCTCTCTTACGTAGTTACGTCGGCGAGCGTTGGCTAAAATCGATTAACCAAAGCTCTGATACCAAATGTGACGACGGCCCATGACTCCCGCACGGAAACAAGGGAAAGGTGCGCTGAAAGTGTGCCAGGCAGCCATGAGTGACCGTCAAGGGTAAAATAAACATCGCAGACTCTATCGTAAAACTCACAGCGCATGGATAAAATACAATAGAGAAATATAATATAGTGAAGCTCCCATAGAACAGAATATCATCATCTAATCATAATAGCTTTATACATGGTCTGAATCATGAATACAAGAAGCCTCACTACATAGCACTCAGAGTAATCAACAATCAGCGGAATATCCAGTACATAGAATATGAAAATAATATGTAAAGCCTCCTGCTCGTCTTCGTCATCATCAGCGTTAGCCACTAAGATCAGCACCTGCCACCTGTCACCTAGTCTGCCCATCCCAAAAATGGATGAACAGGCCAAGGTAATAAGAGGAGACATAAAACCTTGAGTCAGACAACAGTCTTAGTGAGCAGTAAATCAACTATCAAACATACCAAAGGAACATAAAGGATAAAAGGAATAGGAACCCAAATCATCCCACTCCACCTCTTTCTACAGTGATAGCCCCCAGACACACACTAAGGAGAAGCAAGCATAGCAAAGCAGATAATTAAAGTAAAGCAATAATCACTCGAGTCAAGGTCGATGTTTTCCAAATACAAACCCCCAAGGCCTAAACCAAGATCAGATAAGCACCCAGAAAACACCGCTCTTGAGACCGAATGATGATACAACCAAACATCCATGACTCTGGCTATCACTGTTATCATTGCCTTGATTTTATCGTTAATCGAATGACCAACTCATCTTTCAACCATCCGTCAAGGGCTAATGGCAACCCCGATTCTAGACATAACTCCGCACGTCACCGTGACCCATGCCTAGGTATAACGGATCTACCCAGAGTACTAGCACGTCATCATGACCCACGCCTGGGTATAACGGATCTACCCAACGTACTCTTGCTTTGGGCTTGCTAGAACCTTCAATAACGATAAGATCTCAGCCTTCTAGTCATCCTCCTCGACGACTATTCCCATTATAGCTCAAGCACCTCTCGAGCCCACCATTATCCACCAACTCGAACCGCATCATCGAGTAATCAACATGCTTGGGATGATCCCGTCTGGATTAAACCAAGGCTTCCACATCATGCTTTGCTCCAACGCATCTTAGCAAAGTCCATCTCATCATCATACTTCGCCTCAACATATCATGGCAAAGTCTATTTCGTCATCATACTTCGCTTCCTCTAACTATAGAAAAGTCCTCGAACCCATCCATATGAGCTTCATCATCCGCTTCATATGCCACAGCAGCTTTCACCATTCAAGAGCCTTTCCACTTAGCTTTTGAATCATCTTCAACCATCTTGTACCAAATCTACTACAAGCTAACTCGAGACAATTAAATCAATCATACATCCAAACAATCAAGCATTCAAACAAGATCTAATCAAGCAATATCAACTACAATGGCAATTTCGTAAATAAATGAGCATAAGTCTAACATATATGAAATCATGGATTTTAGCATAGATCTATCAAATATAAAACATGGGTTTTGTCTCTATAACTTGTTAATTGAACTTGCATAGGTAAACATCTTCAAAAGTAATGAATATAGTCTTGGAACTAAGAAAAATGCATGAAATCTCTAACTTTAACACTCAAACAAGCCACCAATCCAATATACTCCTTTGGGTCCGCGTGAGAGATAACTACCACTCACCGAATCACCCAAACACTTCGACAACTATCAACTAAAGATCTGGACAGCAGGGATTCAAGCTCGATTCGTCGAAATCTCGCTTGAAATGGTGAAATCTAGCTTCGTCGGATGAAGATCTTCAACTTTGGCTCTTCAATCTTCGATCTTGATCTTCGATCTTGACGGATGTTAGCACAAGATTGAAGTAGAGAAAGAAGTGAAGAAAATGTTGTAGTCGAGTTTCCAAAATGGCAGCACTTCGTCGCTTCAAAAACCGGTGCCAAAAAGTGAGCCAAACCCCTCTATTTATAGGCTGAAATCACCCTTAGGTCGCCCAGACTTAGGTCGTTGCCGACCTAAAAACTCCGACCTAACATAGGTCGCTGCCGACCTATACACTCCAACGACCTAACGGCCTAACCAACCCAGAAACATACGAGCTAACAAACACGGCCGACCTATCTCTATGCCGACCTAACTAAATGCCGAGTCAACGACCTAACTCCCCAGGCCTTCATGCGACCTAACAACATACGACCTAAAACCATGCCGCCTTCAACGACCTACGACCTATCTGCTTCACAACCTAACACTCCTGTGGCCTAGCGACCTATTAACATTGTGACTTAACGACCTAACCTGGTCACGACCTACCTAGGTTAAGTACTCACGCGACCTATCACTTACACGATCTATCATCCATGCGACCTATCTAACATTACTAGCCTCCTTAGGTCGCTAACTATCACTAGGTCGCTCATCTCTATAGGTCGCTCCACTTGTCCTAAACACATCCCTTAGGTTGCTCACGACCTAAACACTCATGCGACCTAACTTTCCTTGCGACCTAAGACCCTGCCGACCTAAACTCAAATCGACCCAGCACCCTTAGGTCGCTTACGACCTATCCTCACACGAAAATCACTAGGTCGCTCATTACTACCATCATCCTAGCTGCTAGGTCGTCCACGACCTAACTTCCTTAGGTTGTTAGAACCTCTTAGCCACTAACTCTTAGGTCGTCTCTTCCTATAGGTCGCATACTAACCTTAACTCGGTCAATTCCTTAGGTCGCTCCTCCGACCCAAACCACAACACGAGCTAACACAGGTTGACTCAAACAACACTAACGACCTAATGTCAACTATCTTACGATTTATCGACACGTAAAATATGGGTCGTTACAAGATACCACTTTCGTATCGATCCTCAGATACCATTTCGTATCGATCCAACTATGCGCCTTTCGTATTGATCCAAGTACCCACTTTTTAGATCGTTCAATTTCACCACATTTGTATCGTTCAAACATTACTTAGAATGATCACGAAATTTTAAAAAAAATCGAGTACGACCCAAATTTCCAAAAAAGAGGCATAGTGAATTCAAAACTCAACTTAATGAAGGAACATCCTGATCACCCCATGACTGGACGGGACGTAGGGGATTCCTGCAGCAATTGTTGAATTGCAATCAAGGAATGGTTAAAGAAATGCTACTCAACTGTGCTCCCAGAGGCTGGAGAACCAAGCCAATATGCCAAGAACTAGAATTGATTAATATATCATGCTTCTAAGGTGGACTGCAACTTCCCCCAATTGACCAGCTTTTAAACTCCTGAATTGAGAACTATGGTACGATGGCTAATATGACGACTGCCCTATACTTGTTTACTTTGCTAACTCAAAGCATAGCTGATCACCATTGAACTATCTTTAAATGCCCGCATCTTAATCATACCGTTTACATATGACTAGAAGCATGGCATATAACCTCAAGAGAACATCCTTAATACCCTATATGGGTATCCTGCCTAGATGAAAGTTTGTGACAATCACCAATCTATGAGCCCATCTTAACCAACTCACATCGAATCGGTGTTACCAACCAATCAAACATTGGACAATTATGCATGCATCATTCACCAGTATTTCCAGACCATGTATCTTAAAATGGACCCGATCATAATGATGATTGGAGAATCTTCCCTAGTCGAGACCTATTCATTGAAACCATCCTACCTACAAAATTTCCAGTGAAAATTCAATATGTTGACTATGTCAGTATACTACGGAAATACAACTCCCGACACTACCTCATGAAGTGAGAATGGTGCATGGAATCCAGCAAGAGTGATGAATGCCATCAAATGTAGATGTCTTCCCCCATTCCTCAAATAACACTGTTAGTGATGGTTAGACATATCAGTTCTACTTCTCATATCGTTGAAGGGAATAAAGAAGATGGTTGCCAATGAATTTATCCAAAGCCCACAGCCAGTTGCTGCCAATACCCATAAATGAATTCATCACTAGCGCTTATTTCCATACTTTGATTAGAGAACTGGTGGATAGCCGTTGGAGACTACACCAACTTGTCCATGCCAATATTGAGTTGATGAATCAGATGAAGGATCAACTTGGCGAGATAAGGAGGGAACCTACTCCATACTCTAGATCGAAAAAATCCCCTTCTTCGGATGGCTACCGCGGACGGCAACCCCAAAAGGGTGCTCCAAAAAGGATCGCTCTGGAAATATGTTCAAGCCCCATAAAATGAAGGGTCGGGAACCCCCGACCCCTATCAATCAAAAACTTTGATCAAACTGAACCATTTTCGTTAGAATTCCAACTGTAAAGGTCTGGATCGAAGTGCAATAGCAAGCATACAACACCACTTCACTTATCAATGAGATTTAAACTGATCTCTTTTGAATTATTTCTATTTCTATTTCAATTTCGTTTATATTGCGAAATATGGTCGACTTGAATTAAACTACTCGCAAATGATGTAGATAACTGAGTACTTAAGGATGGGTGCAAAACAACCTCCACAGACTATGATTAAATCATTGAGGTATCATCATAACTAGCATGATTCAACCTCTCATCAGCTGCTATATGCACCTGACTTGGGGGCAGGGCATCAAAGCAGAAGAGACCGACAAGGTCAGGACTCCAGTACAAAGTGGATGCAACCGACCATCCACTCGTCTGCCTGTGCAATTTAATTAGGAGATTTCAGAAAGACTTGGAGTTATATGTCCCAACAATGCACTCTCCATCTCGTACTTAAAGCTCACCAAAATACTTATGCTTCTTCTGATGCCCAGTAGAATTGAAATCACACCAATGGTGGACATGACATGACCGTCCATGCATCCAATCCTACATTAGACACTTGGGGCTATTTAAGAACACATGTTTAAAGTGGATATAATTTGACCATTCACTCTCCAGTTTGCATCTGTGATTCCGCAAAACAATCATGCCTTAATCCAACTTCATCAAGGGCCAACCCTCAATCTATAATCAACAACGACTTACTGCCTACACGCTAACCATCATGAGCCATCATTTCAACTCACTTCCTCAGCTTGATTAAAAAACGCAAAATATAAAGTGGACGTGACTCGACCGTCTTCTCTCCAATTTTTGTACCTGACTTAAGGAAAAATACACAACTCAAGGTGGTTGTAGTTCGACCATCCTCTCCTCTGCTCGAGCTCAAAGCTTACCAGAACACTAATCTTACTCCTTAGGCCTGGTAGAAGAGGAATCCAAACGAGCATGGATGTGATCCAACCATCCATAAACTGAACCTCATCCTTGTTGATGGTAGATAAGTGGAAATTAATAGGCATCCCATCGATCACTCGCTAAGTCAAACCCCAAGCTCAGGGACAAGCTATCACACTCAAGCGAAAAGTTGATAAACGACAATCATCTAACAAACTCCGGCTCCCAAAGTGCGAGCTGGAGTATAAACTTATGGACATGGGCTCGAGGAGGGTGGATCCGTCCACCTAACGACTTTACCCATGTTCAACCTGAGCCCGACAAGGATGGATTTGTTCATCTAACGACTTCGCCTGCCTACTTAGGGTGGATGTGATATGACCGTCCACATACCTGATCAACTCCAGATTTCCAGAGTGCGAACTGGAGTATAAACATTAACTAAACCTACGTCCCCAGAGCACGAACTGGAGTATGAACACAAATAAGGATATGACTGACCACCCATCAACTAACTCCAGATTCCCAGAGTGCGAACAGAAGTATAAACATCAACTAAATCTAAGTCCCCAGAGCGTGGACTGGAGTATAAACACAAAAATAGGTGTGACTGACCAACTACCAATTAACTCCAGATTCCCAGAGTGCGAACTGGAGTATGAACATCAACTAACTCTAAGTCCCCAAAGCACGGACTGGAGTATAAACACAAAAATGGGTGTGACTGACCACTCATTAACCAACTTCGGATTCTCGGAGTGCGAGCTGGAGTATAAACATTAAAATTGGTGTGATTGACCATCCCTAAAACAACTTAAGTCCCCAGAGTGCGGACATAATCCAAAAATACCAAATGGGTGTGACTGACCACCCATCAACTAACTCCAGATTCCCAGAGCATGAACCGGAATATAAAACACCGACTCACTCTAGTCCTGAGAGTGCGAACTGGAGCACAAATGCCAAATAGGTGCGACTGACCACACATCAACTAATTCCAGATTCCCAAAGTGCAAATTGGATATAAACATCAACTAACGCTGGTCTCGAGAGCGCGGACTGGAGTATAAACATTAACTAACTCTTCAAAGTGCGAACTAGAGTATAAACATCAACTAACTCTAGATTCCTAGAGTGTGAGCTGGAGTATACCCATCATCTACTCTGGTCCTGAGAGCGCGGAATGAAGTATAAACATCAACTTACTCCAGATTCCCAGAGTGCAAACTGTAGTATAAACATCAACAAACTCCAGTTCTTAAAGCATGGTTTGGAATATAAATACTAGAAGGGATGCGATTCGACTCCCCTTCTATTAACTCTGATTCCTCAGCAAGTTCTATAGTATACAAAGCGGATGTGGTTTGACTGTCTGCATTCCAACTCTTTCCCTAGCATAGGGGCACACTTATCATAAAAACTCAGATGCGATCCGACCATCTAGCACTAAGCGGGCATGACATGACCATTCATGCATCAACACTTATCCCCAGCACGGGACCCATAACATAATTTTATAGGGATGCACTCCAACCCTATAAGATAAAATTTCTTCCTTGATTCAACAAGGAGACGCAGATTCACAAAACGGACCTAGCTGAACATCTTACTCTAAATGAACGTGATTAGCCATCCTATAGCAAGTGAATGTGACATGACCAATCATCCGCTAACTCTCGCCTTTGATCGACAGGTTGTGCATGCAACGTAAACGGATGTGACCCAACCATCCGCCAATAAAATCCTTCCTGCAATTTAGTAGGAGAAACATAAAATCAGAGTTGTCGCAATGTGACCGACTATACTTCGAATTTTGCCCTTGACTGGAGGCAGAGGAAACGACTGAGGAAAATGCGGTTCGACCATTTTCTACAAAAAAATCTTAGTCCCCTAAACATCAAATAGGTGTGATTAATGTCTCTTCAACTGACTCTAGTCCCCAGAGTGCGACTATGAGCATAGACGAATGAAGAATGTGATTCGACCATTCATTCACCAACTCTGACATAAATTCGACGGGAGAAGTTGACGCAGCGGATTAATCAAACAAAACTTCGATCGATGAAATGTAGCAATCGGTGAGTTGAAGATACCAAAAAGCCCAAGTTCGTTGATCCAAAGATACCGAACTCTAGCTATCTCAAACACGTTGATAGCGCACTATACCGTGTTCAAAGATCTACGATTCTTCGCACGTTGATCTAGCGCACTAGATTCCGTGAATCGGCTTCTACGATCGTTGAATCGAGCGCACTCGATTAACCGAAAGAGGAGATAGGAGATTACACTCAACTACCAATTGGAATGAAAGCACAAAGCTAACAAAAGGAAATTTTATTCAATATTCAACCACCTCAAAATTTACAACACACACGCTATTTATAGTCATTACAACTCAACACAACATACAACACCCAACTCCTAAGTCGGCACCGACTCAACATACACGACTCATCTTGGCCGACTCATCATAAGTCGTTACCGACTCAATCACACGCAACTCCAACCCCTTGCAACAGAACACAAAGCAAACGACTCATGTAAGGTCCGCCTCCGACTCAAGAACAATTCACATGAACGACTCGCGACTCATACTAGGTCGGCAACGACCTACGACTTATGGCACAAAAACACTCAGCGCGACTCAACAGGCCCGCCTCATCACATCCGACTCAAGAAACTGCGACTCACGACTCATCACTTCATGCGACTCAACAGCTTCCAACGACTCAAGCTTACTTGTGGCATATCCCTTCAACCGACTTAATACTGGACGACTCATGGCCTTGCAGTTAGGTCGTATCTTTCCTAAACTTGATTCCTTAGGTCGGTCCCGACTCATGGCCGCCGCCCCAAACTCCTTCCCAGTGACTCGTGTCTTTTCTTCCCGTGTCTTGTTGAGTCGTGGTCGATTCAAACTGAGTCGTAGACGACTCAAACTAAGTCGGGGACGACTCAACTCCGAAGTCCATCTTACTCGACCTTTGTTATCTCGGAAACGACTTAGGGCCTCCTCCTTAGCTCGTAACCGACTCATCAAACATGCACGTCTTAAGCTCGTGTACGACCTAATATGGTTTAACTTTTGAATTCCCATATGCCTTGCTGCATCATCCTCCCCTGGTTGAGAAAAATTCGACCTCGAATTTGTAAATTCTTTCTCAACAATCTCATTCCCATGATACGGAATTAAGTGTTTGATGTTAAAAACATCAGAAGTATAAACATCATCTGGTAACTTTAATCGATAAGCATTCTCATTGATTTTCTTCAAAACTTCAACTGGACCAATTTTTCGTGCCTTCAACTTGTTATAAGCACCCACCGGAAAACGATCCTTTGTTAATACTGCATAAACCAAATCACCTTCCTTAAATTCAACATTCCGACGTTTCAAATCTGCAAACTTCTTATATTTCTTATTTGATTTCTCCAATCGTTCCTGAACGATTTTATGACATTCAGTCAGCTCATCAACAAAATCGACAGCTCGTTTAACTGTTCCTTTCGATTGTGGGACTACTGCCAAATCCAACGGCCCCCTGGGTAAATTTGAATAAACAATCTGAAACGGACTGAATCCTGTGCTACGATTTACTGCATGATTATGAGCAAATTCTGCCTGGCATAGCTTCATGTCCCAACTTCTCAAATTATCCTGTACAAGACAACGCAACAAATTCCCCAATGACCTGTTAACAACTTCTGTCTGTCCATCAGTTTGTGGATGATAAGCACTACTAAATTTCAGTTTCGTTCCCACCATCTTCCACAAACTCAGCCAAAAGTGACTCAGAAAACGAGTATCTCGATCAGAAACAATAGATTCTGGTAAACCATGAAGTCTATAAATCTCCTTGAAAAATAACTGTGCTACTCGAACTGCATCTGCTGTCTTCTTGCAAGCAACAAAATGTGCCATCTTCGAAAATCTGTCCACCACAACAAATATCGAATCATTTCCCCTTTGAGTTCTCGGCAAACCCAAAACGAAATCCATGCTGATATCAACCCATGGCTTAGATGGTACTGGTAATGGCATATACAACCCTGCATTCGTTGCTATTCCTTTTGAAACCTGGCAAATATGGCATCTCTCCACAAATCTTTCAACCTCTTTTCTCATCGATGGCCAAAAGTAAGACTGTGAAATCAACTGTAAAGTACGATCACGGCCCACATGCCCTTCTTCATGTAATTCCTTCACAATCTTCATCCTCAAACTACAATCCGGAATACATAAACGATTTCCTTTAAACAGAAAACCATCAACCAACATAAATTCATCCGCACTTCCATCCTTCACTTCCTCAACATATTTCACAAAGTAAGGATCCTTTTCAATCATCTCTGGTAGTAATTCAAACCCCGTTACTTCAACCTTCATTGTCGTTAGTAAATGACTCCTCCTACTCAAAGCATCAGCTACTCGATTTGTCACCCCTGATTTGTGCTTAACGACAAAAGTAAACTGCTGCAGATAAGTAATCCATGATGCATGTCTCGCAGAAATTTTATCTTGCCCCTGTAAATGTTTCAAAGCTTCGTGATCAGTGTACAGAACAAATTCCTTCTGAAATAAGTAATGTCTCCAATGCTTAACAGCCTGAACAACAGCATAAAATTCAACGTCATATGTACTGTATCTCATCTTTGCCCCTGACAATTTTTCGCTGAAATAAGCAACTGGCTTCCCATTCTGACTCAGAACTCCTCCAATACCCACCTTCGAAGCATCAGTGTGTAATTCAAACAATAACTGAAAATTTGGTAAAACAAGAATTGGTGCAGACGTTAACAATTCCTTAATCTTCTCAAAGGCAACCCCCGCTTCCTCTGACCATACAAACTGCTTCCCCTTCATGCAATCAGTAACTGGAGCCATCACGCTACTGAAGTGTGGTATGAACCTTCGGTAGAATGACGCTAGCCCATGAAAACTTCTCACTTCTGTAATTGTCTTTGGCTGTGGCCAATTCTTGACTGCTTCAACTTTGCTCTGGTCAACTTGAATACCTTTCCCTGAAACAACATAACCCAGGAATAAAACAGTAGGTGTCATAAACACACATTTCTTTGTAGCAGCATAAAATTGTTCTTCACGAAGAATAAGCAACACTTCCCTCAGATGTAGAACATGCTCCTCCGTACTCCTGCTATAAATCAAAATATCATCGAAATACACCACGACGAACTTTCCAATGAATGGTCTAAAAATTTGATTCATCACCCGCATGAATGTACTAGGTGCATTAGACAAACCAAATGGCATAACCAACCATTCGTACAACCCCTCTCTAGTTTTGAAAGCTGTCTTCCATTCGTCTCCAGGTCTGATACGAATTTGATGATAACCACTCTTCAAATCAATTTTCGAGAATATAGTTGCCCCACTCAACTGATCCAACAAATCATCCAACCTCGGCATAGGAAATCTGTAACGAACAGTGATCTTATTCAAAGCTCTACTATCAGTGCACATTCTCCAAGTTCCGTCCTTCTTTGGTACTAACAATGCAGGTACAGCACACGGACTCAAACTTTCCTGAATACGACCCTGTTCAAGTAATTCTTCCACCTGCCTTCGTAACTCCTCATGTTCCTTCGGACTCATTCTGTAATGTGGTCGGTGTGGTAACACTGCTCCGGGAACAAGATCAATCTGATGTTGAATGTCTCTAAGTGGTGGTAACTCCTTTGGCAACTCCTCTGGAAAGACATCTTCAAACTCTTCCAAAACTGGCTTTGCTTCTTCGGGAATCTCAACTTCTTCACTACTCTCTCTCCCAATCAACAAAAACACTTCCGGTTCTTCCTCCACTTCTTTAACAAACTCCTTCAAAGTCAACAGAGTTTTCAATTCTTCAATCTCCTCCAGTTTGTTCTCCTTCTGCTGTTGCTTCTTAGGAACCAAAGTGATTTTAGTACCCTCGAACATGAAACTGTAACTGTTGGCACGACCGTCATGCTGAACTGCTCTATCAAACTGCCATGGTCTGCCCAACAATAAGTGACAAACATCCATATCTACGACATCACACCAGATTTCATCTTTGTACTTCTTTCCGATTGAAAAATTCACACAAGCTCTTCGACACACTTTCACTTCACCTCCTTTCCTTAACCATGCTAGCTTGTATGGTTTAGGATGCTTCTCGGTCTTCAAATTCAACTTCCTAACTGCCTCTGTAGAAATAATATTATCACAACTCCCCGCATCAATAACGAACTTGCAAACTTTCCCCAGAATAGTACATGTCGATTGAAAAATATTGCTTCTCAGCCAACTACAATCCTCCTCTTGCTTAGGTGTCAAACAACTTCTCCTCATCATAAGATTACAACCTTCATCACCCGACACTTTTTCTTCCTCCTCAACATAAGGTACATTTGAATACTCTGCCTCCTCACCATCATCTGCTTCAACCTCTGCAACCATGGTTCTCTTCTTCGGCTTCGGACATTCGTTGCTTTTGTGACCCAACTCCTGACAATTATAACATTTGAAAACACTACTAGCCTTCGCCTTCTCAACCTCCTTGACCACTGGCTTTGCAACAGGTTTAGGAACATTAGAACTTCCGCCAACACCCCTTGCTTGATTATTGGAATTAGTAAACACACCACCTCCACGCCTTCCTTGTTTCTCCCAAGCTAACGCTTTTTGATGTGCCTCCGCAACTGATCTAGGATCGAACATATTAACCATATCCTGGATCTGCATTCTCAATCCCCCAATGAATCTAGCAGTTAGCTGTTCTTCTGTCTCCATAATATCATTCCTGGCAATGAGTTGGTAAAATTCATCAGCATAATCACTAACAGACTTTGTCCCTTGCCTCAGATTCTGCAACCTTTGGTACATAAGTGATTGGTAGTTGTAAGGTAAGAAAGTAGATCTCATCAACTTTTTCATCTTGTCCCACGATTCTATCTTTGACTTCCCCATTCGTTCTCGAGTAAGTTTAGTTTGCTGCCACCATGCCAATGCTCTCCCCCTCAGCCTTGTAGCAACTAACTTCACCCTTCGATTCTCCGGCACCTCCTTGAAATCAAAGATTTCCTCCACATTAGACAACCAATCTAAGAATTCCTCAGCAACCATCCCGCCTTTAAACTCCGGAATCTCCATTTTCATACCCGACTCCCAACGACGGTCATCCTCCACATCACGGTAAGAATTTCGAACTTGGTCTCGATCTCGATAATGAATACTTGCTCTATCACCCTCTTCAACAAAATCAAAGGTACGCCTACATCGATCTCGACTAACATCATCCCTTCTCTCATGCATGCTTCTTTGACTATGTCTCTCTTCATCTCTATATACTTCATGGTCAAATTCTCGATGACTTCTTCTTTCTTCATGTGCATAGTCATGATGATCTCTTCGTGATGAAATTGATGTTTCTCTTCTATCTCTACAAGAATGTGGTGATACCCTCCTCGCTTCCGTAACCAATGGCGAAACTCGGTTTCCTCCATGGTTCGAGTTTGGTGATCTCCTCCTTTGATTCAAATCATTCATCAATCTCTCCAATTTACCAATGCCTTCATCAAATTTCTCATTAATACGTTGTTCCATAAGCTCAGCTTCTTCTCTACGATACAAAGCTTCAACGTTTTGATGACGATTAGCTCTCCTTGGTGGCATGGTTAAAATTTTCACAAACTTCAACAAATTGAACACAATACTTCAAAATTTCACACGATAAGGCAATCTAGGCTCAACTGTCTCGGCAATGCTTGTCTCGGCCTTGACTCTTCACAACTTTGCTTGGCTCGGTCAAGACTTGCCTCGGCTCACTCCAAAACCTTCAAAACTTTGGCGCGCAAATCACCAATTCAAAATCCAAACAAAATCCAACTCCTCGATCCAAAATGAAATGGATCAAACTCTCCAAACTTGATGCAACTTCAATATGAACACGATGAACTCCTTCCAACTTCAAAAACTTCAAAAACTTGGCTCCAAGAATCAAACTTAGCTATGATTGGCTAAGTATGGCTCTGATACCAATAATGACGCAGCGGATTAATCAAACAAAACTTCGATCGATGAAATGTAGCAATCGGTGAGTTGAAGATACCAAAAAGCCCAAGTTCGTTGATCCAAAGATACCGAACTCTAGCTATCTCAAACACGTTGATAGCGCACTATACCGTGTTCAAAGATCTACGATTCTTCGCACGTTGATCTAGCGCACTAGATTCCGTGAATCGGCTTCTACGATCGTTGAATCGAGCGCACTCGATTAACCGAAAGAGGAGATAGGAGATTACACTCAACTACCAATTGGAATGAAAGCACAAAGCTAACAAAAGGAAATTTTATTCAATATTCAACCACCTCAAAATTTACAACACACACGCTATTTATAGTCATTACAACTCAACACAACATACAACACCCAACTCCTAAGTCGGCACCGACTCAACATACACGACTCATCTTGGCCGACTCATCATAAGTCGTTACCGACTCAATCACACGCAACTCCAACCCCTTGCAACAGAACACAAAGCAAACGACTCATGTAAGGTCCGCCTCCGACTCAAGAACAATTCACATGAACGACTCGCGACTCATACTAGGTCGGCAACGACCTACGACTTATGGCACAAAAACACTCAGCGCGACTCAACAGGCCCGCCTCATCACATCCGACTCAAGAAACTGCGACTCACGACTCATCACTTCATGCGACTCAACAGCTTCCAACGACTCAAGCTTACTTGTGGCATATCCCTTCAACCGACTTAATACTGGACGACTCATGGCCTTGCAGTTAGGTCGTATCTTTCCTAAACTTGATTCCTTAGGTCGGTCCCGACTCATGGCCGCCGCCCCAAACTCCTTCCCAGTGACTCGTGTCTTTTCTTCCCGTGTCTTGTTGAGTCGTGGTCGATTCAAACTGAGTCGTAGACGACTCAAACTAAGTCGGGGACGACTCAACTCCGAAGTCCATCTTACTCGACCTTTGTTATCTCGGAAACGACTTAGGGCCTCCTCCTTAGCTCGTAACCGACTCATCAAACATGCACGTCTTAAGCTCGTGTACGACCTAATATGGTTTAACTTTTGAATTCCCATATGCCTTGCTGCATCAGAAGTATAAACTTGCTATAGATGCAACTAGACCATCCACAAACTAACTCTACTAATCCAAGAGTGGGTTCAGAAGAAAAATCACTGGAAGAAGAGAAAGGTGACTTGCTACATCGCTAGCTTAGCATCCTTCACAACTTAAGGCAACGACTGCAAGGAGGCCTTAATGTTAACCAATCAAAATGATGCCCGAAGTTACAGGAAACCAATTATATTATACAGCCGGATCGACGGGCAATATCGATCTGCACCTTTTATATCATATCAATGGATCGATAGGCAATGATGTTTGTGCATTCTACATTGTGTCGCTAAATCGACGGCAAATATCGATCCTCTTCGACTACAAATCGATGTGACATGAGCGTCGGTCGAATACCTTCGAGCATCGATAACACCACGAATGAGTGTGACTTGACTATTCATCCTCCGTCGCCTTCCTTCAATCCGCCAGGAAGAGCATGAGACTGGATGAGCATGACCCAACTGCATTTAAGCTGACTTTATCCATATATCTGACGAGAGAACGTAAATCGAAATGGACATGGTTGATCGCCAAACTCCAAAAGAATGCAATGCGACCATTCATTCTTTTACTCTTACCACGACCCGACTAAATGAGCAATTCACAACAAGTGCAACATAAATGTCCGTGCACCGATTCTTACCCTCCATTCGACAAGGAAAGCATCAATCCTGCATTGGATATGATTGGACGATTCACTCTTCAATTTTTTTCCCAGAGTATGAGGACATAAGCAGCAAAGTGAATGTCGACGAGAAAATGAAGTATTCTGCCTAGAGGAAAGAACTAGGACAGAATGCAGGATAAGGCACAACTCAGCCTTCCATCGGTTAACTCGATCACAAGGTTTAATAGGATAAAATGCGAAATTGAAGTAAACATTATCTACCTTGCCACTTGTCGAGATATTCCCCAGACTTAGGGGCATGCATGAGAAATAAGATGAATATAATTTGATCATTCATCAAACAACTCTGGCTCTTACAGCTTGGACTACAGTATAAACACAGTAGAAGCTAGGCTCGATCATTGGCACAATACATCCATCAACCAAGACTGAGAGCATGAGTGTCATCATCCAAGAGCTGGATACGACTACTCAATCCTATAGGTTGTGCCTAGTATTTATAACAACTTGAAGTTACGACCGAAAGGATGCTTAGAGATAGAATCATCAGATCGACACCCAGACTTATGGGCAACTAATCATCATTCTGACCCTTCCGATAAGCAATGGATCAATAGTACATTGAATGGAAAGCGCATTGCTCGAAAACACAAGTAGATTCAAACTCATAGCTGGAGCTGGCTATGCTGCAGCACGCGATACAAGGCTAAACTCTACTAAGCCTTTGATTCAACGTCCCTATAGGGCTAATAATTAAACATTGCAAATAAACACATGAAGTGCCAACAATCCATCAGGAGCACTAAGGATCAGATCAGAACTTAGCACAGTGATGGTAAAAGATTTAACTATTGTACTTCAGGTGATCTTGATGCATTCGCTTGGGCTCGATCTCATACACACACACACACACACACACACACACACACACACACACACACACATATATATATATATATATGGACTCTCACCAACCATTGAGAACCCTACATTAAATGTCAACTCGAGGCATGTCTCGATGAATAAAAATGAAGCGACGTGGATGTAGAAAAATCTGTTGCACTTACGGAGGAGGCGAATCTACTCAAAACCAATATGTTTATCCATGATATCCTCTACCCAAAATGAGTATCCAATCCTTTACTTATGAGAGAAACAACTGGAGAGTGTCGGACGTACGCTAACTACTCAGATTTTCATGAGGCATGGCAAAGCATAGCTTTCCACTTCCAGTGATCAACAAACTAATAGACTCGACCATCATACTTGATTACTCTCATCTATGGACGCAAACTCTGGATACAATTAGATACCTAAACATGTCCCAGACCAGGAATACAACTGTTTCATTACTAACCCGAGCCTATAGTGCTATGCTGCATTCCTCGGATTCATACTTGAGAACGCTTATGCTACTTACCAAAAGTTGATTAACAGATCATTCAAAAATCAGATTGGCCGATCCATGAAAGTAAATATGGTTAATATTCTCATGAGATCACCACCATCGAATGACCACATCGATGACTTGGCAAAGATATTCAGTGCTCTCCAACAATTGTAGAATGAAACTTAATCCTTTGAAATGCTCTTTCAGCGTTGTATAAGAAGAATTCTCAGGTTTCGTCATCAATTCTCATAGGATTGAGTCTATTGCCAGAAACTGCTGAAGATTAGAGTCATCCATGTACCGAGGAAACCAAGTAGCTCTGATAGATCGCTCAGAGAGATCTCCCATTTTATCTGAGTTGTTGGATAGGAAAGATTTATACATTTATTGGGCCATGTCAACACACGCCATAAGCATCGCATTGCTATATGAAGAGAAATGAATCTAATGATCAGTATATGATGAAAGTTAGCTATTGACAAGCTTAACCTGTTAATGCCTATATCGAAGCCGTTACGGTAGGTCCTAGGCAACCTTAGATGTCCGGAAGGTTACTCAAATGAAATATCAAGCTAAGCCAATTTGATATCACTTATCTCTCTCAGAGAGCTTTCCATGGTCAAACATTGTCATACTTCATATCTGAATTCACCGCACCAAACGATTATCCAAAGAACAGTGGAGAGCCATCCAACCGATGGAGAACATACATAGATGGAACTTGTGATAATTGGCTTTTTAACATCGAAGTTGCATTAATGACTCCTGAGGAACGATCGATCTGCTACAGCCTGAAACACAACTTCCTTGCAACAAATAATGAAGCTAAGTAGAAGCCTTGGTCGGCACGCTGAGACTTGCAAGAAGACTAGGAATGGAAACATACATATCTTATGTGATCTCGTATAGTGGTATGCTAAGGTAGGGAAGACTATCTGACTAGGGGGCATCGTCTTGCTCCTTATCTCAACTGGATCCTAGAGTTACTAGTCGACTTCGTGTATTACACCACTACACAAATCCTCAGAGAACAAAAAGAAAAGGCCAAATCATTGGCCAATCTAGCCAGTTCTGGGGATTCGCGACAAATAGACTTTGTCCCATTTGAAATACTTATTACTCTAGGCACTGACATATGAAAATCAATTCGATCTTAGAGATGGATCTAGAAAAGGGGTCATGGATGACTCCTATCAAAGACTATCTATTGTAGGGAATTCTTCTTGAATAGAGGAATGAGAGATGGCATATGCTCTGCGAAACATCACTACATGATTATGTCTGGATCGTTCGACTCCATCGACATAAAGCATAACTCCTATATCCATCAACCCGAGACCCAATTTACATATCCATCAGTATAAAGCATACATTCTAACATCTCAAATCGATCTAGGAGAGGATCGATACAAAGGAATGACTTAAAACAACCATCGAATGTTTTTACAACTCGAATTTCACTTCGATCCAGTAGAGGATCGAGACGAAACTCACTCCAAACAAAAACTAAAGAGCTTGATAACAACCGTCAAATGTGCAAACATGAACATGAGTCAGGTTAACATACGTGCATGTATGCCAAAATAACATTCAATTTTCAAAGTTAATAGGTATTGAATGCTTACATGGTGACGATCAGAATGATGAACAACGTATCGCTAATGCTTAACACTCAGTACAATAAAACACTACATGATCATTGACAATCAACAGTTTGACATATACATCACTGAAGATCAACCAAAGGCTACATCTTTTGATGAAAAAATAGCAACTACTTAGCGAATCGGATAAAACTTTTCAGAACGAAGATGGCAGCTTTTCAAAGCACGTCATTTTCACACAAGACGTACTTTGGAGGGCATATGTTATCCCGCTTTTTGGCAAGGCCGTGACTCCAAGAACTTGACTAGAAACCAAGGATAGTTCATCCTAGAGATCGTTAATATGGAGGTCTCTATAGATACCGGTAAATTTTGTCTGATTCTGGATCGAGCTACAATTGATATGACAGGATCAGCAAAGCTATGAAAGCCAGCGTTCCAAATTTCAAGTCAATCGGTGTTTGTATGCTTAAGATATTGATCGACCACGATTGAGAAATCCAATCTTGCATCGATCATAACTCGAGATCTACAAGTCCAAATGCTATGAAATTTTCGCAGGAGCTTACGTACAAAATAAAGAATGTTCATGCCAAATTTCAACACGATTGGGCCAAATCTTGATCGATACGAAATTGTTCATATCGATCACGGATCGAGTGCAAATGACATAGGATCGATCATGTTGGCCCGCCCACATGAGAGAAGAAGTCCTTCGAGATCTGGATGAGATATTTTCAGCCTACGCCTATAAATAGCAGCCATGTGCATCCAGAAAAGGGACTTTTGTCCTCTCTACGCTGAAAATCTACTGAAATCATTATCAAACTTCAGTTGTATTGTTGTAATATTTTGTAATCAGCGAGTAAAGTTCAATAAACATCAAACATTTCATAGTGAATGTAGGCAATTCGCCGAACCACTCTAAATCCATGTGTTTCTGTGCATTTTCTTATATGTTTATTGGTGTGTTTGTTAGATCTGCTTCATTTTGCATTTATTCTCTTCATTTTATCTCTTCAAACACATCCGAAGAGTGTCCTGCCCAATTTTGGTACAAACATATATATATATATATATATATATATATATATATATATATATTTTGAAAATAGGTTAATTTGATTACTAAACAGGCTTTGCGGCCCATAGCGCAATACATCGGATATAATAAAACATTGGACCGACAATTCAGTCATACTATCTTCTTTCAACTAACTATCCTTAATAGGTTTCATCTATGGTCGCTGCCAGCTCGTTGGTCGATTTTGTCCGCTCACTTCCATCTTCCTCAACTTCTCCAGTAGTGATTCTTCTTGTGCCGATGCAGTGGTGAGTATTTTCATAGGAATTCTTTCAATAATAACAGCTATTTCTCTGTTAATTCGATATGTGAGAGTTAATGTGTCTAGCTTTTTGTCTTCAAAAGTCCTACAGTTCCGTTCCTTCCAGATGAACCACAAGCAGGTTGTGAGGCCAATTTTTCCGACCTCCTTCATCAGCTTAGAGAAGTTTCTCCCATCGTGCAGGTAATCAATCTCCTCTTTTAATCTAGTAGTACAACTGTTAAGCTGAAGTCTGTTCTTTTGGTTGATCCAAATTCTTTTCGAGTATTCACGGTCAAAAAATAAGTGGTCATGAGTTTCTTCTTCCCTGCAACAGAAGAGACATGTTGTGTTTTCCAAAATTTTCCATTTTTTTAGTCTTTCTTTTGTGGGTAATTTACCCAGAATCGCCTTGTATAGTGTGTGCGCCATTTTTGGGGGATTAGATTTGCTCCATACTATATCAGACCATTTAACCTCAGCACTTTTATTTCTTGATACTTCCCAAGTGTCTTTGAATTTGAAATGGTCATTAGCACTCACCTTCCATATCCATTTATCTTCATTTTCTTCTCTGTAGATATATTTCTATCGAATTTCCTCCTGATAATTGAGAGTTAGTAAGTTATTGTTACATTTCCATTCTCCATTATCAATAATATCTACTACTTTCCAGTTTGGGTTTCCATATGCTGAGAATGCATCCCAACCAAGCCTGTCTATCATACTTTTGGAGTTAAGCCATGGATCTCTCCAGATATCAGTTTTCCTTCCATTGGCAATCTTTCTGTCTAAATACTTTTGAAAATCCTCTCTGATCTTAAGAATGTTTTTCCATGTAACTGAAGCATTATTATCAATTCTAGTAGTCCAAAAGTTATCTTTCAGATACCTAGATCTCATCCAGGAGGCCCATAGATTATTTGAAGTTAATACATTCCAAGCTAATTTGAGGCAGTACACTTTTTTAAGTTCATATAGATTTTTCAATCCCACTCCACCCTCTTTCTTTTTCCTGCATAAATCTGAGTATTTAATCTTGTGCATTCCTCCCCTCCAAATAAAATCAGCACAAACTGAGTTGATTTTAGCAATAGAGCAATCAGGAATTTGAAAAGACTGGAGCCAGAATCTTACTTTGGAAGTTATAACTGTGTGTACTAGCTCCACTCTACCTGCAAAAGATAAAAGTTTTGATCTCCAACCCTGTAAGTTTTCCCTGATCTCATTAATAAGCTTCCCACATTCTACATCTGTAATATTGTTGTTTGACAAAGGTATTCCCAAGTACTTGACTGGGAGATGTCCTTCAGTGAAGCCAAGTTTGTCAATCATGGATTGTTTGTTAAGACAGTATTTGTCGAAGTAGCATTTGGTTTTCATTTCATTCAATTTGAGGCCTACATACCTTTCCAGTTCTCCAAATATTACTTTAATCTTGTCTATTGCTTTTAAATTACCTTTAATCACCACCAGGAGGTCATCTGCATATAGTAAATGAGTGACACATGGAAGGTTATTATATATTGGTTGAATAAACCCTTGATTATAAGCCAGTTCCATTTGTAATGTAAACCATTCCATTGCTACTGCAAAAAAATAGGGGGATAGAGGATCACCCTGCCTTATCCCTCTATTGCTTTGAATATACCCTGTAGGGCTACCATTGATCAATATGGAGAAAGTTGGAGTGTCTAGGCAGAATCTTATCAGTTTTCTGAGCTTCATTGGAACCCCCATTGATTCTAGCATATGTGTAATGAAATTTCTGTTGACTTTATCATAGGCCTTTTGCAAATCCACTTTTATGCATAATTTTTCTGCTCCTTTTTATTGAAGTTCCTTGTCAATTCATGTGCCATTAAAGAATTTTCAGAGATGAGTCTACCTTTGATGAATGCACTTTGACATTGAGATATTAAATCTGGTAAGACTTTATTCAACCTTTTGCAAATAATTTTACTGAGGATTTTGTATGTGACATTGTAACAGGCTATCGGCCTATAATCTTCAATTTTCTCTGGTTTTTGAACTTTAGGAATAAGAGATATGAATGTATGGTTGATTTCTTGAATGAATTCCCCTGAATTTAGAGTTTCATTATAAGCTGTTAACATAATATCTTTCAGGTTTATCCAATGCATTTTGAAGAAGGATGCCCCCATTCCATCAGGTCCAGGGGAGGAGTCACTACAGATGGAGGTGACAGCATCCTTCAATTCCCCCTCCATTATAGGAGCTGTCAACATATTACATCCTTCAGCCGAGATTCTCCTTCTGCAAATGACCTGAGGTAATTGATCATCATTTTCTCCATTGTATAAATTTGTAAAGTAGGTGATAGCCTGTTCCTCAATGTTCTTTATAAGTCTTGATGTATCTCCTTGTTCATCTATGCAGTTCAGCAGGTTGTTATGAGGTTGTCGTATGGACATTTTAGCGTAGAAAATTTTGTTACATTCATCTCCCTGTTTCAACCACCTTTATTTTTCTTTTTGTTTCAACTCAACATCTTTTTTGTGAATTTCTTTCTTGAGGCTTCTTTGTAAATTATAAAATTCTGCAATCAAGCCTTCATTAAGAGGGTCTTCATCAAGTTTAATTTGAGTTTCTTCTAAATGATGTTGGATAACAGCAATTTTATCATTATTCTTGTGTCTGCACTTGTTCCATTCTTTGAGTCTATTTTTCATAATTTTAATGAGCATCACAAAACGATACATGTGGTTACCTGGAGGAATCTTAACTGTATTGAAGTTCACAACTTCATCAAATCCATCTATTAGAGGCCAGTGATTAGCATATCGGATTGGTTTTCCCTTTTGCATAGTGTCATCATCATTGAATTGTAACAAAAGGGGATAGTGGTCACTTGTCGAGCAAGGTAGAACTGTTACTTTAAGTTTTGGAATTTTTTTAAACAGCTCTGAGTTTCCAAGAACTCTATCTAGTCTTGATGTTATTTTCTTGGATTCCCCACTTCTCCATGTATATTTTAGGCCTGAATGGAATGCTTCAGCAAGACCAGCAGATAATACACAGTTGTTAAATTCAGCCACTTGTGAAACACGCAGTGTAAGTCCACCTATCTTTTCATCAGTTTTAAGAACCACATTAAAATCCCCAGTTACTATCCAAGGAGTATTAATATTTTTGGAGATGTCAGTAATTTGTTTCCATAATATCAACCTCTTAGAAGCTAAGTTCTTAGCATATACAAATGTGGTTGTTATTTCAAGACCTCCTTTATTATGAAAAAAAATAGTTAATTGCTGATCACTGTTATCAATGATGCGGCCAAACCAGTAGTTATTTTCCCATCCTACTGTAATTCTACCATTAGTTTGAGATAGAAAGAATTGCCACTGATTTCCAAACTGATTTTTAACCTTCTCCAAATAATTGTTATTTAATTTATTCTCCAAAAGGGCTAAAATAGTAGGTCTATGTTTAGCCTTTAACATGTGGAGGTCTAACATACGTGTCATTGTTTAGACCTCTCACATTCCAGCAAATGATGGACATATTATTTTTTGGTAGATTTACTCCGAGTAACCGGAGCAGCACCTGCCGAGACCGAACGTCTGCCTTTATCATATTTTATAAATTGATTCTCATAATCAATATTACATTCAATGAACTTACTTGTATCTTCTGATAATTCTTCTTCCTCTTCATCTTCAGATGAGTCCAGTTCTATGTTCATCTTGTGGATGTCAGATAGAGAATTTGGAAGTTCCTCCTCCGCCTTTTTCTGCTCAGCAGTTGGTGGATCCTCTGCCTGATTCTGTTCTGGATGATGAAGTGCGTCATGTGGTACAGAGCTGTTCAGATGATCCTTTATATAGGGTATCTTCACTATCTGAGCAGGAGATAGAAGAGATGCTTGCTTTGATACACAGTCCAACACCATAGGATCCTTCTGATGATCTTTAGGCTGGTCAACTTTGTTAGGGGAGACATTTTGTATGTTTTTTGTAGTCTCCTCCTTGTTTTTGGTGTTACTTGAATCAGGTAGATCAGATATATTTTTTGGTTTTTCTACCCAAACCTTCTGTCTTTCTGCTACTTTATTTTAACACTGATGATTAGTATGACCAAAAACTAGACACTCATCACACTTTGGTGGAATGAATTCATATTCCACCTCCTGTTTATATATGAATCCTTGCTTGTCAATCGCTTTAACTGTTTTTGGCAGCACTGTATTAGCTGAGATCTCAACGAGTACCCTAGCAAATTTGACTTTTTTTTTAGTTTTCTTGTGTTTTCATCAATGTCTATTGGCCTTCCTACAATACTTGCTAGTTTGCTTATACATCTCATGTTCCACAGTGCAAGATCCAGATTATTGAATTTAATCCAAATATGATATGTTGATAACATAGCGTGTTCAAAATTGAAGTCAGCTTCCCATTTCCTCATCAAAATAAGCCTGCTGTCCATAAACCAAGGACCACTGTTGATAATGCGCTGAAAATCCTCTTCCAATTCGAATTTTATCAAATAGAATCCATTGTCGCGAGGAAAAACATCCCATGATCCTTTTGGTTTCCATATTCTCTTAATATATGCATTGAAGTGAACAAAATAAGGTCTTTTCCCTGCCATATATGCATAGATCGAGTGTTGCCATAGTTTCTTTGATTCAGCGTAATCTTCCTCATCTATCAATTGATATACCTCTTCTCTATTGATATAATTATCGAGATGAGGCTATCGCAAGGAGGTAGCATGGCTGCATTCGTGGAGGAAGAAGGCTAGAGGGAAGTCTGCTGTGGCGGTTGAAGCATGGTGATGGACTGCGTGTAGAGGCTTGAAGCTATGGTGGCGACCGAGGTGAAGGCCGATGCAAGGTGGCGGGCTGATGGTGGGTTAGGCTAGGTTTCAAGTTGCTTAGCGAGGATCAGTTATCACTGAGGTATATCCAGGGTGGAAGGAGAGTTGAAGATCGATGGGGTTTCAGGAAAAGAGATGAGGGAAGAGGTGCGGCCATCAAAGGTTGTTCGGTGAAACTCGGCCGAGACGGAGGATGATGGTGGCTTGTTCTAGGCGGATGCGGTGGGTGAAGGGGATCGGTAGGTCTAGGTGGTGATTTCAAGTGAGGTGATGGGTATGGTGGCCGAGCTCGAGAATGGGTGAAAAAGGAATGAGGAGATTGCAATGAAGATGACGAACCAGTTTCATAAGAAATATGAATGAAAAAATATGTGACTTTATGTTTTAATTAGCTTAATATGAAAAGCTATAGTCAAATTACAATCATAGGAACATGAAAAGCAAGTGGCTGTTAGATTTCAACAGTTAGTAGATGAAAGAACAAGAACCCAAAAAGTTTGAAATTGGATACCGGTACTGTGAATTGTTTCATGGATTCCGCTGCGCATCAGACTTCAAAACACAGAATTGAATATACCGTAAAGATCAGCACGACGAGATGATCAAAATGGTATACAGAGATCAGTGGTATGATAATCCTATCAAAAGTCGATAATTGATACCGAAAATGCTGCTAATTTGCCGAAAATAAGATGACCGGAGCAATAGCAGTCCAAATTTGGAGAAATGAAATATGACGTTTAACTTAGAAGAGGATTTACGAATTTATTATATAAAAATATTTGGGTTTGGAAAATATTTTATTATCATAAAATATTAACTGATTTAAATTTAAATAAAATTACACTAGAAAATAAACTTCCATATTATCTGATGAAAATTGACCCTTTGATATGTTAAAGTAGACATATTCCAAATATCAAATTTTTATTTTCAAATTCAAATATTTAAAATTTCACAAAAATTCAGTTAAATATATCATTAAAACTAATAAAATTTTACGGGTCGTAACATGCATGATGTGCCAAAGAGTGAAGGTGGAACATAAAAAGCCAAGTGACTGTTACTTTCATTAAATATGCCACAATGCAAGTAGGAGTGTATATCTATGGACTTTATAGACAGATTACCCAGAGTAGAAGAGGAAACAAAAGAATATGAGTGATAAGTGATTGTCTTACAAAGAGTGCTCATTTTATTCCCATGAAGGGTATGAGATCCACAATGACTTTAGCAACTCAGTTATTAAAGAAGTGGTTAGGGTGCGCGGAGTACCAACTATTATTGTGAGCAACCGATATCCACTTTTTAGAAGAGAATTTCGGAGTAGTTTACGAGAAGCTTTGGGAACATAGTTGAATCTAAGTACTTTACACCACCCACTGACCAATGGACATATAAAAAGAGTAAACAAAGTATTAGAGGATCTGTTGAGGGCTTGTGTAATGGATTTTGGAGTATCTTGGGAAGACCATTTACCTTAGGTAGTGTTTGCATCCAATAATAGCTACCGGGCTAGTATAGGCATGGCACAATTTAAATTTTATATAGAAGACCATGTAAGTCACCTTTGTGTTGGTGTGAATCTATTGACAAGATTATTTTGGGATTGGAAACGGTTAAAAATATAGCAGAAAAAGTGGAACTCATAAAGAAATGAAGGCTGCACACGACCGGCATAAATCGTAGGCGGATAAAACAAGAAAGGATTTGGAATTTGAATTGGGAAATTTATTTATTGTCAAAGTTTCTCCATTGAAGAGAGTAATAAAGTATGAAAAATCGGGGAAATTAGCACCCAGATTTGTCGGACTCTTCATAATTTTTGAAAGGATAGGAAGATTGGCATATAGAGTTAAACTACTAGAGAACATGTCAGGAATCCACAGTGTAGTTCACGTTTCACATTTGCAAAAATGTGTACATAACCTAACGACCATAATAGCACCCAGCTAATGGGTGGAAGTGTAGTTGGAGTCTGAGTTGAATTCATCCCATGATCCAACCCGTGTTATAGAATGTGGCATGAAGTAACTTAGACATAAGATGATGAAACTGATTAGAGTGCAATGGGGAAATTATCTGGCAGAGAGCAGGTGAGAGCCTAAAGAGAAGATAAAGGCTACACATATGCAACTCTTTTCTAGTACGTTAATTTCTTTAGTTAAATCTTTCTAGGATTAGGATTTGGATGCTTTGGATGATCTATGGTTGAATTTATATGTTAATTTCTTTAGTTAAATCTTTCTAGGATTAGGATTTGGATGCTTTGGATGATCTATGGTTGAATTTATATGTATATGATTGATTTGCATTCATATTGAAATACATATCTATTCTATACTAGATGTTATGCATCATGCCTTATATGCCATATTATTGCATTCATATAGGACGCTTTAGCTGCATTTATGCATCTTAGATCTAAACATTCCAAGTTCATGGCATTCTACCTGCATATACTCATATCATGATATATTGTTTGGTTACTTTAATTTGGATGTTATAAATGGGTCCATATATATTGAGGAACAAGTCCTATAATATATTCTTCATTCCTTAAGAATTTCGGAGCCAAAATTCTTCTATGGGGGGGCGAATGTAATACTCTGAAAATTCAAGGAATAATTTAAATATAATAATACGAATATAAGAATTTTTTGGTATTAATGAATTAATTAAAAATTAAATATATCACGGGGCAATAGTAGTCATTTTTAAAACTTTGGAATTTAACGACAAAACTAGCGTCCTTGCGACCGTCTCCTTTTTCTTGTTCGCACGGTATATTTGTTAATGTTGTTAGGAGTTCATATGAAAGAAATATGGTCAGAAACGTCATCAGATTGAACGAGTGCAAAACGGGCAGAATTTGAATTTTGAATTTTCGCGGGTACAGTTGTTTTCCTTCCTTTGACTTAAAACTGAACTATGTACTCCACATTTCCCAATTTCAGAAATGACTCTACAAATCCCTTTTCTTCTTCCTTCAATCTTCAGAAACCCACTCCGACAAAAATAAATTAACTTTCTTATTTCTCAACTAAATGCAATGAAACATAAAGCGATTAGAAGCTAGCAGACGGGACTATGACCCTGCAATAAATTAGAGGTGGAAACTCGAAGGTGGAGTGTGCATAAACTCCAAACAATGAGACAGTGGGTTGTAATTAGCTATTCGGTGAGTAATCTACACCTTACATAATTCAATCTTAATGCTACAGACTGATCTGTAGGCTATATTAGAGTACTATTTCATAGTCACGTATTTAAATTTTGAAAATAACTTGATTTGGGAAAGATTTGGTTAATATAAAGGATTAGAAACTAGATTTAAACAAATTTTTGGAAAGCTGAATTAAACCACCGAAATCCACAAAATAATGATATATTTAGACTTAGGAATCTAAAGCTAGAGTCTAGGAACTTTTCTGATGATCTGAGATGAAGTGTTGGCGAGTAGAAGCGAAAATGATGTTGAAATCATTAAAACTCGAATTTTAAAATTTGAAAACAATTACGTACACTAGTGGACCAATAACCTTTATCGATGCAATGGTGCACGTCTGTTATTTGGCAAATTGAACCTTGGCCAAATGACCCAAAATAAATATATAATTTGATTCGTGCTTTCTTCTATTTTGTGATCTGAGATGTGATGAAACAAGCAATGGTGCTATGAAATGAAGGGATGTGTGGAGTGTGATTTTGATATGAAACAAATGGATTTATGGAATGCGATTGTAATGACCCATCCTTCGTAATACCTAAAAATTGGTACCTTACAACATCACCTTACTTTCGAATACCACAAAAGATAGATTTTTGGAGTAAAACTACAACAAAACACTAAACCAAGACATCGATAAGATCTTACAATGGAATAACAACATATAATATATTGAATATAAATGAACAGAAATAGAATGACAATATATATAAGGGAATGACCTAGTGGAAGTAACGGACAAAAAATATAGTACAGAATAGTCAAAAGACTTCAACTCCAAAAGCATAGAGTTCTGAATAAATATCTGATACAATATTCTCGTACATAAATAACAAGTATGTCATGTAAAATAAAATAACAAGTATATATATCTCAAAATATCGATGCCATGCCTCTAAAATGCTCCAGTTGCACACTCTGCTAGCGTATCCCCAAAAGCACGTAACTTTCGAACTACTCAATCGAGTACCCGAGAGTTGTCATGACATAAGTAGACAAAGAGAAAATGCCAGTCAGACATAAAGCTTGGTGTGAGGGACCTATCTAAAAATATTGTACATTAAAACTATATATAAATAGATAGGAATAACAAAATCATAGCCAGCCCTCTCCACAAACATGGCTCAAGGGAAATCCGAACTGCCTATAAACAAGTACAGTATATACATCTCAAAAGTAAAGGATCATATCATAACCTACTTTTCTTCTATAACAACAAGTTAGCACAATATCTCATTGCACTATACTAGCCTAAAATTACTAATAATATAGTACCAATACACTATGATCAAACCATGATCCCAAAGCAACGATCACTACTGCTAAGATCGATAAGATACGCCCCAACGTGTATAGTCCCTATGGCTAAAGCCAAATAGGTATGCCACAATACGTATAGTTAGTAGTGCTAAGACCAAATTATAGATGACTCGCTACTGGGGAACTCTATGTCCCAGCTTATTATCATCGAAATCCTAGATGACTCGCTATTGAAGAACTCTATGTCTCGGTCTGCTATCATCACAAATCTTTTAAGACTCGCTATTAAGGAACTCTAAGTCTCAGCCCACTATCATATAAAAACCTAGATGACTCGCTACTGGAGAACTCTATGTCCTAGCCTACTCATCAAAATCATGGATGACTCGCTACTGGGGAACTCCATGTTCCAGCCCGCTATCATCACAGATCGTACAGGATCGCCACTCGCGGCTCTAGTTGCCACTACCTAAAACCCCCCAGCCAATTTAACAAAACCCCATACTAACATAAATCACATTACAATTGAAAACATGACCCCAATGTCATAATAATCTCCTGGTATACCCTCTCGGGCTAGCAAAAATATATGGTTTTGGAATACGTTCTGAGGTGAGTCCCGTGTGGGCCCCAAAATCAAAGTACACCAAAATCTACAAAAAAATTCCATATTTTAGTGCTCAAAAAATAATGAACACTTATCGAAACACTGCCTCAATCCGAGTTCGTACGTGAAAGTTATCGCGGTTTGAAGTTTCAATCGAACCGAACGATTGGCAGTAGGTCAGTCAACTAAAAAGTAATACCAGTCGATTGAACATATCTCCTACACGACTAAATCCCACCTGACTTTCTATTTTGGAAACAAGCCTATTCAATCGATTGACTGGTCCCACAAGTCGAATGAAGCTGTATCTGGGCTATTTTACACTTTTCTGGATTTCAAACTTACATAACTTTTGATTTGTAGCTCCAAATGACCCGTCGTTTCTTCCGTTGCATCCATGGAAAAATTCTCTTCAATCTGTATATCTCAATCCATAAATTTTCATAACTTTGAAAATGGGTACTTCCCCTTGAATGCCTTCGATATACGACTCCGTATAATCGAGATACATAGCCCGAATATCGTTTATTATTTTAAAACAATGGTATTAGCAATCAATCTGTGTTAAAAACTAATTGATTCACACAAGCAATCAAAACAAACAATTTAACTATCATCCAAAGCAAACAAACAATCAATCATTCATCAAGCAATTTATATAACTACCAAACCATTCTTATTTTAAATCCAAAGTCCACATAGTTGTGTTTCCCTCTAAGTTATTTCCATACACATCACAACTACTTTAAACTCATTTTGAGTTCCTTACATCCATTTCAAAATTACTAACTTTGAAACCCATTCAATTACATTATCTCTTTTTAGAAAATCCTACTTTCTTTCTAAAAATATTCTTCCTTCTTATGACATAGCTCAAGGTATTTTCTAAACATCTATAATGTTAAATATAGCATTATTCATCTTTATTGGCTTGTATCACCATTTGCACCATACGTGCATTAACGGGCATTAACTATTATATACAAATGTCATATATAAACCAGTTTTAGTCAAAACCATTTCCTTTATTTCAAAACATCTCTTTTGGAAACCATGGTCTTCTACTTATCTTTAAACATGCTTGTACCACAAATCATGTTTAAACCATTTAATAGCTTTTCGCTTTCTATTATTACCTACAATATTCCATTGTTTCATGTAATTTAAAGTGAGATCTTTTCCTTAATTCCACAAATTAATTTATTAATCTTATTTCATTACAGTGTCATGTTCTCTTTTCTTATGCAAGCTTATAAATGTTCCTTATATCATTTTCTATCTCTAACAAGCTATAAATGAGATTTTTAATATTCTAGCTTCACATAAACTAACATAAATACATATAAATCTATAATTATAAGTAGTATGTAAAAGTAAGTTCCTACTGACCTAAGCAAGCTAATACAACCTATTCGAATCGAAATCCAAATCCCTAGCTTTCATGAATTTAGGCATTTTCATAACCCATCGTTGTTGGCCTCCAAACTCTAAATAAAGGTGCTCCTTTGCCTAACTAGAATCAAGATGTTTTTTCCTAGATTCATGGAATTTTGTTTAAGGTCGAAGATGGAACTTTTATTGTTTAGGGCTATGGGAGAGTGGGTTTTGAGAAGAGGAGTATATGTAGAGGTTAGTGCAGTTCACTTACTAGACTTATGTTTGGCCCACTCCTACTTTGTTATTATACGTGTATCTAGGTCAATGGAGATCAGTTTTAGGTTGTATCAGAGATGGAGATTTATTTATGTGTTGTATATACGAAGATTTTTAGTATTGCATTTGAAGTTTATTCTGTATCAAGAGGATTGGGTTGTATCTACATTTTTGAGACAGGTTTATTTGACAACTTAGACATGATTTGTAATGATCCCCATTTTTGAGTCAAATTTAAATCGGGAATTTATATAAATATTCTGAAATTAAATTGAGAATTAATTTGGTATTTTCCAAATTAAATAGATATTTGTTTGTTTATTAAAATAAATATATATAAATATGATTTTAAATTTATAATTGGAAATTCAGAAACAAATATTTTGAATATATTAATTACAAATCTATATGTGAAATAATTTGAAATTGTAGGCATAAAAGTATGTATGTATGTATGTGTGTATATATATATATATATAAGTTTTTAAAATAAAGGATTTGAGTTGGAAATCTAAAATAGATTATAATTTGGAATTTGAATTTGAAATTCAAATATATATATGTTGAAAATAAACATTTGGAAATAAATTGGATATTTATATGAAAGTTATATTTTGAAATTAATATAGTAAAAGTTTAAAACTAAATTTTTTATTATTTTGTTTATTTATTTAAGTAAAATTAGATTTTAAAATCATTTTCTTTAGAAATTATACAAATATTGATAATAGAAAATATATAAGACATAACTAAGTATAATTTGTTTAAATTAATAAGAGGCTTGAAACACTTTTCCTTTATATTTGTAATAAATAATTTGTGTGTGTGTATATATATATAAATAAACATTTAAAAATATGTATATAAACATATGTATATATATGTCTGTGTGTGTGTAGTATATGCTAATATGAAAAAGAAATATATTTAAAACATATAAGAAAATATTAATGCATGAGAGATTACATGTGTAAACATTTTAACAATAAAATTAACATATGTAAACATTTTAACAAAGCATTAATACAAGTGTAACCATCTTTATTATGAAATTAACAAGTGTACTATTTTTTTCACTTTCTTTGATAAAAGAATTTTAAAGTTATATACATATTCATTTTCAAATATGAAAACAACCTGAGAATGAAACCAGAAAACAAAACAAAGAAGAAAGATCAAAAGAAAATCAAAATAAATTCAACAAATTTCATTTCTTCAACCTAGTTTATGAGCAACTCAATGATCAAGCAAAAGTTTAAATTCAACAGCAATTCGACTTCAACATACCATCAACTTCAGATTAAAAAAAGCATTTTTAGGTTTTTGAATCTGGAACTTGTGTTCTCTGGTCAAAGCCAAAATCTGGAAAAAGCATAAGCTTCAACCTGGAAATGATAAATCAAAAACAATTTAAAGTCTTCAAAATCAAACAGTTGCAACAATCTTCAACCTGACTTGATCTAGAGCAAAGCAACAACAAGTTTCGATCAACAAAACAAATTTAAAAAGCAAGTCTCTGTTCAAAATCATCAAGTCTGTTCTCTGCTTCCTTGTTCAACAGCAAAAAGGTGAGCAAACTTTACCCATTTAAGCCTGAATCTTTGATAAGTCTTGATGTTTTTACTTGTTGTCCTGGAAGTGAATGTGATATAGAATGAAAATATATTTTCATGTGTTTATATGCGTATAACATTGATGTGCAAGTCTGTGAACAGGCACTTAGGCCTCTGTTTAAATTTATAGGGTTAAAATTAGTTCAAAAAGAAAATTTAAAATCTCATCTTTTATTCACTAATAGGCTTTGATGTCTAAACAATAAACGCTTGAATTTTCAAGATTTAAATTTTAAAAATACTCTTAAGTATTAAAAATGAATAGGTTTGCTGGGAATGTTAAAAAATCAAATCGTGTCAAAATTTAGTTGATTATAATTCGGGTTTGGATTGCATCATCCTATCCGTCTTTATAAACCAAGATTTTTAACAATGAATTCATGATTTTTTAGTTAGGGAATCACGAGCATTCTCGAGTTAAATGTAAATTGGGATTTGACGAAAATCTAATGATCGGAGTAATGATAAATCTCGTGACCAAAAAGGGAGCATGTTTGGGAGTCTAGGATCAATAGAAAAATATTCGATGATTTTCTGGTTCGTCGTGGATGCATGGCGAAGCTCTTTTACGGTTTAAATCAGGTTTGGGGTTGTTTGATTTTTAATGGTCGTTATGTCGTCAGTGATTGATCGGAGTCAATCGGATCTGGGGAAAATGGTTAGTGGATCATCAGAGCAGCTGTGGACGGAGTTTTGACATTTCTAATGGCTTGAGGCGACGGGATGTGGCGTTTGTAGATGGTCGAACTGGTTCCAGGTGGAAGTCGATGGTTCGAATTCGATTTCAGGCAAGTTTAAAAGGAACTAGGTGGTCATGATGTTTGTATGGGTTATCGATGATGTGGAGGTGATCGCCGTGGTGGCCGGAGGTGTTCCGATCGCCTGTACATGTGCATGCGTGTATGTATGACGTTTGAAAGTGTTTGCGCAAAAAATGGGCAAACACCCCAAAGTCGTATGATTTAGTTGATTATATGTTGTTCTTAGCGATTTGGGTGATTTATGCAAATATGTAAAAAAGCAGGGACTAAACTGTAAAAGACACACAGATTTATAGTGGTTCGGCCAGAACGTGCCTACGTCCACTTTATATGTTATTCTCCTTTTCTCTCCAGATTACAAGTACAAAGCTTTGTATACAAGTATATGAAAGTTGTTTGAAAGTTCCTTCCGTGCTTGAGCTCTCAAACTTGTCCCCCATTGTTGTACCCCTGCCCCTCTATTTATAGAGTGAGGCTGGGGGCAGGGGTCTTGGATGTTTATAGCTGCTGGTGGGCTTGGGATGAAGCAATCTGGACTGGCAACTTTGGTTCGGCATTCTTCGGTTCGGCGGTGCTTGGAGAGAAGGATGGTCGGACCGGTGGTAGGTTGATCCGGTGGTAGGTTGAGTGGAGCTCGTTCGGTGGTAGGAGTATGGTCTGGTGGAGCTTGGGTTCGGTAGGAGGATGGTGAAGGATGGAGCTTCGGTTGTAGTTGATTCGGTGGGAAGGGGAGTGCCGAATGCTTCTGCCGAATGAGGTGCCGAATGCTTCTTGTATTGGGAACGCCGGATGAAACAAAGCGCCTTGAATGCCGAATGAAACTTTAATCCTTTGATACCGAATGGACTTTATGTTGTAGATGCCGAATGGGCTTGAATGTTGGAGATGCTGGATGAACCAAGGTATGCCGAATGAGCTCTCGTATGGCTTGCTGGCTGCTTCTTCTTGTTCCGGTCGTGGTGGAAATGCACACAACATTGATATTCCAGTTTTGTCCAAAAAATGGGATAACACTTTGCCCCCCAAAATATGCCTTGCGCTAGGAAGGCGTGTTTTGTAATGCCATGAGCTGGATGTTCGTATCCTGTTGGCAACCTGTAAAGAGCTTGATATTTTATATGGCCCCAAATGACAACCGTTCGGGATCGAGCTATTTGGGATGAAGCGCGGCCGTTCATGGTCAAGCGCCTAACTTCAAATGACGATCGTTCGTGATCAAGTCATTTGAGGTGAAGTGCGACCGTGCGCGGTCAAGCGCATAAATCCGTGCGTCGATCGTTCGGGATCGAGTCATCTGCAGTGAAATGTGGCCGTTCAAGGTCAAGCGCTTTACTTCAAATGACGACCGTTCGGGATCGAGTCATTCGAGGTAAAGAGCGACAGTGCGCGGTCGAGTGGGGACCGTTCAAGGTCAAGGGCTTAACTTCAAATGACGATCGTTCGTGATCGAGTCATTTGAGGTAAAGTGCGACAGTGCGCGGTCAGGTGGTGGTCCTCAAATGACGACCGTACGCGATCAAGCCATTTGAGGTAAGGCGTAACAGTCAGTGATCAGGTGGCGGACCTCAAATGACGACCGTTCGCGATCGAGCCATTTGAGGTAAGGTGAGTTGTGCCGTTCGAGGCGAGTTTTGCCGTTCGAGGCGAGTTGTGCCGTTCGAGGCGAGTTTGTGACCGTTCGCGGTCGGGTGCCGTTCGAGGCGAGTTGTGACTGTTCGACGTCGGGTGCCGTTCGAGGCGAATTGTGACTGTTCGAAGTCGAGTGCCGTTCGAGGCGAATTGTGACTGTTCGAAGTCGGGTGCCGTTCGAGGCGAATGAGTGTGCCCGGGGGGACTTAATATTATCAGTGTTGGAGTCATTGTTTGGGGGAATTTTTCGAATCAAAGACTTCGGCAGTTCGTTGCCATGCATAGGTGCTCGTGGACCGTTCGCGATCCAACGGGCATACAAGTAAATAATTTTTTCATAGAATTGTAAATGTTAAAGCAATAGCACCTTACAGCAGAAACGTCCAAACAGGAAGAATTCAAATGTTCAAATCAAAACAAAAGCAAAGCAAGGATGTCAAAGTGTAAGTTCCCACTCCGAAGCAGTCAATGATCATTCAGAGCATGCCTGGAGATCGTTCGCGATCTCGTACATGTGTAAACGATTTAATTGCGTTAGTGTAAGCTTACGACCTGTTCATCGTTATTTTAATCAAGCAATCAATGGATAATCAAATGGTGCCTTGATCCAGGGTCACCTCTAGCTGATGTAGAGGGCGGTCGCTCTGGCTCCACCGCTGGAGTTCGCCTCCTCACATACTGAAGGAGCATACCGTTCCTGATATGCCCTTCTACCTCGTCCTTCAAATGCCTACAATCATTAGTGTTATGACCATTCAATTCATGAAATACACAAAACTTATCTGATTTTCTTTCGTCAGAGGTTGGATCCCTTCGCATTGGTCTACGATACGGAACCTGCCCCTTGGTATCCTGATAAATCCGTTCCAAACTCTCATTCAGCTCTAAATAGGTGGTGAAGCGTGGTTCTCTTCGTAGCCACTTTGTCCTGTCGTCATTATCCTCAGCCTTTCTTTTTCCTTTGCTAGTCTCCGCACCCTTTCCAGGTGGGTTTCCGCTCTTGATTACGTAAACGTCATCTTCTTCCTCTCTTTCTGCACTAGCATCTTCCAAACGCAGAAACTTTTCAGCCTCATGATAGAACTCTCCCAGATTCATAGGCGGGTCCTTGGTTAATGAATTCTTGAACTCTGTATTACCAGCTATTCCAGATACAGCCGCCATCATGACCATAGATGGATCTGGTCGATCCACTGATGCTGCCACCACATTAAATCGCATTAGAAAGCTCCTCAAAGTCTCTCCAGTTTTCTGTTTCAAGGTTGCCAAAGTCATCACATTCTTAGGTCTCGCAATATGAACCCTGAATTGCCTCATGAATCTCTCAGTTAAATCTGCCCATGTTCCTATGGAGCCGCTCTCCAGTTGCCTAAACCATAACGCTGCAATGTCCGTCAAATACAGTGGAAAGCACCGGGCCATAACCTCCTCTGATGCCCCCAGCACTTCCATATGTCTCATATACTTCGTTAGATGGACCGTGGGGTCCGTTTTCCCGTTGTACATGTCCAATGATGGTAGCTTGAATTCTGGTGGGTTCCTAGCCATCCTAATCGCAGAAGAAAAAGGACTCCTGTTTACATCTTCCAAGTCTCTGTTTACTAAACCGCCTCTCATAGCTCTTCTAACCATCTCTGCTAATCTGTCATTGTCTCCAAGCTGCAGTTCTCGTTCACTGTCTTCGACCTGCCCCCCAGGTCCGCGGGAGTTTTCATGTGTATGCCTCCCTGGCTGAACGTTCATTCCTCTATTGCTACCAGGTGGTTCGGATGCCCCCATCTCACTTCCCGGGGTCGGATCAACATGCTCTGCGTGAGTCCCCCCTAGCTCTGGTGCTGCGCCAGATGGTCCTGCCCCGTTCTGAACCCCAGTTGCTCCTTGGATTTGTGCTCCAATTTGCCCAATTTGTTGAAGTAAGTTCTGGATCATCTCTTCTTGTCTTCTCATCATGGCCTCCATCTCATCCCTAGTGATGAAGATCGACGCTTGATTCCCTCCTGAGGAAGCCTCTTGACTTCCTTGGTGTTCACTTCTCTCTGGCCTTTGCCTTCTACTTGTTTGTCTCGTCATAACTCTTAGATCTGAACTCTTAGATTTTCAAATTCAACTTCTATCCGATGTAGCGGGAGCTGGTTCCTCTCAATGAAAGCACCAAAATGTTTGCGCAAACAATGGGCAAACACCCCAAAGTCGTATGATTTAGTTGATTATATGTTGTTCTTAGCGATTTGGGTGATTTATGCAAATATGTAAAAAGCAGGGACTAAACTGTAAAAGACACACAGATTTATAGTGGTTCAGCCAGAACGTGCCTACGTCCACTTTATATGTTATTCTTCTTTTCTCTCCAGATTACAAGTACAAAGCTTTGTATACAAGTATATGAAAGTTGTTTGAAAGTTCCTTCCGTGCTTGAGCTCTCAAACTTGTCCCCCATTGTTGTACCCCTGCCCCTCTATTTATAGAGTGAGGCTGGGGGCAGGGGTCTTGGATGTTTATAGCTGCTGGTGGGCTTGGGCTGAAGCAATCTGGACTGGCAACTTTGGTTCGGCATTCTTCGGTTCGGCGGTGCTTGGAGAGAAGGATGGTTGGACCGGTGGTAGGTTGATCCGGTGGTAGGTTGAGTGGAGCTCGTTCGGTGGTAGGAGTATGGTCTGGTGGAGCTTGGGTTCGGTAGGAGGATGGTGAAGGATGGAGCTTCGGTTGTAGTTGATTCGGTGGGAAGGGGAGTGCCGAATGCTTCTGCCGAATGAGGTGCCGAATGCTTCTGCCGAATGCTTCTTGTATTGGGAACGCCGGATGAAACAAAGCGCCTTGAATGCCGAATGAAACTTTAATCCTTTGATACCGAATGGACTTTATGTTGTAGATGCCGAATGGGCTTGAATGTTGGAGATGCTGGATGAACCAAGGTATGCCGAATGAGCTCTCGTATGGCTTGCTGGCTGCTTCTTCTTGTTCCGGTCGTGGTGGAAATGCACACAACATTGATATTCCAGTTTTGTCCAAAAAATGGGATAACAGAAAGTTTTGGGTGTTTGTGGAAAACAAAGATGGCTCGGGAATTGCTCGAAGGATTTGGTGAATTGACTCGAAGGAGAGTAAGGTCGCGTGTTTCTCGTGGATAAGCTTGGGAAATGTAAGGGTTGGCTTGGGTTATATTTAAATGTGGTGATTCGATAAATTCTTCCAAGCAAATGTTAATCAAGTTTTAAAAGTTTATTAATTAGTATAAGTTTTTAAAGGAATGTATATTAAGTGTTTCCAAATGTAATAAAATGATGAAATCAAGAAGTGAATACCCAAAAGTTTCTCAAGTATTTTTGTATCAAATTAATGGTTAAGCATTGGATTTAATTGAGTAAATAATTAAGATAAGTGTAATTAAGATTTAAATAAATAAAAGAGCTTAAGTGTTTTTGAATAAATTAATTGCCTATATTTCTTTTAAATTAAGATTTAAAAGATAAATTAAGTAATAAAGTTAGGTAATCATTTGTCTTTAAAGTCTTGGGTAATTAAAGATGGGTTAATTAAGTAAAAATCAAAGGGTTAATTTCTTAATTACTAAAAGAATAATTAATTAAGGTGATTGATTAATAAATGTGATTAATTAAAGGTTTACATACTTAATTGCTTCGTGTAATTAAATTAAATATTAATTACTTAGTGTAATTAACAAAGGATAATTAATTAAGGGTTAATTAATTAATAACTGAAGGTTAAATTAATTAAGTAATTAAAAGTTAACCAATTTATTATTAAAGGTTATCTAATTTATAATAAGTAATTAAAGAGTGATTAATTACTTAAAAGATAATTACTTAACTAAAAGTAATTAATTTACGATTAAAAATTAATTAATCAAGTGATAATTAATTTGTGATTTATTAATATAAGTGATTAAGATAATCACTATTTTGTAATTAATTAAGGATAATAAATTAAATGATAATTAATTAAGGTTTAATTAATTAATTAAGGGATATTACTTTAAAGGATAATGAAATAATTAAAGGTTAATTATTAATGATTATAGGTTGATTTATTTATTAATTAAGGTTGATTAATTAATAATTAAAGATTGATTAATTAATAATTAAAGGTTAATTAATTTATTATTAAAGGATAATTAATCAAAATGGTTTGTAATTAATAATTAATTAACCAGGATTAGTAGTTTATTCATAAGTAATTAATCTGATTTAAATTAATCAGATGATTAATTAATCTTACTTATGGATGTTTGGATTCTGTTGGAATCTAAATTGTTTGATATCCCCGATGTGTGATGCTTTGTGATATAAAGTGTTTCGATTTGAGATGTGATTTGTTTAACTATGATGAATGTAATTTATTTATTTTTGATGAGTTTATATTATCTGTGAATCTATGAATGAAGATAAGCGTTAAGGATTATACCGCTTCTCGATATTGATGTGCTTAAATTTGTGGTGATTGAATAATGTTGCACTATTGTGTAAAACTCGCTGGACGACACCATAACACACAAATATGGATCGCACGAGGAAATTGGTTAAGTCATAGATTTTTTTGAAATGGTTTTAAGATTGAATTTTGAATCCTAATGATTTTGGAAATGGAATTGGGTTAAATATGAAAATCTTTTGAAAAGGAATTTTGAAGATAAAAGTTATTTTGAATAACTTGATTAAGTTTTGAAATTTAAATAATTTGATTTGAATTTAAATTCAAGTTTGAAATTGAATTCTAGTTTGGAAATTATGGTTTAAAAAGGGTATACAAGTTATAAATATGTTTATATGGGTTTTAAACCATTTTAAAAGTATTGTTTTGGGAATTTGAATTTAACCCAAGTTTTATACTTGAAGGGCTTTAACTTGTGCAAATGTAATCGGATTTTTCCGAAATGAAAACTATTTGTTTTCACATAACAATAGCTTTAATATAAAGAAAAGATTTTCAATTTGTGTTGAAAAGATTTCAAGTTTGAAATGAAAATTGTTTTGAAAGCCATTAATGAATCGTGGTTAAAGATTAGCGAACTTTGTTTCCAAAATAAGAGGATCTCAAGGTTGTATCTTTTGTATAAAAGATTTGAATTATGAATTGTTTTGAAGGCTATAATTGAATCTTTGTGGAAGATTGTTAAACTTTGTTTTGATAATAGAAGAGGATTTTAAAGGTATATCTTTTGTATAAAAGATTTGGGAATTGAAATAATTTTGAAAACTATGAATGAATCTTTAAGAAAGATTGGTGAACTTTGTGAAATGAATCTTTTTGTTTAAAAAGGTTTAAAATGGTAATTTTTTTAAACCATTTGTTTTGGGTAATAAGTTGTGACTTAATTTAGATCTCGTTATCCATATGGTCTTTAAATATTGGCTCATTATTCGGTTTCGCCAAGAGAGGACCTTTGTGTCATAGAACCCATTTCGAATAATGATACGATGATATGGATAGCATTTGAAGACCGGTGGTGAAGATCGGATATTTTCGAAAGCGAAAGGATAACCCATCGAATGTCTCTGCACCGAATGGCCCCGATATAGAGATTTTGATCACCCTTTGTGATGTGGTGTCTGGACGTGATTAGGGATTATCCGGATTGCAAGGGATTCTTTGGAAGTGCCTTCGGTTATGTTCAAACCCGGAACAGACTTGTATGGATGTATGTCCGACATTACACTTTGAGATGTAAAGTTGGTTTCTATCAAATACATTTCTGTTTAGTGGTAGAGATTTATTCTCTTTTCTTAACACCCTTCGATGAGTCTTACGAGCTCAGAGGTTATGTAGTTGATGGTTAATAGTAATACATTTCAATTCAGTAACGTGGCATACGAAGTGCTGCTGATCATTTGTTGATTAAAGCAAGGGTTTGTGAAAAAGTGTAGCTTTGTGGACGAGACTGCATCAGGTTCTCACACCCCGGAAATGGTTAAAATAGGAAGGATGCAGCAAGGTTATCAGCGGTCGCGCCCCTAGGGTATGTCCATTTCTTTTGGAAAAGGGTGGTATCATGGTATGTAGCCCAGATACTTAGCTCATGTGGACACTGCAAATTTATTACTTTTTGGTTGCTTTGTGGTTGAGATCTCTCGTATAAAGGTCGCAAACGACCGGGGATGGCATACTTGTAGGTGTTACGTCCGGGCAGGGGTAACATGGCCTTGTGTTGGCAGTGAACCGAGTAGGTTCTTGGGGCATCCCTCCAGAGGCGTACCCATGTGGCAATAGGAAGTTCCTTAGCCTGACCATTTTTTGGAAATCCAATCACTAATACACTCACTTTACGATTGCAGTTGTATAACCTTCCACCTCAGGTGGTAGCTATAGCAGGCATAATATAATGGTACATATGCTGGCTAAGATTAATATTATACTTTCAAAATGTTTTCCAATATGCACTAATAATAATATAAAAAGGATATTGCGTAGTAAGTATGTTTGACTATCATAAGGAGAAATCTCCCCAAGTGTGTGATTGTATGGTGTGTGTGTTAGGAGGCCTTATGGTAATTTCATTTTCCAAAAACATTGCGGATTTCAATTTTAAATTCTTCTGTTGTTCGTTTTTGTTTAAAACTGTTTTTGTTTGCTCATACCAGTCCCGTGACTGACCCGGAGTTTATTGTTCCCTTCCTAAACTCTAAGTGCCTACAATTGTCCACACGGGCAATCTTGAGTTGGGTTTTTCAGATAATCAAATAGTAGGAGTAGATCGGTAGCCTTTAGTCTCTGGAAATCTCCTTCAATCTTTGGATGATTGACCTTGCTTAAGTCCAACTTGATAGTGGTTCGAGCTATTTCTGGATTGGTGCTTTGGAGATGGAGATTACTGATATTGGAGATCCTTCTTTGGAGTTCAAGCTTATGTCATTGTTCCGCTGCTGGTATTGTGTATCTTCCGCTGTGATTTGTAGTATCATATCTCCAATATATGTTGGGTGGTTGTATCATTATTGTATATCATTGGATATTGTATTCGTTAGAGTTATATGATATTAATTTTTCTTCCGCTGTGTGTTGTAGTTAGTGTGTTATAAGCTCCGGCGAATCGGATTTTTACGTTTGAATTTCCAGCGTTCGAATACGAGTGAAGTATGGATGTCGATTTTCGAACGCGAAAATTCGGGACGCCACATTTGGTATCAGAGCTAAAGGTTAAACTTTAGCTTTTGGAGTATAACACATTACGTATCTCATTAGAGATAGGGACATAAATGCCCTAGAATGAGTATTCCCTAAGATGTCCATTCGTGTGCCTCAGTAAATTCTCTTACTATCCACTGATAGTAAGTATGGGTGCAAGAAGAGGACGAGGTATGGGACAGGGAAATACGACTACAAATGGTCCATATCATGTAACTATAAGGAAAAAAATTCTCCTCAATCTCCTTTGATTCGATTCATATTCTTCGATGGCATCGTGGCAGCTCCAGAAAGAAGTTTTGGTGTGAAGGTGGCCCTACAGATCGTTGTAGAAACTCCTTACTTCGTATCTTCATCGGTTTCTTACCAATCTTCTCGTTTTTAACTTTAATGAATTTGATATATTATTTGAAATAAATTGGTTAAAAAAATATGAAGATAGATTAATTTGTAACAATAAAACGATTTTGATTAAAACCAAACTCTGGAAAGTTTTTGATATAATTTCTTGTGAGAATCAAAGTCCAAAGAGGGACAAGCTGGTGTAAACTTTGGGGCATCTGACCTGAGTTTGGAATCCATACCTAGTGTTCAAGAATTATGGTAGATTGAATCCATTTGTCTATTCTTTTGGGGTCCAGATTTATTCTACGAATGGTTAGTTATCCCTTCGGACTAACCAATAGCCTTGTATATTTCGTAGATCTGATAACCCGAGTACTTCGTTAGATATTGAATGAGTTTGTTCTCATAATTATTGGTGATATTCTGATTTGGTAAGCAAAATGCAGAAAAGGTATTCAGTTTGATCTGGTAAAACATCTTTTTATTTGTTGTCTCCCTGCCTAGCAAATTTCGAAGACGAAATTTTCTTAAAGGGAGAATCTGTAATGATCCCGATTTTTGAGTCAAATTTAAATCGATAATTAATATAAATATTTTGAAATTAAATTGTGCATTAATTTGGTATTTTCCAAATTAAATAGATATTTGTTTGTTCATTAATATAAATGTATATAAATATGATTTTAAATTTCTAATTGGAAATTCAGAAATAAATATTTTGAAATATTAATTATAAATCTAAATGTGAATTAATTTGAAATTGTGAGAATAAAAATTTATATATGTATATAAGTTTTTAAAATAAATGATTTGAGTTGGAAATCTAAAATAGATTATAATTTAAAATTCAAATATATATATGTTGAAAATAAATAATTAGAAATAAATTGGATATATATATATATATATGAAAGTTATATTTTGAAATTAATATAGTAAAAGTTTACAACTAAATTTTTTATTATTGTGCTTATTTATTTAAGAATAATTAGATTTTAAAATCATTTTCTTTATAAATTATACAAATACTCATAATAGAAAATATATAAGACATAACTAAGTATAATTAAGTATAATTTATTTAAATTAATAAGAGGTTTGAAACACTTTTCCTTTACATTTGTAATAAATAATTTGTATATAGATATTAATAAACATTTAAATATATATATATATATAAAAACATATATATGTGTGTGTAGTATATGCTAATATGAAAAAGAAATATATTTAAAACATACAAGAAAATGTTAATGCATGAGAGATTACATGTGTAAACATTTTAGCAATAAAATTAACATATGTAAACATTTTAACAAAGCATTAATACAAGTGTAACCATCTTTATTATGAAATTAACAAGTGTACTATTTTTTTCACTTTCTTTGATAAAAGAATTTTAAAGTTATATACATATTCATTTTCAAATATGAAGACAACCTGAGAATGAAACCAGAAAACAAAACAAAGAAGAAAGATCAAAAGAAAATCAAAATAAATTCAACAAATTTCATTTCTTCAACCTAGTTTATGAGCAACTCAATGATCAAGCAAAAGTTTAAATTCAACAGCAATTCGACTTCAACATACCATCAACTTCAGATTAAAAAAAGCATTTTTAGGTTTTTGAATCTGGAACTTGTGTTCTCTGGTCAAAGCCAAAATCTGGAAAAAGCATAAGCTTCAACCTGGAAATGATAAATCAAAAACAATTTAAAGTCTTCAAAATCAAACAGTTGCAACAATCTTCAACCTGACTTGATCTAGAGCAAAGCAACAACAAGTTTCGATCAACAAAACAAATTTAAAAAGCAAGTCTCTGTTCAAAATCATCAAGTCTGTTCTCTGCTTCCTTGTTCAACAGCAAAAAGGTGAGCAAACTTTACCCATTTAAGCCTGAATCTTTGATAAGTCTTGATGTTTTTACTTGTTGTCCTGGAAGTGAATGTGATATAGAATGAAAATATATTTTCATGTGTTTATATGCGTATAACATTGATGTGCAAGTCTGTGAACAGGCACTTAGGCCTCTGTTTAAATTTATAGGGTTAAAATTAGTTCAAAAAGAAAATTTAAAATCTCATCTTTTATTCACTAATAGGCTTTGATGTCTAAACAATAAACGCTTGAATTTTCAAGATTTAAATTTTAAAAATACTCTTAAGTATTAAAAATGAATAGGTTTGCTGGGAATGTTAAAAAATCAAATCTTGTCAAAATTTAGTTGATTATAATTCGGGTTTGGATTGCATCGTCCTATCCGTCTTTATAAACCATTATTTTTAACAATGAATTCTTGATTTTTTAGTTAGGGAATCACGAGCATTCTCGAGTTGAATGTAAATTGGGTTTTGACGAAAATCTATGGTCGGAGTAATGATAAATCTCGTGACCAAAAAGGGAGCATGTTTGGGGGTCTAGAATCATCGAAAAAATATTCGATGATTTTCTGGTTCGTCGTGGATGCGTGGCGAAGCTCTTTTAGGGTTTAAATCAAGTTTGGGTTTGGCTGAGTTTTAATGGTCGCTGCGTCGTCAGGGATTGATCGGAGTCAATCGGGTCTGGGAATGAGGTTAGTGGATCATCGGAGCAGCTGTGGCCGGAGCTTTGACATTTCTGATGGCTTGAGGTGATGGGATTTGGCGTTTGTAGGTGGTCGAACTGGTTCCAGGTGGAAGTCGATAGTTCTAATTCGATTTTAGGCAAGTTCAAAAGGAACTGGGTGGTCATGATGTTTTTTTAGGTTATCGGCGACATGGAGGTGATCACAGTGGTGGTCGGAGGTGTTCCGATCGCTTGTACATGTGGACGCATGTATGTACAACGTTTGAAAGTTTTGGGTGTTTATGGATGACAAAGATGGCTCGGGAATTGCTCGAAGGATTTGGTGAATTGACTCGAAGGAGAGTAAGGTCGCGTGTTTCTCGAGGATAAGCTCGGAAAACAAAAGGGTTGCTCGGGTTATATTTAAATGTGGTGATTCAATAAATTATTCCAATCAAATGTTAATCAAGTTTTAAAATTTTATTAATTCGAATAAGTTTTTAAAGGAATATAAACTAAGTGTTTTCAAATGTAATAAAATGATGAAATCAAGAAGTGAATACCCAAAACTTTCTCAAGTATTTTTGTATCAAATTAATGGTTAAGCATTGGATTTAATTGAGTAAGTAATTAAGATAAGGGCAATTAAGCTTTAAATAAATAAAAGAGCTTAAGTGTTTTTGAATAAATTAATTACCTATATTTCTTTTAAATAAGATTTAAAAGATAAATTAAGTAATAAAGTAAGGTAATGATTTATCTTTAAAGTCTTGGGTAATTAAAGAGAGGTTAGTTAAGCAAAAATCAAAGGGTTAATTTCTTAATTATTAAAAGAATAATTAATTAAGGTGATTGATTGATAAATGTGATTAATTATGGGTGTACTTACTTAATTACTTTGTGTAATTAAATTAAAAACTAATTACTTGTGTAATTAACAAAGGATAATTAATTAAGGGTTAATTAATTAATTAATAATTGAAGTTTAAATTAATTAAATAATTAAAAGTTAACCAATTTATTATTAAAGGTTATCTAATTTACAATAAGTAATTAAAGGGCGATTAATTACTTAAAGATAATTACTTAATTAAAAGTAATTAATTAATGATTAAAAATTAATTAATCAAGTGATAATTAATTTGTGATTTATTAATATAAGTGATTAAGATAATCACTTTTTTATAATTAATTAAGGATAATAAATTAAATGATAATTAATTAAGGTTTAGTTAATTAATTAAGGGAGATTAATTTAAAGGATAATTAAATAATTAAAGGTTAATTATTTGATGATTAAAGGTTGATTTATTTATTAATTAAGGTTGATTAATTAATAATGAAAGATTGATAAATTAATAATTAAAGGTTAATTAATTTATCATTAAAGGATAATCAATTAAAATTGTTTGTAATTAATAATTAATTAACCAGGATTAGCAGTTTATTCATAAGTAATTAATCTGATTTAAATTAATCAGATGATTAATTAATCTTACTTATGCATGTTTGGATTCTACAGGATGCTGAATTGTTTGATATCCCTGATGTATGATGCTATGTGATATAAAGTGTTTTGATTTGAGTTGTGATTTGTTTATCTGTGATGAATGTAATTTATTTATCTGTGATGAGTTTATATTATCTGTGAATCTGTGAATGAAGATAAGCATTATAGGATTATACCACTTATTGATATTGATGTGCTTAAATTTGTGGTGATTGAATGATGTTGCACTATTGTGTAAAACCCCCTGGACTACACCATACACACACAAATATGGATCGCACGAGGAAATTGGTTAAGTCATAGATTTTTTTGAAATGGTCTTAAGATTGAATTTTGAATCCAAATGAATTTGGAAATGGAATTGGGTCAATCATGAAAAGCTTTTGAAAAGGAATTTTGAAGATAAAAGTTATTTCGAATAACTTGATAAAGTTTTGAAATTTAAATAATTTGATTTGAATTTAAATTCAAGATTTGAAATTGAATTCTATATTTGGAAATTATGGTTTAAAAAGGGTATACAAGTCATAAATATGTATATATGGGTTTTAAACCATTTTAAAAGTAATGTTTTGGAAATTTGAATCTAACCCAAGTTTTATACTTGAAGGGCTTTAACTTGTGCAAATGTAATCGGATTTTTCCGAAACGAAAACTATTTGTTTTCAAATAACAATAGCTTTCGTATAAAGAAAAGATTTCCAATTTGTGTTGGAAAGATTTCAAGTTTGAAATGAAAGTTGTTTTGAAAGCCATTAATGAATCTTGGTTAAAGATTAGTGAACTTTGTTTCCAAAATAAGAGGATCTCAACGGTGTATCTTTTGTATAAAAGATATGAATTGTGAATTGTTTTGAAGGCTATAATTGAATCTTTGTGGAAGATTGTTAAACTTTTTTTTGAAAATCCAAGAGGATTTTAAAGGTATATCTTTTGTTAAAAGATTAGGAATTGAAATAATTTGGAAAACCATGAATGAATCATTGTGAAAGATTGGTGAACTCTGTGAAATGAATCTTTTTGTTTAAAAAGATTTTAAATGGTAATTTGTTTAAACCATTTGTTTTGGGTAATAAGTTGTGACTTAATTGAGATCCCATTATCCATATGATATTTAAATATTGCGCTCGTTATTCGATTTAGCCGAGAGAGGACCTTTGTGTTATATAACCCATTCCAAATAGTGATACGACGTTATGGATAGCATTTGAAGACCGGTGGTGAAGACCGGATATTTTCAAAAGCAAAAAAGGATAACCCGTCGAATGTCTCTGCACCTAATGTCCCCGGTATAGAGATTTGATCACCCTTTGTGATGGGGAGTCTGGACGTGATTATAGTTTATCCAGATTGCAAGGGCTTCTTTGGAAGTGCCTTCGGTTCTGTTCGAACCCAAAACAGACTTGTATGGATGTATGTCTGACATTACAATTTGAAATGTAAAGCTGGTTTTATCAAATACATTTCTGTTTGGTGGCGGAGATTTATTCTCTTAGCTTAACACCCTTCTTTGAGACGTACGAGCTCAGAGGTTATGTAATTGATGGTTACTAGTGATACATTCCCAATTTTGTAGCTGATCATTTGTTGATTAAAGTAAGGATTTGTGAAAAGCGTAGCTTTGTTGACGAGACTGCATCAGGACCTCACACCCCGGAAATGGTCGAAATAGGAAGGATGCAGCAAGGTTATTAGGGGTTTCTCCCCTAGGGTATATCCATTTCTTCTGGAAAAGGGTGGTATCATGGTATAGAGCCCAGATACTTAACTCATGTGGATACTACAAATTTAGTACTTTGTGGTTGAGAGCTCTCAGATAAAGGTCGCAAACGACCGGAATGGCATACTTGTAGGTATTACTTCTTGGGAGGGGTAACCCGGCCTTGTGTTGGCAAGGAACCGGGTAGGTTCTCGGGGCGTCCCTCCAGAGGCGTACCCATGTGGCAATAGGAAGTTCCTTAGCCGCCCTTTACAATTGCAGTTGTACAACCTGCCACCTTAGGTGGTAGCTATAGCATTCATAATATAATGGTACCTATGCTGGCTAAGATTAATACTATACTTTCGAAATGTTTTCCAATATGCACTAATAATCATATAAAAAGGATTTTTGTGCAGTAAGCATGTTTGACTATCATAAGGAGAAATCTCCCCCAAGTTGCGATTGCATGGTGTGTGTGCCAGAAGGCCTTTTGGTAGTTTCATTTTCCAAAAAGCATTGCGGATTTCAATTTTAAATTCTTCTATTGTTTATTTTTGTTTAAAACTATTTTTGTTTGCTCATACTAGTCCAATGACTGACCCAAAGTTTATTGTTCCTTTCCTAAACTCTATGTGCCCTTCCACATTGGCAGTCTAGAGTTGGGTTTTTCAGATAATCAAATAGTAGGAGTAGATTCGGTAGCCTTCAGTCTCTGGAAATCTTCTTCAGTCTTTGGATGACTGACCTTGCTTAAGTCCAACTTGATAGTGGTTCGAGCTATTTCTGGATTGGTTCTTTGGAGATGGAGATTGCTGGTATTGGAGATCCTTCTTTGGTGTTCAATTTTATGTTATTATTCCGCTGCTGGTATTGTGTATCTTCTGCTGTGATTTGTAGTATCATATCTCTGATATATGTTGGGTGGTTGTATGTTTGTTGTATATCATTGGATATTGTATTCATTGGGGTTATATGATATTCATTTTTCTTCCTCTATGTGTTGTACTTAATGTGTTATAAGCTCCGACGAATCGGATTTTTACGTTTGAATTTGCGGCATTCGAATAGGAGTGAAGTATGGATGTCGATTTTCGAACGCGAAAATTAGGGACGTCACATAATTTGGGGAAGTGAATATGATATTGATTGTGTATTGTATTTTATTTATTTCACCATGAGTCTCTGAAAGTAGATAGTGTTATTTAGAATTTATAACTAGTGTCTGCTATCCATCTATATTCGACTTAGTTGCTTACATTATATCTTTCTCCCCACAACTCGTTTTTTTCAGTTCTCGGGTGTTAACATCGGTTCCGACATCAGATCCGGGATGGAAAAGATGGGTTGTGACAATGGTTGACCATATAAAGCCACAAACGTTTCATACCTATGCTAGAACGATAACTATTATTGAATACGAAATCTTCCAAATGCAAATGAGTATCCTATGAGCCTCCAAAGTATGCATGCTCACAAGAGACCCTCTAAGATATGATTCACTCTCTCAGTTTGATTGTAAGAGACTAATAGGTTGTACTCAATTGCAGCTCTTTCCGCAAATGCCTCATGTAAGATCTTTCAAAATCCACTAGTGAATAATGAGTTTCGACAGCTTACAATATTCTTTGGCACACCATGGAATCATGCGATCCATTTAACATACAACTCAACTAACTTCATTGTCTTTCTACCAGACATTATAGGTATGATTCGAGCACTCCTTTTAAATCTATCAACTATGATCCATATGCTATCATACCCTCCTCTAGTCCTTGACAATCCATCGATGAAGTCCATCAATATACATTCCCACTTCTTCTAAGGAGCCTCAAGTGGTTGTAACAAACCACTTGGCTTCTTCTGCTCGGTTATCACTAACTAGCAATTCCTAATGAATGTCCCGGCATCCTTCTTCTTCTCATCCAAAAAATGTATGCTTCATATCTTGATACATTTTAATGCCTCCTAGATGTATAACCAATCTCAATTGATGGCACTCTCGAAGCACCTCATCCCAATCCATCTACATCGGATACAAACAAATCTACCATCCTAAAGAATACTGCTTATCTCATTACACTCTACTCATGTATCTATCTTTGCATTAATCTCAGGTAGCCTAGCCTCTGACTGGTACTGATCTTCTCTATCGTACTAGGTCTAATGCTTAAGCTTTCCAATACTTTTGGCTCTAGCTCACATCTACGCAGCAATCATAACTAACAATATACTCTAACTGCGTCCACTCTACGAACATAGCTCCCAAGGTGGATTGTCTTCTACTTGAAGCATTAACATATGCATTTGTCTTACTAGTCGTTTAAAAATTTCAAAGTCATAAGGCTAAGAAATCTAACCATCGATGCCGAAGAAGGATAAGGTCCTCCCATGAGAAAAGCTAGTTCAACAATTTGCGGTCGGTAAATAACTCAAACCTCTCTCCTAACATGTAGTGACTCCAAATCTTCAATGCAAACACCATCACTGCTAACTACAAATTCTGGGATGGGTATTTCTTCTTATGTGATCTCGACTATTGACTAACATATGCGATAACTCTAACCCTCTGGATCAGTATTGTTCCTAATCTAGTACTATAAGAATCTGTAAATACTTTTAACTCCTTATTCCTCCTCCGAACGACTAACACCGGTGCACCCATCAACCTCTCCTTCAGACTCACAAACGTATGCTCACACCTTGTGTCCTAAGCAAAAGCACAACTCTTCTTCGTCAAACTAGTCAGTGGATTTGATACCATTGATTAGTCCTTTATAAATTGTCTATAATATCCCACTAATCAAAGGAAACACCTCACATCTGTAGCATTCTTAGGTATGTCCCAATCTTGGACTATTGCTACCTTCCTAGGATCCACAACGATGCCCGTCTATGAAACAACATGACCTAAGAATCACATTTCCCTCCTCTAAAACAAACACTTTTAAACTTTGCTTTCGTCTAGTGCTTCCTCAACATCTCTAACTCAATCCTTAGTTGCATATTGTGTTCCTCTTCCATCCATGAACATACGAGAATATCATCAATGAACACAAGTACAAACATATTTAGCCGATCTCTGGAAACACATTTCATCGGATCAACAAAGTATGTTGACACATTAGTTATGTGCAATGGTTAGCTCGAATGGCATAACCAGCCACTCATAAAATCCTGAAGGTGCATGGAATGCAATAATCGACACACTAACTATTTCCATTTTCAGTTAGTGAAACACTATCGCCAGGTTCAACTAAGAATACCCCTTTGAACTGTGGAGCTAATCGAACAAGTCAGTAATATGTAGTAGTGGATATTTAATCTTCCTCGTCACTTTATTTAGCTCATGTTAATCCATATGAAGTCTCAAGGAGTCATCCACCTTAATGGCGAACACTATAAGTGCTCCCCACTCATATATACTCCTATGAATGAACCATCTCCTCAATAGGTCATGCACTTGCACCTCTAGTTCCTTCGGCACTTTGGGTGCCATACATCTTGATGGCATAATTACTGGCCTAGCATCCTTTACTAAATTGATACATAATTCAATCCCCATATGTGGTAGTAAAATAGCCACCTCCGTCAACATGTTCAAGTACTCTCTAGCAATGGGTATTGATGACAACTGACAGTGTGTGACCTTGAGCAAATGTAGATAGCTACCCATCACCTCATCATCCGATAGGTAGCTCAATTGTAACATACGCTCATTGTTTGCCCTTATTGTCATCAACGACCTCTTATATACAATCATTACTCTGTACCTCCGAAGTAAAACCAAGTACAAAATAATCACACATAGACATGCATCCATGACTCGATAAGACCACATCAACACAAATCATACTCAAACTAGTCGAACTTCTTACAAGGTTCGACACATTTAAATGTTTGCTTACTAGGTTAGGATACAAACCTATTTTATCTACCAGGTCACTAGATATAAAGAAATGTGAAGCCTTGGTATCAAATAAAACATAAACACGTATATGGTAAAAAGAAAGCATATTATTATCCCGCTTTGAGACCAAGTAGCTTTCAAATGAATCTGAACGTTAGGATGACGATGAGATGGTTCAATGACTTGGAGCATGCTTGGACATACAATGGAAGAGGCTTCAAGAAGTTAGACAGTGAAATTTGACTAAGTATAGAGGTCAATACCGACCACTTTTTTGGTTAATACAGAGTAGTTTTTTTGGCATTTTAGTGAACTGTCTATGGACTGTTGGCTAAATTTATTATACTAGAGCCCATTTCTAAAGGAGTGAGTGAAAAAAATCCAAAAATCTTTAAAGAAAAGGACAAGTACTAGACGTGTTAGAGCTTTTTGATAACAACCTGATTTCTAAGAAAAAATGCTCAGAACTTGATGAATTGAAGTAAGAAAGCAAAGTAATAGAAGATGGGATGATTTTCAGTCAACAAATCAGGTCAGTATCAACCTGATAAAGTCGATACCAATATGAATATATCACTCAGAAGACCTTGTCTCCTCTTCTACTTCTTTGGATTTGAAGTTCGAACTGGTATTTTATGATCTGGGGACTACGTTGGAGGATTCCTCTATAAATATGAAGCCTATAATGACTTAGAGAGGACTTTTGGCACTTCATCTTCTTCATCTCCTCTCTCTACTCAACTTTGTCACAAAGGAAGTTACTCTTTGCTATTCTAGGCCGTTAGAAACAGTAAAAACCTTTTACTTATGACAAAAGTTCTAAATAATTAAAATAAAGTGGACATAGGCCTCAAAGTAGCTAAACCGCTACAAAATTTGTGTGTCTTCTACTATTATTTGCTGGTTATAGTCAAATTTATTTCATACAATTTGTTTTGGAGTATTGTGCAACTTTTTGGTCTAACATTTTTTGTGCTTCCACTGAGAACGGAACTTCTCAAGCACAAATTTAGCTATCTGTTGTAGATTAGAGCATCCATGAGTTAGATCCGAAAGGTTTCTATTTGAAGTTTAAAGGAATTTTCATATTGTAAGTAATAACACTAAGGAGATCTAGAAGATCTAGAGCAGTTACTGGTGGAGAAGACGAAGCTTCCTACCATGATGTGGTGACCAACCAACCGACAACGATGTGGCCAGGATCATCTGCCCCTCATGAGATGGTGACTAAGGTGGAGTTTTCTCTACAACAAACTGGACATTTAACAGCGTTTAGAAAATGCTGTAAAAGGCTTTAACAGTGTTTTTAACTACGCTATGTAACAACATTCCATTATAGGTCAGAAACATACCATAGCAATTGAGTAAACGTTATAAAATGTCCATTTTTAATTGCGCTTGGTGGATGTTATTAATACATTTTATAGAATTTATTTTGATGAGCTTAAAACTTTTCTTAGCGTTCAAATTCTGCTAAATATATTTCACAATGGTTACCTCCTGCCGTGGTATTTATTCATTATGTTTTATATGTTGCTATGAGTGTTCTTTTACCATGTTTTTCATTGTTAAGAACCTTTGATGACGTCCTAAAACGCTACTAAAGTATACCACAGTGTTTTTAAAACACTGTTGAAAGTTTACACATCATTTTACAAATGCTATCATTTACTATTTCTATATTTCCCCTTTTATTTATTAAATTTTTATACACATCGGTCAAAATTTTATATACCAACATGGTTAAACCAACACGCACATTTCATAATCAACGTATCATATTAATCACACATCTCATAATCAAAACATAATATTATATAATCAAAATACGTAATATTCTTACATCAAAACAGATAAAATATGTCCATAATATTTTATAAACAATGTATAATAAGTGGCATCTAGTAACCAAAAGTAGTAATACATACAAACCAAAATGTAGTTTGGGCATCAAAAATAACTTCGGATCCATAACTTATTGTGGCACTTTACCAATCTACCTGTAAGTCAAAGCTCACAAATTAGCAAAATAAATCAAAAATACAACAAATATAATCTGGAATGTAGTTAATGCAAGCAGCAGCAACATGAAATGTAGTCTAGAATAAATGAAAAGTGATATTGCTGTTAGTATGATATTATATACATATATAATTATGTATTATTTTCATACTTATATTTCTATGGTACGTTTATACTCTCTAATTTAATTAGTTTATCAAGACATTATTATTATAACCATTATTTCTAATTACTCATATTACTATTACTATTTGTATATAAGACATTATATGTATGTACATATAAGCAATTTACATATATATTTTATGTGATTTGCATAGATGTATATGCATCGTTTATATAATGTTTATCATATATATAATTTGCATTAAATCGCATATTTATTATATACATTTATTATGTTATTTTTTATATATTAATTCGTATGTAATTTATATTAATTAATATACATAATTCTATAGTATGTATTTCAAGCTTTGGTTAAGTTCATCAAAACATTATAATTACTCTTCCTTCTCCTACTGCTATTACTATTTATGACACAAACATATAGACATGCGTTATTTACAATATGTGTGTGTGATTTAAATGTATAATTTATATAATTTACATATAAATATATAATTTATATTTACATATATATAATTTATATAATATATACGTATATAACTTATGAAAATATACTCTATGTAATATAATTTATAATAGTATATATTTTGTGTGTGTGTGTGTATGCAATTTACATATATAATTTATATGATTTGTGTGTATATGTACATATATATGACATAATATATATATATATATATATATATATATATATATATATTGTTTATATAATATTTATTATATATATATAATTTGTATTAGTTCAGGTACTTATTATAAACATTTATTATATTATTTGTTATATATTGATTCATATGTAATTTACATTGATTTATGTGTATAATTTTATAATACGACTTCAAGCTTTGGTTAAGTTTATCAAGATAATATTACCCCTCCTGCTGCTACTGCTACTATTACTATTTATCAAGAAACCAAAACCTAAAATGTCATAAATGCATTATCTTGTTAGCAAAACCTAACTTGTGCCTCGTTAGATTTAAAACTAAGTCGCTAAAAAATTGGTTGAACGGCTACTTAAATTTTCAACCCGAGCAAATGATTTTACTCCCAAAATCTCCCTACCTTAATGATGGGTGCTAATACATATAATATTGCCTTATAATGGTACATTTTAACCATTTAGATTATAACCAAGTACATAATGCATTGGTTAAAAGAGTTGAAACCGAGAGTATTTATCATAAATGAGGATGGTCCTATGATCACAAGTTATGGAGAGTTGTTAAACAATCACAATCTTTTGCATGGTCGGTTTTATGATAATTTTGCATGCTCGATAGCATGCTCAATTGAGAAATGAGCTTAGTTCAAATTCTCAGTTGCAATCTAAGCTTGCAAACTGAGCTTGCATGCTCTGTTGCAAACTGACAACTTTAATGTATTTATATGCACATAAATAAAGGCAGTTTGAACAGATAGAAAATTACCTTATATCAATCTATTGTAGTACAATCTAACAGATGACTTAGGCCAAATGAGTAGCAACTTGATCTAAACACTTTCTTCGCATTAACGTTGCCGATGTCTTTGCATTGACATGGCACTTACGCTAGAAAATCTATATGTTTTTGTTATTAGACAATCTAGGTAATTCAAAGTAATAAGATTGTGCATCCTTTAAAGAAAATTTGGAGAAGTTTCATAAGTATAATCTGATTAGCAAAGGGGTTGAATCTCAATGAATAAATCATTTCATCTAGTTTAAAGTATCCACAACATGGTCAGTATCCCTAAGACTTGTAGTTAGTATGCAAGAGTGATAACTTACAGTATCTACGACGCTTGTATTAGCAGAGTATATTGGTGCAACATTAGACTTAAATAGGATACTATAAAATGGAATATACAATTTTTATTTGCATGTTTGGATAGACGAAGATTTAGAGCACTTCATAGAATCTGTATTCGTGGGATCACCATAAGAAGGCTTCACACTAAGAAGAATGGATGTAAAAATGAGAAGAATATTGGCCATAGCTAGAAGTTGAGTATGTTTTCATCAAAATAATAATAAACTCTACTTCAGGAAAAACTCAAACATAGTATTACCAAAGCAGCAGCCTAAAATATAGTTCCATTTGAACCTTGAAATGAGATCAATTTGAATACTTTGTAAAAGCTTAAATATAGTATTACCAAAGCGGCATCCTGTAGTTGCTTCATCATCAGTGTTAACTCCACTTTTTCAGCATGGCCATGATATCAAAAATCGACTGAGAAACCAATGATAGTTCGTCTCGAAGAATAGTCAACTCAGCATCCCAACAAAGCAAGTTTTGTTGAGTGGCTTTTCAGATAAGATCCCCTACGGAGGGGGGGTCCAGGGGGGTGCCAACCCCCCAAGGTGGGGGTGCGGGGGCAACGCCACCGCTACGGTGATCGACCTGCCCGGTCAGGTCGCAGGGGTCCAGGGGACAGCGCCCCCTGCGGGGTGCGGGGCAGCGCCCCGTCCAAAACGGTATACGACTTAGAGAATGGAGCGACCTATCTTCTACTCGAAGTCAACGACCTAACTGATGAAGCGGGTTAACGAGCTAACAAGTAGCACGACTTACCGACTTAACAAGGTTGCCGACTTAACAAGGTTGCCGACTCAATAAGCTTAACGACTCAAGAGGGTTAACAGTTCATGAAACAGGCCGACTCAGTGGATCAACGACTCAAGAACTGTGCGACTCAAGGTCTTCACGACCTAACAATTCAAGGGCTGAACGACCTACGAGTTAAAGATCTACGAGTTAAGGCCACTACGAGTTAAAGACTCTATGAGTTAAAAGGTCTACGAGATAAGGATCTACGGCTTAAGGCCTCCACGAGTTAAAGAGTCTACGAGATAACAATCTTACGAGTTAGAAGATGGCGCGACAGGAAGTCTACGGCTCAAAAGATAAGTTGTTCACGACCTAAGACTTGGAGACAAGTTCAACACCACGCTGTAGTAAGAAGAATCGCTGACGACTTACGACCTATGATGAGTCGTGTACGACTCATGCTAGCATAAAGGAAACTGCATTTGGTTAACTCGTGAACGACTTTGAACTTGTATGATTCATTCAGATGGGTGCATAATTCTGGGCCAAGCCATGAACCCAGTAAATCAGCCGCGACCTACCATGAGTCGTATACGAGTTACGACTCATCATGAGTCTCATCATGAGTCGTACACGAGTTACGACTCATCGTGAGTCGTATACGAGTTACGACCTAACTCCGAAGATGCCTATAAATACGCCCATAACTCCAACAGAAAGGGGACTTTTGGCTGATTCATTTCAAGCGCCGTTACCCTGCTGCATTCTGAACTACTTCAACACCTTCAAGGAACTTCACGAAGAAATCAAACATGTCTAACATGTGTTCAAAGATTTGGATCGACATTGAAGTTTAGGCTACTTATTCTAAGTCACTTGAAACTCAAAGTGTGTTGTAATCAAAGTGTAACTGCATTGACTTGTAATCAAATCGTCAATAAAGATATTCAAAGTGGACGTAGGCTCTCTCTTAAGCCGAACCACTATAAAATTGCTGTTATTTACTGTTTTTTCACTATTATCTGCTTATAATCTGTTCCCGAGCTATCGGGTGGTGCTTTCACGATCTCACTTCATACACCGGGGTGTTAGCGTTCAAATTTTAGCGTTAACAATCAACATGACTTTAATGATCAAATGAGGATGTTCACGCAACCCGGGCACCTTTGTTGAGAAGGCAATAGCAACAAAGCTAGAACTCACTACACCACAAAAGGCTTTTAACAGCGTTTGATAAACGCTGTAATATGATACAACAGCGTTATTTCAAACGCTGTATAACGACATGCTGTCGTATATACATAACTTACAACAGCTTTTCTATAAACGCTGTTGAAACATCTCTGTGACAGCGTTTATTACGAGCTGTCAATAATGTTTTTACAGCGTTTTCAGACGTGCTGTATTATGTTTCAACAGCGTTTATAATTTAGTTGTCGAAGATGTTCAAATTCTACTTTAACTGTTTACAACAGCTTTTTCTAAACGCTGTTATTGAATCATCAACAATTTCGACAGCATGTTAAAAACGCTGTTATTGAATCATCAACTATTTCGACAGCATGTAAAAAACGCTTGACAATTTCAAGATAATTACAGCACAAATTAAACGCTGTTGTTTCTTCATTGACAGCATTAATCAAACGTTGTCTTCTATTTATATAACGGCTTTAATATTCCACTCTATTTTTGAATATTCCAAAACTATATTTTAAGCATATTCAAGCAACTAGTATATATAACAGGTTCTAATAACTATTAATTGGTTACATAAACTAGTTAAGACAATATTAATAAACAAAAGACATCCATAAACCAAGTTTCAATAATATCCATAAACAAAAATAACAAAGTAAACCAAGTTGCCACAAATTCTGTTAAACAAAGACACGTTATATGTTAAGTAAAAGTATAATATCAATACAGTAAATCCACACCAAATGCCAACAACAAAACGTCCATCTAAAAAGTTTCATATGCTTGCTACTTGCTACTTGCTATGGAAGAAGAATGTGTCATCGCCATCTTTAATTACCTGCAATGAAGAAATTTGATTGTGACAATTCCAATCACCAATCGCATGCACCACATCATCAAACACCAGCAGTCAATAACTTATAACCTACACCAGCAGTCACCACATCATGCACATTCTAAGTACACAATTGTGTGTCCTGTTATGACAAATGACAAGACCATATGATCCTAAACCAAGCTGAACCTGTTCATATACTTTAACATGCTTAGGCTCAACAACGTTATGGAGTCGAATGAAATCGTTGAATCAAGTGTGAATTCCTCTAAAGTTCAATAATGTAAGCTTGCCTAGAGCCTTAAAATAGTATATAATAATGAGAAATCATTATTTCAAAGGGGAAAAAATGGACGTATAATACCTGAAGAAGGGGGATACCATTGCCTTCCGCTGTGCCCAAGAGTTCATCCCAGTATCTTGGAAATCTCTTCTTGTTAGTAGTGCACAATGTATCAATGAGGACAAGCACCTTTGTCCAAGTGGTTAATTGATTCGGCTTTGGTGCAGGATGTCACAAGTTCGAAACTTGCTTTCGAACGTTTATTTGACATGGGATATGTTGTCCTAGTGATTTGTTGTATATAAAGTACCAGTTCAAAAAAAAAAAAAAAAAATTGTATCAATGAGATGTTTGCCTTAAAGGGTACGAGCAAATGGAATGATCTGCATTGAAGAATGAGGTCTGTTACAACTCTGCTCCTTATTAGATTGGAGAGTCTCTGTCCGATAAGGAAACCCAACTGGAAATGATCTTTGCATGGTTCCACGTGGAATATTTCCAGCATGTTTCTTCCTTTTCTTCTCCATTTATTGGATTTGCTGAGTTTCAACTAAAAATATTAGATGTCTACTTTTATGAACATTTGTTTGAAGTTCCTGTACTATTTTTACAAAATGATAACTAACATAAGTGATGCATTGAATATTAAAAAATGATTTTAAAATGTTTTCTTTGTTCTTATTTTTAATATTTTCATACTATGTAAACTACTACAAATTTTTGTAGAAACGATTATGCTTCTATCAAAAGAAGAAAAATAAAAATTGTATCCTATACAACTTTATTATTTCAAAGTAAAAAAGAAAAATGCACAAATATAGAGGTTTTATAGTATCTTCCTTGAGGATTATAAGCACCAGTGTGACTGCCATGAATTCCTTTATGTATGTTATTAACATACACTGGAAGATAGATATCAGGCATCTTTGACTACAATCATGCACAAAAAATGAGCCCAATGCCAATAAATTATGTACACAGATGTGAAAATTAATACAACTGACAAATGAAACAAATTGATTTTGAAGATCATACTTCGCTAGTCATGAGACTAAGGAATGCATTAATAAGTTTAGAAACACCAGCAGCTACAACAGTGTTCAATCCAATAGCCCGAAGGCCTAATAATAATAATCAATTGATAAGTATAGGCATAGTAAGTCATTTCCAATAATGCTAAAGTACTATAATATAATGATCAGAACCTTCAACTGTTTCAGAAAGGTAAATTACATCATCCTTGTTTCTATCAAAAAATGAAGCATGCTTTTGTAATGATGCCATGTCTCCTACAATTATCGACCAACATCGACGTATATTACCATAATCAAATATTCAAGTTCTTTAAATTAAAGAAGAAGCGCCATACCAGGAGCAGGAGCCTGCGAAGAGGCTAAGATTGCAAGAGAGAACCCAAAAACAAGAAACGAGACAAAATAAGTGCTAACCATTTTTCTGAAAAAAAAAGTAATTTGTTCTATTTTGTTATATATGTATATAATATTTATACTACAAACTTGATATATATATATATATATATATATATATATATATATATATATATATATAGCATGGGGAACATGTACCTCTTTCAAGTTAATTAAGAATCCATAGCAAGAAGGCAGTAAAACATTGAACCTGACAACTGAATTCAAACAATATTAAGTGCAAGAAATTGATTAGTTTATTTTTGCATATTAATAAAAGTCTTACTTGGTTAACTTTTAGATATTAGCTTAATTTTATAAAATTTATTTATTTTTTATAAAATTTATTTAATTTTTATAAAATTATTTAATTTTTATAAAACTTGGTTAACGTGGTTAATTCTTATAAACTTATCAGATTTCATGAATTTTCCACAGCACCTTCTTTGCACGGTTAGTGCTTTCCCGCACACCCCAATTTAATATACATTTATACGATCAAAATAAGATCGGATTTATATCATATATAACAAAATATACTTCATAATAGCGTATACATTCAATTGCATAAAAACATACTTTTTATTAGGAACTTTAGCTAGCAATATTCTATATAGCAAAGGAATGTTTAATGCACCTATATAGCAAAATAAAGGGAATAATTAGGGTGCAAATCTACAAGAGAGTAATGTAATATGCAAAAGGTGTGAATGCTAATATTATCAATCAAATTTGACATCGGAGCGTCAATTAATTGACTTGCTGTTTTCAACCAATAAAAACCCATCTCAAACATCATGTTTTTAATTGAGAATGCAGCACTTATATCTTATTTGCAGTTGCAGACCCAAACATGGAACCTATGTATCATATGCTCTACGTTTACAAATAGAAGTTTAGTACAGAAGTAACACTTAACCAACTATAGGTGTACAAATTTTAATTTAATATAGAAGTAACACTTAACCAGCTATAATAGATTGACAGAATACAAATTTTACCTCATATTAGCTTGAAGCAACAATGGTGAAGGCAATCACAAACTGACACCTATCATAACCAACAAATGGAAATTTTAATAAATCGTTATTGATATAAAGTTTTATAACATAGTGAAGTACAATGATCCACCTGTGGTGCAATATTACTAACATACACAATGAACAGAGCTGAAAATATACCAAGTGTTAGAGGCTCACAAAATCGTACCCAACGGAAAAAACTGTGAGGGTCGCAATGCAGTTGGGTTCATTTATCTTTAACTTTTTCATGTTATAAGCATGATAATAATAGTGAGCGGTATTTGGGAGTACATTTCATTGTAGTCACCAAATTTATTACAAAAAGGAATGCCAACAGAACATGTATATAAGCAGCAAAAGGATTTAAGAAATGTTCATATGTTCTCATCCTGCAATTCTACCGAATGTACTATGCAACATGAAACCATCTAAAGATCCAATCCATCCTTAATAATAGTAATAACTCATTCCGTGTAAGCAGTAATAATCTACGTACGATCAATTATATTTACTATTAATTATAACATACTAGTAGTCAAATACTTGAACTCAAAATTACAATAACAAACTGTTAATTTCAATGGTCGGTGGTGAACAATACATAATCAGTTCACAACACAATCAAACCAAGCTGAGTTTGTACTTTGTCCATAACCATCTAATATTGCTTGTTATAGGTCATCTCAAATAACCCTGAACATCGATTATCAACTACAAACCTCTACCTGAAACTTCAAATGAAACACTCCTTCTTCCGGAATCTAATGGCATGCCAAACATCACACTCCCTCATGCTTCACACTAACAACCTTCCACCCCCATCTCACTTATCTATGTCCTAATTGACGAGTAAAACACATTATTTCATACACTGAATTACCATAATTATTCTGTCATAAAATTTTGTTCCATGTTAGCATTCAAAAGTTCAATTATGATGGGGCTATGTTTCAAAAGTTTGAATTACCATACACCGTAATCAACCCCTATATGGCCATGGTTCAAAAGTTTGAATTCTACGACGATGGGGCTATGTTCCTAGAAAATTATGATGGAATTTACAGGATTTTGCAAGCCTTTTCATGTCAAAAACTAAAATACTTTTTACCAAAGTTTTGCAAGCCTAAAAACTCATAAATTAATTGTTACTATGTAGATGAAATCATAGGTTGTGTACACTTGTTGACTTATTAAAATCAGCCAGTTTATTGAAATAGCGAAGAGACACAATTAGATGCAATTATTTTACATAGTGAATCGAAAAAAGTGCAAGTAAAATAGAAAATATACCTTCAACTTGGTTGTTCTGCTAAATCAAAGAGTTTTGTAGTTAAAACTGCCGAGACAAGAATTGCATGTGGCATCATTTCCCTCCTCGTTTGCTTTAGTACCTTCTTTTCTTTAATCTTTACAGCAACAATGTAAAAGTTCAACAATTTATGATGTTAAATAAAAATAAAAATAATAGTATGGAATTTATTATTTCGCTAAGCTATACAAATAATAATTATACCATCTTAAATTTCTTGTTCTCCACCCTTAGTCTTTTGTATATCACTTTTTTCCTTCACTTACACACATAATAACAACACTTATTCTATAAAAAAATTAAAGACAACAAATTAAACTGTCTTAAGGAGAAAGGAAACGACAACAAATTTGATACAGTAGTTAGAAAAGTAAAATGTGAAATATGAAAATGTTATATAATATCACCTCGCCTCTTGTTATGTATGGTCTGAAACAAAGCTTGCATCCATATTCCAGCTCCAGAGCCTGCAAACTACATAATAATGCTGAGATGCGTATAAAAAGAAAAAATATTTATATAATAAATGCATACAAAACTTAAGGAAGAGGCAAAAACGCAACCTGTAATTCCAATATCAGTAAAAAAAATATTTATATAAAATTTATCCACAGATGATTCCACCCACAGAAGCCATTATACATGAAAGAATGACAACATAAGTCACACTTATTCTCCCTAAGAAAAAATAACTAAAAATTGCGGTATGGCCAAACATGCTATCTTGTTGTGTAATAACCAACCACTTTTCTTGTAACATATATAGTAAAATTACTTTTAATTGCTTGTGAAATTTTTTTTAGCCATCTAACTTGCAAAATCAATAATAATATTTTATATTCAAGTTCATTGATCATATCTTGTCCAATCGATAACAGTGCCAAACCGTTCAATCTTGTTACTTTTACCTTTAATGTTAAGCATCATTCTTTTTTCAGCCTAGAACCCAATAATGAAATAGACCATTTCATGTTTTATCAAAGTCTATCACATATTTTATTAGTTCTTATCGAATGCAGCTATATCACTTATTTACGAATCATAACCATATTACAAAACTTAAGACGAAAGTTATATTTTATTAAATAATTATTTTATATGAAAAATTTATAGTAACTTTATTTTTACAAATATCATGTATAATGTCATTTTGCAGCAGACCCTGATAATAAAATAAAATTTATAAGTAGAATTTAACCACAGCTGTTTATTACTCAAGTTTTCTACGGATGCAGCATCTTTTTTAGTATTATGGATCCAAAACCTATTTTCTATGCTTCTTTATAATTAAGGATATGCTTTACCAATCTTATTTATTTTCAAGAAATCCGAACAATTTTTTATTTTGTTAACCTACGTCTTCCTGTTTCTTTTCTCTAATTTCTTTGTTAGATTTTTTTCCTAACATGATGTCATTTACGGATTTTCACCTTGTCAAAATTTCATCTAATGAGACTGTTTTAAAACTGCAAAGAAATTCAAATGTAAAAATGCAGTAGTCAAATTACATAAAGATCATTTTAATAAGTTAGCAACAAAGCGATCTGCTAAAGCTCTATGTAAAGTTTCACAGTATGCAAGACTAAAGTCCTAAAAGCTAACAAAGACAACCCACATAAGCTCGTGAAGGATCATATTGGTTATCCCACGCTCATATGCACAATAAGCTATCCAGGGTCTTTTACCTAGCTTCTTTTTTGAAGAAAAACTGCTTCCAATGGCAAACGGTGCTAATTCCACTCCCAATAATAGGCTTAAAATACATATAAGAAAATTCAGTTAAAACTGAAACTAGGTACTAACGAAGACACAGTGACAAATCATGAAATTAAACGATAACTCTTAGCAATCCACTAATTCGATTAACTGCACAATAGTTCACTAAATTCGATTTTTGCCTTGCAAGACTGCAACAAATTATGAAATTAAACAATGCAATTCCCAATTGCCAAGGTCCAAAATTTAGTACCTTTCAATTTTCAACAAGTCGACAGCCAAGTCGGTTAGTCACCGAATATGTCTGTGCATTGATGAATTTGAGCACTGTAGGATTGGGGTCGCTGCCTAGTCGGCGACGCAGCCGATTCGCTACCGGCGGACGTCAGTCGGAGTCTGCAATTGTTGGTCGCTGCTACTTTTCCTGAGTTGCGATTTCGAATCCAAATCGGATGCAATTTTTTTTCTTTGGCGTGTTTTGGTGATATAATGGTGCCCTAGAAGTTCCGTGGCCCACAGCCATTGCTTTTCCAACTTTGGTGAAAGACCGGCCCTAGGTGTTTGGGATTGATTCCTAAAATTGCTAAAATTAACTGGAGCATTTTAATGAACTGTGATGTTAGGGCACGGTAAGGATTTCTGATGAAGTCGCTACTCTAGATGTTTGGCAAGATCTGTAGAGACGAGCGGGTTTGAGATTTTGGGTTTGTTGTTACGGGGAAGAAGATGACATATTTTAAGCGGTGAATGAAAACAAGGAGGGAACTTAGGCGGGCTCGGAAATTTACTGGACAGTGTGCTTAATACAGCGTTGTATGTTTTGTTTTTTCATTTTCAACTGCGGTAGGCGTCCAAACGCTGAGCTTCTATGCTGTTATAAATCATTTTTCTTGTGGTGACTCAAAGGCCATGTACACGTAAGATAAGCCTAGAAACCTCAACATCCGACAAATTACCGACCTTCCTCTTAAGAAAAAAATGAATCTGCATCATACAACAAATAATTATTCAACCTACATGATACAAAAATTAAGAAGGAAATATGCTCGCTGTAGGTTGTTTATCAACGTAGTTGCTTTACTGACAAATTTTAACCGATTAGTAAACTGATATATCATTTAAGAAAAAGTAATTGACAAGCTGGATAAAAGTTAACATCCAAGATACTACAGTCCCAGTTTCTTCACTGCAAGAAATATGGTTACTTACACTAACAAGCTGGATACCTATAATTAAATATATTTATAGATTGAATATACTTCTCCGATTATCTTATTTCAAAGTTCAACATGTATATACATCCAAAAAGTAGAAAAAATAACATCAATATGGATGTTGCTTCAAGCATTCAAAGGAAAGGAGCTTTACCTTACCCATATTCTTCATTTTCCATAGTACATTTTTCGTTTTAAAAATAATGCTTTTTTTTAGCTAATAAACATCTACCATACTTCAAAGCTCTTAGTAACAGATTTTTAACTAAGGCGAGGAAGTTAACAATGCTAAATTATATCTGAAATAAACAGTTTGCTCCTTCTATTCAGAATTCATAGTTTGTAGAAGTGTGCGACTCCATATTAATTAAACAAGTAGTAACTTTTAAAGTTCAAATTTGAAAACAGTTGGATAAAAGTTACTATAGTATATGTTGGACATAAAATATTTGAGTATAATGTTCATTTTGTCCAACAAAATGCAAGACTTTCCTCGTCATATTCATATGGGATTATACATGACAATGTCAAGGGTGCAAAGGTGTGGAAAATGTCACAATAGATTCAATTGAAGGAACCATGTTTATAATCACATATCTTAAGTAATGATAGCAAAATTTATTATAGTACATAAAAAAACATAAATGCCTTCCTTTAGTTTCTGACTAGTTAAGTATTCGTTAAGCTACAAATCTTGTGTATATTATATATCTGTAATATATAATGTTTATTATAGCTGTTGTTTTTTTATTTCTATTTTGGTTTATTTGTATTTTTAATTGGGAAGATTTTAGTTGGATACGCCTTAACAAAAATTTTAACAACAGAAAATAACATGCAATCGGAAATAAGATCAATTATCCACTCTTATGATTTTTACTATGGATTAGTATATCAAACTCTAAGTGGTATTTTTCATTGAAGATATAATTCTCCAAATTTGGTTATCAATGCGTACCATTTCTAAACTATAATAAAGTTTTACTAGATTCATTTTGGTATCTCACCATCTAACACAAGCTACAAGTTCAAATATCCCATTACAGAACTCTTTTTTGTTCATTTTACTTATTGACAACTTTTATTTTATTTTCTAGTTCTTGCTACCGATAATTGCTTGATCCATTGGTAGTGCATGTCACCTAGTAATTAAATTAACAAACATTCCTGGGATTGCTTGAATGGCTTAAAGGCAATGATGGCAGCGAGCAAGTTCCGGTTCGGCTTTGGATGTCCTGTGTTTGAAAATTACAGAAAATAGATAATCAGGGAAATGATTGTAAAGTATGTTAATTCAATGTGATAATTTTGAACTGCAAATTATATTTTATTAATTAAAACTTCAGCCTAATTCAAATTGATTCATTGATAACAATAATTTTGAATTACAAGTTTCACCTAAAAATTGCTAAAGTAAATAATTGAGCAAATTATATTTTGACATGCGAGGAACATTGTTATAGGATGTACAAAACTAAGAAGCAAAGGAAGTAAATGTTAACAAAAAATCATGTATGCAATCAATGCAATTTAACCACTTCTCAATTCTTAGTACTAGCAAATGCTTAAACATACAACCCCTTACTACTCATTGTTGGTGTAAACCAAAATTAAAGAGTCGTGTCTGCTGATGTGAAAAGTCATGTCTATTCGAATAAAGAGTCATGTCTATTCGAATGAAAAGTCATATCTATTCAGTGAAGAGTCGTGTCCGTTCACTGAAAAGTCGTGTCTATTGAAATGAAGAGTCGTGTCTATTAAGTAAAAAACATGTCTATTGAAGTGAAAGGGTGTCTGTTCAAAAAGGTTATGTCCGTTTGTAAGGGTTGTAAACCACTATATATATGTGGTCATTTTGTTGTGTTGAATGCAAGTTGTAGACAAGACAAAAAGCAAGTTATAAAAAAAAAATTGTCTATTCTCCTCTAAAATTATAATTCTCTCTCTTTTTCTACTTTAACAAATTGGTATCAGAGCTTGGTTGAAAAATGTCAAACAACCTTGTCTCCCTTGTTCCTCGATTCAATGGTGAAAAGTTTGATTATTGGAGCAATCTAATGAGGCTCTGTCTTGAATCTCAAGACTTGTGGACAGTTGTTGAAGAAGGTGTTGGTGCGCCGGAAGATGAAACGCAACTCACAGTTGCCCAAAGAGATCTTCTGGAAAGCAAAAAACAGAAAGATCGGAAGGCTCTCTTCCAAATCTACCAGACACTTGAAATTCAAGTTTATGAGAGAATTTCAAAAGTTGCAAATGCTCAGGAGGCTTGGAAAATATTGAATACAACGTATTCTGGCCAAGATCAAGTAAAAAAGGTTCGCCTGCAGTCACTACGAGCTGAATTCGAAAAGCTCGAAATGAAGGATAGTGAGAAAATCTCAGAATATTTTACTCGTCTCACTTCCATCATAAATCAGATGGCTTCAAACGGAGAAGTCGTGGAGACTCAAAGAGCCGTTGAAAAAATTTTACGGAGCCTACCAATCAAGTTCGATCATATTGTGGTTGCAATTGAGGAATCAAATGATATTGCTTCACTTTCTCTTGAAGGCTTGCAAGGAAGGCTGGAAGCTCATGAGGCTAGAATCTTGATGAGAAGTAAACAAACAAATTCTTCTCAAGATCAAGCCTTAAAATTTCAATTCACATCCATAAAAGTTCAAGGCCCATCCCATGGCAAAAGTAACAGCAGGAATAGTGGAAAATTTGAAGAATCAAAGGAGGAGAAACGATCATTCCAAAGTAACAAGGCGCGAGGCAAATACAAAGGCAAAAAACCATATTTTGAATGCAATTTCTGTCACAAGCCGGGTCATAAAGCAAATGATTGTTGGGAGAAACATCCTGAAAAGAAGCCAGTTGCTGGTTTTATGCATAATGAAGCTGAAAAATCTGAATCTTTGTTGATCGCTTCGGATGGAAATGTTGAAAACGTATGGTACTTGGATAGTGGTGCAAGTAGGCATATGACTGGAAATAAAAATCTATTTTCAAGTCTTGTGGAAGCTGATGATGTGTAACGACCCCTTAAATTAGATAATATTGAATAAATTTAATTTATATGTTTTCTAATCTAATCCAGAATAAAATAGAAGCCTTAGGATTTTTAAAGAAATGGAATGTGAGGGTTAGATAGTAACTGTAATTAAAGTTAAATAACTTAAATGTTATATGACATAGATTGAAATAACTGGAATTTGTGATTGAGGTTATAAGTCATAATTCGTTGATTTTAAACGGTATTAATGAAACTATAACTGAATTGGACTGCATAGACATAAATATTAGGAAAAAATGTATTAGGTGGACTAAAATTTTTAAAGTTCATAAGTTGTGTAATCCAATTTAGTAGAAACTCTAAATTATAAACGAAGATGTAAATAGACGCTAAAATTTAACTATGTAAATGGTGACTGAAGACCTAGTTATAAGGAATGGGAATATAAACTAACTTGAGTTAAGTAGAAGAAGGATTTGATTTAATATGAAAATTATTGTTCTAAGTATTGAATAAAATTGGGAATCAAATTTTATTTAATGATAATAACGTAGAATTGGTTAATAAATAGATTTCAATGCAGTAACCAAATGAATGGAATAAGATGAGTATATATTGCATAAAAATGAAATGTAAATTGTCACATTTGGTTGGAGCTAATTTTTAGAAACATATAAATGTTGAATCAGTAAATATTAAATTCCATTTAATATAAGAATTCAAAGGTGGAAGATTTACATTTGGATTGGAAAATGGATAGTTATTAATTAAAAGTGACCATTGAATAAATTTATGCAAACGTGATATAATGTAAATAGATGGGGATCAACTTTTATTTATGTGGTTAAGGGAATTTAATTTCTATAGTATGATAATCGAAATTAATGGAAGTTGGAATAGCTAATTTATATGTTAGTTGAAATTTAGCTAGAATATGTAGATATTGAATGATAGTAAAAATTTAATGGATATAAAAGTTTCAATTATACATTGAAATTCATACTCGCCATAAAAGGTTAATTGAGACCAAAAAAGTAGTATAGGAATCTAACCTTCTTTATTAATTTGGATTTATTGCAATAGTTAATTTCATAAAATAAAGGTAAAGCTAATTCAAATTTAACTGGACCATTGTTGGTATAACTTTAGAAGCAAGATTTATTTATGATTTGAGTATTTAATTCAACAAGTGGTATTTACGACAAATAAAATAGAATTGAACGTAAAATATTACGTTATTAAATTGAAATGGAATTTGTAAACATTGAGTGAAATCTTAAACTAATGTTAGTATTCGTCGTATTTACAACAATAACTTTGAATAATAGAAAGGAAGTGAATATAATAAATTAATCAAAATTATAGTGTTGAATTCAATTGGATTGGAATTAATAAATAGTTAAGAAAAATAAGGGTTATTAATGATTTGGAATTTAATTATGGTAAAAAGGTTAATTGCAATCCAAAGATGAGTTGGAATGGAAATCAAGTATTTATTTAATTTGATTTAAGAGGTGAGTATAAAGGTATAAGATTTAATAATTGGGTTTAGAATAAAATTTATAATCTCTAAATAATAAGGAAGTGCAGACATTTAGCTGCAAATTTATATACTGATAGATTTTAATTCACATCCAAGCTTGGTAAATAATTTAGAATTGATTGAAGTATATAAATAATGAAATGGGGCCTATATTAGAAGTTGAAATATAAAAATTGGATTTTTAATTTATTTGATCTATTTAATAAATATTAAAAATAGCCATTTTGGCCACGGACTCGGATTTAGACGAAACCAGTTTCATCGGATCCGTATCGGTGAATTATTATAGGGTTTCAAGTTTCGTATCGATCGGACTTGTCGTTTGATCGTACGGGCGTGAAACGCCTTGAAATCAATTTTAATAAAATCAATTTGAAATCAATTTGGAAATTTTGTTTTCAGCATAACTTCTTCATACGATCAAATTTGGACGTGAAACTTTTTCCATCGCGTTCAGAATATTTTAAAACACCTATCTGGATATATGGGTTTGACGAATTTCGTTCCGAGGACAGAACGGGCTTTTTGGGCCATAGTTTGTTCCGCACGTCCATTCTACGGTCTATCTACTCTATCTCTAACCCCTCTATATAAACCTAGCTACAAGCCCTAGCCTCCACCTAATTTCATTTTATCTGCGCGTATATTTTCTTCAAGCTCCTCTTCTTCTTCAATGGGTGCAAACCCTACATCCAATCAATTCAAAAACAAAATGAAATTTCAAACTACTTTAAAAATTCTGAAAAAATTATATGTTGATGTTTTCGATATGCGTAATCTCCTAGTGTGGTTCGTTTTTCATTTTGAACCATCGTTTGTCCACAAATTTCGAATCAGTTCAGGCCGTTCATACTGAATTCTGGACGATCCAACGGCGGATCTGCAACGGATCGTCGATCCAGAGGCAACGTTGGGAAGCTGGTGACATGCAGGTCTCGGATCTGGTGACCTTTCACCCAAATGTTTAACGGTTTCGCCTGGAAACGCCATCAGAGGTGGCGGCGGCGCGACCAGATGTAGGCGACCGGAGCGTATGGGTTTCTTGGCATAGGGGCGGCTCGGGGCGAGGAACACGGTGGTGAGGTTGGATCGGGGGCTGGAGCGACGTGGTGGTCGTATAATTCACGTGAAAGGCGGCGGCTAGGGTTGCAAACGAGTGCGACCTGATGTTATTCGAGCAGGAGAGGAAATGCACGCGTTCTGCTGACGTGGATAAGTATGAATGTGTTCACTTTTAATTATATTTTTAAATTGAAATTCAATCACGTTTATCGCCATAACTTTCTCATACGAAGTCGAATTCACACGAATTTTTTTTTGTTAGGATCGTAATTTAATTCCGGACTTGATGACGCTGGTTTGGACGAATTCTGAGACGGGCAAATTTTTGGGTTTAAATCGAAATTAAATTCGATTTAAATTCAAAAGGTGAGTGTTTTAACCCACTCACAACTACTAGAGGCTTTTATGTTTGTTAAATAAATTTTAGAAATGAATAGAAATTTATTTATGAGCTTTTGGCATGTTATTTCACCCATATCTGTTGAATTGCATTTTTTTGAATTTAGCTGTTAATTAAATTGATTGATTGCGTATTAATTGGCTGTTAGAAATTATTGTTTGCATAAGAACTGCTAGTTAACAGTTATGTCAATTATCACTGAAAATAAACTGTTAGATTTATAGTTGATAAATATAATTTGAATTAAACTGCCAATTATTACCTGTTGTATATTCCCAAACATATTTTGTTATTGGTTGATATTGCTTGATGTTTGTGACTGGATGATGGATGTGTTGTTGAATGGATGTTTTATTTGATATCATTAAACTGCAAGTTAGCATACATTTTACATTTTCATTCGGGATTGTGGTTTGAAATGATAAAACCGCAAAGTTTTATTTTTTTAAATTGCGGATTGAAATGATAAATATCCGTATCACTTGACCATAGGATAGAAAATTATATACAGGCACCGCGGTCTATATATAACTATTTAAATGTGATTTCTATGGTTTGGATTGAATACGGTCTATAAATCTTAAATTTATATTGTATAAATATTTTATTCCATATTTATATACCTATGAAGTTGAAATTTTGAAATTAAAAGGAATATAAATTTCTTTATTGAAAATGGAAGAAATTTAAAAAATGGAGTTTGGTAAATTTATATCCTATGTTTAAATGTAAAGTTGGAAATTTTAAGATATGATATTTGTAATTGGATTTTCCCAAAATAAATAGAAATGGATATTCTAGTATAATTTGAAGTGAAAAAATTCTATATATATATATATATGTATATATATATTTTACTAGAAATTGAAGTCTTATTAATTATGGATTTTATGTGAATGGTCAAGATTAATTAATAGAATATTGATTTTGAAAGGACAAAAATCCAACTTTAGTTGAAATATTAATGCTCCAAAAATGGATATAAATATATATAAAATTGAAATGGTTTGGGACTTGAAGTAATATTTTGGATTTTGGTTTAACTTTAAAACAAGAAATATTTGGAAAGCCATGTAATTTATTTCTTTATAAAGCAACAGTAAAGTTAAACCTTTTTAATTCGCATACCGTTGAATATCCAAACCATTCAAGTTTTAAAAGTTATGGTTTTAAATTATGATTTTCAAAATATTATGCTTTGAAAATATTTGATTTTCAGACGTTATGAAGTTAAAGCATTATGATTTTGGAAAAGAATTATATTTGGGATAAGTGATAAAATATGGTTTTGGGTTTTGAAATGATATCGTATTCATGGTTATGAAATGAAATGTTTATTCTGATTTTTAAAGTATAACCTATTTTTAAATGACCGCGGTGTTATAATAACGATGGGTTGGCAAAGAGACCGGGATCGGATATGGACATACTCTATGTCGATACCGAAAACCACTTTGACTAACCGTGTACGCGGTGGAGATTCCAGAATGAAGTAGGTGGTGACGACGTTTCCTGTAAGGTAAATACGTGGACCCAACTCCCGTGAGTTGGCATAAGGTGGCTAAAACAGGAGCGATTCTCAGGCCAATGAGGTCATTCCTCTGATCGGACGCTCCTCTTCAATATTATACTTTGACTTGGATTGATTCAGTGGCCACTTCTATATTTTGATTTTGGGGAGTTAGTCTGAGGTGGGCGGTAACTGCGGCTACGCGTTTCCACCAGCCTGGATAGCAATTGGTATATCTACCCTGGCATTGCCTAGTTGTGCCGTGTCACCTACCATACCGAGCCTTTACTACGAGTTTCTATTTGTGTCGTACCTATGGAGTATCCTCTGGTAGCCTCCCGATCAGGAGGTATTACGGTACTGTATAGACTATTGGCATTATTTGTGTTAAGGGCTATATGGGTAACCCCTTAACGCTATTTAAAAGTAAGTTTATTTTATAAATAGATACTATTATAATAGCGCAATATACTACATAGTAAATAGTTTAACGGATCCTTAGGAGATGTAAATCCCGAACATCTCTTGAGTTACTGTACTCATATTTATTTCTGTTTATTTAACTCACATAAGATATTCTAGTCTGACTCGGGTGTTTTTGTCTTTTTAAATTCGCTCGGGTCAGTCCGAGCGTTTCAGGATTTGAAGATTTAGCTTTGGAGGACGAAGACGAAGATTTGTATTATTATTATTTATAGTATTACACCACACTCATACTGTTCCGCTGCATTGATTTTATTGGTATGTGTAACTCTGATATTTATTGTGTAAAGAATAACAAGTGTTTGTAAACCATTTATGAACTGTATATTTATTATTATATTTTATCCTTCCGCTGTGAGATTCTGTTTTGTTTTTATTTCTTCTCTGTTTTTTTCTTATTTACCCCATAACAATCCGCCCTTGCGTATGCTTTGAATTGACACGTGTGTCGGTTTAAAAGTGTGCGAAAAGGCGGGATGTTACAGCTGGTATCAGAGCTTTGGTTTAGCGATAAACCTTGGCTTTGTGGGGTTTGACTCTTTGTTAATAGGGTAGAAATATCCTATGGGAGTCGCTGAGTGTATATATAAGAGAGACGTACTTGTTAGTATTAATAAAAAGATTTTTATATTGTGTTAATCTGTTCCGCTTTGTATTTATAAATTCTGGTTGATGCATGGGACACTATGACATCAATAGGGATTTCTAAACACTTAATAGGACAGACCGACATAATATTTGTTTTTAATATAGGTGAATGAAATAATTTTGCCTATTATATTTTCTATATATAAAAATATTTTTATAAAAATATATATATATATTTGGTTGCTATAGATTGGGTGTTAGGAAATAAAAATATTTATAACAATTGAAGCTAAGTTGAAATTATAATAAATCAAATTGGAGATTTTAGAACTTAAGTCCGGGATTTTTGAAAATCTGTTTTCAAAGGATTTATGAAGTATAATGATTTGGTTTATAAGTATTTTTTTATTATAAATATTTAGTATAATTCGGAAGAATTGTTTTAAAAGAGGATTTTGGAGAAAATAAATTTTGTACTTTCCTCTCTGTCGCTAGAAAATAATTTCGGTGATGGCGGCCGCATCATCGACTTTCATTTTCGAGTTTCGTAGGGGAAAGGCCACTGTAGTAAATTCTACTGCAGATTTATTTTGAAATTATCTAAAATTTTAAATTGTTTTAAATATAAATTGAGATATAAGTTGTAAGAACTCATTTATCTATTATTTTTAAAATAAAATTGAAATTTGACCCGGTATTTAATTCTAAAATTTTCCACTAATTAATGGTTTAAATTATTTTTAGGGAAGTATAAAGTAAATAATAAATGGATTGAAACTTCTAATTTAAGAAAGAAAATTAATGCTAGGTATAAAGGAAGTTAAAATTTTAACTGATAAATAATGGTAAAGATTTATTGAAAATCAACGAATAAAAAGGTTTGAGATTAAACTTGTATAAGTTCTTTTGCTTTTTCTTTAACATAAATAACTTACCAAGTATAAAAAGTTGAAATGTGAATTAAGAGTGGAATAGAATATTATGCAAGTAGAATTTTTGGAAATAATGAAGTATTCAATAAATTACTGTTATAAATAAGAATTTAATGGTATTAACTTAAGTGATGATTGGAATTTTACTAAAATTAAAGGTTGTATTATTAATAGGTGATTTTAACCTTAAGAAAGTAAAAATGAAATTCCTTAATTTATAAAGTTTGATTGTAGGGTTATTAACTTAAGTACGCCTTAATTTCCCCCTATTCTAATATAATAGAAAGTAAGTAATATATAAATGACTGTAAACCCTAAGTAATTAATTAATAAAATTCCTTATTTTTAAGAATGAAGGTTAAAGGGTTAATAATTTAAGTGTAATTAAAAAGGGTTACTTAAATTGTTACTACTATTAAATATAATAGAAACTTCAACATTAAATAAATGAATGAAATTAAAGGTAAGTTGAAATTGTAATTTATAAAACAAATATATATTAATTAAAGGAATGGAGAAGAAACTTGTAAATTTTCACTTACATTCTTAAAACATACATAACTTACCATATAATAAAAAGTTGCAATGTTAGTAGGAAAATGTAAAGGGAAATCTTACAAGTGAAGAGTAAGGTAATAAAGGTATTCTATTAATTTGCTATTATTAATGAGAATTAATTGTATAGACTTAAGTTAAATTGGAAATTTTACTATAAGTAAAGGTAAGTAGTATAAATAGATGATAGAAACTTTAGTAAATAAATTGGAATACAAATATAATGAATTTTATGATAAATGGAAAATGAAAATTGTAAGAAATAAAGAAATCACTCTATAAATGAAAGAAAGAAAATCAAACCATTGAAGCATGAGATAAATGTATAATAAATAAATTTGGGTGTTGGTTTGAATTATGTTGTTTGATTTATGTTGTTGGGTAAGAAATTTGAAGTGGTTAAATTAATAAGTATCTATCTTTGTTCCATCTAAGACTGTTGAGTAAAGGATGCACTTGATAGTTAATTCCATTTCATACAAATTTCAAGTTTGAACCCAAACAACTATCTGTTTGATGGATTAAATGGTTGCTTCGTTTGTGTATGTATGTTGTTTGTAAGGTTGATGGTTGTTGAATTGTTTGGTTGATTAATGATTGAATCCACTTGAATAGTTCACTTTAAAATAAATATTTAACCTTCTAGATTATATAAGTGAATACAGGTGATGGAAGCAACTGCTACTGCTTTTGGTTCCAAAATAATAAGCGTATATTGCCCGACAAATAGGTACGTTTTCGGATTACGTTTAAAGCGCTAATTTTGCCCGTGTTGGGATAATATTTTGATAATATATGTAATATATTTGTATATTTTGATATTATATTTTCTCCAGAGTCTCTCCGTACAAAGGAGACTCTGCCAAAAATTTTCGTAAATTTTGGACTTAGAATTTTGTTGAATATTTTCCAAACTTTAATGATTTAAGTATAAAAGGTTATAATGACTATAAAACGGGCATATCTCATTTAAGGAAATTAATTTAGTAAATTATTGTTTATAAGTTAATATTTGAAATAAGATGTAATGTTTTATTCTTCCTTCTCCCTTCTTTTTCCTTTTCGGGGACGAAAAGTTTTGAGTGGGGGAGATTGTAACGACCCGTTAAATTAGATAATATTGAATAAATTTAATTTATATGTTTTCTAATCTAATCCAGAATAAAATAGAAGCCTTAGGATTTTTAAAGAAATGGAATGTGAGGGTTAGATAGTAACTGTAATTAAAGTTAAATAACTTAAATGTTATATGACATAGATTGAAATAACTGGAATTTGTGATTGAGGTTATAAGTCATAATTCGTTGATTTTAAACGGTATTAATGAAACTATAACTGAATTAGACTGCATAGACATAAATATTAGGAAAAAATGTATTAGGTGGACTAAAATTTTTAAAGTTCATAAGTTGTGTAATCCAATTTAGTAGAAACTCTAAATTATAAACGAAGATGTAAATAGACGCTAAAATTTAACTATGTAAATGGTGACTGAAGACCTAGTTATAAGGAATGGGAATATAAACTAACTTGAGTTAAGTAGAAGAAGGATTTGATTTAATATGAAAATTATTGTTCTAAGTATTGAATAAAATTGGGAATCAAATTTTATTTAATGATAATAACGTAGTATTGGTTAATAAATAGATTTCAATGCAGTAACCAAATGAATGGAATAAGATGAGTATATATTGCATAAAAATGAAATGTAAATTGTCACATTTGGTTGGAGCTAATTTTTAGAAACATATAAATGTTGAATCAGTAAATATTAAATTCAATTTAATATAAGAATTCAAAGGTGGAAGATTTACATTTGGATTGGAAAATGGATAGTTATTAATTAAAAGTGACCATTGAATAAATTTATGCAAACGTGATATAATGTAAATAGATGGGGATCAACTTTTATTTATGTGGTTAAGGGAATTTAATTTCTATAGTATGATAATCGAAATTAATGGAAGTTGGAATAGCTAATTTATATGTTAGTTGAAATTTAGCTAGAATATGTAGATATTGAATGATAGTAAAAATTTAATGGATATAAAAGTTTCAATTATACATTGAAATTCATACTCGCCATAAAAGGTTAATTGAGACCAAAGAAGTAGTATAGGAATCTAACCTTCTTTATTAATTTGGATTTATTGCAATAGTTAATTTCATAAAATAAAGGTAAAGCTAATTCAAATTTAACTGGACCATTGTTGGTATAACTTTAGAAGCAAGATTTATTTATGATTTGAGTATTTAATTCAACAAGTGGTATTTACGACAAATAAAATAGAATTGAACGTAAAATATTACGTTATTAAATTGAAATGGAATTTGTAAACATTGAGTGAAATCTTAAACTAATGTTAGTATTCGTCGTATTTACAACAATAACTTTGAATAATAGAAAGGAAGTGAATATAATAAATTAATCAAAATTATAGTGTTGAATTCAATTGGATTGGAATTAATAAATAGTTAAGAAAAATAAGGGTTATTAATGATTTGGAATTTAATTATGGTAAAAAGGTTAATTGCAATCCAAAGATGAGTTGGAATGGAAATCAAGTATTTATTTAATTTGATTTAAGAGGTGAGTATAAAGGTATAAGATTTAATAATTGGGTTTAGAATAAAATTTATAATCTCTAAATAATAAGGAAGTGCAGACATTTAGCTGCAAATTTATATACTGATAGATTTTAATTCACATCCAAGCTTGGTAAATAATTTAGAATTGATTGAAGTATATAAATAATGAAATGGGGCCTATATTAGAAGTTGAAATATAAAAATTGGATTTTTAATTTATTTGATCTATTTAATAAATATTAAAAATAGCCATTTTGGCCACGGACTCGGATTTCGACGAAACCAGTTTCATCGGATCCGTATCGGTGAATTATTATAGGGTTTCAAGTTTCGTATCGATCGGACTTGTCGTTTGATCGTACGGGCGTGAAACGCCTTGAAATCAATTTTAATAAAATCAATTTGAAATCAATTTGGAAATTTTGTTTTCAGCATAACTTCTTCATACGATCAAATTTGGACGTGAAACTTTTTCCATCGCGTTCTGAATATTTTAAAACACCTATCTGGATATATGGGTTTGACGAATTTCGTTCCGAGGACAGAACGGGCTTTTTGGGCCATAGTTTGTTCCGCACGTCCATTCTACGGTCTATCTACTCTATCTCTAACCCCTCTATATAAACCTAGCTACAAGCCCTAGCCTCCACCTAATTTCATTTTATCTACGCGTATATTTTCTTCAAGCTCCTCTTCTTCTTCAATGGGTGCAAACCCTAGATCCAATCAATTCAAAAACAAAACGAAATTTCAAACTACTCTAAAAATTCTGAAAAAATTATATGTTGATGTTTTCGATATGCGTAATCTCCTGGTGTGGTTCGTTTTTCATTTTGAACCATCGTTTGTCCACAAATTTCGAATCAGTTCAGGCCGTTCATACTGAATTCTGGACGATCCAACGGCGGATCTGCAACGGATCGTCGATCCAGAGGCAACGTTGGGAAGCTGGTGACATGCAGGTCTCGGATCTGGTGACCTTTCACCCAAATGTTTAACGGTTTCGCCCGGAAACGCCATCAGAGGCGGCGGCGGCGCGACGAGATGTAGGCGACCGGAGCGTATGGGTTTCCTTGCATAGGGGCGGCTCGGGGCGAGGAACACGGTGGTGAGGTTGGATCGGAGGCTGGAGCGACGTGGTGGTCGTATAATTCACGTGAAAGGCGGCGGCTAGGGTTGCAAACGAGTGCGACCTGATGTTATTCGAGCAGGAGAGGAAACGCACGTGTTCTGCTGACGTGGATAAGTATGAATGTGTTCACTTTTAATTATATTTTTAAATTGAAATTCAATCACGTTTATCGCCATAACTTTCTCATACGAAGTCGAATTCACACGAAATTTTTTTTGTTAGGATCGTAATTTAATTCCGGACTTGATGACGCTGGTTTGGACGAATTCTGAGACGGGCAAATTTTTGGGTTTAAATCGAAATTAAATTCGATTTAAATTCAAAAGGTGAGTGTTTTAACCCACTCACAACTACTAGAAGCTTTTATGTTTGTTAAATAAATTTTAGAAATGAATAGAAATTTATTTATGAGCTTTTGGCATGTTATTTCACCCATATCTGTTGAATTGCATTTTTTTGAATTTAGCTGTTAATTAAATTGATTGATTGCGTATTAATTGGCTGTTAGAAATTATTGTTTGCATAAGAACTGCTAGTTAACAGTTATGTCAATTATCACTGAAAATAAACTGTTAGATTTATAGTTGATAAATATAATTTGAATTAAACTGCCAATTATTACCTGTTGTATATTCCCAAACATATTTTGTTATTGGTTGATATTGCTTGATGTTTGTGACTGGATGATGGATGTGTTGTTGAATGGATGTTTTATTTGATATCATTAAACTGCAAGTTAGCATACATTTTACATTTCATTCGGGATTGTGGTTTGAAATGATAAAACCGCAAAGTTTTATTTTTTTAAATTGCGGGTTGAAATGATAAATATCCGTATCACTTGACCATAGGATAGAAAATTATATACAGGCACCGCGGTCTATATATAACTATTTAAATGTGATTTCTATGGTTTGGATTGAATACGGTCTATAAATCTTAAATTTATATTGTATAAATATTTTATTCCATATTTATATACCTATGAAGTTGAAATTTTGAAATTAAAAGGAATATAAATTTCTTTATTGAAAATGGAAGAAATTTAAAAAATGGAGTTTGGTAAATTTATATCCTATGTTTAAATGTAAAGTTGGAAATTTTAAGATATGATATTTGTAATTGGATTTTCCCAAAATAAATAGAAATGGATATTCTAGTATAATTTGAAGTGAAAAAATTCTATATATATATATTTTAGTAGAAATTGAAGTCTTATTAATTATGGATTTTATGTGAATGGTCAAGATTAATTAATAGAATATTGATTTTGAAAGGACAAAAATCCAACTTTAGTTGAAATATTAATGCTCCAAAAATGGATATAAATATATATAAAATTGAAATGGTTTTGGGACTTGAAGTAATATTTTGGATTTTGGTTTAACTTTAAAACAAGAAATATTTGGAAAGCCATGTAATTTATTTCTTTATAAAGCAACAGTAAAGTTAAACCTTTTTAATTCGCATACCGTTGAATATCCAAACCATTCAAGTTTTAAAAGTTATGGTTTTAAATTATGATTTTCAAAATATTATGCTTTGAAAATATTTGATTTTCAGACGTTATGAAGTTAAAGCATTATGATTTTGGAAAAGAATTATATTTGGGATAAGTGATAAAATATGGTTTTGGGTTTTGAAATGATATCGTATTCATGGTTATGAAATGAAATGTTTATTCTGATTTTTAAAGTATAACCTATTTTTAAATGACCGCGGTGTTATAATAACGATGGGTTGGCAAAGAGACCGGGATCGGATATGGACATACTCTCTGTCGATACCGAAAACCACTTTGACTAACCGTGTACGCGGTGGAGATTCCAGAATGAAGTAGGTGGTGACGACGTTTCCTGTAAGGTAAATACGTGGACCCAACTCCCGTGAGCTGGCATAAGGTGGCTAAAACAGGAGCGATTCTCAGGCCAATGAGGTCATTCCTCTGATCGGACGCTCCTCTTCGATATTATACTTTGACTTGGATTGATTCAGTGGCCACTTCTATATTTTGATTTTGGGGAGTTAGTCTGAGGTGGGCGGTAACTGCGGCTACGCGTTTCCACCAGCCTGGATAGCAATTGGTATATCTACCCTGGCATTGCCTAGTTGTGCCGTGTCACCTACCATACCGAGCCTTTACTACGAGTTTCTATTTGTGTCGTACCTATGGAGTATCCTCTGGTAGCCTCCCGATCAGGAGGTATTGCGGTACTGTATAGACTATTAGCATTATTTGTGTTAAGGGCTATATGGGTAACCCCTTAACGCTATTTAAAAGTAAGTTTATTTTATAAATAGACACTATTATAATAGCGCAATATACTACATAGTAAATAGTTTAACGGATCCTTAGGAGATGTAAATCCCGAACATCTCTTGAGTTACTGTACTCATATTTATTTCTGTTTATTTAACTCACATAAGATATTCTAGTCTGACTCGGGTGTTTTTGTCTTTTCAAATTCGCTCGGGTCAGTCCGAGCGTTTCAGGATTTGAAGATTTAGCTTTGGAGGATGAAGACGAAGATTTGTATTATTATTATTTATAGTATTACACCACACTCATACTGTTCCGCTGCATTGATTTTATTGGTATGTGTAACTCTGATATTTATTGTGTAAAGAATAACAAGTGTTTGTAAACCATTTATGAACTGTATATTTATTATTATATTTTATCCTTCCGTTGTGAGATTCTGTTTTGTTTTTATTTCTTCTCTGTTTTTTTCTTATTTACCCCATAACAATCCGCCCTTGCGTATGCTTTGAATTGACACGTGTGTCGGTTTAAAAGTGTGCGAAAAGGCGGGATGTTACATGATGGTCAAGTTACTATTGGAGATGCAAAATCATACAAAATTCAAGGTGTTGGCGAAATTTCTTTCAAAACCAAGGCTGGAAAAGTTGAAAAAATGTCGGAGGTTCTTTATGTACCAGGCATACGTAGCAATCTTCTTAGCGTCGGTCACTTGCTGAAGAAAGGATTTGATTTTCGATTCGTTGGAGATCAATGTAGCATGAAGAAGAACGACCAACAAGTGGCAAATATTGTGATGGGATCCAACAAATTATTTCCGATCAAACTTGACATCGTAAGAAGTACGTGCATGATTGCTACTTCTAATGATGAAGTTTCCAAGTTATGGCATGAGAGGTTTGGCCATTTAAACTTCTGGAGTTTGAAGGAAATGTCTACCAAAGAAATAGTCCGAGGGCTGCCTAAACTTGAAGTGATAAACGAAGCATGTGAGGAATGCCAATTGGGAAAACAACATCGTGAATCTTTCCCATCCAAATCGAAGTGGATTTCTCAATCACCTCTGGAGCTAAATTCAATGATGAAGGAGTTCGAGATGACGGATTTGGGAGAATTACATCATTTTCTAGGGATAGGTGTTCAGCAATCAAAATGTGGGATTTTTATCTCGCAAGAAAAATATGCTGCTCAAGTATTGGAGAAGTTCAATATGATGAATGCAAATCCAGTTTCAACTCCTTGTGTTGCAGGTTCGAAATTGTGCAAAAATGGTGAAGGAAAGTTTGTGGATCCAACTATTTTTCGAAGCCTAGTTGGAAATTTGATGTATCTCACTGCTACAAGACCCGACATCATGTACGCAGTAAGCTTGATTAGCAGATTCATGGAGAAGCCTTTCTCAAACCATTGGGAAGCTGCAAAAAGAATTTTACGATACGTTAAAGGAACTATTGACTATGGCATTTTCTATGAAGCTCATGTGCCTGTGAAGCTTGTTGGATATACGGACAGCGATCTAGGTGGAAGTATCGATGATTCAAGGAGTACTTCGGGTTATGCATTTAACATTGGAAGTGGAATTATTTCTTGGTGTTCAAAAAAACAACCAGTTGTGGCACTTTCTACCACCGAAGCGGAGTACATCGCAGCATCTCTAGCAGGATGTCAAACTTTGTGGCTAAGAGGAATTCTTGAAAATCTAAGCTTCAAGCAAAAAGATCCTACGATCATTTATTGCGACAATAGTTCTACTATCTCTGTCTCAAAGGATCCTATTTTGCATGGAAGAACAAAACATATTCGTCTACGTTTCCATTTCCTACGAGAACTCGTTCGTGAATAAGAAGTGAGTCTTGAGTATTGTCGAAATGAAGAACAAATTGCTGATATCTTCACAAAGCCGCTTGGAGGGACTGCTTTCTCAAGAATTGTTGCTGCATTAGGTGTTCGAAGGAATTTTGGTTTAGGGGAGGCATTGTTGGTGTAAACCAAAATTAAAGAGTCGTGTCTGCTGATGTGAAAAGTCATGTCTATTCGAATAAAGAGTCATGTCTATTCGAATGAAAAGTCATATCTATTCAGTGAAGAGTCGTGTCCGTTCACTGAAAAGTCGTGTCTATTGAAATGAAGAGTCGTGTCTATTAAGTAAAAGTCATGTCTATTGAAGTGAAAGGGTGTCTGTTCAAAAAGGTTATGTCCGTTTGTAAGGGTTGTAAACCACTATATATATGTGGTCATTTTGTTGTGTTGAATGCAAGTTGTAGACAAGAAAAAAAGCAAGTTATAAAAAAAAATTGTCTATTCTCCTCTAAAATTATAATTCTCTCTCTTTTTCTACTTTAACACTCCTTATGTAAACAAAGTAAATCATACATCTGTAAGAATCTCAATTTCAACTATCACTGGCTCAGTTAACCATAACTCCAAATTTAAAAATGTCTAAAACTATCAAATGTAGATGGAAAGAGTTGTCATCTTTTAATAACAATTCAATCTTTCATACATAATTGAGTTAGTTCCATAAATTTTAGACGATGTATATAAACTTAAATGAGAAGAATGCTCTATTCACGACAAACTCTCATCTACATACAATTCATGGAAAATCTAAAAGTAAATAGCAAGATCTAACCTACACTGATTCATGTACCCAATTCATGGTAGCATGTATATTCTCAAAGGGAAATGCTTTTCGTAAAAGGCAGTTCATCTTCGTACAATAAAAGAACCACTCGATGATCGATAAAAAATGTAGAAGTTAAAAAATATACCTAAAATCAGTCGAAGTTGGGCATCGAAGGAGCTGCTTCAACGAAGATGATGGATCAGAGCTTCAATAGGCTAGATAAGAGAAGAAAATTGGCATCCATGCTTTAGCAAAGTTTATGGATTTTAAAGTGAATATGAGACTCGTAATTTTCAAAGTGAAAGGTGAAAAGAGGGATTCGTGGGAAAAGGAATAAGAGAGGGAGAGCAAAAGTTTACCGCCAACCTTCTATTTTCTTGATTAATAATTTCATGAACAGTAGCTATAATTTTAATCCAAATGACTACTAGATAGCTAAAAATGGCAAGATATGTTTTAATGCTATCACCTTTTTCCATTAATAGGCTATTTTCTTGTAGTGGTGATAGGATGATGGCAGAGTTGAATCAAAGGATGCTAGATAGTTAGAAGGCTCTCCTTGACAAGATGGATGCTAGAATTGCATAACCCAATCGTCTCAAAAGCCTAGGAGGGATAGGAGAGAAGCATCACTCACTGGTTTTGTGGAGGAAAATTCATCTACTTATGGTCAGAACATAAGGGATGGAAAGAAAAATATAAAGGAACAGGGTACTGAAGCGACGAAGAACGCTGGATGAAGCACTCGAGCCCCAGCTAATGAATTCATATTGGTGCCGACCAGAATTAGGTTGGTATCGATCTGAATTCCAGAAGCTTGGAGGGGAAGGGGCCTGTAACAACCCACTTCGAAACAGACTTAATAAAAAAGGACCATTGGAACATAGAGCCATTCCAAGACTGGACGTTGGTTGGTAAAAAAATTAAAAATATTACATAGACAAAGCTATATATCTAACTTTCAAAATCTCACGACGGAATGGATAATATATAATAGTAAAACATGTATCCATAAATAAAACCCATTTCATAAACACAGAAACATTGTCATAAAGTGTCAAAATATCCCAACATAATCATCTCAGTACATAAGTCTCAAAATGAAAATAGAAATAGTAAGAACATAGTCTCAAAGTCTGGGTACATGAAAGAAAATAACATAAGTTAATAACAGCGGATAATCACTGCCACATCAATGGGCATTACCACTTTACTTCTTCAGCAATACCCTATGCGCTACCCCATTTGTTAAAATGAAAAGGAAGTCAAAACAACAAAGTCTGGTGAAAGAAATTTCAAATTTTACCATAATAGGAGCCTTGGTAGGTATTATCCGAAAGTGTAATTTTTCCTACATATTAAAATCATTACATATGTATAAAGTCAACCATAAGCCCATATGCCCTTCAAGCCCAACTATATAAAGTCAACTATAAAACCAAAGGCCTTTCCAGACTTACATTTCAACTTGAACATGACTAGTGTCTTTGGTGCAAAAGGGAAACACATAAACCACTTAATATCTTTTTAAATGGGCTTTGACAGGCTCTGATCATTTAAGACCTATAAAATAGGCAGGTCCCCATCATTTAATACCTAACTCAAAGGCGGTTCCCTATACGGTTCTTCCTTAATGACATCACAAGATATCCAATTAGGTCACTTAATACTTAATCTAAGAAAGAGGTGAACCCTACCATAGCTACTTAATACCCCTAACCTGAAGTGAACCCCTCATAAGGATTTCACCTATCGGACTAAAACACAACTTATGGCACATAACCCACCCGTGACGTGTCGCATTAATCCGACTATTTGTAAGTACTAGTAGTCAGATTGACCGGGAAGATTTGCTCTATAGAAATTAGACTAACCTCGCGTCCACTATGGTTTTATTATAGATAATGTCTCACATTAATCCACAAAGCCACACCGCTGTTAGGCAGATTTAACTGGGCAGACTTCTATGTAGCTTTGGACAAATCTTACATCCCTATAACTTAGTCACAACTTATATGTACATCAATTGCATACATATATCATCCGTACGCAAATGACTGAGGCCATATATGGTATTCAATTATTACACCTCTAATTAGGGATTAATTTCCCTAATTTACTCTGACTTCCTTTCTATGAATTAATATTACCTAACTATTCTAATAATACTAGTTATCACATTTAATACGCTATAATCAATATGCAATAGTCAATACGTTATAATATACATACATATTTATATTTATGTGCGGAATTTAGGGTCTAATCATTGTATTATCACAATTCAATAATAATTTGCATATAAGGTATTTTTGAAATATCAATCTCATACAAACCTGCAATTCCAACAAGAACTGCTACTACCATAGCCAAATAAAAAAGATTTTTACAACAAGGAATATCAATAACTTATTTAATATTAATACATTAGAATCCCTTTTCTGTTTTAAAGGACAGACTTTCACGAATTAGATCACCTATGTTTAGTTCAAGCTTTGTATACATCATTCTAAAGTGAGAAAGGAGTTTCTTACTTATTTAAATGATAGAAATAGGCTTTAAAAACTAAAAACAATTCAGTTTATACTTTACATACCATTTCTAATTTATTTTCTTTATCAACCCTTCAACACTCCAATTTAAAAGAGCGAAAATAGGTTGAATGGACCATAGATTATCTGATTCTAAACATTTAATTAGATTCTAACATATCAATAACAAAAACAATTATATTTCCAATATAAATAAAGATTGATATTTACTTAGGAAAATTCTAGGGTTTTATTATTTTAGGATTGTGTTTCTAGAATTTCCCAAGCCAAATATCAAATCTAGATAGGTACAACATAGATAATAGAATAGGAAAAAGTGAAATTCCACTCACAAAAGGTTCCTTTGATTTGAGGTTCAGATCTGAATTGAATTGCTCCTAAACCTCTAATAGATTTCCCCTTTTTAATATACTCAAATGGATTATATATACATTATGCCACAAAGTGAATCAAACAACAGTGATCACACAATATATGAGAAATTTTTTGTTATCCTACTTTTTCATATAATGTATGGAAAAATCATCTGTTGTGTGACACAATAATGATCAACAACATTTGGTTTCAGATAATATTTGTCTATTATTTGATTAAAGTTATCAAAAGATTTTGTTTTGGCTCCATATCAATATTTTGGTTTCCCTCTCAATGTTTTTGTGGCCATGTATTCCTTAACTATTTCCCTCCTCTTCCTATCCATTTCATTTTTTCCTCATTTCTCAAACTAAAGAATCAAATGATTAAACCATATTCATCCTGTTTTCTTGCCTCTCTCTCAAATCCAAATCAGCAGAACCCTTTAAGCCCAAAATTAATCTTTTTATTTTCCTTTAAGCAGGCATTCATTTTAATGTCGTCTTCCTTTTGTCTTCGTTCTAATACAAGGTTTCTAGATCGAAAGCTGCGGCTTGGGATTTGAAGTGCGAATGGTACTCCTTCTTCTCTGATGCTCGAACGCTTCGATTAGCAGTGACTGATTGTGAAGTTGCTTTCTTTGTCGAGTTAATTACAATTAATTTGGTATGTCTAACAATTTTTCCCATTTCTAATTTTATGCTCGAACTCGACTAATTTTGCTGACGATGATATGGATTGATTTAGAGGGTTCGAATCCCTATGTTTTTGTTTTGAATATTTGATTTGCCTATGATGATTTGGATGTTTATATAAGAATCAATTTTCTATATATTCATATATACTTTTGGTTTGAATTTTTTCAGAGTTTGATAGCATTCTGACTTTTTCGTTGATATGTATATTTGAGATTCCTAAATATATTTTGTCCATCATTTGGTTTCTTTTTGGTTTCTTGTCCATGGTTTGATGACCTTTCAAATTCTTGAATTTTTGCTTTTGTTTCCGTTTGGTAGTTCGATTGCTACGTTGGACCTTGTTTTTCACTACGTTTCCTGACCATGTTCTTTTGACTATGTTGCCTGACCTTATCGCTCAAAATGGATACCTCTGTGTATATATGCACCTCTAGTTGTCAGTGTGAGTTTGAAATTATCAGTCCTAGTTCCTTTTGCTATTGGTTTGCTTTTGATTTTGATTTGCCTTGTGATTGTCCCTATTGCTAATGAATGCCACTATTACTATTTTTATGATGGCGAAAACGTGAACTTGGTTGTTACTTTGGTGAGTTCATGTCTGAGTTAGGAATGGTTTGAATTTCCATGTATATGCATACTTACATATGTATATATGTATGTGTGTGTGAATGTTGGTGGTTGATGATTCTTTTGGATGTTGGAGTGATACACTTTGACTTGTAATGTGAGTCTTCACTAAAACTGATACTTGTCCTATGCTTGAACTTTTGCTTGTATATCACTGCACCATGTATAATTCCCCTTGAATCTTCACTTGCACCTGCATTGGCCCGTTGATCTGCATCATTGATGTACCTTTATTTCTTTTTTTCATAGGCACTTTGTGGTGTTGCACTACTTCATTCATTGCTGGTTTATACATGTGCACTTGTATATTTGCATGTACTTGATTCTTCTTGTTTTGCATGTATTGTCTTGAGTGCATTGATGTGTATCACTATACATTTGCTTTGAACTTTTTCTTCATAATGGCCTCCCTTGTTATGTTTGGTGCACTTGCCTGGCTTCTGGTTTAGCCTTGAGTCAAAAAACAAAACTGATTGCATTATTGCCAACTTGTTGCATTGTTGCTTGAAACTGAAACTATATCCATCTTGTTGCGTTGTTGCATGAAACTGATTTGCATGCATTCAAACTTATGTTTATGTCGTTGTTCTTGTGATGGTCTAATATGGAGTTAGTCGTGGTTGATGTCGATTTGGTTTTTGGAATGTTATGTGTTGTGTTGATTACTCTTTCATATGCTTGTGTCTTCACTTTTTTGTGCACTTGCACTTGTATTCTACCCAGGATGCATGCTTGTTTAGTTTGGTTTGCACATGTGCCTGACTTCATTTGATAGTTGATGTACACACTTAGTCTTGTTTCCTGACCATACTCTCGAATCTATGCACTTCAGCCTTATTCATGCTTTTTAAAACTGATATGTACATTGCACCTGAGTTGAGCTTGAGCTCGTTTTGACTTGACCTTGTGCACACTTGCACTATGTTGAGCCTTCGGACTTGACCTTTCACTTATCCCTGAGAGATAATCGATGCTCGGCCTTGTGATATTCACAGTGATACAGTGGGCATATCATAAGCTATTTGTGTACACTTAATTTTTGTTCTTGTTTATAATATGAAAACAAACAACCTAAATAACCGAGGTAATATTAAATCACAGTTATAATTTTATTTTTTTCATTTCTATTTGTTTCTTCTTCCATTTTACTACATTGTTTAAGGACAGGTATAGCAGACGTCGAACATAGGTTGGTGCAAGAAGATATCAAAAACAAATTCGAATAAGTAAAAATGTTGTATATGAGAGTGTGAAATAGTGTACAATGAAAGTCGTATTGTATTTGAAAATTTATATATAATGGAAACCAAATGTGTACTATTTGAATTTGAATTGAAATAAAATATTTGTTTAAAAAAATAGCAATTCATCTGTTTCATTTTGCAAATTTTTATTTCATTCCATAAAAAACATATAAGTGTAATTAGTATTCATATTAGTCAACATTTATATGTTATCTAATAGGAAATTCTGGAAATGATACGATAACGTTAGACAACATATGGGTGTTTTTTTGTGTTAGTGCATATCAAACGACGGGGCATACCTGTGGTCTGATGTGGAATGAGACGGTAACGGATTTAATGACATATAGACATGCTTTCAAATAATGAAGCATATCTATCGTTTGATGCCTTTTTTGGCATAGTGGTTTATATATATATGTTAGACTTTAGAAATAAAAAGATAGAAAAAAGAAGGATTGAGAATTCAATTTAAAATAAAGCTTAGAATTTCGAATTGTTTACCTAAAGTTTACTGTTTTTAAGCCCTTGGGAGAAACGATTTTGACAAAGTCTCGATGTTGCTACAGAATTTGTGTGAAAAAGTGGTGGGCGGTCTAAAGATCTATTTATAGAGGTAGGAAGAAATGAGTGTTTGCACTAAAATTGGGCACAACACTCTTCAGATGTGTTTAAAGACAGATCTAACAAATACACCAATCAACAGATGAGAAAAAGCACAAAAGCACATAAATTTAGAGCGGTTCGGCGTATGGCCTACGTCCACTATGAAATGATTGATGTTTGTTGATTATAATTCACTGGTTACAAGTGGATTACAATAGTACAATCAAGGTACAACAGCAATTTCGAAAAAGTATCGTCGTAGGGAGGCCAAAAGACCATTTTGTATAGGTCCGAGGTCATTATTTATAGGCGTAGGCAGCAAATATCTTTCCTAAATCTCGGAGGACTTCCTCTCTCACATGGGTGGGCCCACGGGATCGAGTTTAGGTGATTTTGACTCGATCTAGGAGTGATACAAATTGAGTTCGTATCGATCAGTAATTGGTCCTTTTGCGCTGAAACTAATTAGGTATATTTTTGAGGTTGTAGGCAAGCTTCTGTGATAATTTGATGGCATTTGGACTTGCAGACCTTGAGTTTTGATTGATGCAAGTTTGGATTTGTTGTATGCAGTTGACTTCGTGTCGATACCTTTGTATCAATTTTGTTCATATCAGTTGAAGGCACATGATTGCTAGATAACGTGGCTCTATCTTTTAGTATCGATCCATTTATTATCCTGAGTGATCAAGTCTCTCTTTCTTTTAGGCCTTGTTCGCATCCAATGGTGTAATTCCATTCATATCCATCTATCGTGCCCTATTTCATATCGATCATTGATGATTCATATCGATTGGTAAATGATTTCCTCGTATTGAGAGGTGGCCAATTTCGTATCAAGGATATAGGGTCTCTATTGTATCAGTTGTTTATGGTCGATACAAATTGGGTTTGAGGGCGAGCGATACGAGATGCTATTAGGTGGTGGATACGAAGTGAGACAGACATGATGGGTATGAAGTAACGTCCTTTCATGGATACGAATCACTATTTAGTTTGATGGATACGAATTGTAGCTGGCAATGTTGGATACGAAACAAATAAGTGATGGATACCACCTTAACACTTCTTCCATGGGTGCAAATGTGATGTTTCACTTGGAATTTGATGGATACGAATTTGGTTGGATATGAAGGAAGTTGTTTTCCTTGATTTTGATTGACCAATATCTTGAGCGTATGAACCCGATTGACTTGAAATTTGGTATGCTAACTTTCATGGTGTTGCTTGTTATACCAAATCGATTGTAGCTTCATCCGGACTCAAGAAAAATTTACCACTATCCATAGTGAAATTTGTTGTAATCGATCTTCGGGATAGACTTTCCTTGGTTTCTAGTCAAGTCCTTGGTGTCACGGCATTGCCAAAAGGTGGGATAACATTTGCCCCCCAAAGTACGTCTTGTGTGAACATGACGTCCTTTGAAAAGCAGTAACCTTCTTTCTAAAAAACTCTATCTGATCTGACGAATAGTTGTTGTCTTTTCATCAAGGGATGTAATCTGTAATTGTTCCCTGGCAATATAAATACTGAATTGTTGACTGCCATCGATTGTACTGTGCATTGTTGTAACGGAATGTTGAGCATCAAAAATCTATTGTTCATTGTTGCGATTGTCACTAGGTGAGCATTCAATTCTGATGAGCTTTGAATGTTGAATATCAATTCATCATAAACATAAATGCTTGTTAACCCGACTCCTGTTAACATTTGTACGTTCACAAGTCATTGTCAGTTTTCTTGTATCGAATTATGTATCGATCCTCTCTTGAATCGATGTGAAATTCGAATTGTAACAACACTTGATGTTTGTTTTGGAGTTTCTCTTCGTATCGATCCTGTTTGTACCAAAATCGGGCTCAACAGTCTTTGGAAGTATTTAAGGATATAAAATGAAGGTAAATGTAAAAAAAGGATTATCTAACAAACACTTCAAAAACAAATAAGAAAAGCACGCAGAAACATAGAGATTTAGAGTGGTTCGGCATATTGCCTACATCCACTATGAAATTAATGATTTTATTGATGTTTGCTTACTGATTACAACTGATTACAACGGATTACAGTAGTAGATTTCGAGTACAACAGTAATCTTTGAGTGCAAAAATGGTTTCGGTAGAGTCTGGATGTAGGAGAGCTAAAAGATCCCTCTTTTGTAGACTCTAGGATGCTATTTATAGGCGTAGGATGTAAATATCTCGCTCAGATCTCGGGAGACCACTTCAAGCATGTGGGTGGGCCCATGCAATTGATCTCATGTTATTTGCACATGATCTGGAATCGATATGAATGAGCTTCGTATCGATCAAAACTTCATCCAATTGAGTCGGGATCGATTGTGCATGTTGCTAAGGATATATGTAGGCTCCTGCGAAAATTTGGTGGCATTTTGACTTGTAGATTGTGAATTATAATTGATGCATGTTTGGGCTTTTCGGTTGTCTTTCTCTTCGTATTGATGTTGTTCGAATCGATCAATTCGTATGGATGATAATGCAAGTGATGCCAGTTGACGTGGCGCTTGCTTTTAGGATTGATCCAAAGTTCATGCCGAATCGATTGAGTCTTCCCAATGTTTGTGCCCCGTTCGTATCAATCTGACTTGGTCTTGTTCGTATTGATCAAAGTTGTTCTGTTCGTATCGATTGTCATGGCCTTGTTCCTATCGATCGATGCTGTTCTGTTCGTATCGATGCCATGGCCTTATTCATATCGATACTCATAGGCTATTTCATATCGATAGTAGAGGGACATTTCGTATCGATAGCTGGAGGTTGTTTTATTCGTACCGATCATTGATTGATCGATACAAACTGTGCCATTGGGATCGATGCGAATTGACTCTAGTTGATCGATACGAAGTTGAACCAATTTGATGGATACCAACGACTGATAACGTGATGGATACAAATGACAGACAACATGATGGATACGAACAGATGGATGTGAAATGACGAATACGAACAGACGGATGCATATGACTTGACTTTTTTGGATTGCATCGATCGTAACTTGAGCATATGAACTCCGATTGACTTGAAATTTGGAATGTTGGCTTCCACAGGTTTGCTTGTCATGTCATAGAAATTATAGATTGATCTGGACCCGAACAAAATTTACCGACATCCATAGGGAACCTGTGTATAACCGGTCTTTGGGACAAACTATCTTTTGTCTCTGGTCAATTCATTGGTGTCACAACCTTGCCAAAAGGTGGGATAACATTTTCCCCCCAAAGTACGTCTTGTTTGAACATGACGTGCTTTGTAACGTTGCAATCTTCATCCTGAACAGTTTCACCTAACTTGTTGAATAGTTGGTGTCTTCTCGTCGATTGATATAACCTTTGATAGATCTTTAGTATATGAACTGTTGACTGCCAATTGTTGTACTGTGTACTATTTTAACTGAGTGTTGTATGATGTTGATCTGTTGTTGCTGTAATTTTCACCATACGAATATTCAATTCCTGTGAATTTTAAAAATTGGATGTTATTTCGTCATACATGAGTGTATGCTAGCCTAGCTCCCGTTAACGTTTGCACGTTCACGAGTCATTGTCGGTTTTTTCTAAATCGAATGTCGTATTGACCCTCTCCTGAGTCAATGTGAAATTCGAGTTCTAACAACGCTTCACGGTTGTTTTGGAGTTTTTCTTCGCATCGATCCCCTCCTGGATCGATGTGGAAGGTTGAAAATTTTTTTATCGATGGATGTGAATCCTAGTGGTCTCCAAAAATGATGGATATGAAATGGCCCAACTGGTTTTCAGGATATCATTCGTATCGACTAACATACGGACATGAATGGCAGTTGCTTTAAGTTGAGCTGGGATGGATACAAAAAACCTTTCCTCGTATCGATGTAGGAGAAATTGCCTTGATGGATACGAACTGAGTTTACTAAAAGCTGGATACGAACTGCCCCATTTTTTATATAAGTTGTGTTGTTGACCGGTCCAGCCGATAAGAAACACCAATAGACGAAGAGTTTTTTTTCTTTGGTTTTTTTTCATATAACTAATTTCCACAACTAACCAAATTTCCATATGCTTTCACACTTTCTTCTGCGTTTGTATCGATACAGAAACCATGGAATAAAAACTACCTTCTCCCCCAAATTGATATTGCTCTCTAATCCCTCGATAGGCGAGTGGGTATTCATGTTGATCATTTGACGATGGTCATTCATATCGACGCGAAGTGATCGATGCGTATGCTGGACCTGGTGATCGATATGAATTAGAGGACTTTGATCAATACGAACAAAGTTTTTTGCTTGACCGATGTGATATGTCGTTCTGAGATCGATATGAACTGCTGCCTATTATGACTGATATGAATTTATCCCTAGTAATCGATCCAAGAACACACCGTAATGGATACGAAATCTTTCACAATCAAGCATCTGACTTCGACGAGCTACATTCCTGTATATCTAGACTTAACTATTAAACGGCATGTTTGACTGGCCTTCGAAGCTCGTCGATGGAACTGTAACTTAACAAAAATTTAATGAACTTTAACTCGGATCGGTCCCTAAATTCTGGATGGCACGGTTGTGATGATCGGCGATGATGGTCATCCAGTTGAATTTCGAAGTCTTGTCATTTTAATATTCTTTCAAACTCTGTAGAATTTTTCAAGTAATATGTAGCACTACACTGCACATTCTCACAATTCACACTAGGGAACACACAGGCTTATTATCGTCTAATGATGATTTTTGATAAGTTGATTAGCTGCGGAATCCGCAAGCCCACAATAGCAAGAAACCCGAAGTTCATCTCTTCCAATAACAGAGTTACCGGCCATCGCGGCCGAGGTCATGGATCCAGCTCCGAACGAGTTGCCAGGAGCAACTTTTATTCCAAACCCATAAGATTCTATGCCATCCAACGTTTTCGAAGATATATTGGGACGGGTATACCTAAGATACGGCTTGTCGTTAGACGACGTCTTATTACCTGGGCCAAGTGATAGACCATATGCTCCCCCGGAGGTGTTTACTACCTTTAACAGGCACTCTTGCACAGTTGGGACACTTCCCCTATTCAACCTATACATTTGGAAAGTGTTGGCTTTTTTGGAATTGCCCCCACACAACTCACCCCAATGGATACACGCTGCTGAATAACCTATTCATTGTATTCATAAAGCATCTTTTCTGACCCCTCCCCCCCACTCCGATTGAAATCAGATATTTATTTAATGTTAAGAGTCAGGGTGATAGTCCTTCGATCACATTCGTGGAGGAAGTTATGAACTATCAAGTAGTGATGGGTGAAAGAAGCTATGCGGTAGGATCGTATAATATGGAATAGTGGTTGGTATTGGTAAATAACAATAAGAAATAAGTAAAGTAGACACCAAGATTTTATACTGGTTTGGATCTCTAGTCCTACGTCCAGTCCATATGCTTCACTTAGGAATTCTACTAACTAAAACCCTCTCTTAACCCGGAGGAATAGGTTTACAACTTACCCGAAAACCAAACGGGATTTCTTGCCTCAACTACCGAAGAGGACTTCAACTCAATTACTAAAAAAAATTATTCGACTTGTTGTGTTCTTGTCAACACTAATGAGTCCAGTGTAGTACAATATTCCTATAATCTTATCCTCGAGAGTATGCAATGTGTTTGTGAAGATTTAGGAAATGTGAATTGCTATGAATCAAAAGAATGTTATAAACAAAGCAGAGATTCAAGCAATAGATTGGTGATTGCTTTGAAAACTTTTAGAGAATATAAAATATGTTCAAGAAAGTAGTGAGATTAAAGCATAAGAAAATTGGTAAATTAAAGATGTTAGAACCATGTATATAGAGGTGTAGAAGAGATGCATTTGTTGGCTAGAGATGCAGACAAGAGATGCTTCCATTTCCATTGGAGAATGGTTGCAACTCTTGGGAGGAAGAAGGTCCATTCAGAGAAAATTCGCAGGTTTAAATTCAGTCGACTGAGCAGGGATTTCAGTCGACTGGAAATGTAAAGATTTTTTTTTCAGGAATAGATTCAGTCGGCTGAGCAGGTTGTTTCAGTCGACTGGAACTGTGCATGTTTGTATATGTGTAACAGGTTCAGTCGACTGGGCTTACCTGTTCAGTCGACTGAACTATTGGTTTTTGCACAGTGAATGTTTATCTAGAAAATGATGTTTATAAAACGTGTTCTAATGTTTGTGCAAGCCTCTTGAGGATAGATTTTAATAATAAATCTAAACTAAGACCTATATTTAAATTATACTCATGCTATCCTCCGTCTTCATCGTTCTTCCTTTAGCTTTGCACATATCTCTTCCTTTTTGTTGAAGCACATTGTCATTGATCAAAATATAGCGTATCAGCATTCTCCCCTTTTTTGATTGATGACAATACTGAAACGTGTAGAGATGTAATTGTTTCCTCCCCCTGAATATATACACTGTCTTCCCTACAAAACAAGGTTAGTAACATAGATTTCTCCCCCTTTGTCATCGACAAAAAGGAAGTAATAATTGCAGAAGTATATTATCAAAATAATCACTGATATGCATAACTATAGTTTCAAAAACTTAGAATATAGCATAAATTAATGAAACATAGAAGGCTATTTATACAAGCCTTTTGAATAATGTTTCTTTTAAAATAAAAAATTAAAACATAAGAGATTTATTTATCTTTATCCCCATCATATGAGCCTTCTCTCTCTCCCTCAGATTCGCGAATGACGGGTCCATCGGTGGGTGGTCTATAAGCTCTTCCACCTTGACCACCGCTATTCCCACTTGTGCTATTGCTTGGATTTTCTTCAGATGACGTCCGTGTAAAAGTTGGTGCCGGACGCTTGCCACGGGAGGTTGAAGCAGTAGTGGAGCTTGTGCATGAGATGGCATCCCATAATTTATTGAAGAACCCTTTAATTCTATGAAGTTTATGATCTACCTTCTTGAGGCGATTATCAAGAATTTGTTGATTTCTTGATAGAAATCCTAACGATTGATTGGTAGTACAACTTGGTTCAACGATACGAATTTCATCATCTTGATCAAAAGGTTCTTCATGTTGGGCTTGAGGAGGTTGTTGCGGTTCTTGATGTCTAGCTTCCCATTCGGCAAGAGATATGATGCGAGAAGGTCTAGTCGGAAGTTGCATAAGGCTTATAGTCCGATGGTCAATTTGATGAACCATTGTATTTTCGGACTCTGGTAATGGTGTATAAACGTTGAGGAGTAGTCGCATGATATACTCGCCAAAATATATTGTTCACATTTTTCCGTCATTGAAAGTAAGAAATTCATCAGGAATTAGTTTGACCCAATTAACTTGAATATTGCCCCAAATAGCATATAGTGCTCTGTAATTATTTGGGTATACGATTTCATATGAGCCCGTTCGAGGAGTGATGGTTCGCATAAGAGCTTTGTGGAGAAGCCTTGCTCTTGGTCGTAAGGAAGTTGATTTAATATCCCGGATGTTGATGTTATCATCCAAAAATTGATGATTTATGTTGTCTCAAATATGTGGATTAAATTCGATTTCTTCAAGCTTCCTTCCCATGTTAGGAGATCCTAAAATGTGTGCAATTCGGTCTAGGGAAAACCATACCTTTTTGCCGCACACCATACTCCAAACACTATCGTTTCGATTTCTTGGAGTTTGGTGTCCAAGGTTAAGGTTTGCATAGAACAATTTGACCATAATATGATTGATTGCATGGTCATTTCGTTTTATGTCTAAGAGAGATGTTAAACCTGCTTGATCCGTCAAAGCTTGTATGTTGTACGTTTGGAGACTCCAAAAATCAACGAAGGAGTATTCAAAGATCCGAGAATTCTTCATTTTGTTCCACCTTGTGACCGCCACTCCATCATAAAGCCATTGTGCAATTTGAGCGTCAAATGGCACGGAGGATGTTGAAGTTGAAGCCCTTGATCTTTTTGGAGCCATTTTTGTGAGAGTTTTGAGAGGGATATTAAAAACATAAAGATTGGGGGCTAGGGTTTTGAAGAATAATGGTGAAGTAGGAGCTTTTGGAATGATAAAAATAAAGAGTAAAGGTAGAAACTGGTGGTAAAAAGGGAAAAAGTAGCCTGGGAAACGACATTCAGTCGACTAAATAGTCTGTTCAGTCGACTGAATTGATGGCCGAAAATTTTCTGTGTTAAATTCAGTCGAATGAACAGTATTTTTAGTCGGCTGAACAATTGTCTGAAAGTTTCTGTGGTAAATTTAGTTGACTGTGCAGAGCAATTAGTCGACTGAGCTATTGGAAATTGTTTTCTGCCTTATGTTCAGTCGACTAAGCAGTAAGGTTCAGCCGACTGAACCTTGTGTTTTTGGTGTTTTAAATTTTTTTAAAGCAAAAGATTTTGATTGAAAGAAACGATTACAATTGTGTAGACATATTACAATATAACAACATGATTTGACCAAAAATAAAAAATAATTATTTCTTTGGAGATGGGCTATTTTTCTTTTGCGGTGTATTTCCTTCATTCGCCATATAGTTTTTGTCCCATGAATTTGGACTATATTGAGCAGTTTTTGGCGACATCCAAGGATTCAATGGATCGGCTTGTGTACGGTATGACGAAGATGGATCATACGAACTAACTAGTCGAGGTAGGGGCTCAGTCACATCGTTTTTCTTCGAGCTACAAAAACGTAAACCAATTTGCTCAAGAAATCTTAATCGACTAGCCGTTACTTTTTGTTCAAAATAAAATTCACGTTGAAGATCAATTTGTTGCTATTGAAAATGATGAATTTCATCAATCTTTCTTTTCATATCAGGAGAGATAAAAAGTCCACGTTTTGCCTTCTACGAATCCGGTGTGTAGGCAGTTCGATAGTTTTCCCATTTATAAACTGGCTCATGCTTTGGTGTAGGCGTAGGAAGTTGTGGTGATATAGGTGAGTTATCGACTGAGGAGGTAATGTTGATTGGAGAGTATGAATTGTTGGAAGACATTTTTATATTGGATTTTCAAAACTTTGTAATTTTTAATTTTTTTTTTGAAAATAACATATGTATTGATGTATATATATAGTTTGAAAGTTCCAAAAAGAATGTGGTGTTAAATCATTAAGAATTTATAACCAGAAATTAAATTAATGGTTAATATTTACTTTGAAAATGGATGGTTATGTAATATTAGATAATGGATGGTTTATACTTTCTTTGAAAATGGTTAATATAGGTTTAGTGTATAAAATATTAGCTACTTTAAAATATCTTTGAAAGATATTATTCCTAATTCTCGTCATAATTTTATGAATGAGTTTTCTAGTAATGGTCTAGTAAATATATCGGCAATTTTATTTTCGGTAGAAATATATTCTAAATTTATGATTCCTTTTTCGATATTGTCACGTAGAAAATGGTGACGAATATCAATATGTTTTGTACGAGAATGATTTACCAGATTTTTAGATAAATTTATTGTACTTGTATAATCACAATATATTGTAGAATTTGTTAAATTTATATTAAAATCCTTAAGTGTTTGTTGCATATAGATGACTTGAGTACAAGCTAAAGCGGCTGATATATATTCCGCTTCACATGTGGAAAGCAAAACACAATTTTGTTCCTTACTAAACCAAGATACAAGTGATTTTCCAATGAAATGGCACGTACCAATTGTACTTTTTCTATCTGTTCGAGATCCACTAAAATCAGCATCACTAAATGATACTAACTCGAATGGACACTCTTTTGGCTAGAAAAGACCAAAATCTTTAGTATAGTTAAGATATCGCATAATTCGTTTTACAGCTATGTGATTCTTTAGGCTTAGATTGAAAACGTGCACATAGACATATACTCATCATTATGTCTGGTTTACTAACGGTTAAGTAAAGTAAGGAGCCTATCATACTTCTAAACAATTTTTGGTCTACGCTTTTGCCATTTTCATCTCGATCGAGATGAGTAATGGTACTCATAGGAGTAGGTTTAGCAGAAGTGTTTTCCATTCCAAAACATTTAACTATATTAGCACAATATTTTTCCTGGTTTATGAAAATTCCATTTGTTAATTGTTTAATTTGAAGTCAGAGAAAATAGGATAACTCTCCCATATGAGACATTTTGAACTCCTTAGTCATTATATTTGAAAATTCTTTACATAAGTTTTCATTTGTCAAACCAAATATAATATCATCTATTTTTATTTGAATTATTAGAATATCTTTAGTTGTATTTTTAATGAAAAGAGTTTGATCTACTTTTCCAATTTAAAATCCCAAATCTAGTAAATAGCTCTTAAGTCTCTCGTACCAAGCACGAGGTGCTTGTTTAAGACCATATAAGGCTTTCTTTAATTTATATACATGATCCGGATATTTTTCATGAGAGAATAAAGGGGGTTGTTCTACATATATATTTTCTTTTATAAAACCATTTAAAAATGCACTTTTAACATCCATTTGATAAATTTTAAAATTGTGAAAACATGCGAAGGCTAATAGAATACATAGTGCTTCATGTCTTGCAACGGGAGCAAAAGTTTTTTCAAAATCAATACCTTCTTCTTGATTATATTCTTGTGCTACTAGCCTAGCTTTATTCCTATTTATATTACCTTGTTCGTCTACTTTATTTTTGTAAACCCATTTTGTTCCTATAACTGATTGATTATTAGGACGGGGAACTAACTCCCAAACATCGTTACGTTCAAATTGATTTAATTCTTCTTGCATAGCAACAATCCAGTAATCGTCTGTTGATGCTTCTTTAGGATTTTTAGGTTCTATTGTTGAAATGAAAGCAACATGTCCCATTTGATTTAGTTGACTTCTTGTTTTAACTTGAGAATTCATTTCACCTAATATATTTTGTGTTGGGTGATCTCGTAATATTCTTGGTGGAGATCTTAGTTCATTATTACAACTTTCAAGGTTTGTATTTGCTATATTTATAAATTCTTCATCATCTTTTATACTCAAATTTTCAGTAAAATATTCATCAAAAGATATATGTAAAGTTTCTTCAATTATGTTTATTTGTTTATTAAATACTCGATACGCCTTACTTCGTTCTGAGTATCCTACAAAAATTCCTTCGTCGGCTTTTGGATCAAATTTTCCAAGTTGATCTTTTGTATTTAAAATAAAACATTTTGATCCAAATATTTTAAAATAAGATGTATTTGGCTTTTTGTTATTAAATAGTTCTTATGAAGTACTTCTAGTTAATGGTCTAATTGATATACGATTTAATACATAACATGCAGTAGCTACGGCTTCTGCCCAAAAATGTTTTGGTAGAAAACTTCCATTTAATAATGTTCTTGCACATTCTTGTAATGTTCTATTCTTTCTTTCTATAACTCCATTTTGTTAAGGAGTTCTAGGAAATGAAAAATTATGATTTATTCCTTTCTTTTTACAAAAAGATTCAAGAGCTTCATTTTCGAATTCGCCTCCATGATCGCTTTGTATATTTTTAATCTTCAAATCTTTAGTGTTTTGAATTCTTTTGACAAATGTTTTAAAATGCTCAAAAGTATCACATTTATTTTTCATAAAAATAGTCCATGTATATCTTGAGAAATCATCAACTATTACAAATACATATCGATTATGATTAATGAATTGAATCTGTGTTGGTCCGAATAGATCCATATGAAGTAATTCTAGTGGTTGTAAAGTAGAAATATTTTTCTAAGATTTGAAAGACGACTTTGTTAATTTTCCTTTTTGAAAATCAACACAAAGATTTTTTATTTTAAAGTTTATCTTGGGTAAACCTCTTACTAATTCATTTTTAGAAAGTTTTCTAATAGTTTTAAAATTAATACGACAAAATCTTTTGTGCCATAACCAAGGATCATTATCTTTGGCTAGTAAACACATATTGGTATTATGATTAATTTTCATATTTATAACATAAATATTCCTATCTCTATTTCCCTTAAAAACAAGATTTTGGTTTTGATAAAAAGTAATACATTTATTTTCCGAAAAAGTTATTTTAAAACCCTTGTCACAAAATTGACTTATACTTAGTAGATTATGTTTTACATTTTCAACTAATGAAACATTTGTTATAAAAGGTAAATTCGATGTACCGTAATTTCTCACATCTCCTTTGCCAATGATATAACCTTTCGAATTCTCTCTGAAGGTAACCGAGCCACCATCAAAGTGTATGATGTTTGTAAGCATATCTTTGTCGCCGGTCATGTGTTTTGAGAAACCACTGTCTAGTATCCATTTCTTCTTTTTGAGTGGGACCTGAAAATAAATATGAAATTATTGGTACCCACTTTTTAACAGGGTCCTAAAAGTTAGAGCTTAGGAAACCAAACCCAATTCGGTTCAGTATCCTTTTTATAAATATAGTTTTTATTATCATGAACACTATCCATAAATGTTTTATTATATTTATTCCTAAATAAAATATTGTTAGTTTTTGGAACCTAAATTTTGACTATCTTGGTTTCTACTTTTCTTTTAATAGGTTCTCTTAATAACATTTGTTGTTTTGAATCAATATTCCTCTTAAAATTTGTATTTATCTTTTTAGGAATTTTTGACTCCTTTTTTTATCCCAATCCATGTTTATTTGAAGAAAACTGAGAATTTTCTAAAATCTTAGATAAATTTTCTCTTCCTTTGTTAAAGTTAGAAACATTTTTAGTGACGCTATCCAATATAGCTTGAAGACTATTATTTTCTAACTCAACTTGTCTAATCTTAGTTTTCAACTCATGATTTTCAGAAACAATTATATCATTCTTTGTCTTTTGAGTTTCAATTTCTTGACTTCAAAATGATAATTGATTTTTCGAATTTAAATGAGATTCTTGAACTTTTCAAGTTCTTCTTCTAGAATTTTCTTTTCATCTTTTAACATATCCCTTTCAAATTCAGCTTTGTTTTGATTTTCACGAGTTTCCTGGAGTTTCTTTTTAAGAGCTTTTATTGTGCTCAAAAGTTCAGCGTTTACTTCAATTAAATCATCGAAAGTTAAATTACTAACCTCGGATTCTTGAGCCATAAAGCATACATTCGCCTGTTCATTGTCGCTATCATTTTCACTTTCAGATGAAGAAGAATCTGAATCGTCCCATGTTATAGAGAATGCCTTCTTTTTGAATTTCTCTCTCTTGTTTTTATTGTTGAGAACTTTCTGATTCTCCTTCTTTTGCTCTGGACAATCCTTGTGCATGTGACCTTTCTTGTGATAGTTGAAACATTCTATATTCGAGGATGTAGGTTTGTTCAAGAAATTCTTATTGAATCCGTTTTTATTTACTTTTCTATATCTTAAGAATTTCTTGAAATTTTTGGCTATAAATGCTAAATCCTCATCTTCAGACTCTGATTCTTCCTTTTCCGCATGAAAAGCTACATTCTTTCTTTCTTGAGCTTGATCTTTCTTAGCTTGCATATTTACTTCATACGACATAAGATTTCCAATTAATTCCTCTGGTTTCATTGTAGTTTCCTCGATTACTAGTTCTTTTCTCTCCCATTCATCAGTGAGTAAATTTAGAACTTTAGACACAATGTCAAAATCCGTGTATTTTTTCTCCTAGTCCTATTGAGGCATGATGAATGTCTTGGAATCTCGAGTACATGTTATTGATGGATTCATTTTGTCGCATTCTAAAATTTTGGAATTGGTTCTTCAGCATGTATATCTTTGTTTGTTTGACCTTGTTTGTGCCTTCATGTATGACTCTAAGTGTTTCCCATATCTGATATGCAGTAGTACATATGCTAACACGGTTGAATTCATTTCTATCCAGGGCGCAAAATAGCATATTCATAGCTTTGGCATTTGCACTAGCTTCATTCTTCGGAGTTTGTGTCCATGTAGGATAATCGATCGTGGGTACAACGAACTCTTCTTAAGTGGCATTCCAGGCTTCGAAACTTATTGCTTGCATATAAATCCTCATCCTTGTAGCCCAATAGTTATAGTTTAGTCCATTGAATAGGGGGGTCTTTGGGTAGATTGTCCTTTCGCAAATGTAGAACTATAGGTAGATGTTGTGCTTGTACTTGCGTTATTTTCCATATTATCAATATGTCTAATAACGGTGTTACGGTTATAGGACGGCCTTCCCCTGATACCAATTGAAAGAAGCTATGCGGTAGGATCGTATAATATGGAATAGTGGATGGTATAGGTAAATAACAATAAGCAATAAGTAAAGTAGACACCTTGATTTTATACTGGTTCGGACCTCTAGTCCTAAGCTTCACTTAGGAATTCTACTAATTAAAACCCTCTCTTAAACCGGAGGAATAGGTTTACAACTTACCCGAACAATCGAACGGGATTTCTTGCCTCAACTACCGAAGAGGACTTCAACTCAATTACTAAAAACAATTATTCGACTTGTTGTGTTCTTGTCAATACTAATGAGTCCAATGTAGTACAATATTCTTATAATCTTATACTCGAGAGTATGCAATGTGTTTGTGAAGATTAGGAAATGTGAATTGCTATGAATCAAAAGAATGTTATAAACAAAGCAGAGATTCAAGCAATATTTTGGTGATTGCTTTGAAAACTTTTAGAGAATATAAAATATGTTCAAGAAAGTAGTCAGATTAAAGCATAAGAAAATTGGTAAATTTAAGATGTTAGAACCATGTATATATAGGTGTGGAGAGATGCATTTGTTGGCTAGAGATGCAGATAAGAGATGCTTCCATTTCCATTGGAGAATGGTTGCAACTCTTGGGAGGAAGAAGGTGTCCATTCAGAGAAAATTCGCAGGTTTAAATTCAGTCGACTGAGCAGGGATTTCAGTTGACTGGAAATGTAAAGAAAAAATTTTCAGGAATAGATTCAGTCGACTGAGCAGGTTGTTTCAGCCGACTGGAACTGTGCATGTTTGTATATGTGTAACAGGTTCAGTCGACTGGGCTTACCTGTTCAGTCAACTGAACTATTGGTTTTTACACGGTGAATGTTTATCTAGAAAATGAAGTTTATAAAACGTGTCATAGTGTTTGTGCAAGCCTCTTGAGGATAGATTTTAATAATAAATCTAAACTAAGACCTATATTTAAATTATACTCATGCTATCCTCGGTTTTCAACGTTCTTCCTTTAGCTTTGCACATATCTCTTCCTTTTTGTTGAAGCACATTGTCATTGATCAAAATATAGCATATCAACAATGGGCTCTTGGACCAGGCTTAGCTATTTCAAGACAGAATGGTTCTATGTCCGATGCCACCCAGGATTCGTCAGTTGATGGTTAGCCAGACGTAAGTGTCATAATTTTCTTTGGTAATTCATGAATTTTGTCATAAACAATGCTGAGTCTCATATCTTCTTTCCTTTTACAGCTGCAATCACATGACCCAAAGGCGCACATTTTAAAGAAATAGTATAGGTTCTTCAAGAAGTGCCGAGTGAAATGAGGGACATGGACTCGGTGCTAACAGAGAGAAATTTGAGGACCGTCAAGCCAATCAAGCGAAATCAGAGCATTAGGCTTGAAGGAACGCTGATGGCGGCTCCGGTGAAATGGGCTAAACCTAGAGCACCTAGGCTTGTAATAACCAAAGAGGGTGAGGAAGAAAATACGCCCACCGACGACGAACCCGTAGCGGGGACTTCTAACAACTTTCAAAGTCTTAAGGGAAGGAGAAATGGCAAGGCTGCAGCGCATAAGCGCCACAAATCTTTGAGATTGAAATCCGTAATCGTGTCTTTGTTTGTTCCCCGTATTAGAATTTTAGAGCTCCTCCCTCGCATGTGTAGAACCTTTTCGAAGGGATTGCCGATATCCCAATCCCGGATTATGTGTCACTTCAACATGACGCTGGATAGGGGGAACTTTAGAGTGCTATAGACTTAAGCGAGTCTCTTCCCACAAGCGTAGCCGACATTTTCGGTTGGTCGGGGGGTTGCACATACATATACACTTCATGGCACTACACGATTTACGATCACAAGCTATTTAATTTAGGAGATTACTAACTCTGTTCTTCTCTCTTCTTTATAGATTAAATGACTAGAAAAATTTTATGTTGGGAAGTCTTCGCTCTGCGTGGCAATCATCTAGTTCATATTATGAGTCTCGTAGGAGGAAGGATGATAGAAACTGCGATTGCGGTTATTTGAGCCAAGAATGTCACGAGAGATAGAGGGATAGGGATTATAGACATCGATCTGGATCGCATTCTCCTCCTCGAGCCCCCACACAACCTTTGGGCCATGTCAAACAACCGGCAAAACCTCCTTGCCAAAAACCAACTTCTCAAACTTCTAGGCCTGAATCACAATGTCATAGACATGAGGCCGAACCTCCCTTGTTGATGAGCAAACTATTACTGAGCCCACTGGGGAAGGGTCTATTAGAATTGCTCGGTAAGAAAGATTTTCCAAACTTTTGCTTTGACGGCTTCATCTTCCCCCATCACTTAAAGAAAATTCCATCAGAAATAGAGCATACAAGGCACGATTATATTCATGATATCTAGACTTAGTACAAGGAGTGGGGGAAAGCTGCAGAGAAAGCATCGAAGGTGGCCTTTGAGCGGGTGAATACCACAGAGAAATTAGAAATCGAGCTCGCTCAAAAGGACCAAATAATTCAAGTGCATAAGGACGTAGCCGAACCCTCTCGGAAATCAAAAATAGAGGACACCCAGAAGGCCGACGAGGCAAAGCTAGCAATGGAGAGGATGCAACAAACACACTTTTCCCTGGTGGAGGAGATGGGCCACCGAAACACCACTGGCACAGCTGAACGGATGCGGCTCTTAAAGAACTTAACGAGCTCAAAGCCAAATTTTTCAAAATCATCAAGGAAAGGGATAATGCAAATAGCGCAGGCCAAGAGGCATGTGAACAGGCAGTAGTGCTTCGAGGCGAACACGATGCGGCAACGGCCAAGGTCCGGGAGGTGGAGACCGAGGTCGAGGAGAAGTTCCAAATGGCGGTGTCCAGGCTAGAGGCTGACATTGAAGATCTCCTCATTACCTATAATGCTAGCGTCTTGAGGCATAGGAACCTAGCCTGGCTCGATAACTATCTGACACATTTATACAACGCCTAGGGACAATTAATAGAAGATGAGAAGGCTGCCCATCAGGGAGAATCGGTCGATGAATTCGAGCTTGAGAATCGAGTGCTGAATGAAGATGAAAGGAAAGTTTTCCATGATGCTATGATTCCATATGAGAAGGAGAAGCTTGGTGCTCAGCACTCAGAGGTTGGAGAAGGTTCTCGTGTCGAGCATCGTGACACAAGTCCCGAAACTCTTGTGCCGACTCTGCCTGAATCGACTTCTACGGTTGATTCTCAGTCCATTCCTACTTACAACCCGATCAGCCACATATATCTCAAGCTAGCGAGCAAATTTCTGAGGCCGTTCAGCCGCCAACAAGACAAAACTCTGAACATTTCATATGCTTGTTTAAGATCGGGAGCTTCACTTGAAATATTTAATAATGATTTTCTTTGTCTCTTTCTAATGATTGGAACCAGATCAGTCGCATCTCCCGCAAGTCAAAAGTCACATCATGAGCAGGAGGCAATTATTACGGAGGCGACCATGACATCGGCCATTGTACCTATAGATGATATCAAGGGAGCACACTTTCATTCAATGAACAGATGATGAAGGAATTTTCAGTCATCATAGTGACCCTTTCTTTGACTTGTCGTTTGTCACGAGTGGAGTATAACCAGCAACCAGCTCTTCAGCCCCAACCGCAAGCGTTTCCAACGATGCACGAACACTTAATAAGGAAGAAATTATAGCCGAGATCAATGCTGAAATGGAAGCAGCTGCTCGGGCCAACAGCTTTGAAGGTGGACTGGCGAGCCCTAGTTTGTCCCCGTTACAAATGATATCCCCTGGTGGCACTGTTGTCGACACCAGCGTGCCTATTCCGCCTCCTCTAGTGGACCCGACCCCTCTGACTCCACCTGTTGGAAGTATTCCCATACACTTGAGTTTGAAGGAGGAAATCGATGTAATGCCCCTCAAAGGAGATCAGCCGTCGAAGGGCAAAGGCTCAAAGAGGAAACTCGGTGGAAGCTCTAGCGGGTCTGCGCTAAAGAAGAAACTTAAAATGGAGAAAGAGTAGGCATGCTTCTTTGGCTCATTTTTGAGTAGACAGGAATTTCTTTAGCTTTTGTTGGCCATGTATAGATGCGGGTTCGGCCCCTACTTGTAGGATTTTTGGAAATAATTTGTACATAAATTCCTTCCATAAATAGTTGAAATGAAATTCTATTTTGTCTTCAACTCAATTATCGTTTATTTGCTTAAGCGTTCTAGCATTTGAATTCTTGTTCAGTGAACTTGTGAAATTTCAACCTTTGGATTGGGTTTTGATTTTATTTGTTAAGTCATGGAATTACGGCTACGAGTCATGTCCGGACACTAAGCTGAACTCTGATGCTTTACTGCTTCAGTCAATGATCGACACTTAAGTTTTGCCCCCAATTTCAAGAATGAGTTTAAAGATCGGCTAGGGATTGCATTTCGCCTTCAATACATTGAGCTTAACGTCGTTGAATGGATATTGAAACAAGTGAGGGTCAAGTGGTCGAACCACGCTCGCTCACTTGTTGATAATCACATCCACACCGGGGATTTGCATTTATACGTCGGCGGTTGGTCACGCTTGTTCAAGTTTTAAGTATATATCCACACTACGGGGACTTAAGTTATTTAATGGGTGGTCAAACACACCTGGGTTATGTTTATACTCTGACCACACTCTAGGGACTTAGAGTTGTGTTATGGATGGTTGATTCATATCCGATTTGTGTTTAAACTCTAATCCACTCTTTGGGGATTTAGGGTTAGTCGATGTTGATTCTCCAATCCGCGCTCTGGGGACTTAGAGTTAGTTGTGGTTGATACTCCAGTTCGCACTCTATAAATCCAAAGGTAGTCGACGTTTGTACTCCAGTTCGTACTCTGGGAACCTGAAGTTGGTTGATGTTGACACTCCGGTTCACTCTCTGGGAATCCGGGGTTAGTTGATGTTTGTACTCCAATTCGCACTCTGGGAATTTGGAGTTGATGTTTATGCTCCAATTCGCACTCTGGGAATTCGGAGTTGGCCAACAGACGGTCAGTCACGTCTTTTTAAACGTTTGAATTTCGTTCGCACTTCGGGAATGATGGATTTATCAGGATCGTGGATGGTTGATTGACATCTACCCTAAGTTAACAAGCAAGGTCGTTAGATGGATGGAGCCACCCTCCTCAAACTAGGTCAAGATATGGGCAAAGTCGTTAGATGGATGGATCCACCCTCTTCGAAACCGCATTTATAAGTTTATACTCTAGCTCACACTCTAGGAGACAGAAGTTAGTTAAAGGATTGTCATGTATAAATCCTTTTTCAGCTTTAATGTGGTGACTTGCCCCCGAGCTTGGGTTCCACTTAGTGAGTGGCCGGTCGTATCACAGTCACTCCCTATTTGAATAAATCCCACCCTATGATGGAACTTGGCTCTTCGTGCATCGTGATGGTTGTATAATACATTCAATAAATCACAGCTCTGGCTCGAAGAGATTGCATTTTATTGCTGAAATAAGAAAATACGGAAAAGTCAGTTGCCTTATTACAAATTCAAATTTTGAAATGTAGAAACAAATTGCAAATGAAAAGTAGACTAAATAAATAAAGCCTTTCATGTGTAGTAGCGACAAAGACTTTCGCTGTTCCAGGCTCTTGGCGTAGTAAGACCATCAACGGTCGATAATTTAATGTGACATCTCCAAGTTTTCATTCAATCACATACGGCCCTTCCCACGTCAGTTTCATGTGTGAAGAACCGGGTAGATTATTTTGAGGACGAGTTCCAAGGTTCGGGGTCGGACCTTGGCATTATATAATCGGGCGACTCGACTTCGGTATGCGGCTGCCCTCAAATCAGTCTTGTTTGCACCAAAATTGGTCACAACACTCTTCGGGAGTCGTTGAAGAGATAATAACGAAGAATGTAAATTCAAAACGAGTATTATGTAACAAAAACTCCAATCAACAGTAAAGTAAATGCGTAGACAAGCGATTTATAGTGGTTTGGCATGTTGTCTACGTCCACTGTGAAGTTTTTTGCAGTTTTATTGATTGATGCTTGAAGATTACAAGTTTTTTATAGCGAAGTACAGCAGATAGTAAGTCAAAATTCGAAATCAATGGCAGTGATGATGATATGGAGGGATTATGGCAGCGTCCGGGCGTAATTTTTCTCTAAAAATTCTCCGATCCCTTTTCTGAATGACCAGGGGCTCTATTTATAAGCGTAAGATGCTGATATTTCGTTGAAAATTCGGGAGACCACTTCTGGCACGTGAGGGGGCCTACATGCCCGGCCTTAGGAAATTTGGGTCCACTTTGAGATCGATTCGAACTCCATTCGAATCGATCAGAAAATCATCCAATCGAGGTGAAATTTGGTGTGGACATTTTTCAACATGTATGCAAGCTTCTGTGAAAATTTCGTGGTATTTGGACTTATGGATCTCAAGATATTGTCGATTCGAAATGAGGTTCTTTGTTTGGCTGTCTGGTTCGAATCGATTCATTCGAATCGATCACTTCGAGCCGATGAGGGCACGCGCTATTGTGATGACGTGGAGCGCAATCTTCGATTCGATCCGGTCTTTGCTCCGAATTGACCGCTTCGACTCCATTCATCTCGGCACGTTCGCATCGATGGAATGACATGTCACCTTCGCTTGCTGGTTCGATGGATTCGGATAACGCCTCACTGGTGGATACGAACAAGGCTTCACTGATGGAGTCGAACAACCGATGGTTGATGGATACGAACCACTTCATTTGCTGATGGGTTCGAAGTCCATCGATACGAACTTGATGGATTCGACCACGCCACTCCTGATCGATACGAACTCATGGGAGTTGATCGATACGAAGTAGGTGACCTGCCGATGGATGCGAAGTGGGTCTTCTGCCAATGGGTTCGAATGAGACCGAGTCGAACCGTGGTACTTTTGATGGTTTCGAACATCGTAGATACAAACGGAGACACTATAATGGATTCGAAGCTGATCGATATGTAGGGTGGCACTTCGATGGATACGAAGTCATTGGAGCCTGATCGATACGAAAGTGATCGATACGAAACCGGTGCTTTTCCCTTCAAATTGACTCGATCATAACTTGAGCATATGAACTCGGATTGACTTGTAATTTGAGATGCTGACTTCTAAGATCTTTCTTGTCATGTCCTAATAATTGTAGATCAATCTGGACTCGGACAGAATTCAGCGATATCCATAGTGAAGCATATTATGACCAATCTCTGAGACGAACTGTCCTTTGTTTTCGATTGGTCTTTTGGTATCACGGCTTTGCCAAAAAGCGGGATAACATTTGCCCCCCAAAGTACGTCTTGTGGAAACATGACGTGCTTTGAAAAGCTGCAATCTCTTTCTGAACAATCATTGCTCTCTTATCAAAGGTTATAACCCTGCGCTGATATGATTGATTGCTGTATAATAGTGCTTAGCTGTTGGTTGTTGAATTCATAACAAGATGAGTATTCTATCCTTGTAAATGTTTAAAATCGAACGTTAGTCCAACATATATGCACATATGTTAGTTTGACCCTCGTTAACGTCGTGCGTCCATGAGTCGTTGTCAGTATTGTTTGTTGTTGAATTTCGTATCGATTCTCTCCTGAACTGATTTGGAAATTTGAGTTGACGCAACGCTTGGTGGTTTTTTTTGACTATCCTCTTGTATCGATCCTTTCCTGAATCGATGTAAAAGGTTGAAAAGTAGTTTTTCATATCGATGCGAGTCGAAATGATGGATATGAAATGATAGATCGTATCGATGAGCTTGGATGGGTACGAAACATTCGCTCGTATCTTTGAGAAATGATAGATACGAAATGATAATTCGTATCAATGAGATTGGATGGAAACCAAACATCCGTTCGTATCGGTGAGCTTTGATGGATACAAAATTGTTGTTCATATCGATTGACTTTGATGGATACGAAATCGCTATCCGTATCGGTAGGTTTGGATGGATACGAAATATCTGATCATACCGATAGGCAGTTGATGGAGTTGTGAACTTGTTGATGTGAACAAGGGCTTTGAGCTGATGGAGTTCGCAATCTTTGGTTGTCCCTGCTGTTTGCTTCGTATCGATGGATTTGTCGTTTATTTCGAATCAATTGAAGTTTTTGGTGATGGATTCGAAACTATCGTTCGACTCGAACGTTGGGGGTGACCGGTGGTGACTGGTCACATGGACCGGGAGGCGAAACGACCCGGTTCTTCTACGACTCCATATAAATAGTGTGTACTTAGCCACTTTTTCACTTTTTACTTTTACTGCTGCTTTTTTCTTTCGAATCGATAGAGAGAAAGAACTATTAACCTTCGAATCGATTCGATCCTTCTGTTCTTCAGAGTTAAATATTAAAATCAAGTGATTAATGGATAGAATTTTGCTTAGAATGATGAAACTCGAAATCTTAATCCATCCTCTTTGCTTTTATCATCGGTTTCGATGAATTGAAGATCTGGGTGAGTGAGAGCAAGGTTGGGGATGGATGCGTTGCCATGAAGTCGAGGCCCTGTTTGAAGAAGAAGGAGTTTGGAGTTTTCGAATCGAAGGAGGTTATGCGATTTCGTATCGATACGAATATGACAGAGGCGATCGTTGCGAAGCCAACGTTCTCTGATTGATGTGAAATGGTGTGCCTCTGATCGATACGAAATGCATCGTTTCGAGCTGGATCGATACGAAACTCATCGTTTCAAACTGATCGATACGAAACGTATCGATTCGAACATGGTCGATACGAAACGTATCGATTCGAACATGGTCGATACGAAACGTATCGATTCGAGCATGGTTGATGATATTTCTTCGATTCGATACGAATTTGAACTGCGGCGACCGATTCCAAGTTGAAACTAAATGAACTTAGAGAACTTTTTACACATAAAAATACTTGACTACGACAAGCTTCTGCTTTGCATGATTGAACTTGACCATAGAACTGCATATTGGACTACCTTTCGAAGCTCGCCGATGGAACTGTAACTTAACAAAAATGTAACGAACTTTAACTTGGATCGATCGTTTGCAGGTGGATGGCACGGTTGTGACGGTCAGCGATGACGGTCATTTTCGGTTTGATTTTCAGAGTTTTGTCGTTCGTAGATTACAATTTATTCTATAGAGCTTGCTCAAGTAATGCACAGCACTACACGGCACATTTATGCACTTTACACCGGGGAATGCACGGGCTTTTTATCATCTAATGATGATTTCTCGTGAGTTAGCTAGTTATGGAAACTTCAAGTTCGCAGCCACAAGAAACTCAGAGTTCAGTCCCTCCCGTGCTTGAAGTGCCGGAGATTGAGATTGAAGTTGTTGGTCCAGCTCCGGACCAGTTACCTGACGCATCCTTCATTAGTAACCCATCAGACTCTGTTCCATCCAACATTTCGGAAGACATGCAAGGAAGAATATGCTTAAGGCATGGTTTGTCGATGGATGACGTGCTGCTGCCGGGGCCAAATGATAGACCGTACAATCCACCGGAGGGATATACCGCATTCAATCGCCACGCGTGCGCAGCTGGGACACTCCCTCCATTTAACCAGTATATAGGAGAAGTATTGTCGTTTTTGAGGATCGCCCCGTCTCAGTTGCACCCGAACGGATATGCGTCACTCAATAGCTTGTTTATTGCATTTATGGAGTACCCCTATCGACTGCCACTCCCGATTGAGATTAGATACTTATTTAACTTCTAGAGTCGGGCCGATAGTCCATCTTTTAGATTCCTGGAAGCGGTAAGAAATTGCCAAGTGATCACGGGGGCTTGGACAAGATTGAGCTACTTCAGGACGGAATGGTTTTATGTTAGATGCCCCCTAGGGTTTGCTCGATGATGGTTATTTAGACGTGAGTATTGCTATTTTTTCGGGTAGTTGATAAAATCGAGGTATTTGAAGTTGAACTCACATCTTTTTCTTTTTCAGCCGTAATTCAACAACCTGAAGGTGAGAGCTTCAAGGAGATAGTTTGGGTTTTTCAAGAAATCCCAAGTGAAGAGAGGAATATTGAGTTGCTATTGACAGATAGGAATCTCAGAGTCCTTGGGTTGATTGAGCGGAGGCAAAGCATAATGCTTGACGGTGTCTTAAGAACCGCCTTGAAAGAACGAGTCAAACGAAGAAAACCTAAAGTTGTCATAATTGAGGAGGCTAACTCGGAGAGAACTCATACTGATGATGAGCCATTGGGCGAATCTGCGGATAAGATACCGAAGAACAAGGAAAAGGCAATGCAGCCGTTGTTGAGTCATCTAAAAAGAGAAGATGGAAATCGGTTGTCATGGCTCGATCTGCTCCCGGAGTTAGAATTTCGGAGATGTCTCCTCCGAGAACTGAAAATCTCTATGAAAGGCTTGCTGATATTCCAATTCCGGATGATGTGTCCTTGCAGCATGATGCCGGATTGGAAGAACTTTCTGAAGCCTTAGTTTTGAGCGAGTCCTGCCATTAGTGCGGTTGACACATCTGGTTGGTGGGGTGGTTGCACCCACATTCACACTTCACGACACTACACGATTTCTGAGTGTAATACGTTCACTGTGAGAGATTACTAATTTCGCTTTATGTTTTTGCTTTGCAGATATCATGTCTGGCAGAGGTTCGATGCTCGGCAGTCTCCATAAGAAACGCCAGTCTTCTTCATATTATGAAGCGTATAGGAGGGAAGGAGATAGAGATTATGACTATGGGCGCTCGAGTCAGGAGCGCTCTGACAGAGAAAAAGATTATAGGCGGTGGTCTCGATCTCGCACGCCACCTCCTAGAGCTCACGCACCGCCTCCAGAAACTTCACGGCCCAAGTCGTCTTCCCAACTACCGAGGTCTGATACTCACCGCAGAACGAACATCGCGGCATCCCCGTCAACAGAGCAGACATTGACAAAGCCTTCGAGGGAAGGAGCAGTTAGGCTTACTCAACTGAGGAAAGAATTTTCGGAAATTTGTTTCGATGCGTTCGTCTTCCCCCCGCATCTAAAAAGGACACCGTCGACGGTTGCACCTATGATGCATGACTATCTCTCGGACGTATTCTTTCAGTATCAAGAATGGTCGAAGACCGCTAAGAAAGCGTCGAAGGTGGACTTTGATCGAGCGGCTACGATCGAGAAGCTGGAGAAAGTACTTGGTCAAAAGGACCGCATCATTCAGGCGCTCGGCAGTGAGGCCGAGTCTTCTCGAAAGTCGGAGATCGAAGCTCTCAAAAGAGCGGATGAAGCTCAGGCAGCGATGGATAGGATGAAGCGTGAGCATTACGCTATGGTGGAGGACATGGGCCACCGAAATACCATCGTAACTGCCGAGCGGGATGCGGCCTTGAAAGATCTAAATGATCTCGAGGCCAAAGCTGCAGAGATTATGAAGGAAAGGGACACCGCTAATGTTCCCGCACAGGAAGCGTTTGACCAGGCGGTGTAATTTCGGAAAGAGAGAGATGCAGCCTTGGAGAAGGTCCCCGAGACAGAAGCCAAAGTCGATGAGAAAGTTCATCAAGCAGAGACTAAGCTGAAGACAAAGATAGAAGAACTTCTCATCACTTATAATGCTATTGTGCTGAGGCACAGAAATTTGACATGGCTTGATGATTATCTGACGCATTTGTTCAACGCCTGGAATTTATTATATGAAGAAGAGAAAGCATCAAAGCCAGGTGAAGTTTTTGATGAATTCGAATTGGACAACGTATACTGACTGATGATGAAAAGAAGGTTCTCCACGATTTCATGATCTCTCATGCAAAAGAGAGACTGGGTGCCCAACATTTGGAAGTTGGTAAGGGGTCTGGCATTATGCATCCAGTTACAAGTTCAGAATTGATCACTTCATCTGGAACGGAGCCAATGCCAGTGACTGAGCCGCAGTTGGTTCCAGGCTATGACCCTGAGCAGCCACGCTTATCTCCCATCAGGGAGCACTCTTCTGAAGCTGCTCAGTCAGCCACAAGTCAAGTTGAGGAAGGTATTCTGCACAAATCTACTATGTGTCTAAACTGAAGTACTTGTATTGAAGCGTGTTCAAACAAATTCTTTTCTTTCTTGTTCAGTGAGTAAAGTAACATCGACAGCGCCCCCTGCAGTCCAAGAGCCACATCAAGAACAGGAGACCATTATTACTGAAGCCATTGCCACGACGACAGCTGCGCTGACTGAGGTGACACAAGAGGGTTCAATTACTTTTGACAAACAAATGATGAATGAACTCTTGAGCCAGCACAGTGACCCCCTTTGTTGACATGTCATTTGTTCTTGGCACGTTCCCAACCGCTTCTGTTGCACCGTCACAGTTCACCGCTACCTATCGTGAGTCTCGTGTTGCTCCTGAGACTGAAATACTTGCTCAAATCGAAGCAGAGAAGGAAGCGGCAGCGCACGGCAGTAATTATGAGTGTGTTACGACGGCGGTTGATCCCACTCCTCTCGTGGTGACATCTTTTGGGGACACACTAGTCGAAACCAGCACGCCCGTTCCTCCCCCAGTGGTAGACCCGACTCCTCCGACTCCTCGAGAAGAGAATATTCCTTTAAGTTCAAGCTCGGAGGAGTATATTGATATCATGCCCTCGTCAGAGGAAGATCCGCCAAAGGGTACGGGGTCGAAGCGAAAGACTGCTAGTGGTTCCAGTGGTTCCGCGTTGAAGAGGAAACCGAAGAAGAAGAAGTAGATGATTCCCTCTAGTGCATTTTTGGCAGCTAGGAAGTCATTTTTGTTTTCCTTTCATAGGCTATGTATAGATGCAGGCTTGGCCCCCTGCTAGTAGGAATTTTTTGAAAGAACTTGTATATGAATCTTCACATACAGTTAGTTGAAATAAAATTCAATTTCTTTGTTTCAATTCTCATTTCTTTTGTGCTGAAGTATTTGCAGTGTTTAGCTTCCAGTCCGGTGTACTTGTGATGTTTTTACCGTCAAGTAGAGTTCGTTTTATTTGCCAAGTTTGAAAATCTTGGTCACATGTTGTGATCGATGAATAAGTTGAACTTCGGATATTGTATCACTTTCGCTAGTGATTAACACTTAGCTTTTTTGCCCCCCCCCCCAGTTTTGGGGAACAACATTTCTATTTCGGTGGTTGATCTCATTTATTGCAAACCTTAAGCACACATCCACGCTTTGGGGACTTAGGATAATTTACGATCGATAATCTGGTTCGCACTCTGGGAATTTGAGAGTTATCAATGTTTGTAATACGGTTCACGCTCCGGGAACCTGGAATTGATGTTTATACTCCACTTCACGCTCTGGGAACTTGGAGTTAGTATTGATGCTTCGGTTTGCGCTCCGGGAACCTATAATTTATGTTTATACTCCAATTCACGCTCTGAGAAGTTGGAGTTAGCCGATAGATGGTCAGTCACACCTATTTGGGCTTTTCAGGAATTCGTTCGCACTTTGGGAATGATGGATTTGAGGTTTATACTCCAATTCGCACTTTGGGAATTTGTAGTCCGTTCGCGCTCTGGGAACGAGTTATTTGATGTTTATACTCCAATTCGCACTCTGGAAACTTGAAGTCCGTTGGCGCTCTGGGAACGATTTATTTGATGTTTATACTCCAATTTGCACTCTGGGAATTTGGAGTCCGTTCGCACTCTGGGAAAGATTTACTCGATGTTTATACTCCAATTTGCACTCTGGGAATTTGGAGTCCGTTCGCACTCTGGGAACGATTTATTTGATGTTTATACTCCAATTCGCACTCTGGGAATTTGGAGTCCGTTCGCACTCTGGGAACGAGTTATTTGATGTTTATACTCCAATTTGCACTCTGGGAAGTTGGAGTCCGTTCGCACTGGGAATGATTTATTGGATGTTTATACTCCAATTCGCACTCTGGGAAGTTGGGGTCCGTTCGCACTCTGGGAACGATTTATTGGATGTTTATACTCCAATTCGCACTCTGAGAAGTTGGAGTCCGTTCGCGCTCTGGGAACGAGTTATTTGTTGTTTATACTCCAATTCGCACTCTGGGAAGTTGGAGTCCGTTCACGCTCTGGGAACGATTTATTTGATGTTTATACTCCAATTCGCACTCTGGGAATTTGGAGTTAGTTGTAGGACTATCGTGTGTCGGTCTAGTTCAGCCTTTGATGTGGTGGCTTGCCCCCGAGCTAGGGTTTCACTTAGTGAGTGGCCGGTCGTATCACAGTCACTCGCTATTTGAATAAATTCCATTGTTTGATGGAACTTAGCTCTTCGTGTGTCATGATTGTTGAACGTTGCATTCGGTCAATCACAGCTCTAGCTTGAAGAGATAGTATTTTATTGCTGAAATAAGAAAATATGGCAAAGTCGGTGCCTTATTACAGGTTCAAATTTCATAATGTAAAGGAAATTACAAAGTATTCATAGATTGAATGAGCCTGTCATGTGTGACAGTGACGAAGATCTTCGTGTTCCAGGCTCCTCAAAAAGTTGGTCCGCCACTGATGGTGTTTATCACGAATCTTCCATGGGGACAAGTGGAGTCCTCCTGTCTCGGTCGATCGGGGTCATTGTTTTGATTTGATGGGCCCGCTTCTCTAGGCTGCGGTGCCCGCACAAACTGTTCCAGCTTCCTTTCTCTGATCAGTTTTTCAATAAGATCTTGTAAGTGATGACACTTGTTCGTATTGTGCCCGTATCTTTCATGGAACCTGCAAAATTTTCCCGTCTGGATTTGCCTCTCTGACAACGGCTTTGGTGTTGGTTTTTGGTACTGAATTGTATTACAGATTTGTAAGTACAAGTCCTCCAGTGATGTATTCAGAGGAGTGTAACTGTCAAACATTGGATTCTTGCGCTGTGGGCCACGATTTTGATCTTGTTTTCTAGTTTGATTCCCGCTCTCTCTTCGCCGAGTTCGTTTGTTTTTAACGTTCAACTGAACTTTTTTGGAGCTCTCACCGGACTGTTTGATTGTGACATTGCTTTGGATTCCATCCATGCTTGGCCCTGCATCGGTTTGCTTCCTAGACTGTTTCGCATCTTCCCTTCTCAGGAATTGAGTCGCCTTGGCATGGAACCGGTCCAATGATGCGGGTGGTTTTACAGCTAACCAGTTGCCAAACTCGGAATCGGGGTTGATCCCCTTGGTTAACGCCATAAGGATGGAGTTATCGTTTAAATTGCTAATCTTCGCACATGCAGTATGAAATCTCTCTAAGTAGTGTCTGAGCGTCTCCCCAGGAGGTTGGGTGGAGCTGGACGAGTGTGGACATCTTTTGGCCTTGCGACGTGCATGCGGAATTGTTCAACGAATTTTGTGGCCAACTGGTCCAATGAAGAGATGGATCGAGGTGGAAGTCGAGTGAACCACATGGTAGCGATGCCGCCCAAGGATATGGGGAAACTACGACACTTTACCGCATCGTCGGCTCTGGCAGCGGTCATCGACCATTCATATTTCAGAATATGCTGGTTGGGGTCGGAGTTTCCCTCGTACATGGGTAAAGTTGGAATCCTGAATCGCCGTGGGGGTTCAGCAGTAAGAATATCATCCGTAAAAGGAGTGTGACTTCGAGAGATTCCCCAATCGTCATTGGTGAGACCCTGACTCTCAAGGATCATCTGACGTATCATAGTCGAAAGCTCCGGCATTTGCGCGTTTTGTGCGGCTTGCACCAGTGTATGATTACGTTCCATACTTTGGGGTTGGACCGGATGTTGTCGTCGGTCCAAGTCTTGCCTTCTTGGCTCGTAGTCTTTTGGGACGTATGGTTCAGGAGTATGTCCATGATGACGATGGTCCAGGTTCGACTGATCTTGAGCATCGACTCCTGGTTCAACCGCGGCATTAGTGGTGTGGTATTCTATGGTGTGGTGAGGAACGGCACCTCCTCGGGAGGAGGGTCCGGTTCGAAAACTGGCTGATGGACCAACTCTCAGTTGTCCGACGGTCAGTGTCGGTTGGTCTCCAGCGGCTGGCATGTGACTCCCATCTTGCCGGGGTCGTGGAGATCGATTATGATAATCAGAAGATGAAGAACTTTCGCTGGAGGAGCGAGAAGCATGCTCTCTTTTGGATCTCTTTCGCTTCTGGCGATCCAGCTTGTTGATCAGCTCAGCGTTAGCGCGTAGCTGTTCTGCTAGTTGTTGCCGACTCTAGGTCAGCTCTTGGAGTAGCAACTGCAACTCTTGTCGGGTAACCGGACCTGATGGTTCCGAGTGTCCAGTAGCATCTTGATTAAATGAAGGTAGTGGCACAGGATTTTGTCGATCCTGTTCTTCTTGATTGATAGCATTAGAGGCGGTCCTTGTGCTAACCATCTTGAAAGTTGGATTCCTTTCCTAGACTTTATGCAAATCTGAATAGAAGGGAAGGAACTTTGGACTTGATGATCTGGATCTCTCTCTTAGATTTATTCAATCCGGTATCGATGACAGATCCAAGGAGCAGGAGAAAATCTAGGTTTTCTCAGTGAAAGCACCAAAGTGTTTGCACCAAAATTGGTCACAAGACTCTTCGGGAGTCGTTGAAGAGATAAAAACGAAGAATGTAAATTCAAAACGAGTATTATATAACAAAAACTCCAATCAACAGTAAAGTAAATGCGTAGACAAGCGATTTATAGTGGTTCGGCGTGTTGCCTACGTCCACTGTGAAGTTTTTTAGCAGTTTTATTGATTGATGCTTGAAGATTACAAGTTTTTTATAGCGAAGTACTGCAGATAGTAAGTCAAAATTCGAAATCAATGGCAGTGATGATGATATGGAGTGATTATGGCAGCGTCCGGGCGTAATTTTTCTCTAAAAATTCTCCGATCCCTTTTCTGAATGACCAGGGGCTCTATTTATAAGCGTAAGATGCTGATATTTCGTTGAAAATTCGAGAGACCACTTCTGGCACGTGAGGGGTCCTACATGCCCGGCCTCAGGAAATTTGGGCCCACATTGAGATCGATTCGAACTCCATTCGAATCGATCAGAAAATCATCCAATCGAGGTGAAATTTGGTGTGGACATTCTTCAACATGTATGCAAGCTTCTGTGAAAATTTCGTGGTATTTGGACTTATGGATCTCGAGATATTGTCGATTCGAAATGAGGTTCTTTGTTTGGCAGTCTGGTTCGAATCGATTCATTCGAATCGATCACTTCGAGCCGATGAGGGAACGCGCTGTTGTGATGACGTGGAGCACAATCTTCAACTTGATCCGGTCTTTGCTCCGAATTTGACTCCATACATCTCAGCGTGTTCGCATCGATGGAATGACACGTCACCTTGGCTTGCTGGTTCGATGGATTCGGATGACGCCTCACTAGTGGATTCGAACAAGGCTTCGCTGATGGAGTCGAACAACCGATGGTTGATGGAAACGAAGCACTTCATCTGCTGATGGGTTCGAAGTCCATCGATATGAGCTTGATGGATTCGACCACGTCCGCTCCTGATCGATACGAACTCATGGGAGTTGATCGATACGATGTAGGTGACCTGCCGATGGATGCGAAGTGGGTCTTCTGCCAATGGGTTCGAATGAGACCGAGTCGAACCGTGGTACTTTTGATGGATTCGAACATCATGGATACGAACGGAGACACTATGATGGATTCGAAGCTGATCGATACGAAGGGTGGCACTTCGGTGGATACGAAGTCATTGGAGCCTGATCGATACGAAAGTGATCGATACGAAACCGATGCTTTTCCCTTCAAATTGACTCGATCATAACTTGAGCATATGAACTCGGATTGACTTGTAATATAAGATGCTGACTTCTATGATCTTTCTTGTCATGTCCTAACAATTGTAGCTCAATCTGGACTCGGACAGAATTCAACGATATCCATAGTGAAGCATATTATGACCAATCTCTTAGACGAACTGTCCTTTGTTTTCGATCGGTCTCTTGGTGTCACGGCTTTGCCAAAAAGCGGGATAACAAGTCTCTTCATGTTTCTTATCCAATAAATCTAAGGATTCAGCAAGTAGTGTGGCATTTGTCTTTGGATCATAGTAAGTCACACGATGAGAAGGTACTTCCATCTTGATTGGAATAATGGCTTCTGAACCGCAGGAAAGAGAGAATGGAGTGTGTCCGATCGTGGGCTTGTGAGTTGTTCAGTAAGCCCAAAGCGCCAAGTTCATCGATCCACTTGCCCCTGGCATTTTCCAGTCGTTTCTTCAGAATAGACTTTATAGCCTTTTTCATAGCTTCAACCTATCCATTCGCTTGAGGGTGTGCAACTGCAGAGAATTTCTTTTGAATGTGGAATCGTTGACAAAAATCCTTGAACTCATCACTGTCAATTAGGTTCCGTTATCAGTGATGATGGTATGTGGGAGACCAAATCGGTAAATAATGTTAAGGGTTATAAAGTTGATCACCTTCTTCGTCGTGATTGTAGCAAGGGGTTCATCTTTAGCCCACTTGGTAAAGTAATCAACTACGACGATGGTGTACTTTGCACCACCTTTGGCCGAAGGTAGAGAGCCAATAGTATCAATGCCCTAGACTGCAAACGGCCATGGACTGACCATCTGGGTTATTTCAGTAGGACGGGCTCTAGGAATACGAGCCTGTTTTTGACATCTATCACATCTTCTGGCGTAATCAGATGCATCACGATTCACGATCGGCCAATAGTATCCATATTGAAGTACTTTCTTAGCTAAGGCTTGCCTCCGGTGCAATCGCCGCATTCTCCTTCGTGTACATCATATAATACTCGTTTAATTTCATCGTGAGCGATACACCAAGGTAGAGGAACAGATATCCTCTTCAATACATGACTCCATTTTGAATAGTGAACCGTGAAGCTTTTGGACGAATCTGTCTTTTTCACTCCTACGCTCTGGCAGTGTTCCATGCTCGAGATATTTTTTGAGTGGAGTTATCCATGACTCCTTATCGGGAACGATTTCAAATGCCCAATCAGTCTCCATTTGATCGATGCTTGGGGAAGACAATGCTTCCATAGGAATGAGTCCCATTTGTTGTGCTTTACCTGTGCTGGCTAGTTTTGCTAGTGAATTAGATTTTTGAATGAGCTCTCGGGGGACGTAGTAGATAGCATAGTAATCGAAGTGATTCAATATCTCATGGACCCGAGCTAGGTAAGAAGCCAATCTTCGATCTTTGGCCTGGTACTCCCCCTGAACTTGACATACGACCAGTTGCGAACCATAATAAATCTCCATAGCAATGACTCTTAAATCTCGGGCCAGTCTCAATCCGACAATCAAGACTTCATACTCAGCTTCATTGTTGGTCGCATAAAAATCAAAACTTCAAAGCATAGCATATAGATCGACCTTCAAGAGTTTCAAATACAACCCCGGAACCTGAGCAACAGTCATTTGATGCACCATTAGTATGCAGCTTCTAGATTTATTTAAAAGATTACTGGTTTTAGGCAAGTCCACTAGGTTGGTAAATTCAGCTATGAAATCTGCTAGGACTTGTCCTTGAATGGGTCGCCTTGGAGTGTAGGCAATATCAAGCTGACTTAGCTCGATATTCCACTTGAGTAACCTACCATACGTCTCAGGCCTTGTAAGGACCTGTTGTAATGGCTGGTCGGTGTAAAAGGTAATAGGATGAGCCTGGAAATATGGACGAAGCTTCCTTGAGGAAATAACGAGACAATAAGCCAATTCCTCTAGCTTAGGATAATTTCTCTCAGCACTGGTTAGTCGTTTGCTAATGTGATAGACCGGTTTTTGCACTCAGTCTTCCTCTCGAATTAGGACAGCACTGATTGCGTTTTCAGATACCGCCAAGCGAAGGTACAATTTCTCGTGATCAATATGCTCTGACAAAATAGGCAGTGTGGAGAGGTGCTGAATTAGTGCTCAGAATGTGCCCTTACATTCTGTGGTCCATTCAAAGTTCTGTTTCCCTTTTCGGATCAAATCGAAGAATGGAATGCATTTGTCAGTGGACTTTGAAATGAAGACTTTGAAATGATCCTGCTCAGTGCTGCTACTTTCCCACTGAGGCTCTGGACTTGCTTTATGGTTCTTGGAGTCTCAAGGTTTTTTATGCCCATATCTTTTTGGGATTAGCTTCAATTCCTCGAGCGTTGATGATAAACCCAAGAAATTTTCCAAATGCGTCACCAAAGTGACATTTCAACGGATTGAGCTTCATTCTGCATTCTCGGAGGATACTAAACATTGACTCCAGGTCTTTAATGTAATCAGTGGAGAATCGTGATTTCACTAGCTTGTCGTCCACGTATACCTCCATAGTTTTCCCAATCTGGTTAGCGAACATCCGATTAACCAGTCGTTGGTAAGTTGCACCGGCATTCTTGAGTCCAAAAAGCATAACTTTGTAGCAATAGAGTTCCAGATCGATCACGAAGCTGGTATGCTCCTGGCCGGGCAAGTGCATGGGTATCTGGTTGTAGCCTGAATATGCGTCCATGAAGGATAGGAGTTCATGTCCAACCGTTGAATCCACAAGCTGATCGATTCAAGGAAGTGGAAAACTATCTTTGGGGCAAGCTTTATTCAAGTCTGAATAGTCGATACACATTCTCCATTTCCCATTTGGCTTTCGGACGAGTACAGTGTTAGATACCCATTTCGAGTACAATGCATCTCAAATAAATCCATTCAATTTAAGCTTATCTACCTCTTCCTTAAGGGCGGCAGATCTCTCTGGATCCATACCATGCCTCTTTTGCTTGACCAGGATGTGCTGCGGGTCTATGTTCAATGTGTGGCTCGCGATGTCCGAGGAGATTTCACACATGTCAGAATGTGTCCAAGCAAACACGTCAAGGTTTGCTCATAGAAATTCAACCAATTCCTCTTGCATTTGTTGGCTTAACTAAGATCCAATCTTTATCATTTTAGAATCATTATTATCGTCAATCGGGACATCGATTGTTAGTTCGGCCAGAGAAGCTTGAATGTCTTTACTTTCATCTTCACTTTCATTATCTCTCGGGTCAAGGTCTCTTTGGAATTGGTTGGGGTGCCCAAGCCTGGGCCCAGGCATTAATTGTCAATTTTCAATGAAACAGATGTAGAGGGATTCCTTTATGCCCTTTCCTTTTTCTCTTCGCTGCGTATCTCGCAGCTCAGCAGCATAACAGGCTCTACCAGCAGCCTAATCTTCTTGAACGACTCCCACTCCACGATCAGTATGGTACTTTAGAGTCAAACTCCATGGGGCAATCGCAGCCCTGAACTTAGCTAGGACCGGTCGGCCTAAGAAAGCATTGTACGGTGAGTCTATGTCCAATACAACAAATTGAAATATCTGAACTCTCCGGCATTCTCCGGTTCCTAACTCCACTGGCAATTCCACCACTCCAGTGGTTATGGTTGCACTCCAGTTGAAGCCATGAATACAGGACTAGCAAGGCTACAAATCTTTAGCCCCTATCTTCCTCTGGTCATAGGCTCGCTTAAATAGTATATTCATAGAACTTCCATTGTCGACTAAGATCCTCTTCATCCAAGAAAAACCTACTTGAGCTGATATGACAAGTGGATCAATGGTGGGGGCTTTGACCTTGTCAGCATCTTTATCTCGAAACACGATGTCGTCAGTCATCGTCTTCAGTTGTTTGGCCGAAGCCCCATCATCAAAACTACTACAACACTCGAAGTCCGCACGCCTAATAGAACTGGCAGACGACTCCATTTCCTTCCTACTTCGGTCTGCTGGATGAGGACCACCACTAATAGTATTTATCACTAACCTCTCGCCAGTATGTGTGGGTTCATCCGGTCTTGCCTGATTAGGTACATGATTTTGATTTGATGGGGCCATACCTCCAGACTGCGGCGCCCGTACAAACTGCTCTAACTTCCTCCCTCCTATCAACTTTTAGATCTAACAAGTGACGGCACTCATTCATGTTATGGCCATAGCTATCGTTGAATCTGCAAAACTTTCCCCTCTGGATTTGCTTCTCTAATGATGGTCTTGGGGCAGGTTTGTTATATTGAATCGTATTACAAGTTTGTAAGTACACATTCTCCAGCAACATATTCAAAGGAGTGTAATTATCAAACATGAAAGCCCAACGCCATGGACCACGATTTTGATCCATTTTCTTATTTCGATCTCCATTACCTCTCTGTTGATTCTGTTTATTTTGAATATTCAACTGCACTTTTCAAAAAATCTCCCCGGATTATTCAACAGCTACATTAGTCTGGATTCCTTCGACACTGGGCCTTGCACCGTCCTTTTTCCAAGGTTGTCTCGCATCCTTCCTTCTCAAGAATTGGGCTGTCTTGGAATAAAACGGTCCAACGATGCAGGTGGCTTTCTGGCCAACCAATAGCCGAATTCAGAATCAGGATCAATCCCCTTAGTTAGTGCCAGTGGAATTGAGTTATCGTTGGGATTGCTAATCTCAACACACATAGCATGAAATTTTTCTAAATAACGCCTGAGTGTCTCTCCAGGAGCTTGAGCGACACTAGACAAAGTGTTAACATCCTTCGACCTCGTTACATGAATTCGGAACTGCTCAACAAACTTTTTCGCCAACTGATCAAAACACAAGATAGATTGAGGTGGCAGACGGGTAAACAACATTGTAGCTATGCCCCTAAGAGAGATTAGAAAACTTTGGCATTTAACTGCGTCGTCGGTGCCTACAGCTTTCATCAACCATTCGTATTTCAAAATTTGTCGTCTGGGATCTAAGCTTCCTTCATAGACAGGTAGAGATGGCATCCTGAATTGTCGAGGTAGTTCGGCATAAAGTGTGTCATCAAGAAAAGGGGTATGACTTTGGGAGATTCCCTAGTCATTGTAAGTAAGACTATGACTTTCATGGATCATTTGACATATCATCATCGGTATATCTGGCATCTGGACATTTTGAGCGCGCTGGGCCAAGGTGTGGTCGGGTTCCATAACACAAGGCTGGACCGACGTGGTCTATGGTCCAGGGCTCGCCTCCTTGGTTCTAAGTCTTCAGGGATGTAAGGTTTGGGAGTATGATGATGTTGGATTGGATATGTCCAGTTTTGGGCATCAACTCCCGGTTCATTGGCAGTGGCGGTAGCTCGGTTGTCTGTAACGTGATATGTAATAGTACCTCCTCGGGAGGAGGGTCCGATCTGATGGCTGGCGGATGGGCCAACTCTTGGTTACCCAAGGCTTAGTGCGTGCTGATGTCCGGTAGCTTGGGTATATCTCCCATCTAGTCGCGGGCGCGTAGATCTGTGATGATAATCTGAAGAAGCTGAACTTACAGTAGATGAATAGGAAGGCTGATCCCTCCTAGATCTCCTACACCTTTGGCGATTCAGCTGATTGATCAATTCTACGTTGGCACGTAGTTGTTGAGTAAGTTGCAAATGGCTCTGTGTCAGCTTTTGCAATAGCATTTAAAACTCTTCCTTGGTGAGAGAGCCTTGCGGATCTGATGGTCTGACAGCATTCTGATGAGTTGGAGGTAGTTGCACGGGATTCTGTCGATCCCATCCTTTTGGATCAGCAGCAGTAGAGGTGGTCCTTGTGTTTACCATGATGATTAGCGAAGCTTTTTCCTAGACCTGATGCAAACCTGAATAGGATGGAAGAACTCTAAACTAGAGATCTGGATCTTCTTCTTAGATTTATGCTATCTAATATTGATAGTAGACCCATGAGCAGGAGAAAAACTATGTTCTCTCAGTGAAAGCACCAAAGTGTTTGTACCAAAATTGTGCACAACACTCTTCAGAAGTATTTAAAGAGGTAAAATGAAGAAAGTAAATGTAAAAGGAGGATTATCTAACAAACACTTCAAAAACAGTTCAGAAAAACATGCAAAAACACGGAGATGTAGAGTGGTTCGGCGTATTTCCTACGTCCACTATGAAATTGATGATTTTATTAATGTTTGCTTGCTGATTACAGCTAGATTTCGAGTACATCAGTAATCATTGAGTGCAAAAATGGTTTTGGTAGAGTCTAGATGTAGGAGTGCTAAATGGTCCCTTTTCGGTAGACTCTGGGAGGCTATTTATAGGCATATGATGCAAATATCTCGCTCAGATCTTGGGAGACCTCTTTCGGCACATGGGTGGGCCCATGCGATCAATCTCATGTGATTTGCACACAATTTGGGATCGATATGAACGAGCTTCATATCGATCAAAACTTCATCCAATTGAGTCGGGATCGATCGTGAATGTTACTAAGAATGTACGTAAGCTCCTGTGAAAATTTGGTGGCATTTGGACTTGTAGATTGTAAGTTATGATCGATGCAAGTTTGGGCTTTTCAGTTGTCGTTCTCTTCATATTGATGTTGTTCGAATCGACCATTTCGTAAAGATGATCATGCATGTGATGCTAATTGACGTGGCACTTGCTTTCAGGATCAACCCGAAGTTCATGCCGAATTGATCGAGCCTTTCCAACGTTTGCTCCTTATTCTTATCAATCTGGCTTAGTCTTGTTCGTATCGATCAAAGTTGTTATGTTTGTATCAATTGTCATGGCCTTGTTCGTATCGATCGATGTTGTTCTTTTCGTATCGATTGTCGTGGTCTTGTTCGTATCGGTACTCATAGGCTATTTCATATCGATACCAGAGGGCCATTTAGAATTGATAGCTGGAGGTTGTTTTATTCGTATCGATCGTTGATCGATCAATACGAACTGTCTCCACTTGACCGATACAAAATTGAACCAATTTGATGAATACGAATGACAGATAACGTGATGGATACGTACAGATGGATGTGAAATGATGAATATGAATAGACGGATGCGTATGAGTTGATTTCTTTGGATTGCATCGATCGTATCTTGAAAATACGAACTCCAATTGACTTGAAATTTGGAATGTTGGCTTTCACAGCTTTGCTTATCATGTCATATCAATTGTAGCTTGATCTGGACTTGGACAAAATTTATCGACATCCATAGGGAACCTGTGCATAACCGTCCTTTGGGACAAACTGCCTTTTGTCTTTGGTCAATTCATTGGTGTCACAGCCTTACCAAAAGGCAGGATAACAGACCCTTTCTTGGATCGATGTGAAAAATTAAAAAAAATTGTTTTTGTATCGACGTCGATCGACATGAATTTGGTTGTTGTTTTAATGTGGTTCGTATTAATGGGAACCGATGGATACGAATGGTTGTGGTGTTAAATGAACACGAATAGAGAATTTCGTAATGATGAACCAAGGGATACGAAAGGTTCTATGTGTATTTGCTCCATGTCAATCATTTGATGGTTACGAATGGTTGCTTCGACTCGGTGTAGGATGGATACTAGAGAGCCTTCATATTGACAGCGTGAAATTCGTCTCGGTTGAGCCATTGTCATAAAGTAACCAACTCGTATCGATCTCCCTAATGATTTTTTTTAAAACCTATGGGTGATCGAGAGATGGATGTTCGTTTCTCTTAGTATATATAGGCTTGGTACTTAGCAACTTTTTCACTTTCCCGCTTTCTACCTTCGTTAGAAACTTTTTCACTTTCCCGCTTTCTATCTTCATTCTCACCTTCGTCTCATTCAGACGTTTGAGAGAGAACAGTCTGTCTTCGTCCTTGATCTAATAAACCCGTTAATCCTTGAATTATTTGCTCGAATTAGGTAATTACTCTAAAACATTAAAGTAGGACAAGGACTCGAATTCTAGTGCCAAGCCTTCTATAGTCGCTGTCGATTCCGGTGAGTGCAATGCCTGAGTGGGTCGGAGCAAGGACGAAAGAGGAAGGAAATAAAGTTTAGCCATTTAGGGAAGAAGGCAGAGGAATACGAAGTGATTTGTGGGAGGGTCGGCTTAGTCTCTACTTCGAATTCGTATCAGTGGTGGAGGGAAGAGATTCGTATCGGTTTTGACCGGCGGTAATTCGTATCAAATGGGAGACATGTTTCATATCGGTTGATGATGAAATTTTCGTATCAGTTGGCTAACGATGTTGCTCATATCGACTTACAATAATTAGCGTTCATATCGATAGCCTCGATCAATATGAATCCTGAGACTGGAAATAAACAATCTAATCGATATGTAAGGGCTTACCGATCGATACAAGGAAGTTTCCTATGGATTGATACGAAGTAGGTCACTCAGCGTCGATACAAATTACAGCCTCTTAATCGATGCGAATTATATCCCCAATGACTGATATGAATTGGTGATTCTTGAACCAAGACGAAGTGAGCTTTGGTGGTTGAACCAAGTCCTAAATTTTCATCGATACGAATTACATTATCGAATACTTGATTCCAACGAGCTTCTGCCTTGCCTAATTTGATATAGCTATTAACTGCATATTTGACTGCGCTTTGAAGCTCATCGATGGAATTGTACAGCACCTTACACACCTCAATTTGAATCAATCTTCAAAGTCTGGATGGCACGGTTGTGACGGTCAGTGATGACGGTCACTTTGGTTGAATTCTGTAGTTTCATTATTCAAACACTTTGCTAATCTTTATAGAATTTTCTTAAGTATTACAAAATATTTCATTGCACAACACACACATGCATTTCATTCTATGGAAAATAAGGGATTATTGTCACCTAACGATAGTTTTTACAAAGTTGGTTAGTTATGGAGCCCGGAAGCTCGCAACAACAAGAGGCTCAGAACCCACCCCTTCCAGCAATAGAGATGCCAGCTATTACTGCCGAAGTTATAAGTTCTACTCCGGACGGGCTATCGTTGAATGATGTCCTGCTACCAGGGCCGAGCGATATGCCGCATACTCCTCTAGAATGGTATACCGCCTTTCAATAGATTTTCCTGCATAGCCAGGACACTCCCACTATTTAATCAGTATACCTAGGAGGTGTTATCTTATTTAGGGATTGCCCCATCATAGTTGCATCCGAACCTGTATTCTTTGCTGAATAGCATATTCATCATCTTCATGGAGCACCTTTTCTGGCCCCCGACTCCAAAGGAAGTTAGATTCTTGATCAATGTAAAGAGTCGAGGAGATAATCCCTCTTTCACATTCTTATAGGGAGCCAGAAACTGTCAAATTGTGATTGGAACTTAGAACAAAGTTAGCTACTTCAAAACCGAGTGGTTCTACGGTCGATGCCCACCAGGATCCGTTAGACGGTGGCTAGATAGGCGTAAGTGTTTCAATTCCTCTGGCGATTAATCAGTTAATCCCCATTGATATTGAGCTCAATGTTATTTCCTCTTTACAGCTTCAATTCACCGACTCAAAGGCGATCAATTTAGGGAAATCGTCGGGATCCTTTAGGAGGTACCGGGCAAGTTTAGAGAGATCGAAGCGGTGCTTACGAATGAAAATTCGAGGGCCTTTGGACTGATTGACGGAGATTAGAGCATAGGGCTTGAAGGATCTCTCATGGCAGCTCCAGCATGACAAGTTAGTCGAAGAGCATCTGGAATTATAATCGCTGAGCGGGGTGGCAAAGAGGGTACGCCCACCAAAGACGAACCCATAGTCGGGCCTTCAGATAGCCTCGACATTCAGAAAAGATAAGTAAAGGCAAGGTGGTTGCTCGTAAACATCGTGTTAACGCTAAAATTTGAACGCTAACACCCCGGTGTATGAAGTGAGATTGTGAAAGCACCACCCGATAGCTCGGGAACAGATTATAAGCAGATAACAGTGAAAAAACAGTAAACAACAGCAATTTTATAGTGGTTCGGCTTAAGAGAGAGCCTACGTCCACTTTGAATATCTTTATTGACGATTTGATTACAAGTCAATGCAGTTACACTTTGATTACAACACACTTTGAGTTTCAAGTGACTTAGAACAAGTAGCCTAAACTTCAATGTCGATCCAAATCTTTGAACACATGTTAGACATGTTTGATTTCTTCGTGAAGTTCCTTGAAGGTGTTGAAGTAGTTCAGAATGCAGCAGAGTAACGGCGCTTGAAAATGAATGAGCCCAAAAGTCATTTTAAAGTTGGAAGTGGTCGTCTATTTATAGGCGTGATTCTGGGCATGATTCACCTTCCAAGTCTTAGGTCGTGGATGACCTAAGTTAGGTCGTAGGTCATAAGTTGGTAACGACCTAACGGACCTATCATATCTGTTTTATTTCGTCTTCGCCTTCTTAAGTCGTGAGCGACCTATCATAGGTCGTAGGTCGCGAGCAATGTCAGAATTACAGTAGCACGAGGTTGCACTCTAGTCTGGAACGGGTTAGCGGGTTATAGGTCGGTGACGGTCTATGGTAAGACGTAGGTCGCGAGCGACCTACGTGGTATGGTTTGTGGCTTGATAGGATGCATCAAGTTTGACTGAGTAAGATGACAAGTGGTAGGTCGTGTGCGACCTAAGAAGAGAGGCAACCTAAGTATGTTGAATGGTCTGGTGTTGCGACCTAAGTTAACACGACCTATAGCTTAGCTCATTAAACCATTAGGTCTCTAGGTTGTCTCCTTCTCTATCTGTTAAGTCGCCAAATGCTCGAACCGTTAGGTCGCTCGTCTTGTTGACTCGTTAGGTCGCTCTGGCCCTTAGTTCGCTAGAGCACTAGGTCGTTAGATCCCCTTAGGTCGCTGATACCATTAGGTCGTTATCTTTGTGAGTCGTTAAATCACGGCTCCCTGTAGGTCGTAGGTCGCTGCTGTAGTTAGGTCGCTAACGAAGAGGAGTTAACATTTGCCCCTCGAAGTATACGCCTAGGTCGTAGGTCGTGTGCTTCGATCTTCTTAACTCGTGCTCTGAAGAGTTGTTAGGTCGCAAGCGACCTATCGAGGAAACTAGGTCGTGTGTGCCGATTCGCATTTCACTCCTCCGGGGTATAAATAGCTTAGGTTGTTCCTCCTTCACCTCATCTATTTTAATATTCCATTCAGCCATTAACAGAACTTTGTGATTTCAAAAGCAAATTTGATTTTAATCATCCACCGATTCATCCCTGCTATCATATTGTGTAAGTGCACTTAATCTCTATCCATCCCATGATTACCATCAAACCACGAATTTCCATCCCAGAACAATTTTGTATGTCGTACTTCATCATTTTTTTTTCAAGTTATGGTCGATTTTGATCGCCATTAGTTGTGATTTTCGAAAGTACAACAATGAGTTGAATCCATGATGGATCAGAGATGCTTCGAATTGATTCCTGGATGATTCGGTGGTATGTAGGAATGATGAATTTCACGAAGTGGATGATGGATCTCTATGTGTAGTTAATAACAGGTTACTGGGTTAGTGGAGAAGAAGGTGATTGGTGAGGGAAGCGAGGTTTTTAGCTTGAGCAGGAGCTTGCTCAAGATCCTATTAGAACCGCCCCATGAACCTACGCGACCTATAGAACCTCACGACTTAGGACTCTCGCGACCTAGGACTTAGGTGAAAGCACGTTGCTTTGAACTGCTGGGTTAGTTAGGTTGCGGCCGACCTAGGCCTTAACAAATTTGCACATGAATTCCAAGCAGAACGACTTAACAAATCAACGACCTAACTTCTTTGCGGCATAGGCTTTAGGTCGCGGCCGAGCTAGGACTTGAACAAATCTGCATTGCTTTGAACCTCTTAACTTGCACAATGCGACCTAAAGAAGCTCTGACCTATACTAGGTCGTTGGACGACCTAGGCATATACTAGGTCGTTGGACGACCTAGGACTTGTAAAAAAGATTCTTAAAAAAAAATATGACTGAGTCGTTTGGACATGAATTTCGTTGTACTTCTTTGCAGATTATTTTAGCTTTTAAACCTGTCAACCTGTTAAATACAACATTTGCAGAAAAATGGGACGAATATACTGTCACTGACCGCCCACATCGAATGACAGATTAGTCGATAAAGAATAATCAACTTAAATGAACTGTGTGAGTGAAATGCTGTGAATCAACCGACTCAAATGAAGTGTTAAAGCAAAGCTAAAATTTTGTTTGAATTAACACTGCACTCGAGTTTTAAATTAACAAGTCCTGAAATCTCACAATCAATCAGTTGCCAATTAGTTTAATTTCAGTTATTTTGCTTGTTATTTTTATTAGTTTTGCACAACACTTCACGCTTTTAGGAAACGTGCACCTTCACATCTGAACATCCAGTTGCTTGTATAGAATGACGTCTCAACAAGAAGAGATGATAGAACACGTCGAAGGGGCACCTCCGATTGCTATTCCACTAGAGAACCCTCCGGAAAGAACTCCTACCCTTCTGAAACAGCGGGTGCTTAATCAATTATGCGTTCAATTTGGTATTGCCGAGGCAGAAGTTTTACTCCCTGGACCAAATGATTTTGCTGATAGACCACCTTCCGGTTTTGTTGCCATTAATCGCCAAATGTGCTTAAGTGGAGTAATTCCTCCTTTTAATGAATTTCTTCAACAAATCCTTCTTCGACTGACGATCTCTCCTTTCCAACTGCATCCCAATGGCTATGCCATTTTGATGGGATTGTGCGTTCTGTTTAGGAGAACTCTTGACCGTCTTCCGAGTTTTGAGGAAATCTGTTACTTGTGCACTTTTGCGAAGAACAAGGACCACCCTTCGATTGTACTTGTAAGAGGTGCGAGGAACTGTAAACTAATTTTGGATTTGCCGGAGAGTGCACATGGTTTTTTGAATCAATTCTTCTATATTCGTTGCCCTGCAGGATTTTACACAGACTGGAGAATAGGAAGTGAGATCTTTTTTCCCTTCTCTCTTCAATTTCATTTTAAGTTTTTCATGGTTCGTATTGCTAGATGCTGATTTCATTCCTTATTTTTACAGCACTTCCTCCTCCATCTAGAGATTCCAGTCATAAACCAGTCTTTGAGAGGCTAAGCATTGTGGCTGCTGAAGAGAGGAGCGCAAAATTTCTATTGACAGATGAACTTCTTCATCGGTTTGAGCTTTTACATTCTTCCCATTCTACTCAACTTCATGAAGTTCCGAATGAAGTTCCCGATTCTCCGATGAAAACTCCTGATGCCCCGGTCTCTATTAAAGAGCACATGCGGGGAGGAACCTCGATAGAAACTTCACTAGTAAAATGTTCCACTCCAAGGGATGATGCGGAGCCGTCTGAAAAGCCTGCACTTGCCCCCATAACTGAGGAAGAGGAGTCCCTTCCTCATACTGATAAGAACGTTGATCTTGGAGTTGATATTTTTGGGAGTTTAAGTGACATAATGGTCACTTCTCAAGAACTTTTTAGGGATGATGTTTCCAAAACTATCTCTTCTGTAATTGAGGCGACATCTTCTCTATAACAAACGTCAACCCCTTCTACTCAAGTTATCACTACCTCTACTCCACAGAGTGGTCTGTAACTTGATGCATGTAGCTTACACGTTACACAACACTTAGGATTTTTCAGCACTTCTACGCGTTCATCTTCTTATACTTTAAAGATTTCTAAATCTTATTATTTTTATTCCAGATTCTCCAATGGGGCGCAGCAGCTCATACTATGATGATTTCCAGCGCTACGGGAGGCGTAGCCAATATGATTATAGGCGTCACCTCCCCTCTTACAGAGAATCCGATGAAGAGAGGGCCATCAGGAAAGCAGACGAGAGACGAGCATATGAAGAACGTCATCGAAGAGAACAAGAAAGACATGACCCTCCCTACAGAGATGATGATACCCAAAAAAGAAAGACTCACGATGAGAGAGGTAAAGGTCACATGGACGATTCTTCTAGCAAGCGGGCTAAACTTACTGAAGAAACAATGCCGACAGCTTCTGAAAATGTTCCTGCTCAATCTCCTGCCCCCGTTCGTTCCGACATTCAAACAATCATCAACCGGCCCGCATACCAAGTTAGGCAAGGTCCTCCCACTCTTCAAAGTCGATTCCCTCAGTGGTGCCTGAGAGGGGTTCGATTTGATCTCGACTTGGTTCCTCTTGACAAATCGGCTATGCTGCGAAATCTTGATACTGTCAGGACCGATATTGAAAGAATGTCGAACTGGCAAAAACTTGTCGACGAGCTTCAGAGGGTTAACCGAGCCAATCTCGAGGCCATGCTCACAATGGAGAACGATAAGGCCGAGTGGCAGAAGACTCTCGAACAGCATGACGCCGAAATGAGAAATATTGCTTCGTATAATGAAAAGCTGGAAGCGGAAGTAGAAAAGCTGAAGGAAGAATTAGCTACTTCATCTACTTTCTATTCTCAAAAGGAGAGCATGCCTCAGCAACAAGTACGAGATGCGCATGCCAGTCAAAGGGCAGTCGAAGATAAGCTTACACACCAGGAGAAGGTCATAGAAGAATATCGCGCTGAAACTTTACAGCTGCGAGAACAGACCGACTCTCAAAGCTTGGAGATAGAGATGTTAAAAGCTCGACTTGCTATGGCCGAAAAGGAGCGTGACGAGGCTGTTGCTGGTAAACTTGCGGCCGAAGAGGCCCATCAAGCAACCAAAGCTGACATTGGCTCCACATTATTTGATTTTTATCTGCACAGCATTTTGGGGCGCGGCAGCCTTGCCTTTCTAGGCCCTAAGTACGAAATTACACTAGCTGAAGTTTGGGAGGCAGCACTCGATATGCTCGGTGGTAACTGGCTACGCTGAGTCAGCTCTTGAAGAGCATTATCTTGATGATGATGCCCGCACCGCTCTTGCCAAGGGAAAAGAGCAACTCGCCAGAGTGCGGGCCGGAATGGCGGAAGGGGAACGTTCTGAAAAAGAAATACCACCTACCACTTCTGAACGTCCTTTAGTTTCTTCTGAAGTTGACATCACAGGTTCCAGTGCTCATTCGCTGCCTCCGACAAGAACCGGGGTAATTACCCCTACTGATGATGAGGCTTTGGAGGATATCGGGGCTCAAAATTATGAGATTGAACTAACGAAGCAAACATCTTCAGGTAATTTTGACATTGTTCCGATTCAGGTGGATCGCCTTCTTGCTCCTCAAAAGTTTGATGAGCTTCTCGATTATTTCTTGAATCTCGACGAACCCATATCTCCCTTCTTTTGGGGAGATACTAATATTTTTAATTTCTCTTCTTCTGCAGTTGAAACACCAAGTGCTGTGCAGACTTTGCCTCCTCCGGTTATCCTTCCTCCGTCTCTTCAGGTGACTCCTCCTTCTGCTTCACAGCCCGGGTCACAAGAGGAGCAAATTGAGGCTCTTCATGGCTTGGATGACCCTATCGCTTCGCAAGAGCAGAAAGACGAGGGACTTGAAGGAGGCGAGATCTCTCTGGAACGGACCCCTTCTGATGACGTAGTTTTGTCCACTCTTGTTACTCCAGAGAGTGAGTCTTCTTCGAAGAGAAGAAAGAAGCACGGAACATCGAAGAGGAGGGGGAAGAAAATCATTGTTACTGAAGAGGAACCGGAAGTTGCACCGGTTGCACCTCCCTCTCCTTCTTCCCTTATGCCTATAGATAGACCTGGAAAACTAATCATTCGGCCGGGCAAAGGGTCCAAAGGTGGTAAGAAGAAGTGAAGAGTCGGGCTTCAGGCTTTTTGATTCCTTTTTTGTGTAATGGTCGGGTGTTGTGCAGGCACCGGCCCCTGCTTTTTTATTTTGAAACCTGTATCTGCAATTGAATAAAATGATCCTTTATTTGTACAGACTTTTGTTTGAATTTGAGAATGCATTTATTATTCATTTTTGCACAAGTTTATTTATGTGATATTGCGGTGAGCTTGTGGTATGTTGTTTGAGCGTACTTTACCGATGTAGCTATACCATTTTGTATGTAACTATACCATGTTGCCCCCATACCATAAGCTTGCTGCAATATTGTATACTTTGAGGGGACTTGCACTCTTATTTTCTGAAGAATAATTACTTCATTCTTGAAGAAAATTTTCGTAGAGTACAACTTCCTTCATATAAGTTTTTACGCTTCGTCCTTCGAAGAAATCACTCTTTTTTTTTTTGTTTATGTACGCATTTTGCCAAGTGAATTCTTCTATGTGGTGAAGCGGGCCTCTGAAGGGTACTTTAACTTTCTTCCTCTTTTTTTTATTTTTTTTTTATTTTTTTTTGAGGGAGGTTATTTTCTAGAATAGGTAAATCACTCTTCCTTTGAAAGTTAAAGTATGCCCTTGATGAGGATTTTTTTTTTTCAAAATAGAAATTTGTGCCTCTGAGGAGGAATTTTTCACGTTTCAACACTTGGAAGTTTTATTTCAATCTTGGTGAAACGTGTTCCCCCAAAGAGTTGTGCCTTTGAAGAAAGCCTTTTCACGTTTCAACACTTGGAAGTTTTATTTCAATCTCGGTGAAACGTGGGCTTCTGAAGAGGTCTTTCTTTTTAATTGTGTCCCCGGGAGGGGGTTGTACCTCTGAGGAGGGATTTTTCACGTTTCAACACTTGGAAGTTTTATTTCAATCTTGGTGAAACGTGTACCTCCAAAGAGTTGTGCCTTCGAAGTAAGCCTTTTCACGTTTCAACACTTGGAAGTTTTACTTCAATCTCGGTGAAACGTGGACTTCCAGGAAGGTCTTTATTTTGTTTTGCATTTCAACTTTGGTGAAGTGAAATTCCGAAGAGCGGCTGTTACACTTCAACTCCTGGTGAAATGTGCCTCCGAAGAGGTCTTTATTTTGTTTGCATTTCAACTCTGGTGAAGTGAAATTCTGAAGAGCGGTCGTAACACTTCAACTCCTGGTGAAATGGGCCTCCGAAGAGGGCTTTTATTTTGTTTGCATTTCAACTCTGGTGAAGTGAAATTCCAAAGAGCGGTCGTAACACTTCAACTCCTGGTGAAATGGGCCTCCGAAGAGGGCTTTTATTTTGTTTGCATTTCAACTCTGGTGAAGTGAAATTCCGAAGAGCGGTCGTTACACTTCAACTCCTGCTGAAATGTGCCTCAAAGAGGGTTTTCATCGCCTGGAAGTTACTCTCTCATGGTTGGAGGGTCATGACTGCTCCAATCTTTTTTATTGAGTAGAGAACTTTCTTTTTTGTGGCTTATGACCCATTAGAGGTCTTTATCCTCCGAAGAGTTGCGCCTCCGAAGAGGACTTGTGCTGCCGATGATGGCTTTGTTGTTCCCTTGTCCACTTGCTTATGCCTTTTCAGCGATCCTCTTTTTCTTTAAAATAACTTGCTTAATCCAAGGAAGTGTACTTCATCGTCAGGCAAGTTCGTGAGAACGAGCATCAGCTTCTTAATTGGATGTTTGTTTGTTCAAACGATCTCAATTTATTAGCAAAGGCCCGTTTCTGTCGAAATCATAGGCCGTTCAATTGAAGTACTTCCTATCTAGGATTTGAATTCGGAGCTTTTGTGACTTGAAATTTGGCGAGAATCACTTGGTCTTATTATGTGCAAGTTTCACTTCCATTGTCTGCAAAAATTTAAATCGACATTTCAGCAATACATTCTATGTACTTTTTATATCGAAAATAAAGCAAACATGTAATAATAATAAGGAACACAAGATTTATAGTGGTTCGGCCAGGAAATTGGGCCTACATCCACTTTACATTTTTTCATTATTTACTTGCATCAGTTTTACAATTGCCTTCAATTACAAGAATCATACATTCATAATTCTTTTTACAATATTTCAACAAAATTTTCAAGTAAAGTATGGACGCAAATGATTGCTGTTCCATGCCCTTGGAATTTGATCTCCTTCAACAGTAGTGAGTTTGAATGTGCCGTCAAGAAGCTTCTGACCTATGACATATGGTCCTTCCCAATTTGGCCCAAACACACCTGTCGCTGTCATAATTCTCTTCAGGACTAGGTCTCCAATCTCAAAGCTGCGTTGGCAAACTTTGGAATTGAAATGTCTGGCTATCCTTTGCTGATGAGCTGCAATTCTGAGATTAGCCTCATCTCTTTTTTCATCAAGGAGATCTAGCGCTTCAAGCTGTAGCTTTTCGTTTTCTGCTTGATTGAAATGGATTCTTCTATGTGAAGGGACCTCTATTTCTACCGGAATCATTGCCTCTGACCTGTATGCTAATGAAAACGGGGTGTGCCCAGTCGCAGTTTTGTGAGTGGTTCTGTATGCCCATAGTGCCAGTGGTAGCTTATCGACCCAACCACCTTTTGCTCTTTCAAGTTGCTTTTTGATGGTTGACTTAATAATTTTATTCACGGCTTCCACTTGCCCGTTTGCCTGCGGATGAGCCACTGCTGAGAAGCTTTTTCGGATTTTGAATCGCTTGCAAAAATCTTGGAATTCTTCACTTTCAAACTGAGTACCATTTTCTGTAATTATTTTTTGAGGCATACCGTATCTGCAAATGATTTTTTTAGTCACAAAACTTATCATCTTCTTTGAGGTGATAGTAGCCAGTGGTTCAGCTTCTGCCCACTTAGTAAAATAATCTACAGCAACAATGGCATATTTAATTCCAGATTTGGCAGTTGGTAATGGTCCTACAAGGTCTATCCCCCATATTGCAAACGGCCATGGACTGACCATCTGTGTGAGTTCAGTGGAAGGTGCTCTAGGAATTTTGGCGAATCTTTGGCATCTGTCACATTTTCGGGAATACTCTGCTGCATCTCGATTAATTTCTGGCCAAAAATATCTGTATCGGAGAATTTTCTTTGCTAATGTTTGGCCACCTGAATGATCACCACACTCTCCTCCGTGTACCTCTGCTAGGATTGCTTTGGACTCTTCCCTGGATACACAGAATCCCCGTCTGTATAATCGGCCATCCTGGATTATGTATCGAGAGGCTTTTCTCAGTAGCTTTTGTCGTTCTTTTGAGTTCCCTGGTAAGGATCCGTTGAGCAGATATTCTGTTATCGGAGTCATCCATGATTCTTGCTCTTGAGACATGCTCATGATCCAATCAATGTCCATCTCATCAATGCTAGGTGTCGACAGGACCTCCACTGGAGTTAACCCCAGAAATTGAGCTTCGCCTGTGCTAGAATACTTTGCGAGAGAATCTGCTTTCATGTTTTCTTCTCGAGGAATGTGACTTATCATGTAATGATCGAAATCACCCAGGAGTACCCAAGCCTTTGACAAGTAGGCGGGCAGATTCCCCCCTTTTGCTTGGAATTCCTTTTTGACTTGGCATACAATAAGCTGAGAATCACTGAATATCTGTAACGCTCGGATGTTTAATTCTTTAGCAATCCTTAAGCCAGCGATAAGGGCTTCGTATTCTGCTTCATTGTTTGTTGAAGGAAATTCCAATCTTAGCGCATAGCATAATGATCGGCCTTCAGGGGTCTCAAGTACAACTCCGGCTCCAGAACAGTAGTCGTTTCTCGCACCGTCAACATATAACTTCCATTGGATTGGGGAATCGTTGACCATCTCTTCCTCACTGTTACCCTTATCTGTGAATTCTGCGATGAAATCCGCTAAAGCTTGTCCATTGATTGCTTTTCGGGGATGATAAGTGATGTCATACTGACTGAGTTCAATATTCCACTTTAGAAGGCGACCCGAAGTCTCAGGGCGAAACAGGACTTGCTTTAAAGGTTGATCAGTGAGGACTCTGATAGGATGAGCTTGAAAATATTGCCTCAACTTCCTAAATGCAATTAGTAGGCAATAGGCGAGTTTTTCCAACTTAGAGTAATTCATCTCTGCCCCAGTGAGTCTTTTGCTGATATAGTAAACTGGATGTTGAATCCTCTTGTCTTCTCGTATCAGCGCTGCACTTAGAGCATGAGATGATACTGCCAAGTATATAAGAAGATCCTCGCCATCGCCAGGCCTAGAAAGTATTGGAGGCGTTTCCATATGGCGGATCAATTCATCAAAGGCTTTTTGGCATTCGGGACTCCAATCGAAGTTTTTCTTTCCTTTCTTTAGGGCGTCAAAGAATGGGATGCATTTATCTGTGGCTTTGGAAATGAACCGACTAAAGGCGGCGACCTTTCCATTGAGACTTTGCAATTCCTTCTTTGTTCTAGGAGCTTTGACTTCCTTTAATGCAGTAATTTGAGCTGGACTAGCCTCAATGCCCCTAGCGCTCACGATGAAACCTAAAAACTTGCTGGATTCCACTCCAAATGAACACTTTAAAGGATTGAGCTTCATTCTGTATTTTCGGAGGACTGCGAACATGTCTGCTAAGTGTTCTATGTGATCCACTGCTTTCTTAGACTTTACCAACATGTCATCGACGTAGACTTCCATAGTCTTGCCCAGTTGCGGTTTGAACATAGCATTAACAAGTCTTTGGTATGTTGCCCCTGCATTCTTCAGCCCGAAGGGCATAACTCTGTAGTAGTAAAGACCAACGTCGGTGATAAAGCTCGTGTCCTCCTGATCTGGCTCATGCATCATGATCTGGTTATATCCGGAGTAAGCATCCATAAAAGATAACAATTCGTGTCCCGCTGTTCCGTCTACCAGTTGGTCGATTCTGGGTAATGGGAAGCAGTCTTTGGCGCAGGCCTTGTTTAGATCTGAAAAATCGATGCATACTCTCCATTTTCCGTTGGCTTTCTTAACCAGCACGGGATTTGAAACCCAATTCGGATAGGTAGATTCTTTGATAAAATTATTCTCCATGAGCCGATCAACTTCTTCTTTTAATGCCGCCGACCTTTCTGGACCTTGAGTTCTCCTTTTCTGTTTCACAGGTGTAAATTGTGGATCAATATTTAGAGCGTGCACTGCAACTTCTGGGGATATTCCGCACATATCGGCATGAGTCCAAGCAAAAACATCCAGATTTGCCTTTAAAAAAGATATTAAGATATTCTGAATTGACGCATTAAGTTGTGAACCCACATTCAACACCTTGTTTGGGTCCTTTGGGTCAACAGGTATTGGTATTGTCGTTTCCACCGGTACCACTCTATTTTCCCCTGCACTGACTTTTCTAGGGTCTATCTCTTTCCTTGCTCCGCTGTGCTCGCCAGTGCAGGGTCTGCCCTGTAATTGCTACAAGGCTGGTTCTTTGATGCGGACTGGGGCTGCTGCATTCTTTCCCATTTCTCTTTTTCTGGTTTCTCGTAGCTCTGTTAGATAACATTCTCGCCCCGCATTTTGATCCCCTTTTATAACTCCCACTCCATTATCTGTGGGGAATTTAATGGTGAGGCACCACGGGGCCAAAACAATTTTGAATGCTGCGAGAGTTGGACGGCCAAGGAAAGCATTGTAAGCAGAAAATTCGTTGACAATCACAAAAGTTTGCTCGCGGACCACTTTTCTCTCTCCTTCTCCAAGTTCCACAAACAAATCAATGGTTCCTACCGGCTGCTTTGGCTCCCCAGTGAAACCAGCAATTTTCTGCGATGAGGCTTGCACATCAGCCATAGGGATCTTCATTTGGTCGAATGTTTTCTTGAAGAGGATATTGCAGGATGCGCCACAATCAATGAGAACTCTTCTGACAATAGCTGACCCGATACCAGCCGAGATGACTAGGGGATCCAAGGTAGGAGCTTCAATACCTGCGGAATCCCTAGCTTTGAACACAATATCATCATCAAAAGTTCTTTGTTGCTTCAAGGGCGTAGCACCTTCCAAAACGAATACATCTTCCTCGGTCGGTACATACTTTAAAGCTCGGGTATACCTTTCCATCTCACCCCAGCTTCTGCCTGCTGGGTGAGGTCCTCCTGTAATGACATTGATGATGGGCCTTCCAGATTCATGCTCTGCAGCCTTCTCACTCGTCCTGGGCTGATGAGTAGGAGTCTGTTGCCCCCGACTAGATGAAGCAGGATTGTTGCTATTCTTTTTCACAAATTGCTGCAGTTTGTTTTCCCTTAGCAACTCTTCAATCAGATTTTTCAACTGGTGGCATTCGTCGGTCTCGTGACCGGGTTGATTATGGAAGCGGCAGAACTTCCCACTCTGTATAGCCTTTTTCCCGGTCCTTAGAGGAGGAGGTTTAGGAAAGTCAACAGAATCTTTAGTGGCAAGGTAGATACGCTCCGGCGTATCTGATAAAGGAGTATATTCTGATGGCTTGAAGGATCGGGGCTTCTTCAGATTACTCTGCTTCTTCCCATTGTTATTTTCCCTTTTTTGCCCTACAGATTCATTCTTGCGTGGAGCAACAGTGTTATCTTCATCTTTTTCCAACACTGCCTTTACCGGTACGGGACGGCTTTCTAAGCGTATGAATTCATCTGCTTTTTTATAGAATTTTTCAAGGGAATTTGGTTCCTTCATGTTTAGCCATTTCCCAAATTCGCTCGACTTGTCAATACCCTTCATCAGATAAGTCAATATCATTCGCGGTTCTGCATTGTCCACCTCAGCTAGCGCTATATTAAAGCGGTTTAAGAAAGATCTGATAGTCTCTCCTGGATTCTGCTCCAAACTTGACAGTGACATGATATCCTTGGCTTTTGAGGCGTATAGTCTGAACTGCTCCTTGAATTTCCGGGTTAAGTCAGAAAACTGATCTATAGATCGGACTGGAAGTTTGGTGAACCAAAGCAGAGCTACACCTTCGAGATACACAGGAAAATATCGGCACTTTATTTCATCAGAGGCTCCGGCACCTGTCATGTGCCAATCATACTTGTATAAGAATTCGTTCGGATCACTTGTCCCCTTGTAAGCTGGAATGGTTGGAGGGACAAACTTCCTTGGTAATTCAGCCTTTAAGATTTTCTCAGTAAACGGAGTTTTACTTGGGGCGAAACCCCATTCTTTCTCGTCTTCAACCCTCTGCATACTCTCTTTCATAATTTGTCGGACCATTCCAGAAAGATACTCCTCATCATGTCGAGTTCTAGATCCACCAACCTCTGGAAGTGTTTGTTCAAAGGGGCTAGCAGCCCTTTCAGGAGCATTTCTTTCTTCAGCATCATGAATGTTGCCAGCAAAATTCCTTTCATTACCTGTCGGTTGACGGTTTGCCCCAAGCAAATCGTTCAACCTATTCATAATTAGGGCATTCTGGGCATTCTGAGCCTCGAATTGTGCATTTTGGGCATTTATCTGTTGGTTCAGCCCTAAGATTGCAGCATCCAGCTCTGCCTTTGTAACTCCAACAGCTGGAGTGGCTTGATTCGATATAGGGGAAGCGGAGGTTCCCTCTTGAATATTCCCAGATCTGACAGATCTACTTTTCCTTCCAGGAGCCATAATCTCGGATAGACTTCTGGTTTTCAAGGAAATTCTCTCTACAAACCTCTGTGAAGCAATGATGATAACTCGCCTGAGTTCGATTTCTCAGTGAAAGCACCAAAAATGTTAACGTTAAAATTTGAACGCTAACACCCCGGTGTATGAAGTGAGATTGTGAAAGCACCACCCGATAGCTCGGGAACAGATTATAAGCGATAGTAGTGAAAAAACAGTAAACAACAGCAATTTTATAGTGGTTCGGCTTAAGAGATAGCCTACGTCCACTTTGAATATCTTTATTGACGATTTGATTACAAGTCAATGCAGTTACACTTTGATTACAACACACTTTGAGTTTCAAGTGACTTAGAACAAATAGCCTAAACTTCAATGTCGATCCAAATCTTTGAACACATGTTTGACATGTTTGATTTCTTCGTGAAGTTCCTTGAAGGTGTTGAAGTAGTTCAGAATGCAGCAGAGTAACGGCGCTTGAAATGAATGAGCCAAAAGTCCTTTGCTAGTTGGAACTAGGGTCGTATTTATAGGCATTTTTCGGAGTTAGGTCGTAGGTCGTGACCGACCTAAGTTAGGTCGTAGGTCGTGACTGACCTAAGATGCACTGTCTTCTCTTTCACAAGAACACGCATGCTGATTTGCACAAGTTCTATGTCGTGAGCGACCTTACTAGTAGAGGCATAGAAAAGGCGGCCTTCTAATGCAATGTCCTTAGGTCGTGAGCGACCTATCTTAGGTCATGAGAGTTCTATAGGTCGCAGAATTCCATAGGTCGCAGCTTCCCTTAGGTCGCAGAGTTCTGTAGGTCGCAGCTTCCCTTAGGTCGTAGCTACTTTTAGGTCACTTGATAAGTTAAGTCGCTAGGCCGCTCCATCTCTTAGGTCGCTAATGACTGAAGGTACTAGGTCGCATAAAGACTTTAGGTCGCTAAATCCTTTGTCTCGTTAGGTCGCTTGCTTGCTTATCTGGTTAGGTCGTGAACTAGACCATTGAGTCTGATAGGTCGCCTACCAATTGAGCCGTTAGGTTGCGATTTTCTATAGGTCGCTAGGCCATTCCTGTAGTTAGGTCGCTCCATACCTTTAGGTTGTAAGGTTGCTCTGGCTCATAGGTCGCTAAGTCGCTGAAGCTTTAGGTCGCTAAAGCTTTCGGTCGCTAGGTCGCATAAACTTTAGGTTGCTACGTCGCATTATCCTTTAGGTCGCTAGGTCTCTTAGGTCGTTGGTCTAGTTAGGTCGTTGGTCTAGTTAGGTCGCTCCACATTTTCCAGTTTCCAACGAAGAGGAGTTAACACTATCCATACGTAATATCAATCTGATCATTTGCTCAATCACATAAATTTCTCTTCCAAACTAGTATCGGTCAATCGACTTCTCTGGTGCGGACTCCGATAAGGTTCCTTGATCAGAAACTTCCGTTCTCTTTACATAGCCATACTCTATGATAGAAAACTTTAGAATCATATCAAAAATCTGTATCTAATGTTCATTGCCAAGAATCGAGTGAAAAATCCTTGTTTTTATCGATGTAAATCACCTTAAATTCATGTACTCGAACCTGAATAAAAAACACATGTGAATAAAATGATCTACGTACAACTTGCGTATTTATTATATTGATTTGTTAACTACACTAATTAATTTTCATTTCTCAATCATCTTTATTTACACTGTTATTCTATTATTAAATTACATTTTTTTTCTTATAGTGTTAACGCCTAAATTTGAACGCTAACACCCCGGTGTGTAGATGACTGTTGTGAAAGCACCACCCGTGAATACGGGAACAAGATACAAGTAAAGAGATTGCAGAAAAGCAGTAAAAACACAAGTTTTATAGTGGTTCGGCCCAAAATCAGGCCTACGTCCACTTAGATTCTCTTTATTGCTGATATGAGTACAATTTATATCACTTTCTTCAATTACAATTAACTTCAGACAAATAGCTCAAACTCCCATGAAGAATAATCTTTCGAATTCATCTTGAATGATTGTGATTCTTCTTTGAAGTGTGTAGTAGCGTCCTTGGAGTTTGGAGTGCTCGGAGTGTTGCTTGAGTTGAGAAAATGGCAGAGTGACGGTGCTTCGAGAATTAGCCCAAAAGGTCCTTTGAATGTTGGTGATGGTCGTGTATTTATAGAGGTTCTCGGTGTTGAGTTATAGGTAGTAGCCGGGTCAAACTGGGTCGTGAGTTGGTGCCGAGCTAGGCTAGGTCGTAGGTCGCCCCCCTTCTCTTATGCATGGTCTTCAGTTTAAGTTGACGTCATGTGCTAAGTCCTAGGTCGTTACCGAGATAATGTGTTACGTGTTAAACTCCTGCGCAACTTCACTCCTCAAATCCATAGATCGGTCACGACTCATCATGAGTCATAAGCCGGCCACGGTTTAGATTGGATGAGTTTGTGCCTGATAGTTAAGTCGGCTAGCATCTTGGATAGTTAAATCGGTAAATAGGTTAAGTCGGTGGGCTTTTATAAATTTTTAGATCGGGTCCTTCTAAGGCACTAGATCGGTAGCTGCCTTAGGTCGTAAACCTTGTAAAGTACTAGGTCGGCTTCCATACTAGGTCGGAACTCTCCTTAGGTCGGCATAGCCTCGTTAGACCGGCATCCCTTCATGCCTTAGATCGGTATCATTTGGGTTAGCATGCTTCATAAGGTTAAACAGTTAAGTCGTCATCCCTTCAAGCCTTAGGTCGGTGTCCTTGTAATTCCCCTTAGGTCGGTAACCCTATTAGGCAGTTAGGTCGGCAACCATGTTAAGTCGGACCCTTTGTTATCTCTTAAGTCGTTAGGCCAGTCTCTTCTGAGGCACTAAGTCGGCACCCGTGATAAGGCATTGGGTCAGTACGATTCTTAACCAGTTAGGTTGGCATCGAATTAAGTCCTGAGCTCTTAGATCGGCAAACCCTTTGGGTTGTTAGGTCGGCATAGCCTTAGGTCGGCAACTCCTCTGGGTCGTAACTTTCGGCCGAGGCAGAGTTAACATTTGCCCCTCGAAGTACACGCCTATTGGTTAGGTCGTGTGCTTCGATATTCTTTAACTCGTCCTCCACCAAGTCGGTAAGTATTTAGACCGTACGCAATCCAACAGTTCTCCCCAATGTAAGGTATAAAACATCCATCCTCTTCTTTCTTTTCATCACTTACTCCTTTGCTCGATTTCGCCATTAAAATTTTCTCAAGCTCTTACAAGCGACCTCATTCCAGTCGATCACCGATAATCACTACTATCCATTGCGTAAGTGAATCCGTCCCCTTCTCGATCATAGGTTGCTGTCGGTTCATGAATTCTGTCATTTGAATACGAATCGTTTCTTTGTGCAACGTTCCATCACGAATCCCACTATACCTGTAGTCGATGGAGTTTAGGTTACTCGATTTTGGCTTCAGATGATCGTTGAGATGATGAAGATGGTTTATCACTCAGGTTCAATGATCTCTGAAGGCAGAGCAATGGATTTATGCAATTTGGAGCTGTTTTATTGGGTGACCCGATAGCTTGAATGAAGGCTGCTGTTGATTGAATGACTATCGGGTTAATGGGTTGAAACCGAAAGAGATGTTTGACTCGGAAGTGGCTCAGTGAATTTGGGTGGCCTAACTTTTGACCGATCTGACCTTGAAATGGCCTTAAGTTGTGGTTGAGATAATATTTGAAAGAAACTCGCCGATCTGAACAAGGCTTGGACCGTGGCCGAGTTAAAACTTGGGGAAATTTCGGCCTCTTGAACTGGAACGTGCCTTCTTATTTTTCCCCTTGCGACCTAGGGAAACAAGTCGCCAAGCTGAACCACCTAGACTTTGACCCGTTACCGACTTAGTCTTATCTCGCATGAGACTTTTGACCCGTAGCCGAGTTAATCTTATCTCGCATGAGACTTTTGACCCGTAGCCGAGTTAATCTTATCTCGCATGAGACTTTTGACCCGTAGCTGAGTTAATACTTAGGCTCTGGACGTATTGACATTTAGGAGCATAGGCCTTCTTTAAGTATTCTGACCCGGACTACCGAACTAAATTGCCTTTATTTTGAACATCTTGAACTGCCCCAACTTAAAATTTGTTTGAGTCTCAATGTATTATCTCACAGATCGTATTAACTTATAAGCTGCTAACCTGCTGAAAATAACAGACAAACAAAGAAAACCAAGGCGCACATACTGCCATTGACTGCCCATATCAAATGACAGATTAGTCAAGACAAGATAAGAGACATGAAATGTTGTGAATTAACTGACTAAAGTAAAATATTAATGCAAAGTATCAACAATTTGAAATGATTTGTTTTCATCCACATTGTATTTGCATAATCAAACTCAAAACAAAGATTCCTGGTCTTTATAACTAACAAATGTTTGCTAGGTCTTATTCTAGTTGCCTTTGCTTATTGTTTGATTGATACTTGTACAACACTTCACACACTTTAGGAAACGTGCACCTTCATGTTTGAATATCCAGTTGTTTGTGTAGAATGACTTCTCATCAACAAGAAGAAATGGTTGCTCAAGAGGAAGAGACTTTCCCGGTGGCTGTTCCCATAGAGAATCCTCCGGAGAGAACTTCAACCATTCTAACCCCAAGAATGTTTATTCAGATACGCACTCAATTCGGCTTTGCTGAAAGTGATGTCTTATTGCCCGGGCCAAGCGACACTGCCGATAATCCTCCTTACGGTTTTGTTGCAGCCAATCGCCAAATGTGCTTAAGTGGGGCAATTCCCCCTTTCAATGACTTCCTTCGAACTCTTCTTCTCCGGTTGACGATCTCTCCTTTTCAACTTCATCCTAATGGTTATGCCATCTTGATGGGGTTATGTGTTTTGTTTAGAAGAACTCTTGATCGCCTACCGAGTTTTGAAGAAATTCGTTATTTGTGCTCATTTACAAAGAGTAAAGATCATCCTTCACTCATTATTGTGAGAAGTGCCAGAAACCGCAAGCTCCTTTCCGATCTCACTGAAAGTGTTCATGGATTTTTGAACCAGTTTTTCTTTGCTCGCTGCCCTCCAGGTTTTTATGCCATCTGGAGAATAGGAAGTAAGACTAGTGTTTCCATTTTTTCGTTTTTGAAACTTTTTCCGAGATCCGAACTTTCAGTTGCTAACTTCATTCTTTGCTCTTTTCAGCACTTCCTCTCCCTTCTAGAGATCCGATTCATAAACAAGTTTTCGAGAGGTTGAGTGCCGTGGCTGCGGAAGAAAGGAGCATAAAATTTCTGCTGAAGGATGAATTTTTACACCAATACGGGCTTCTACACGCTTCTCGTTCTACGCATGCCCATGAAGTTCCAACAGAAGTTCCCGATTCTCCGACGAAAACTCCTGACGCCCCGGTTACTGTCGAACAACTCGCATCAAAAGAGTCTAATATTGAAGCTTCATTGGTGAAGTGTTCCACTTCTACCGACATTATGGGGTCATCCAGTAAGACGGTGCTTGCCCCGATCGAGGAAGAAGAAGAACCTTCACAGCCTCTCGGGGGATTAGCTGATGTAGGAATTGAGAAAACAAGTCCCACCAAGCATGATGGTGACGATGTTTATGAGGGGTTGAGCGACATAATAGTGACTTCGCAGGAGCTTTTTAGAGATGACGTATCTAAAACTATCTCTCCTGTAATTGAGGCGACGTCTCTTCTTCGACAAACGCCAACACAAACATCAACTCCTCATACCCAAGCTATCATCACCTCTACACCAAAGAGTGGTTTGTAGCTTAATGCGTGTAGCTTGCACATCACACAACACTTAGGATTTTTTGGCATTTGTTCACATTTAACTTCTTTTCTCTGGAAGTTTTTAAGACTTGTTATTTTTGCCTTTCAGATTCCTCTATGGGGCGCAGCGGCAGCGGTTCTTATTACAAAGACTTTCGACGCTATGGAGGGCGTGGCAGCTATGATTACAAGCAATACTATACCGATTCCAGAGAGACCAATGAGCAGAGAGCTGCGCGAAAAGCTGAAGAGAGGAGAAAGTATGAAGAACGCCACGAGGGAGCAGGCACGCGATACGAATCCTTCCCAAGGGGTGATGATTCCCATAAACGTAAAACGCATGATGATAGGGGGAAGAGCCATATTGAGGATTCGAGAAAGCGGACCAAACTTGGCGAGGAACACGCGCCTGTGACATCTGAGAGACCTGGCGCCTCAGTTTCTACTGACATCCCTTCCAAATCTCCTGCTCTTGAAGGAAGTGCCATTCAAACACTCCTCAACAGGCCTTCATACCATGTTGAAAGGGGGCCCCCGACTTTGCAGAGCCGATTCCCGAACTGGTGTTTGAGGGGGGTACGCTTCGACCTTGATTTGGTCCCCATCGACAAAGAAGCCATGTACAGAAATCTCGATGCTGTCAGGCTTGATATTGACAGAATGTCTGGATGGCAAAAGCTTGTTGATGAACTTCAAAGAGTTAATCGGGCTAACATCGAAGCAATGCTGACCATGGAAAATGATAAATCAGAATGGCAGAAGATTCTTGATCAACACAACGTTGAGATGAAGGAGATAGCCGAATACAATGAAAAACTCGAAGCCGAAGTAAAGCAGCTCAAAGATGATCTTGCCTCTTCTACTAATACTTACACCCAAAGAGAAGAGGTATTGCAAAAACAAGTGCGAGATGCGCACGCCAGCCAGAGGGACGCCGAAGCTAAAGCTGAAAGGCTAGAGCAAGCTGTAGAGAACCACCGCACTGATGTCACCCAGTTGCAGAATAAACTGAGCGCCCGGGACATGGAGATTGAAGCGCTAAAAGCCCAACTTGCTCAGACCGAAAAAGATCGAGATGAGGCCATGGCTGGTAAGATTGCAGCCGAAGAAACTGTTCAGACCATGGAAACCGACATCAATTCGACTTTATTCGATTTTTATGTACACTGTGTCTTGGGACGCGGCAGCCTCTCTTTTCTTGGTCCTAAATATGAAATCACCCTGGCCGAGGTGTGGGAAGCTGCTCTTAGCATGTTTAAAGACGCCGGGTATGGCGATGAAGATTTTGAGGCGCGTTACCTGGATGAGGAAGCTCGCGCTGCTCTTGTGAAGGGGCAAGAACAACTTGCCAGGATGAGAGCTGGAATGGCGGAAGAGGAACATTCTGGAAAGGAATTACCACTTACTCCCTCTGTCCAACCTCCAGTTTCTCCCGTGGTTGACATCACGGGTTCTAGCTCCTACACTCCGCCTGCGACTAAGATAGTAACTGAAACTACAAGTGCACAAGGCGGGGATGAAGGCGGTGAAAGCAACGAAGCGCAGCGATATGAAATCAGCATCAGAGATCCAACTGCCCCAGGTAAACTTGACACCGGACCAGTCCAAGTGGTGAACTGCTCGTTTGCTCCTTGTGAACTTGACGATCTTCTTGATTATTTTTCGAATGTCAATGAATTCCCGACCTTTGATTATTCTTCAAATGTCAATGAATTCCCGACTTTTGACGAGCCGTCATCCCCTCTCTTTTCGAAAGATACTGATATTTTAAGTTTTTTCTCCTTTGTAGTGAAAGCACCGAGCCAAACTCAAGCTTCTTCTCCCCTGGTTATCCTTCCTCCATCTCTTCAAGTGGCGCCTCCTTCTGCCTCGCAACCGCCACTGAAGAGGAGCCGGAAGTTGAACCGGTTACACCTGCCTCTCCTACTTCCCTTATACCCACTGGCCGACCTGAAAAGCTGGTTATTCGACCGAGTAAAGGGTCCAAAGGAGGGAAGAAGAAGTGAAGATTTTAGCTTTTTGCCTTTTGTATGAACTGGCCGAGAGTTGTGCGGGTACCGGCCCCCGCTTTTATTTTGAAACCTGTATCTGCATTATAGTTGAATAAAATGATTCTTTGTTTGTACAAACTTCTGTTTGAATTTGAGAATGCATTTACTATTTATTTTTGCACAAGTTTGTTTATATAGTATTGCAGCGGGCTTATGGTATGTTACTTGAGTATTACTTTACCGAGGCAGCTATACTACTATACCATGTTGCCCCCATACCTTAAGCTTGTTGCAATATTTTATACTTCGAGGGGACTTGCACTCTTATTTGTTAAAGAATAATTATTTTATTTTTTAAAGAAAATTTTTATTGAGTACAACTCCCTTCGTATAAGTTTTTACGCTTTGTCGTTCGAAGAAATCACTTTTCTCTTTTGCTTATGTGCATATTTTACCAAGTGAATTCCTCTATGTGGTAAAGCGGACCTCTGAAGGGTACTTTAACTTCTTTTCTTTTTACAATCATTTTCCATTTGAAAGTTAAAGTACGCTTTTTGATGAGGAATTTTTTTATACAGAATTGTACCTCTGAGGAGGGATTTTTCACGTTTCAACACTTGGAAGTTTTATTTCAATCTCGGTGAAACGTGTACCCCCAAAGAGTTGTGCCTTCGAAGAAAGCCTTCTCACGTTTCAACACTTGGAAGTTTTATTTCAATCTTGGTGAAACGTGTGCTTCCAAAGAGGTCATCTTTTTTTTTTTTTTTTTTTTTTTTTAATTGTGTCCCCGGGAGGGGGTCGTACCTCTAAGGAGGGATTTTTTTACGTTTCAACACTTGGAAGTTTTATTTCAATCTCGGTGAAACGTGTACCCCCAAAGAGTTGTGCCTTCGACGAAAGCCTTTTCACGTTTCAACACTTGGAAGTTTTATTTCAATCTCGGTGAAACGTGTGCTTTCAAGAAGGTCTTTGTTTTTGCGTTTCAACTTTGGTAAAGTGAAATCCCGAAGAGCGGTTGTTACACTTCAACTCCTGGCGAAATGTGCCTCCGAAGAGGGCTTTTATTTTGTTTACATTTCAACTCTGGTGAAGCGAAATTCCGAAGAGCGGTCACAACACTTCAACTCCTGGTGAGATGGGCCTCCGAAGAGGGCTTTTATTTTGTTTGCATTTCAACTCGGGTGAAGTGAAATCCCGAAGAGCGGTCACAACACTTCAACTCCTGGTGAAATGGGCCTCCGAAGAGGGCTTTTATTTTGTTTGCATTTCAACTCGGGTGAAGTGAAATCCCGAAGAGCGGTTATAACACTTCAACTCCTGGTGAAATGTGCCTCAGAGAGGGTTTTCATCGCCTGGAAGTTACTCTCTCATGGTTGGAGGGTCATGACTCCTCCAATCTTTTTTGCTGAGTAGAGAACTTTCTTTTTTTGTGGCGTGTGACCCATTAGAGATCTTTTATCCTCCGAAGAGTTGCGCCTCCGAAGAGGACTTGTGCCGCTGATGGTAGCTTTGGTTGTTCCTCTGTTCACTTGCTTATGCCTTTTCAGCGATCCTCTTTTTTTCACAAGTGGCTTGTTTAATCCAAGGAAGTGTACTTCATTGCCAGGCAAGTTCGTGAGAACGGGCACTAGCTTCCTAATTGGATGTTTGTTTGTTCAAACAATCTCAATTTATCAGCAAGGGCTCATTTCTATCGAAATCATTAGCCGTTCAATTGAAGTATTTCCTATCTAGGATTTGAATTCGGGGTCTTTGTGACTTGAAATTTGTTTGTTGAATGATGGTGAGAATCGCTCGGTCTTATTATGCGCGAGTTTTATTTCCATTGTCTGCAAAAATTTAAATCGACATTTTAGCAATACATTTTATGTATTTTTATATCGAAAACAAAGCAAACATATAATGATAATAAGGAACACAAGATTTATAGTGGTTCGGCCATGAAATTGGGCCTACATCCACTTTATATTCTTTCATTATTTACTTGCATCAGTTTCACAATTGCTTTCAATTACAAGAATCATACATTCATAATTCTTTTTACAATTTTTCAACAAAATTTTCAAGTAAAGTATGGACGCAAGTGGTTGCTGTTCCATGCCCTTGGAATTTGATCTCCATCAACGGTGGTGAGCTTGAATGTGCCGTCAAGAAGCTTCTGACCTATTACATATGGTCCTTCCCAATTTGGCCCAAACACACCTGTCGCGGTCATAATTCTTTTCAGGACTAGATCTCCAATTTCAAAGCTGCGTTGACGAACTTTGGAATTGAAATGTCTGGCTATCCTTTGCTGATGAGCTGCAACTCTGAGGTTAGCTTCATCTCTTTTTTCATCAAGGAGATCCAGCGCTTCAAGTTGCAACTTTTCATTTTCTGCTTGATTGAAATGAATTCTTCTGTGTGAAGGGACCTCTGTTTCAACCGGGATCATTGCTTCCGATCCGTATGCTAACGAAAAAGGAGTATGCCCAGTTGCAGTTTTGTGAGTAGTTCTGTATGCCCATAGTGCAAGTGGTAGTTTATCGACCCAACCACCTTTTGCTCTTTCGAGTTGCTTTTTGATGGTTGATTTGATGATCTTGTTCACTGCTTCCACTTGCCCGTTTGCCTGCGGATGAGCTACTGCCGAAAAGCTTTTCTGGATTTTGAATCGTTTGCAAAAATCCTGGAATTCCTCGCTTTCAAACTGAGTACCATTGTCTGTGATTATTTTCTGAGGCACACCGTATCTGCAAATGATATTCTTGGTCACAAAGCTTATCATTTTCTTAGAAGTGATAGTAGCCAATGGTTCAGCTTCAGCCCACTTAGTAAAATAATCAACTGCAACAATAGCGTATTTAATCCCTGATTTAGCAGTTGGTAGCGGCCCAATGAGATCCATTCCCCAAATTGCGAATGGCCATGGACTGACCATCTGTGTGAGTTCGGTAGAAGGTGCTCTAGGAATTTTGGCATATCTTTGGCACTTGTCACATTTTCGGGAGTAATCTGCAGCATCCCGATTAATTTCTGGCCAAAAATATCCGTATCGGAGAATTTTCTTTGCTAGTGTTTGACCACCTGAATGATCACCGCATTCTCCTCCATGCACTTCAGCTAGGATTGTTTTGGACTCTTCCCGGGATACACATCGAAGCAATGGCATTGAGAATCCCCGTCTGTACAATCGACCATCCTGAATTACATAGCGAGAGGCCTTCCTTAGAAGCTTTCGTCTTTCTATCGAGTTTTCTGGCAGAGAACCCCTGAGTAGGTAATCCAGTATTGGAGTCATCCATGACTCTTGTTCTTGAGATACATTCATAATCCAGTCTATATCCATCTCGTCTATACTTGGCGCTGAAAGGACTTCTACAGGGACCAATCCCAATAGTTGAGCTTCACCAGAACTTGAATACTTTGCGAGGGAATCTGCCTTCATATTCTCTTCCCGAGGAATGTGGCTTATTGAATAGTGATCGAGTTCATATAGGAGTTCCCAAGCCTTTGACAAGTAGGAAGGCAGGTTTCCACCTTTCGCTTGAAATTCCTTCTTGACTTGGCATACAATAAGCTGAGAATCACTGAAAATTTGTAATGCTCGAATGTTTAGCTCTTTAGCGATTTTCAGACCTGCAATAAGAGCTTCATATTCTGCTTCATTGTTTGTTGAAGGAAATTCCAGTCTTAGTGCATAACATAATAATCGACCTTCAGGAGTTTCAAGTATCACTCCGGCTCCTGAACAGTAGTCATTTCTTGCGCCATCAACATACATCTTCCACTGGATTGGAGAATCATTGATCGCTTTTTCCTCACCATTATCTTTCTCTGTGAATTCTGCAATGAAATCAGCTAAAGCTTGTCCGTTGATTGCTTTTCGGGGGTGATAGGTAATGTCATATTGACTAAGTTCAATGTTCCATTTTAGAAGACGACCCGAAGTTTCAGGGCGAAACAGGACTTGCTTCAGAGGTTGATCAGTGAGTACTTTGATAGGATGAGCTTGGAAATATTGCCTCAGTTTCCTCGATGCAACTAGTAGGCAATAGGCGAGTTTTTCCAACTTGGAGTAATTCAGCTCTGCCCCAGTGAGTCTTTTGCTGATATAGTAAACTGGATGTTGAATCCTTTTGTCTTCCCGTATCAGCGCTGCACTTAGAGCATCAGATGATACTGCCAAGTATATAAGAAGATCCTCACCATTGCCTGGCCTAGAAAGTATCGGAGGCGTTTCCATATGACGGATCAACTCTTCAAAGGCTTTTTGGCATTCGGGAGTCCATTCAAAGTTCTTCTTTCCTTTTTTCAGGGCATCGAAGAATGGGATGCATTTATCAGTAGCTTTGGAAATGAACCGACTCAGGGCGGCGATCTTTCCGTTGAGACTCTGCAATTCCTTCTTTGTTCTAGGAGCTTTGACTTCTTTCAAGGCAGTAATTTGAGCTGGGCTAGCCTATATGCTCCTAGCACTGACAATAAAACCTAAGAACTTTCCGGATTCGACCCCAAATGTACATTTCAGAGGGTTAAGTTTCATTCTGTATTTCCGGAGGACTGCGAACATTTCTGCTAAGTGTTCAATGTGATCCACTGCTTTCCTGGACTTCACTAACATGTCGTCGACGTAGACTTCCATAGTTTTGCCCAATTGCGGTTTGAACATAGCATTAACAAGTCTTTGGTAGGTTGCCCCTGCGTTTTTCAATCCGACGGGCATAACTCTGTAGCAATAAAGTCCAACACCTGTGATAAAGCTTGTATCCTCCTGGTCTGGCTCATGCATCATGATTTGGTTATAACCGGAGTAGGCATCCATGAAGGATAACAATTCATGTCCCGCAGTTCCGTCTACCAGTTGATCGATCCTGGGTAATGGGAAGCAATCTTTGGGGCAAGCCTTGTTTAGATCAGAAAAATCGATGCACACTCTCCATTTTCCATTAGCTTTCTTGACCAACACAGGATTCGAAACCCAATTCGGATATGTAGATTCTCTGATGAAGTTATTTTCCATGAGTCGATCAACTTCTTCTTTTAATGCTGCTGACCTTTCTGGACCTTGGGTTCTCCTTTTCTGTTTAACTGGCGTAAATTTTGGATCAATATTCAGAGCGTGTACTGCAACTTCTGGAGATATCCCACACATATCGGCATGAGTCCAAGCAAAGACATCCAGATTTGCCTTCAGGAAAGATATCAAGATGTTCTGAATTGACACATTAAGCTGTGAACCCACATTCAACACCTTATTTGGATCTTTTGGGTCAACAGGTACTGGAACTGTCGTTTCCACCGGTACTACTCTATTCTCCCCTGTACTGGCTTTTCTGGGATCCATTTCTTTCCGTGCCCCGCTGTGCTCGCCAGTGCAGGGTCCGCTCTGTAATTGCTACAAGGCTGGTTCCTTGATGCGGACTGGGGTTGCCGCACCCTTTCCCATTTCTCTTTTTCTTGACTCTCGCAGCTCTGTCAAATAGCACTCTCGCGCAGCATTCTGATCCCCTTTTATAACTCCTACTCCATTGTCAGTAGGGAATTTAATAGTGAGGCACCACGGGGCTAGGATAGCTTTGAATGCTGCGAGTGTTGGACGGCCAAGAAAAGCATTATAGGCAGAAAACTCATCGACAATCACAAATGTTTGCTTTCGGACCACTTTCCTTTCTCCTTCCCCAAGTTCTACAAACAAATCGATGGTTCCTACTGGTTGCTTTGGCTCCCCAGTGAAGCCCACGATTTTCTGTGATGAGGCTTGCACATCGATCATAGGGATTTTCATCTGGTCAAATGTCTTTTTGAAGAGGATATTACATGATGCTCCGCAGTCAATGAGGACTCTTCTGACAATGGCTGGTCCAATACCAGCCGAGATGACCAAGGGATCTAAAGTAGGAGCTTCAATACCTGTAGAATCTCTGGCTCTGAAAATAATATCATCACTGAAAGTTTTTTGTTGTTTAAGGGGCGTAGCGTCTTCTAGAACAAAGACGTTTTCTTCGGCTGGAGCATATTTCAAAGCCCTGGAATATCTCTCCATCTCACCCCAACTCTTGCCAGCTGGGTGAGGTCCTCCGGAAATGACATTGATAACGGGCCTTCCAGATTCATGCCCCGTAGCTTTCTCACCTGCCCCAGGCTGATGAACAGGAGCCCGCTGCCCCTGACTCGATGATGCAGGATTGTTGCTATTCTTTTTCACAAATTGCTGCAACTTGTTTTCTCTTAGCAACTCTTCAATCAGATTCTTCAGCTGGCGGCATTCATCAGTTTCATGACCTGGTTGATTGTGGAAGCGGCAAAATTTCCCACTTTGTATGGCTTTTCTCCCAGTTCTCAAAGGGATAGGTTTAGGGAAATCGACGGAATCTTTGGTGGCAAGGTAGATGTGCTCCGGCGTATGTGATAATGGAGTATATTCTGATGGCTTGAAGGACCGGGGCTTTTTCAGATTACCCTGTTTCTTTCCATTATTATTCTCCCTTTTCTGCCCCACCGACTCATTCTTGCGTGGAGCGACAGTATTGTCTTCAGCTTTTTCCAACACTGCCTTTACTGGCAAAGGACGACTTTCCAAGCGAATGAATTCGTCCGCTTTTTTGTAGAACTTCTCGAGAGAGGTTGGCTCCTTCATATTTAACCATTTCCCACATTCGCTTGACTTATCAATAGCCCTCATCAGATAAGTCAATATCATTCGTGGTTCAGCATTGTCCACCTCAGCCAATGCTATATTGAAACGGTTCAAGAAAGATCTGATAGACTCACCAGGATTCTGCTCTAAACTGGACAATGACATGATATCCTTGGCCTTCGAAGCATATAGCCTAAACTGCTCCTTAAATTTTCTGGTCAAGTCTGAAAACTGATCGATAGATCGAACTGGCAACTTGGTGAACCACAGTAAAGCCACGCCTTCCAGGTATACGGGGAAATATCGGCTCTTTATTTCGTCGGAGGCCCTGGCACCTGTCATGTGCCAATCATATTTATACAAGAACTCATTCGGATCACTTGTCCCTTTGTAAGCTGGAATAGTTGGAGGGACAAACTTCCTTGGAAATTCCGCCTTCAAGATTTTTCCAGTAAACGGAGTTTTACTTGGAGCAAAACCCCATTCCTTCTCATCTTCAACCCTTTGCATACTTTCTTTCATGATCTGCCGGACCATTCCAGAAAGATATTCCTCATCATGCCGAGTTCTAGATCCACCGGCGTCAGGTACTGCCTGCTCAAAGGGACTAGTAGGCCTTTCAGGAGCATTCCTTTCATTAACATCATGAATGTTGCCAGCATAGTTCCTTTCATTGCCATCCGGTTGATTGTTTGCCCCAAGTAAGTCGTTCAACTTATTCAGAATCAGAGCATTCTGGGCACTTTGAGCCTCTAGTTGTGCATTTTGGGCGTTTATCTGCTGGTTTAGCCCTAGAATCACAGCATCCAATTCCGCTTTTGTAACTCCAACAGACGGAGTGGGTAGATTAGGCACAGGGGAAGCAGAGGTTCCCTCTTGAATGTTCCCAGATCTGATAGATCTACTTTTCCTTCCAGGAGCCATAATCTCAGATATACTTCTGGTTTTTAAGGAAATTCTTTCTTCTAATCTCTGCGAAGCAATGATGACAGCTGTCCTGAGTTCAATTCTCAGTGAAAGCACCAAAAATGTTAACGCCTAAATTTGAACGCTAACACCCCGGTGTGTAGATGACTGTTGTGAAAGCACCACCCGTGAATACGGGAACAAGATACAAGTAAAGAGATTGCAGAAAAGCAGTAAAAACACAAGTTTTATAGTGGTTCGGCCCAAAATCAGGCCTACGTCCACTTAGATTCTCTTTATTGCTGATATGAGTACAATTTATATCACTTTCTTCAATTACAATTAACTTCAGACAAATAGCTCAAACTCCCATGAAGAATAATCTTTCGAATTCATCTTGAATGATTGTGATTCTTCTTTGAAGTGTGTAGTAGCGTCCTTGGAGTTTGGAGTGCTCGGAGTGTTGCTTGAGTTGAGAAAATGGCAGAGTGACGGTGCTTCGAGAATTAGCCCAAAAGGTCCTTTGAATGTTGGTGATGGTCGTGTATTTATAGAGGTTCTCGGTGTTGAGTTATAGGTAGTAGCCGGGTCAAACTGGGTCGTGAGTTGGTGCCGAGCTAGGCTAGGTCGTAGGTCGCCCCCCTTCTCTTATGCATGGTCTTCAGTTTAAGTTGACGTCATGTGCTAAGTCCTAGGTCGTTACCGAGATAATGTGTTACGTGTTAAACTCCTGCGCAACTTCACTCCTCAAATCCATAGATCGGTCACGACTCATCATGAGTCATAAGCCGGCCACGGTTTAGATTGGATGAGTTTGTGCCTGATAGTTAAGTCGGCTAGCATCTTGGATAGTTAAATCGGTAAATAGGTTAAGTCGGTGGGCTTTTATAAATTTTTAGATCGGGTCCTTCTAAGGCACTAGATCGGTAGCTGCCTTAGGTCGTAAACCTTGTAAAGTACTAGGTCGGCTTCCATACTAGGTCGGAACTCTCCTTAGGTCGGCATAGCCTCGTTAGACCGGCATCCCTTCATGCCTTAGATCGGTATCATTTGGGTTAGCATGCTTCATAAGGTTAAACAGTTAAGTCGTCATCCCTTCAAGCCTTAGGTCGGTGTCCTTGTAATTCCCCTTAGGTCGGTAACCCTATTAGGCAGTTAGGTCGGCAACCATGTTAAGTCGGACCCTTTGTTATCTCTTAAGTCGTTAGGCCAGTCTCTTCTGAGGCACTAAGTCGGCACCCGTGATAAGGCATTGGGTCAGTACGATTCTTAACCAGTTAGGTTGGCATCGAATTAAGTCCTGAGCTCTTAGATCGGCAAACCCTTTGGGTTGTTAGGTCGGCATAGCCTTAGGTCGGCAACTCCTCTGGGTCGTAACTTTCGGCCGAGGCAGAGTTAACATATAGCATATTTCCTTTAACAATTAAATCATTTATGAACCATTTCATAAAACTTAAGTCTATTAACATTTTATAACTCAAGTTCATATTCATATAATACTCTTCTACATCCTAAGAGTGCATATATAATATCACATTTGTTTTACTTAACCAGAATGTTTAACAAATTTAAATCTTGTTTTAGCTTACTATCTTTCCATTCTTAGAGTTACAAAACTCTACTTTTATATTTTCCTGAACACCTAGATTCAAGTTCTCAATTATTCGAAAGTCTTTTATTGTCCAAAATCACCAAAATTCCATTTCATTTCAATAACGAAAATTATCGAAAAGATATCATAATGAGATGCACAAATCAAACTACCTTAGTGCATATGATACATGCATCCATATAATAACTTAGCAGAAGAATTAAGAATTAAACACTAGGTTTTTATTTCAAATCATTTTGAAATAATAATAATTTACATATCTCATTTTGTATATCAAACTGTACTTTTGGGATTAAATCAAAAATTTATTTTTCAAAACAACTCTGTAGCAAACTGCTAAAGTAGCTTTCCCCACTTAGAAAATCGAAAATAAACGCCGATGATGTTGTAGTCATTACCAGAATTATTTTTCGATGATAAAAGTGAGTTCAAAGTTCAATGCATTTTATCTCCTTCAAAATCCTTTTAAAATATCTCCGTTCATAAACACTTTCAAATAATACTATCATTGGTTTCTTCAAAATCTTGGAAAAACCATTTTCAAAACACCGGAATTTAAGTTCTCAAATTTTTAATTCATTTTACAAACAAATTTTACTAACCCAGTTAATAAAATCATTTATTCTTGAATACCTTCCTTTTAACAAAGTAAACTTGTTAAACCTACACTATTAACGAATTTTTTACTGTCAAATCGTGAAACTGAATTCACCATGTGTTCATATTTAATCTTAATCAAACTAATAAATGCTTATAAATTAGCCGAGCATAGCAATCAACAAATAATAACCAATGCTCCTAGCTGGACAAGTAGAACTAATTAAAAATAAATGATAATAAATGAATATTATCATTTCATAACAAACAAATGCATCATAAATAATTATTATTTTTTGAAATTTCTTCTTTATATATATAAAATATTAAATCTAGATAAAATTATTTCACTTTCCAATTTTAAAGAAGACCATGTCTGTTTTTCTTGTCCAAGTGTTTAGAAATGCCTACCTATACAGTTGTACATTTTGCATTGACCATAATTCATAAACCACTACAGATCAATCAACACACTACAAAACATTTTATAGCAATAACAAATACGTGGTCTCATACACAACCATACCCAAACTCATTCTAAGGTGTATGTTATAACCTTATCTCTACTGAGTTTACCCTACAAAGGCCTAGGTGTTCACTCAACCTCAGCTCTGATACATTGTGTAACGACTAGCCTTTCCAACCCTCAAAATTCAAACCCAATACATCCACGGTATTCACATGCTGAATATCCAAGTGTTAAAAAGACATATTGTTAGGCTGAAAGAAAGAAAAGATAGAATAGAATCTCACATTTTGACAAATAATTCATTGTATAGAATAAATATTTACAAAAGAAAACTGTTATATACATACATCAATCAATGTAACTAACCTATCATCAGGATGGACATTTATAACAGCCTGGACAGTTATAATTGCATGTCCTCACAAATGCTGATAATACAACACAAATGATTTTATAATTTTCCGAAATAATTTATAAAACTTCATTTTATAAAGCTCTAAAATGATTTATAAAACCCCTTTCCTGTTTTATAAAACTCTTTTATAAATCTTCCTTTAAAACACCTTTATAAATTCTTTTATACAATATCATTTGCCAAAATATCTATTTGAAATCTCTTTAAAATAAATCCTTTATTAAGTATAATCCCTTTTATAAATAGATTATCATTTATAAATACCTTTATTTGGTTAATCAAAATAAGTTTAAATCCTTTAAACATTATAATTGAATAATTAATTAACTTTAAAACCTCATTAATTAAATAATTAGTAACTTACTTTTAACATCATTTATAAGCACATAACCTCAAATTGATATAGAATTGATGTTAAATTTAAATACATAACAAATATGGGAAGAAGCTCAACGACAACAATGGTACTAAATCAAGTTACCATTTAATTAAATTTGACTTTCCAAGTCATATAACTGGTATTTACATAAGCTAATATATATGTAAATAGAATCAATTAGCATCACTAACTAATCCATCACTTGTCCAATATAAATCAAATGGCATGCAGTTTAATGTCCAAATCAATATATTAGCAGAACAGGGATTTATTCCGCTAAAGTTATGACTAAATAATCTATTCAATTAAGTTATAGTAGAAAGTGGATTTATTATGTTTAAAAAATTTCAAAATTTAGTATAACTTATTCATAATTGTTTGGCTACTTAAAAACATAGACAAGAGATTTCTTGTTTAAAACCAAATTACTTATCCAAGAAGTTGCCTTAAAATAGAACCGATAAAGTTTGAATTAAACCTTTATTTAATAATAATTAAGTCTTAATTTAAATACTAATTAAATCTTAATTAACTCTAAATTAAATCTTAATTAAACGTAATTAACCTTTAATTAAATCTAATTAATCTTAATAAATTAATCAATTAAACTCTACCTAATTAGTATTAATTAATAATTAAACTCTAATTCAATAATAATTAATTAAATAATTAAAATTAATTAAATAAAAATTAATACATAATTAACTCTTTACATAATTAATTAAAAATCTCCTAATTAACTAATCATAATTAACTTACTTAATTAATTACTTAAGTACTAAATACCTTACTTAATTACTAATTGACTATTAATTATCTCTAATTAGTTAATCAATTAATAATTATTTATGCATACTTAATTGAGTAATTAATAATTATTGTTTGCGCCAAAATTGCTCATAAACCGTAAGTATCGTGAAAGCACCAAACTATGAATATAAATTAGCAATATTCCAAACAAAAGTCTTGAAGAGGATATTGCAGGATGCGCCACAATCAATGAGAACTCTTCTGACAATAGCTGGCCCGATACCAGCCGAGATGACTAGGGGATCCAAGGTAGGAGCTTCAATACCTGCGGAATCCCTAGCTTTGAACACAATATCATCATCAAAAGTTCTTTTTTGCTTCAAGGGCGTAGCACCTTCCAAAACGAATACATCTTCCTCGGTCGGTACATACTTTAAAGCTCAGGTATACCTTTCCATCTCACCCCAGCTTCTGCCTGCTGGGTGAGGTCCTCCTGTAATGACATTGATGATGGGCCTTCCAGATTCATGCTCTGCAGCCTTCTCACTCGTCCTGGGCTGATGAGTAGGAGTCTGTTGCCCCCGACTAGATGAAGCAGGATTGTTGCTATTCTTTTTCACAAATTGCTGCAGTTTGTTTTCCCTTAGCAACTCTTCAATCAGATTTTTCAACTGGCGGCATTCGTCGGTCTCGTGACCGGGTTGATTATGGAAGCGGCAGAACTTCCCACTCTGTATAGCCTTTTTCCCGGTCCTTAGAGGAGGAGGTTTAGGAAAGTCAACAGAATCTTTAGTGGCAAGGTAGATACGCTCCGGCGTATCTGATAAAGGAGTATATTCTGATGGCTTGAAGGATCGGGGCTTCTTCAGATTACTCTGCTTCTTCCCATTGTTATTTTCCCTTTTTTGCCCTACAGATTCATTCTTGCGTGGAGCAACAGTGTTATCTTCATCTTTTTCCAACACTGCCTTTACCGGTACGGGACGGCTTTCTAAGCGTATGAATTCATCTGCTTTTTTATAGAATTTTTCAAGGGAATTTGGTTCCTTCATGTTTAGCCATTTCCCAAATTCGCTCGACTTGTCAATACCCTTCATCAGATAAGTCAATATCATTCGCGGTTCTGCATTGTCCACCTCAGCTAGCGCTATATTAAAGCGGTTTAAGAAAGATCTGATAGTCTCTCCTGGATTCTGCTCCAAACTTGACAGTGACATGATATCCTTGGCTTTTGAGGCGTATAGTCTGAACTGCTCCTTGAATTTCTGGGTTAAGTCAGAAAACTGATCTATAGATCGGACTGGAAGTTTGGTGAACCAAAGCAGAGCTACACCTTCGAGATACACAGGAAAATATCGGCACTTTATTTCATCAGAGGCTCTGGCACCTGTCATGTGCCAATCATACTTGTATAAGAATTCGTTCGGATCACTTGTCCCCTTGTAAGCTGGAATGGTTGGAGGGACAAACTTCCTTGGGAATTCAGCCTTTAAGATTTTCTCAGTAAACGGAGTTTTACTTGGGGCGAAACCCCATTCTTTCTCGTCTTCAACCCTCTGCATACTCTCTTTCATAATTTGTCGGACCATTCCAGAAAGATACTCCTCATCATGTCGAGTTCTAGATCCACCAACCTCTGGAAGTGTTTGTTCAAAGGGGCTAGCAGCCCTTTCAGGAGCATTTCTTTCTTCGGCATCATGAATGTTGCCAGCAAAATTTCTTTCATTACCTGCCGGTTGACGGTTTGCCCCAAGCAAATCGTTCAACCTATTCAGAATTAGGGCATTCTGGGCATTCTGAGCCTCGAATTGTGCATTTTGGGCATTTATCTGTTGGTTCAGCCCTAAGATTGCAGCATCCAGCTCTGCCTTTGTAACTCCGACAGCTGAAGTGGCTTGATTCGATATAGGAGAAGCGGAGGTTCCCTCTTGAATATTCCCAGATCTGACAGATCTACTTTTCCTTCCAGGAGCCATAATCTCGGATAGACTTCTGGTTTTCAAGGAAATTCTCTCTACAAACCTCTTTGAAGCAATGATGATAACTCGCCTGAGTTCTATTCTCGGTGAAAGCACCAAAAATGTTAACGCTAAAATTTGAACGCTAACACCCCGGTGTATGAAGTGTGATTGTGAAAGCACCACCCGATAGTTCGGGAACAGATTATAAGCAGATAACAGTGAAAAGACAGTAAACAACAGCAATTTTATAGTGGTTCGGCTTAAGAGAGAGCCTACGTCCACTTTGAATATCTTTATTGACGATTTGGTTACAAGTTCATGCAGTTACACTTTGATTACAACACACTTTGAGTTTCAAGTGACTTAGAACAAGTAGCCTAAACTTCAATGTCGATCCAAATCTTTGAACACATGTTAGACATGTTTGATTTCTTCATGAAGTTCCTTGAAGGTGTTGAAGTAGTTCAGAATGCAGCAGAGTAACGACGCTTGAAAATGAATGAGCCCAAAAGTCATTTTAAAGTTGGAAGTGGTCGTCTATTTATAGGCGTGATTCTGGGCATGATTCACCTTCCAAGTCTTAGGTCGTGGATGACCTATGTTAGGTCGTAGGTCATAAGTTGGTATCGACCTAACGGACCTATCATATCTGTTGCATTTCGTCTTCGCCTTCTTAAGTCGTGAGCGACCTATCATAGGTCGTAGGTCGCGAGCAATGTCAGAATTACAGTAGCACGAGGTTGCACTCTAGTCTAGAACGGGTTAGCGGGTTATAGGTCGGTGACGGTCTATGGTAAGACGTAGGTCGCGAGCGACCTACGTGGTATGGTTTATGGCTTGATAGGATGCATCAAGTTTGACTGAGTAAGATGACAAGTGGTAGGTCGTGTGCGACCTAAGAAGAGAGGCAACCTAAGTATGTTGAATGGTCTGGTGTTGCGACCTAAGTTAACACGACCTATAGCTTGGCTCGTTAAACCATTAGGTCGCTAGGTTGTCTCCTTCTCTATCTGTTAAGTCGCCGAATGCTCGAACCGTTAGATCGCTCATCTTGTTGACTCGTTAGGTCGCTCTGGCCCTTAGGTCGCTGGAGCACTAGGTCGTTAGATCCCCTTAGGTCGCTGATACCGTTAGGTCGTTATCTTTGTGAGTCGTTAAATCACTGCTCCGTATAGGTCGTAGGTCGCTGCTGTAGTTAGGTCGCTAACGAAGAGGAGTTAACACATCGCAATTCTACGAGATGAAAATCTATGGTTGTGTCGATGTTATAATTTTGGAGGCTCCTTCCTCACACATGGAGAACCCCTTCGAAGTACTTGCAAATATTCCTATCCTGGATTATGTGTCGCTCCAACAAGATACCGGATTGGAAGGGCTTTAAAGCGCTTTAGATTTAGGCGATCCAACTCCTTCGAGTTTGGCCGATATAACCGATTGGTCGGGGAGTCAACACATACATGCATACACTTCATGACATCACATACTCAATATTCACGAGTTTTCCAATCTTCGAAGATAACTAACTTTTCTTTTAATTTTACAGACCCGACGTCAAAGAAACCGCCTATGCTCGGTAGTCTCCGCACTGCACCCAAATCATCTAGTTCTTATAGGGAACCTCATAGGCAAGATTCTGACTATGAACGTCGCTACTCACGTCAAGAGATGGATTATTACGATAGAGAGAGAGCCGGAGAAAGGGAGAGGGAACAAGAAAGAGAAAAGGAGAGGCAAGATAGTCGTCGATCTCGATCACGCTCTCCTCCACCTAAGGTTTCGTTGCCAACTCCTAGTTCGGGGACACAGACTGTTGCTACTCCATGCCAATCGGCGCCTTCGGTAATTCCAAGACCCAGTGAACATCGTTGTACAACCGAGGCGGACACCTCTATTGCGGCTACTTCATTGGTTACCGAGATGACAGGTGAAGGAGCTGCCCAGATAGCCCAACTGAAAAGAGAATTTCTGAGCATATGCTTCGACGGCTTCCATTTTCCTTGAAATTTGATGGTGCTTCCAAATGGAGTAGAAAAAATCATTCATGATCATGTCTATCATGCATTTGGTGAATACCAAGAGTGAAAGAAAACCGCCAAGAAAGCTTCAGCTGTGGCTTTTGAGTGGGCCAAGAAAATTGAAGAGCTTTAAGAAACCATCACCTAGAAGGATCGGATCGTCACAATCCTTACTGAAGAGAATGATACTTTGTGGAATTCCAAAACAGAGGCCCTAGAAAAGGTGGATGAGGCCAATAAGGAGTTAGAGCGGATGAGGTAGGAGCATTTAAAGTTAGTAGATGATATGGGCCATAGGAACGCCAAAGTCACTGCTGAAAAAGACAAAGCACGCCAAGAGATGGCAGAGCTTAAAGCCAAATATGATGAATTCGTTAAGTAAAAAGATGAAGCTAACAAGATTTCTTAAGAGGCCTACGACCAAACTGTAGTGGCTCGGAATGAGTGAGATGCGGCGAAGTTGAAAGCTTAGGAGGCTGAGGTCAGGGTTGAGGTTAAGGCCAGGGCAGTGGAGGCCAGAGTTGAGAGCGATATTGAAGATCTTTTAATCACTTACATGTTTTGAAATACCGTGACTTGAGCTGGCTCGACGACTATCCAACTCACTTACATAGTGTCTAGCGTCGTCTTTTGGCTAATGAGAAGGCAGAACATCATACTGAATCCTTTGATGAATTTGATCTGGAAAATAAAGTGTTCAATGGGGAAGAGAGGAGAGTTCTCCATGATGCCACCGTTGCATTTTAGAAAGAGAAACTCGCTACTCGGCACTCGAAGGTTGGAGAGGGCTCTAATGTTGAGCATCATGATACACGCTCTGAGATTCTTGTGCCAACCCGACCTGAATCCACTCCTGTAGTTGATCCTCTACCTGTGTCGTCCTATGATCCGGATCAGCTGCAGCTATCTCTGGCCCATGAGCATGTGTTAGGATGAAACCCGGCCCCCGCTGCAAGCCAACCCGAGGAAGGTACTCCGAACATTTCTCGAACTCATTCAAAATCTGGGATACTATCAAAGGAAATTTCTAATACTTTCTCTTATTTTCATTCAATTGTAGAAGCAGCATCGACCTTTCCCCTTGCAACCCAAGAACAAAACCAAGAGCAGGAGGCTATCATAATGGAGGCGACGTCGACCACTACTATTGCTACGGCTGGAGAAGTTGATGTGAGCGCTTTCACTTTTAATGAGAAAATGATGGATGAGCTCCTAGACACCTACATCGATCCACTTTCTGACTTGCCATTTGTTATGAGTGGACGTGCATTCGTGGCCAGCTCTTCGGCGCCGACCACCAGCATTCCTTCTGATACTCAAGCAGCTCATAAAGATGCAACAATAGCAGAAATTAGCACTGAGATGGCAGGCGTAGCAATGTGTAGCACCACAGGAGGTGGAATGGTAAGACCTGGCCTGGCCCCTTTACTCATGATTTCTCCGGGTGGCATGATAATCATAATCGGGGTTCCCCGCATATCTTCTCACATGAAAAGTGCCCCCATCCATCCTACCACACACCCTGAAAGCATCCCGATTCAGGTGAATTCGGAGGAGGAGACCATGATACTTCCCCCGGCCGGGGACAAGCCTAGTAAAGGCAAAAGCTCGAAGCGGCATCATAGTGGCAGCTCTAGTGGGTTAACTCCAAAGGAGAAGAATCATAAGAAGAAGAAGCCCAAGGAGTAGGAATGAATCTTGGCATCCCATTTTTTGTAGATAGTAGGAACTTTCTTTTCGTTCTTGTAGGCCGTGTATAGATGCGGGTTCGGCCCCTGCTAGTAGGGACTTTTGGCATGGACTCCTTGTATCCATTTCACTTTTAAAGAATAAATAAAATATAATTTTCTTTTGTTCTTTGCACAACCATGAGTTTATTTGTTTAAGTGTTGCATCACTCAAGTTTTCTTTCGATATACTTGCGAGGCATTAGTCTCTGGATCGGACTCGTTTTCGGTCGTTAAGTCCTGGAGTCATAGCTTTGGGTCGTAATCAAATGTTAAGTCACTCGTCAACGTTTACTGTCTCGACTAGTAGTTGGTGCTGGAGTCATGCCCCCAGTCATGGGGATGAGTCGAAGTGGTCAGACGGTGGTTGCTTTTCACCTTCAACATTTTTTTTAGTTCCACTCAGTCGGAACGGAGAGGTAGAGAGATGAATTCGAGTGGTCGGGTTACACTCGTTCACTTATTGATACTCGCACTATACTTTAGGGATTGAACTCGCTTGTAGATAGTCGATCTTGCCTGCTTAATGTTTAAAGTTACGTCCACACTCCAGGGATTTCAATTGTTGTTTTTCGAGCGGTTAGTCACACCCATTTTAATGATCAGATCTGTATTCACACTTTGGGGAATTAGGTTGATTTGTGGGCAGTCAGTCACACCCAGTTAAAGTTTATATTTTAGTCCACGCTTTGAGGACTTAGAGTTAATTGTAGGTGGTTAGTCACACCCAGTTGAAGATTATACTCCAATCCGCGCTCTGGGACTTAGATTTAGTCAACAGATGGTCGATCACATTTGTTTTGAGTTTTATGATTTCGTTCGCACTATGGGAATGATTGATTTTTCTGGATCATGGATGGTCGGGTCACATCCACCTTGAGTTAACAAGTGAGGTCGTTAGACAAACGGATCCATCCTCCTCATACTTTGATTAAACACGGGCGAAGTTATTAGGTGGACGGATCTTCCCTCTTTGAGCCCATATTTGTAAGTTTACACTCCAGCTTGCACTCCGGGAGTCGGAGTTAGTTAGAGGATTGTCATGTATCAATCCTTTTGGCTTCAATGTGACGGCTTGCCCCCGAGCTTGGGTTTCACATAGCGAGTGACTGGTTGTATCACATCTACTCCCTATTTGAATAAGTCCCATTGTAGGATGGACTTAGCTCTCCTTGCATCATGATGGTCGCATGATGCATTTTAAGAATCACTGCTCTAGCCCAAAGAGATTGCATTTTATTGCTGAAATAAGAAAGTATGACAAAGTCAGTTGTCTTATTAAAAATTCAAAATTCGAAATGCATAAACAAATTGCAAATGAAAAGCAGACTGAATGAATAGACAAAGTATGTTATGTGTAGTAACAACGAAGACTCGCTGTTCCAGGCTCTCGGCAAAGTGAGGCCATCGACAGTTGATAATTTGAGTTTCTCGTCTTCTTGTCTTCGTTCAATAACGTACGGTCCTTCCCACGTTGGTTTCATATGCGAAAGGACCGGGTAAATCCTCTTAGGCATGAGATCGCCAAGTTCAAGGGTTCGGGGTTGGACCTTAACATTGTACAATCGGGCGACTCGACTTTGATGCACGGCGGCCCTCAAATCAGCCCCTTCATGCTTCTTATCTAATAAGTCTAGAGATTCGACGAGCAATATAACATTTGTATTCGGATCATAGTAAGTCACATGATGAGAAGGTACTTCCAATTCAACTGGAATAACGGCTTTCGAGCCGCAGGAAAGTGAAAATGGAGCGTGGTCGGTCACAGTCTTATGGGTTTTTCAATATGCCCATAGGAAGTTCACCGACCCATTTGGCCTTGGCTTTTTCCAATCATTCCTTCAGAATGGACTTTAGAACATTGTTAATAGCTTCAACCTTTCCATTCGCTTGAGGTTGTGCGACTATAGATAATTTCTTTTGGATATGGAATTGTTGACTGAAATTCTTGAACTCCACACTGTCGAATTGGGCTCCGTTGTCAGTGATGATGCTATGTGGAAGACCAAATCGACAGATAATTTTGCGACCACAAAGTTGATCACTTTCTTTGTTGCGATAGTAGCAAGGGGCTCGGTTTTCGCCCATTTGGTAAAGTAATCAACTACAACGATGTCGAACTTCACACCACCTTTAGCCAGAGGTAGAGGCCCAATAATATCGATGCCCATATTGCAAATGGCTACGGACTAACCATTTGAGTTTTTTTGGTAGGTAGGGCTCTTGGAATCCAAGCATGCTTCTGACATCTGTCACATTTCTTGGCATAGTGTGATGCATCACGATGTATAATCGGCCAGTATTAACCGTATCGGAGCAATTTCTTAGCAAGAGCTAGCCCTCTGGTGTGGTCGCCACATTCTCCTTCATGCACATCATGTAATTACTTGTTTGATTTCATCATAGGTGATACATCGGAGTAAAGGAACAGAGTATCCTCTTCTATACATGACTCCATTCCGAATAGTGAACCGCGAAGCCTTCTAGAGAACTTGTCTTTTCTCACTCCTGCGCTCTGGAAGGGTCCCATGCTCGAGATAGTTCCTGAACGGAGTCATCCATGATTCCTTGTCGGGTATGACTTCAAGTACCCAGTTGGTCTCCATTTTATCAATACTCGGGGAAGATAGTGTCTCAATGGGAACGAGTCCCATATGTTGTGCCTCACCGGTGCTGGCTAATTTTGCCAAGGAATCGGCCTTCTAATTGTGTTCTTAGGGTATGCAATAGATGGCATAATAATCAAACTAATTCAATATTTCCTGGACCTGAGCAAGATAATCATCTAGTCTCCGGTCTCTGGCCTGGTACCCCTGAACCTGGCACATGACCAATTATGAATCGCAGTAAATCTCCACAGCATTAATTTTCAAGTCTCTGGCGGGTTTGAGTCTGGCAAGTAAAGGTTCATACTCGGCCTCGTTATTGGTTGCATGGGAATCAAACTTCAAGGCATAACATATAGATCGACCTTCTGGGGTTTCAAGTAAAACCCCAGCGCTTAAGCAACGGTCGTTCGCTGCACCATCTCTGTATAGCTTCCATATGTATTTTAGAGATTCACTGGTTTCAGGCAAGTCCTCTGGGATAGTGAATTCGGCGACGATGTTCGCTAGAACTTGTCCTTGAATAGCTCGCATCGGTGTATAAGTGATGTCAAACTGACTCAACTCGATATTCCACTTGAGTAACCTACCAGAAGTCTCAGGTCGCATAAGGACCTGTCGTAATGGCTGGTTGGTGTAGATAATGATAGGATGAGCCTGGAAATATGGGAAAAGCTATCTCAAGGCAATGACAAGACAGTAAGCTAACTCTCCAACTTTGGATAGTTTCTCTCTGCTCCGATCAGCCGTTTGCTGATGTAATAGATTGGTCATTGTATCTGATCCTCCTCCCGATTCAAAGAAACACTGATTGCATTTTCTAATACTGCCAAGTAGATGTACAATCTCTCATGATTAATAGGTTTCGACAGACTAGGTGGCGTGGATAGGTGTTGAACCAGTGCTCGGAATGTGCCTTCACATTCTTGGGTCCATTCAAAGTTCTGCTTTCCTTTCGTGATAAGATCAAAGAAGGGATACATTTGTAGGTGGATTTTGAGATGAACTACTTAGCGCGGCTACCTTCCCGTTAATGCTCTGCACTTGTTTTATGGATCTTGGAGTCTCAAGATATTGAATCGTCCAGATCATTTCAGGATTAGCTTCGATTCCCCGAGCATTAATGATGAATCCAAGGAACTTTCTGAACTCGTCCCTAAAGTGACACTTCAATGGGTTGAGCTTCATTTTATACTCTCAGAGGATGTTGACATAATTTCCAGGTCTTTGAGACGATTGGTGGAGAATTATGACTTTACAAGCATGTCTTCCATATATACCTCCATAGTTTTTCTAATCTGGTTAGCAAACATTTGATTGACTAGCCGTTGGTAAGTTGCTCTAGCGTTTTTGAGTTCAAGCGGCATGACTTTGTAGCAGTAAAGTCCCAGATTGGTGACTAAGCTAGTGTGCTCCTGATCGAGTAGGTGCATGAGAATTTGATTGTAGATGGAATATGTATTCATAAAAGATAAGAGCTCATGTCCGGTTGTTGAGTCTACAAGTTGATCAATTTGGGGAAGTAGAAAACTGTCTTTAGGTAAGATTTATTCAAGTCTGAGTAGTCAATGCAAGTTCTCCATTTCCCGTTAGGTTTCTTGACAAGTACAGAGTGGATATCCATTTTGGATATAGCGCGTCTCGGATATACTTGTTCGACTTGAGTTTATCTACCTCTTCTTTTAAGGCGGTAGATTTCTCTGGACCAATACCATGGCTTTTTTGCTTGACCGAGACGTGCCGTGGGTCAATATTCGATGTGTGGCTCGCGATGTCCGACAAGATCCCACATATGTCAGAGTGCGTCCAGGAAATCATGTCAAGGTTTGCCTGGAGAAATTAAACCAATTCCCCCTTCATCTGTTGGCTTAGCTGAGATCCAACCTTTATCATTCTAGGATTGTTATCATTATCGATCAAAACATCGATAGTCAACTCTACCGAAGAAGCCTAACTATCTTTGAGTTCGTCCTTGCTTTCATTATCTCTTGGGTCAAGATCTCTCAGGAATTGGTTGTGGTGCCCGGGCCTAGGCCTAGGTGTTAACTGTCAATTATCTGCAAAGCGGACGCAAAGAGATTCCTCTACGCCCTTTCCCTTCTCTTTTTGCTGCGCCTCCCACAGCTCAGCAAAATAACAAGCCCGTTCAGCAGTCTTGTCTCCCTGAACGACTCTAACTCCATTGTTGGTATGGAATTTCAAAGTCAGACACCAAGAGGCGAGAGCAGCCTCGAACTCAGCTAGAGTCGGTCGATCCAAGAAAGCGTTGTATGGTGAATCAATATCCAATACAATAAAATGTAGCATCTGGACTCTTCAGCGTTCCCCAAATCCCGACTCCACTGGTAGCTCCACTATCCAAATGAGTATAGTCGCACTTCCATTGTAGCTATGAATAAGAGCCTAACAAGGCTTCAAATCTTTCGCTTCCATCTTCATTTGATCATAGGCTCGCTTAAAGAGTATGTTCATTGAACTTCTACTATCCACTAAGATCCTCTTTATCGAAGCAGGACCTATCTGAGCTGAAATAACTAGTGGATCAACGGTAGGGGCTTCGATTCTGTCGGCATCCCTGTCTTAGAAAATGATGTCGTCTGTCCTCGTCTTCTGTTTTTTGGCCAAAGCCCCATCTTCCAAGATACTGCAACATTCGGAGCTTGCATGCCAAATAGAATAGGCATACGACTCCATTTCCCTCCAACTTCGATCCACTGGATGGGGTCCACCACTAACAGTTTTAATCACTAACCTCCCACCAGTGCGCACGTGTTCCTTCGGTCTAACGTAATTCAGTATTTGATTCTGATTCGATGGGCCTGCACGTTCAGAGTGCGACGCCTGAACGAATTGGTTCAACTTTCTTTCTCGGATCAACATCTTGATAATATCCTATAGATGATGACACTTGTTCGTGTTATGGCCATAACTATCGTCAAATCTACAAAACTTCCCAGTTTGAATCTGTCTCTCTGACGATTGCTTTAGAGCAGGTTTCTCATATTAGATAGTATTACAAGTTTGCAAGTACACATTCTCCATGGTTGTATTTAAAGGAGTATAGGCATCAAACGTGGGAGCTCTACGTCGCGGTCCGTGATTCTGATTCCGCTTCTTACCCCTATTTTCATCGCCTTTCTGCTAATTCTGCTTATTATGTATATTTAGTTGCACCTTTTTCGAACACTCCTCGGTTTGTTTCACAGCGACGTTGCTTTCGATTCTTTTTGCACTAGACCCTGCATCATGCTTTTTCCCAGATTGTTTCGCATCATCTCTTCTCAAGAACTGAGCTGCCTTGGAATAGAAACAGTCCAATGACATAGGGTGTTTTCCAGCCAACAAGTTTCCAAATTAGGAATCAGGATCGATTCCCTTAGTCAGTGCCATCAAAATGGAATTGTCATTAGTCTTACTAATCTTAGCGCATGCAGTGTGGAACCTCTCCGGGTAACATCTAAGTATCTCTCCGGGAGATTGAGTGACATTGACAAGGTATTAACATCTTTGGGCCTTGTGACATGCATGTGAAACTTCTCGACAAACTTCATAGCCAATTGGTCGAAACATGAAATAGATTGGGGCAGTAGGTGAGTAAACCACATAGTTGCGATGCACCCTAGGGATATTGGAAAACTTCGGCATTTGACCGCATCATTAGCCCATGCGGCATTCATCAACCATTCATACTTTAAAATGTGCTGGTTAGGGTCAGTGCTCCCTTCATAAACAGGTAGAGTTGGCATTCTGAGTTGCCGGGGCGGTTCAGCGTAGAGGATGTCATTGGTGAAAAGGGTATGACTCTAGGAGATTCCCCAGTCATCATTAATGGGGCCTCGGCTTTCATGGATCATCTGGCGGATCATTGTCGGGTTGTCTGACATTTGGACGTTCTGGGCATCCTGGGCCAAGGTATGGTCGGTTTCCACAATGCGAGGATGGAACGAGCACGGTCGGCGATCCATACCTCGCCTTCTTGGCTCTAGATATTCAGGAACATAAGGCTCAGGAGTATAATCATGTTGGCGATGGTTTAGATCCGATTGGTTTCAAGTGCCAGCTTCCAACTCGATGGCAATGGCAGCAACATGGTTGTCAGTAGTGTGATAGGGAACCATCCCTTCTCGAGAGGATGGTCCGATCTGGTGGCTGTATGACGGACCAACTCTAGCTTGTCCAAGATTCAAAATGCACTGATGTCCGGTAGCCTACGTATAACTTCCATCTAGTCATGGGCGCATGGATCGATGTTTGTAATCAAAGGAAGCCGAACTTCCAGTAGATGAGTAGGAAGCATGATCCCTTATGGATCTCCTTCGTCTTTCCCGGTTCAACCGATTGGTTAATTCCGTGTTGGCACGGAGCTGTTGGATAAGCTGCTTGCGGCTTTGAGTCAGCTATTGCATCAGTAGCCGGAACTCCTCCTTGGTGACAGGGCCTTGTGGATCCGAAGGTCCAGCAGCGTTCTGGTCTACATAGGGAAGTTGTGCGGGGTTTTGCCTATCCCGTCCTTCTGGATCTGTAGTGGTTGAGGTAGTCCTAGTAGCGACCATGGTGAATAGCGAAGTTCTCCTAGACTTGGTGCAAATCTGAATAGGATGGAAAAACTTCTAGGCTTGAGATTTGGATCTTCTGCTTAGATTTTTGTAATCCTATATTGGCAGTAGATCCAATGAGCAGGAGAAAAGCTGGGTTCTCTTGGTGAAAGCACCATAGTGTTTGTACCAAAGTTAGGCACAACACTCTTCGGATGTGTTTGAAGAAATAAAATGAAGAAAGTAAATGTAAAATGAGGCAGATCTAACATACACACCAATCAACAGAGAGAAAAAGTATAAAGACAAATAAATTTAGAGTGGTTCAGCGTATGGCCTACATCCACTATGAAATGATTAATGTTTATTGATTATAAGTCGCTGGTTCCAAATCAATAACAACAGTACAATCAAAGTACAGCAGCAATTCCGACAGAGTATCAATGTAGGGAGGCCAAAGGTCAATTTTTTGTAGGTCCAGGGTCACTATTTATAGGCGTATGCAGCAAATATCTCGCCCAGAACTCGGAGGACTTCCTCTCTCAAGTGGGTGGGCCCATTGAATTGAATTCAGGTTATTTCGACTCGATCTAGAAGCGATAAGAATTGAGTTCATATCGATCAATAATTAGTCCTTTTGTGCTGAAAATGATTTGGTGCATTCTTGAGGTTGTAGCAGGCTCTTGTGAAAATTTGCTGGCATTTGGACTTGTAGATCTCGAGTTATGATCGATGCAAGTTTGGATTTGTTGTATGCTGCTGACTTCATGTCGATAACTTTGTATCGGTTGAAGGCGCGTGATTGCTACATAACGTGGCAATATCTTTTAGGATCGATCCAATTTTTATGCCGAGTGACCGAGTTTCTCTTTATTTTAGGCCTTGTTCGTATCCGCTGGTGTAATTCCATTCGTATTTTATCGCGCCCTATTTCGTATCGATCATTGATGATCACTTCGTATCAGTTGGTAAATGATTTCCTCATATTGACCGGTAGCCAATTTCATATCAAGGATATAGGGCCTCTATCATATCGGTTGTTTATATTCAATACGAATTGGGTTTAAAGGGAGTGATACGAGATGCTATCAGGTGGTGGATACGAAGTGAGGCAGATATGATGGGTACAAAGTGATGTCCTTTCATGGATACAAATCACTGTTTAGTTTGATGGATACGAATTATAGCTGGCTATGTTGGATACGAAGCAAATAAATGGTGGATATGAACTTAACCCTTCTTCTATGGGTACAAACATGATGTTTCACTTGGAATTTGATGGATATGAGTTAGCTTGGATATGAAGAAAGTTGTTTTCCTTGATTTTGATCGACCAATATCTTGAGCATACGAACCCCGATTAGCTTGAAATTTGGTACGCTAATTTTTATGGTGTTTCTTGTTGTACCTAATTGATTGTAACTCGATCCAGACTCAGGAAAATTTTACCAGTATCCATAGTGAACTTTGTAGTTAATTGATCTTGGGGACAGACTATCCTTGGTTTTCAGTCAAGTCCTTGATGTCACGGCCTTGCTAAAAGGTGGGATAACAACGAGAATCATTGGATCGATTTACAATGAATCTGGGCCGTTTGGCCAGGGTGTTATTGCCCTGAAAAGTCACGACCGGTCGATCCTAGCGATCGATCGACATTATTAAACTGGCATTACTTTGATTTCTTTCGTTATTTCCCTGATTTTTTACTCATTTAATCTTAATTGAATCACCGTTAACTTTAGTTTCTCTTTAAACATTACTTCTAACTTAAGTAAACATTCAAATTCAAATTTCAAACCTTTGAAATTCTTTCAAAAATTCAAAATTTAAATATCAAATTCATTTCAAATTATTTTAAACTCTAGAATTTCCAACATTTATAACCTCTTCGTTTTTACTCTGTTTTCAACATTCTATATATGAAAATTCACCAGAAAATCACTACAGACACAATGGTTCAACTCCCATGACCAAATTTTGGCATTTATTGAATTTACATTTTTTAGCCTCATTTTGATTAATTTCTTATATAAATTTTACAAAGTGTTACATTCCCCCCTTAAATGGATTTCGTCCTAAAAATCCAAGGGCAGATAATGTAATGCGCACTCAACAACAATGTTATGCAACTAAGTTGTTTATAATAATCTACACAACCATCCATTCAACCAAAAATACAATGTGATTATGTATGCAACATACTATAGGTGAGCTCAATCCTAGCATGGATGCAAGATCGTGACATATAGACATGTATGCAAACACCCTAAATATACATAAAGTTGATAGCCTCCCACGGATCAAATTTGTCTAGGCATGATTTTGTTGGTAGCTTCCTACTAACAACTAGGTGATTTGCATGGCCTCGTATATAAGGCTTCAAAGGGTGCCATGCCAATCGTTGCTTGATAACTATTATTGTATGCGAACTCCACCAAAGGCAAGTGTAGTTCCCAAGATCCTCCAAAATCCATGATGCAAGCTCTCAATGAGTCTTCTAAAGTTCTGTTAACCCTTTCTGTTTTTCCGTCAATTTGAGGGTGACGAATGGTGCTCAGATTCAAATTCGTTCCTAAAGAAGATTGCAAACTTCCCCAAAATTCACTAATGTACAAGGGGTCTCCATCACTAACTATACTGACAGGAACTCAGTGAAGTCACACCACTTCCTTAACATAAGTTGGTGTAAGAGATGCTACAGTCATATTACTTTGAACAAGAATAAAGTGACAACTCTTAGTGAGTCTATCCGATATAATCCAAATAGTTCCATTACTTCTTTGACTTCTAGGTAGCCTATTTATAAAGTCCATAGATATATGCTCCTACTTTCAAGTCGACAATTCTAATGGCAATAACAATCCTCCGAGCTTTCCTTGCTCCGCCTTAATCTTTTCACATATAAAACACCTAGAAACATACTCTGCTACCATTTCCTTCATTTCGGGCCAATAGAAAATCCTCTTCATATCTCTGTACATTTTACCTCCTCCGGGTAAAGGTCATCTTAGAATGGTGGCATTCTGTTAGGACCTCGTCCAACACACCTTTCTTCACTAGGACACACAGATTCCTATCTCTTCTCAGACATCCCCTTTTATCCAAAGCATATCTACTATCATGAAGAAAACATTCACCTCTAATAAGCTTGCCGTAAATCTCAATTAACATTACATCCTCCTTCTGTCTTAGCTTTCCATTAATGTCCGCTCACTTCCATAACTACAAGATATCCTTAAGCGGGTGTTGTTGGCAGATGGAAATTAAAATTTGAGAGAAACTCCAACTGCCTCCACTCATGTATAGCATTAAGAGTAGCATGCCTCCAACTGAGGGCGTTGGAACAACATTCCATTTGCCAAGGGTATATTGAATCTTAAAGTCATATGATTCTATAAACTGCATCCATCTCTTCTACCTAAGTTCAAGTCTTTTTGGAAAAAGAGATGCTTAAGAGATTTGTGGTTAGTGAATGCTCAAATTTCTCTCCCAAAAGATAGTGCCTCCACATCTTCAAAGCAAAACAACTGCTAATTCTAAGTCATGGGTAGAACACCTTTTCTCATGTTCCCTTAATTGCCTACTGGCATAGGCTACTTCCATTACCTCTTGCATAAGGACAACTCCCAATCTTGTACCACATGCATCGGAATATATGATGAAAGGTTTAAATCTGTTAGGAATCATTAACACTGGTGCATAAGTAAAGAAATTCTTCAAAGTCTCAAAAGAATTTGCACATTTTTCATCCCATGTAAAAACAAGGTTCTTCTTGGTTAGATAAGTTAAGGGTACCGCTATCGTTGCAAAGTCCTTAAAGAATTTCTAATAATAACCAACAAACCAAGGAAACTCCTAACCTCCATATCATTCTTGGGCACCTTCAAGCCTTGAATAGCTTCCAGCTTAGCTTTATCAACAGAAAATCCCTTTTAGGAAATAATATGACCCAAAAATTTACACCCACTTTGCCAAAAATGGCACTTAGAGAATTTTTCTTTTAGGTGGTGATGTCTCAAGGTCCCTAATACTTAGGTGCTTTTCATGCTCACTCTTCATCTTGGATTATATGAGAATATCATCCACAAATACCACAACAAATTTGCTCAGTTATCCCCTAAAAAATCTGCTCATTAGATCTACAAAGTATGCGGGGAGGTAGGGGGCATTAGTCAAACCAAAAGGCATCACTTCCCATTCAAATAGTCCATCTGGTGTGCGACAAGCGGTCTTTGTATTGCTACCTTCTGCTACCTTCAATTTATGAAATTTGGTCAAAAATATCAAAACATGATAATATCCAAAATTTTAGTCCAATCTAATGTCATTTAGTTACGAAAATAATACATTTAAGATCTATCATGTAAAAATGTAAGTTGTTAAAATGACCATCCTCCACCCAAATCAAAGAGGTTAGGAGCACTTATTTTTTCTCCAAACACACATTCTTTCAATCGCTTGCTTTCTTACAATAATGATACTTGTTACCTCTCAATACACTTTAGATCTATCACTAGGTATCATATACTTGGAATGCTCTCTGTTTTTCTTTCCCATTTCACTTATGCCTTTCTCAATAATTATATCTTCACTACTACCCACTCCATCACCATTACTCAACAAATTCATCCGATCACACAACTCCTTACTGAGAAGATCAAACTTAATATCAGAAAAAGATACAGTTATATAAGATATTGCAAAACTCGGTGTTTTTCTCCAGCAGCGAACAAAGTAAAATCATTATTTCTTGTTTCTTATCAATTTTTAAATCTTTCATTTACATCTTCATTAGCAACACATCCAGTGAATTCAGATGCACCCTCGACGAACAACCTCTTTTCATCTCAAAAGTAAAAGGCATCTAACAAAATCAGATATTTTGTAAGTGATTTTTTAATGTAAATTTCTATAATTATCCCTAATACATTTAGTAGTTATTTCATCGCCATTTCTAGAGATATTTCTCCACTATAACAATCTAATGTGTAATAAAAGTTCATCCTTCAATCTATTTCTTCTTAACATGTCATATATCTATAGGAAATAAAAATGTAGTAATCACTATCTAATGGACTTAATTTCCCTTCCAAACTGTCTTTATTTTTCACTGTTATTTTTCAAAGTTATTTTAACAGTTCAGTTTCTCCAATACTAACTATGATCATGATGTCGCATACGAGTCTCTAACATACTGTAACGACCCACTATTTTGGACCATTCAAATCGACAATAAATCCACACATGTCTGACTTGAATAATTCAAAACAGAAGATTGTAATATAATTTGAAGCAAATAAAACCAATCATAGAATCATAGACACAGATAAGATCAGAATAACTTGCAGCGGAAATAAAAAATAACCATAGTGGTTCATGAAGCCACTACAAACTCAAACTCCAATAAGAACCAAATACAAAGTCTAAAATCAAATACAGTTCTGAAAACAAATATAGTAGGAAATTCCAAATACATGTGTCTCTAATACATGAGCTAAAATGGAAATACTAAAACTGAAATAGATAACAACTTGATAAGCAGATAACTCTGGAATCTCTAGCTTCCAGATGATGGATCCAAGCTAAGCTGTAACACTCGAGCTGACTGGAGCGTAAGAAATAAACACAAACACTCGAGTCAGGACATACATACTTATACATTGTAAACCAACTTAAGTGAACTGTAATATAAAGTATAATTAATTTAAAGGATGCCTGGGACCGCCCATCCTCTAAGGATCCGTTAAACTATTTACTATGTGGTAATATTTCACTATTATAATAGTGTCTATAGTAAAATAAACATACTTTTAAATCGCGTTAAGGAGTTACCCAATCTCCTCCTTAACACAATAATTGTCCCAGTAGTCATTCCAGTATCAGCGCATCTCTAGACCGGGAGACTACCCTAAATAATCCACGGGTACGTGAGAAAACCAAACTCGTACAAGGCTCGCTAGGGCAGGTGACACGGCACAACTAGGCAATGCCAGGGTAGATATACCAGTTATGCTTTCGGACCGGTGGTAACGCATAGCAGCCACTACCGCTCACCTCAAACAATATTTCCAAAATCAAAGATGCACACCAAACAATCACGAAGTAATAGAATGGCATACGAAGAAGTGTGTCCGATCAAAGGTGCTACCTCATTAGCCCGTCAATCGCTCCTGTTTTAGCCACCTTATGCCAACTCACGGGAGTAGGGTCCACGTATATACTTCAACATAACATCGCGACCACCCTACTTCATTCTGGAATCTCCACCGCGTACACGGTTATTAAAGTGGTTTTCGGTATCAACAGAGAGTATGCCCATATCCGATCCCGGTCTCTTTAACAACTAACGTTATTATTGCCCGTGGTTATAAATTTCAAAATAGTGTATATTTCAATCAAAATACTTCATTTTAACTATTTAAAAGTGAATTTATTATACTTACTAATCAAATATTCGATCCCAAAAGTTTAGCCTTTTCTGAGTTCATTTATTCAGTTAAAATTACAAAATATTGAAATTTCATCTTTTCACAGCTCTTAGAAAATGCTGCGGTAAGTTGTATTCGAAAACAGTTCAATTCCGCAAAGACGGCATTTACAACTACTCTAGTAGTTCAAGTATAATCAAAAATCTCATTTCAGCCAACTGCAGCACTTAACAAGTGCTACTGTAGCCCTTTTATTTATTTCAGGTTTTAGTTTTAGTTCTACAATCACAGCACTTATCAAGTGCTACAATAGCCCTTAGTTAATTTTAGCCTTTAGTTCATTTGCATCTACTACAGCACTTACAAAGTGCTGTAATATCCTTTACAACAGATTTTAAGTTAACTTCAGAAATGATAGCATTTCTAAAGTGCTATTAATTAAATTTTCAGATTTCAATATAATTTTAGCAAAAATTAGACTTCAATTTAAACCCAAAAAATCATATTTTTCCACTCAAAATTTTCATTTAAATACCCTTTAACTTATGATTTTTATAAAGTAAATTTCACCAATAAATACCAAATTTACCAATGCTTCACTTACTAAAATCAACGTACAATTTTCTATTCTTTTGCATTTACTTTACATTTTAATTTAATTTACCATTTAATAAATTAAACTACATTTTCATTTTTTTTCTTAACTTAACTTTTATTTTTAAACCAAATTTCACATTTCCAAGTCAAGTTATATCTCAAATTACTCTTTTAAACATTCATTTATCCAACCATTTTAATCCATAGAAAAATCAATAACACTTTATTAATTCACTTTAAATTCAAATCTAAATCAAATTATCGTATTTTATATACTTAACTTAAACTTCATTTCTAAACAAAATCACAAATTTCAAAATAAATTTATACTTTAAATTTCAACTTAACCCTTCATTTATTAACATATTTAACTTGTAGAAAATTACTAACACTTTATAAAATCATTTTTAATTCAATTTAAATCAAAATATTATAATACACAATTTGAAAATACTTAAAATTTCTAGAAAAATATATATACAATAACCACGGGTATGTATAATATTTTCTAACCTAGGTCAAGTGATACGGATAATATATCATTTCAATCCGTAATTTACAAAGAAAAGTCCGGCTTCTATCATTTCAAACCCGCAATCCCAAGTTAAATAAAAATCGCTCAGGCCTACATTTCAGCCGATAACGATGTTTCCTTATTCTAAAGTCCGTTCGGGTATGTATCATTTCAACCTATAGTGATTCTATTCTACAGGGAACTTGCAGTATGATAAACAAAATTGAATAAACAATATAATAGCATATAACATAGTGGGTGATGTGACAAGTTCACAACAGGGTTTAACATCATAGAATTCATATCACAGGTAGGTATAACATGGTATAAAAATTCTACAAATTCACTTGCTATCAATTAACAATTCTATAAGTATGAATGTCAAGCGTGAATACTCACCTTTTCGACGCTAGAGATTGATTCAAAATAAAAATATCCACACACCAAAGAACACGAGGAGGCATGATAGGATTTGAGAGGACGTGACAACCAGATTTAAATCTTGAAACAAAAATAAATCGAAACTAAGTATGGGCTAATTCATAAAAAAAATACTTCACTGAATAAAGCAAAAATAGGAAAGGAATAAAATGACTTGAACAATAAGTGGCTCGGCCATTTCACCATACAACTCCACCAACACCCCATATGGCTTGGCAATGACCATATTCAAGGCCTCAAAATGCACGCAAGGCAACGGGAAGTTGAAGAAATAGGCTGTGATTGCAGCAGGCAAAGTGGTGAAGGGGAATGGGTTCTATGGTTTGGTCCTAAGCATGAGATGTCTCGGCCTGTTGCATGGGCTCGGCCACAGTCAGACCATCATCTACAGGGAGTGCGGCTAAGGTCAGAGGCGATGCCACAGGCTGGAGTAGATGGCTGCGGTAGTGGTGGTTGTGGCTACATTTGATGGTGGAGGAGATATAGGGGATTGACAAGGCTGCTATGGGGTTTGTGGTGATGAAATACGCCTGAATTCTCGGCCAGATTTGGCTACCTTAAGGCGAGGCCGTACACGTGGTGGTGGAGAAGTTATAGGCCGGTCATGATGGTGGATAGGCCGAGCCCTTTGGTGGAGAAGACAAGAGAATAAAAGGAAAAACAAAGAAAGAAGAAAAAGGAAAAAAATGGGCAGCAATGACTTACAGGAGAAAGCTTCACACGAGAAGATAAAAATCAAAATAAGATGCGGTAAGGTATTTTGTACGTGAGTTTGTACTTATCAGAGAAGTTTCACGGCAATTAAGTGGAAAGAACGGCAGGAAATAAATATTCTAAACTGCTAGAGAAATTTAAGGGTTTTATTCCTATTAAATAAAGAGAAGCAAATGGAAAAGTGGTGTGAGATACAACAGGCGACTAGTGTTTTAATTCTTTTCTTTTCTTTTTGAAATGCACGGCTGTTGATTTGAATGGCTATGGTATGGAATCAAAGAGGTGTGTATTATAAAGGCAAGAAATAAATTGAAACGTATGCCCAAAATTAATAACAAAGTAACATAACTTAAATTTATTTATTTCCTATTTATTTAATACAATATATGCCAAAGAAACAATTCAATAAATAACATACCGTTTATATAAACACCAAAGAAATAAATAAGAAAACGGATGTAGAAACACATAAAAGAAACGTATAAATTAATTTCTTTTTACAACATTGTTTATTACTTAATTTACAAAGTATATATCCAAATTAAATGAAACAAAAGCGGAACAAATGTTGTAAAATATATACAGTTTAAATAAAAGATTACAAGTAAAGATTTAAAAATTTAAAAATTTCAATTAAAGTCAAAATTTGACCCAAAATCTAAAATTCCAAAAATGGTTTATATTTAATGAAATTGGGCAAATGATTTATAACCAATTCAGGAAATTTCCAAAATTCAATTTTTTAATAATTAAACACCAAATTTTTAAATAAAATGAATTAAAATATTTATTAAAAATTTGGGTTGTTACACTCTCCCCCACTCAAAACTTTTTGTCCTGGAAAAGGAACGAAAGAATGGAAAACAGAAGAAGATAAGATAGCAAAGCAAAAGTACCTGAAACAAACAGTTTCGGATTCGAAGCACGTATGCTCTCCTCCGTCTCCCAGGTGCAATCCCGTTCATCAGTGCACCACTGCACTTTGACCAGGTTGACAGATTTCCTTCTTAGCTGCTTCATACCTCGACCGATGATACGAAGTGGCTTCCTCTCAACAGTCAGATTAGGCTCAATATCCAAATTATCAAGAGCAGAAGGCTGGATAATAAGGGATGGATCATGCAGACAGCGACAAAGGTGCGATACATGAAATACAGTATGTACTCCGACGAATTTCTCAGTCAAATCCAGAGGATAAGCAGTAGACCAAATCCTTTCCAAGATGCGAAAAGGACCGATGAACCTAGGAGCAAGCTTCCCTCTACCCCAAAACTGAATCGCATTCCTTAAGGGAGAGACCTTGAGGAAAATTAAATCGCCTTCAGAAAATTCCAAACTTCTCTTACGCCGATCAACATACTTCTTCTGCCTATCCTGAGCAATCAACGTACTTCTTCTGCCTATCTTGAGCAATCCTCATCTTCCTCTTAATCTCTTCAACCTTCTCCGAAGCCTCCAAAATCATATCGGGACTAAGAACCAAGCGATTACCGGATTCAATCCAGCAAGATGGAGATCTACAAGGTCTTCCGTAAAGAGCAGCAAATGGAGACATCTTAATACTAGCCTGAAAAAAGATCGAATGAAATAGATAAAGATCAAGATAAGATCAAAATAGAAGACTGAGCATATACCTGATAACTGCTGTTATAGGTGAATTCAACAAGATGGAGGTGATCTTCCCAAGATCCTCCATAATCCAAAACACAAGCACGAAGAAGATCCTCTAGAATCTGATTCACACTTTCCGTTTGACCATCGGTCTACGGATGGTAAGTAGTTCTCAGATTCAGACGAGTACCTAAAGATTCCTGGAAAGCTTTCCAAAACTGACTGGTAAAGATACGTTCTTGATCACATACAATACTGAAGGGGACACCATGGAGACGAACGATCTCCCTCATGTAAATCTCAACCAGACTGGAAGCAGAACGGGTAGATTTGACCAGGATAAAATAAGCTGACCTGGTCAATCTATCCACAGTAACCCAGATGCTCTCATTTCCCCTCCGATACCTCGGTAAACCATCAATAAAATCCATGGAAGCTTGTTCCCATTTCCAATTGAGAATCTCAAGGGGCTGCAATAAACCAGGAGTCTTCTAATGATCTGCCTTGACTTGCTGACAAGTCGCACACCTACTCAAAAAGATAGAGACATCACGCTTCATACCTCTCCACCAATAAAGCTTCTTCATATCCTGATACATCTTCGCCACACCAAGATGAATGGAAAGTCTGGATTGATGATGTTCCTGAAGTAACTCCTCCTTAAACCATCAATATTGGGGACACAAATCCTATTATTAATCCTCAAAATCCCTCTATCATCAATCTGAGCTCCATTACCCTCTGAACTACTACCACCAAGCTTACTAAGAACAGTCTCCTTCATACGCCTAAGCATCTCATCCTCATCCTGCTTAGCCATGATATGATCCAAAAGAGGAGAATAAATAACAAGCTGACACAACAAGTCCTTCTTCCTACTCAAAGCATCCGCCACAACATTAGCTTTCCCAGGCGTATAGTTAATGTCAAGATCGTAAGAAGCAAGAAACTCAAGCCACCAAACTTGACACTGATTCAAATCCTTTGGGGTGAAGATATACTTCAAAGACTGATGATCAGTGAAGAGCTCAAACTTAGCACCCAAAAGATGATGCCTCCAAAGCTTCAAAGAAAAGACAACAGCAAGCAACTCTAAATCATGAGCAGCATAATTAGCCTCATGGGTCTTTAACTGACGACTAGCGTAAGCAATCACCTTCCCATCTTGCATCAATACAGCTCCCACACCCTCGCGACAAGCATCGGTGTATACCGTTAATCCCTCATTTCCATTCGGAACGGTAAGCACTGGTACGGAGGTAAGCTTATTCTTTAACTCTTCGAATGTCGTTTTACACTCATCGCTCCATATAAACTTAGCATTCTTTCGAGTTAGAACAGTAAGAGGTGCAGAAATCCAAGCAAAGTTCTCAATGAACCTTCGATAGTAACCGGAAAGGCCTAGAAAATTACGAATATCAATTGGAGTCTTAGGAGTTTCCCGATCATGTAACAGAATAGGGAGAAATAAGGACCCCAGAAAGGATAGAGTGATCAAATTTAGAAAGAGAAAGGAGAGGAAAGACTTACATTAATCGCAAAACATTTCACGCCAATCGAGTTTTGTATGCACTAGTTATAAAATTTTAAATTTTAGTATATGTATATGTGTGTCTATATATATAGCTGAAACATTTCTAATATCAAAAATCTTTCTTTCATCATTTACTTTGGACTGAGACCCAGATCCAACCAACCCAAAACCTGCTTCACTCTTCTTCCCCTAAATTTCTAGTAGAACCCATGAAAACCAAAAACCCAAAGCCCCGACCCCGATCAACCTTCTATCTGCACCGATCATCCACCGAACTTCTGTCGCAAAACTCTAAACCCCAAACCAAAACTACAGCAAACAGCATCGTCCAAGATTCCATCATCTTCCCAACCTAGAACCCATCTTCATGCACGGCCAAACGTGAACGTACATGAACTCAATCGATGTCGAACTACCAAACCAAGACCATATACGCGCATCTCTTCCCAAGCTCGACCATCATCGCCCCTTACTTCCACTGCCGACAGTCCCTAGCAAATTTCATATGTTGCTACTCTTCAAATTTCCAACAAACATCAACAAAATACCCTCGTCCTTTAGGACGTGTCGCCACCACTAATGAAACCGCCTACCTCCACGTCACCTTCCAGCAACCACCGGTCGACTCCAATGACCCCAAATCAACGCAGCACCTTGATGACTGAACCCCACTTTTAGAATGCCCAAAACCCTAAAATCACCACACTAACTCCAATCAAAGCCAATTCGAAGAATTTTCCATAGTGAACCCCTTAACCTTGTCGTTAGGCTTCTCCTCACCCAAGCCTCTCCTCTCCTTGTCGATTACATCACCAGAAATTAATTTTTGAATGAATTCTGATCGTCTTCCAATTCCTCACAATCTAGGCCACTAAAAATCATGAATTTTTCACTAAAATTCCTAACTTCAACCCACAATCATGATTACATACTTGATTCAAAGTTTTGAGTATGTTGAAAATCGACAAAACTTTGGTTACTTACTTTATTTTTGCAAATCCACACCATATACAAAATAAAAAAACTTAAAACAATTTTTAGTGGGTTCTAGACTTAAAAACAATCATTTCATTAGTTTACATAAAAATCCAATTCAAATCGAGGTGAGAGATATTGATTTTTTTTTAAAACAGGGTATACAAGATTTTTAAACTCTGTTAACATTCATAGAGTAAAGCAAAACGATTCCAGATTTAAATGCTCACAGTTAAACATGCTTAGGCCTTCCGAAAACTTCCACTTGAATCCTAGTCGATGATATGAAATCTTGGTAATCTTGCATTGCCTTTTGATTTTGATAGAGTGTGTTCTTTTCTTTTCCTTTTTCTTTTTTTCTTACTTACCGTGTGTTTTGTTTTATAGGTTTGTTTTACAGGGTTAAAAGAACTAAAACATACACACATACCTACCTCTATATATACATGTTTACAAAGATGTAATGATGCATTTTTACAGATTTTAGGGCTCAAGAAGGATTTAAGATCTTTTAAGGTTGTTGTACAATGTTTTTGATGGATTGATGTTGAAGTTTAGTGGATTTGACATGAAGTTGAGGTGAAATCTAATTTTCAGCATGAATTTTTGACCAGGCAATGTACTTTTCCATTTGACTTGTAAATTTTAAATGTTAACTTCTCTTTTTTTCCTTGATTCCATTTGATTCATGCTTTCAGTATATTTTTTAGGACAATTAAATGTAAAGTGGTATTGAATATAAAAATTAAATCTCCATATTCACATTCATTTTATATTTAGGAATGCACACTCAAAGAAATAAAAGTTTGATATTCTATTTTTATGTATCAAAATAACATTTTTGTTTAAAATATATTTTGTCAAAAGATTCTCTTTTAAAAATAGTTTAAATAATTTTATTAAATTTTTCTTATTTCCATCATATATATTTTCTTATGTATTTTCTGCTTTTGCATTTTGCATTTCTGAACTAGATGAATTATTCTATTTTACAAATAAAATTTGGGAAACTTCAAAATATTACCTTGGTTTAAACTATCTATTATTACCAATTATCATTTAAAAGGGATTTTATTTTGATTAAAGGACCCTATTATTTAATATTAAAAATAAATATTCATAATTCACGACGATAAAAATCCTGGGTCATTACATTCCTCCCCTTAAAAGAATTTCATCCTCGAAATTTACTGCACAACTAATAGAATTTTTAATTTATTAATGAATTAATAAACACATATATCACAAAAATTCAATCGTGTATATATATATATATATATATATATATATCCAAAATACCAGTCATACATGAGTCTCAACTAAGATACTTCAACAACTACAGTCACAATATTCATATACACATATAATATAGATATCTATAAGCCCTAACCAGATATCCACATATAAATCCATATAAAAGCATCTACTAAGATACTTCAACAGCTATAATCACAACCTAACATCCAAAAACTATCAACACAACATACTAGGATAAACATATCTAAACCAAAAGAGTTGCTCCAAGCATCAAGAGGACTCCTCAATGGTGGTCTCTCCATCGAAGTCGAAGTCCACCACCTCGGGCCCCTCTAATACTATGGATTCGCCGTCATCATCATAAATCCATATAATCTCTGGGTTAGGATCTCTAGGAATTAGCATCTCTGCTCTCGGCCACCTTGCATCATCTAAAAGGACGTCCCAATCCTCCATTATAATAGGATTGTCAATGACTTCCTCCATTTCTCAAATGATTGCATCATCGTTGTCTGTTTTCGGCTCCTCCTCTAGGACGGATTCTGCTTCTTCTTCTAACTCCTCCTCTTCCTTGACTTCTTCCTCTAGCGACGCATGGACAAGATCCTCCAGAATCCGGCTGCCCAAACCCTGATCACCAAGCCTCCTAGCCTTCATAAGTGCTCCTCTAACAACAATGGGAATTCTCTAAAATCAATCAACAAAAACCTAAGAATGAGATCCTAAGATTCCACGAGTTCATCTATGCTAAATAATACATATATGTACTACCTTAAATAAATCCCTTTTTAAATTGATACTATTTAAAAATTAACTTTAAGTAATACCATAATTTTCCTTTAAAAAAATTATTTAAAACAATTTCTCGAAATCACTGGAGTTCTAAATTCTCAAATATATTTTTTATACATCAATTATTATAAAATTAGGTTTTATATATGAAAAATATTCCTCAAATATTTACCTTAAAATATTTTAAATTTCTTTTTGGAAACATAATGTACTTAAAAATCATTTTTTCTAAGTCTTCAATACAAGACCCGGTTCTCTAAAGGAATATTCAAGTCAGATGGACAGGCAATAGAGGATGCTCAAAACTAGATGGTTATGACCAATCAAATCCTAGATGATAACGATATCATCACTTATCAAACAATATCTAAAAATACAATATATTATGAAAATCATTGCCTTTTATATATAAAATATATCCTGGGTAAAATTATTTCATCTATCCATTTAAAATAATATTGTGTCGGTTGGCCTTGTTCAAGTGTTTAGAGATCCTTATCAATAACGTTAGCTACTCGCATTGACAACAATCCATGAGCCGCTCAACAGATCAATTAACACAATATAAAACATTTTATATCACTAACAAATACGCACTCTTACATATATACACACACACATACACACACACACTCAAACTCATTCTAGGGTAGTACTGACCCTGTCACTAATGAGTAATTCCCACCAAAGCCCAGGTATTCACTCAACCTCAGCTTTGATACCAGCTATGACAACCCACATTTCGGAAAGGTCTAAATTGACAATAATCCGCACATATCCAATTCAAACAATCCGAAACATAGATAGTCAATGGGGTTAATTAAGAAAAATAAGAAAAGAAGAAGGAAACAGACACAGAATCTCATAGTGGAATGAAAAAATATAATAATCAAATAAACAGTTCATGAAGTTGTTTACTATACATTTGATTATAATTTAAACTACATTTATCAGAGTTATATATATACAATGAAACAAAATGTAATGCAGTAGAACAACATGATGCTGGGAATAGTAATTGTAATAATAATATACCAAATCTTCCTCTTCGTCCTCCATAGAAAAATCTTCGATAAGCTGAAAGCTCAAGGATGACCCGAGCATAATGAAAAGACTAGACACTCGAGTCAGGACTAAAATATTCTTATGTGAGACAAAATGATATCGTATATAACATGAGGTCGTGGCCTCAGAGATGTTTATGGGATTTCATATCTCATATCCAGTGTATAACATATATGCAATAACTCAAGAGATGTTACGGATTTTCCATCTCTTAAGGATGCGTTAAAATATTTATATGTAGTAGAATACGCTACATATCAATAAAATAAATATCGAAATATCGTTAAGACTTAACATTGATTTTTTTTAAGCATTGTTGTACAGTTTGCATATAAAACACCAGTAAAATGTTGGTGGATAGGGATGCGCCGTAATACGACAACACTAAACCAAAGTTGTAGGGGTCTCGTATAAAGATAAAAGTATGACAAGGCACATGAGACAATGCCCAATGTAGGATACTATCAGCTTACACTTCTCGACTGGTGGTAATCCCTTAAAGGCCCACCGCATCCATTCCAAAATTCAAGGGTGCGCACCAATCAATCACAATGTAAATGATGGTAATACAAAGAAGTGTGTCCGCTAGATGTAGCTAGCCTCATTGATTAGTACGGCTCCAGGTTTAGTCATTTCAAATTGACACAAGTGTCAGGCCAATCCATCATCACTCTCTTTCTTCAAATCCAACAAATGTACGCCAAATCTAACCACTTCATTTCGGACATCACTCTATGCACACAAATGTTAAAGTGGTTCCAATATTGACAAAGAGTACACCAATAAGAGGCCCCGGTCTCTTTAACTACCAAACGTTGATTTACACAACGGTTGTACTTTTACATTTCGAAAACAATTCATATTTGATATCAAAATATCATATTCATTTCAAAATAAATTTCAATTCAAAATTATCATATTTACTTCACAATATATCAATTTAGTTCGATGCGTTAATTTCACTAAAAAATTCAATTCGAATTACTATTTAGGTTATTATTTCATTTTAACCCAATTCATATTTAAATCCATGATTTAAATACAAACGATCCTGACCAATTTGAATTTTCAAAAAAATAGTTTTAATTATTTTAAAATAGCTTAAACAGTTAAATAGAAAATAGTTTGAGTATTGAAATGGTTTATATAGTAAATAGCTTGGAAAATCGAATTAATTTTTAATATTTAAAAAGATAGATTTAAGTAGTTTATATTAAAATAATTTATTTGAAAATAGTTTCAAAGTCAAACTGATTCAATTCCAAAATTTTCAATTCAAATCACTTTCAATTTCCATTTCCATTTAAATTCGATTTTATTTCTTAAAATCAAAATCATTTAAATAATTTCAAATCGAAATTTTAAAAACATTTAATTTAACCAATCTGGTGTCAGTATATAATTTTCTATCCTATTGCCAAGTGAATCCCTTATTTCAATTAATTCCAAGGATGGATATATATCATTTCAATCCAATATAAATGTCATAGGTATATATCATTTCAACCTATTTCTTAATTTATTTGAAATAATTTGATTTACTATTATACTGTAAATAATATGCAGGATGATAGCAGGATATATCAAAATAAATAAACGCCCAAATCATCCAAAACAACGATCTATAGCATGCATCACAATCAACATCCAAATCAGTCAATAAATCGCATCAATTAACCAATTATCAATAATCGGGAATTTTACTTACAGTTTACTTCTAATTCAATTTAACCGTCAATTTAAATTTTTATCAATTAATTCAGATGTCCATTTAAAAGTCAATAAAAATTATCAAACAATAACTAACAAATTTAAATCACTTCAAAATTTTAAATTTAACTAACATAAAAATATTTTAATATATCGTGAGCGTTATAAGACACTCACATTTTATTTTCATTGTCGCTTTTGCGTTCTGATTTCAATTAAAGTCAAACGCGTTTGAATTTAACTAAAAATTCAACAAGCTCTAAATCCATCCAGTGCTATTCCATAGTAAAGATATCATTAATATGAACCCAACTCGACTGACCACGTTGGATTTGGACCAAAAACGAACGAGTTATGAATTTTATAAGCATTGGAATTTTATTAAATGATTTACATAAATAATCACTATTTTTTTATTCCAACATAATCGACAGGATAATAATTAGGTGTCCATTCAAATGTAATTGTAGAATAGGGTTTATTTCTACTAGTCAATGTCCAAAAACATACTTATTCAGGGATAGCAGTAGAACGGTGATTATTTATGCCAATAGGGGTCTAATTAAATACAATAAGAGAAACGGTGTTTTATTCCGCTAAACAGATGTCTAATCATCTTACTCCAAGTTAATTCATACATATTTTTATCTGGCAATTAACGTCGATAAATAGAACATATAAATTTTGAAATGGATAAATTTGTTTAAATTCTGTATTTAAAACATGTCTGTTTTAAATTACCATGAATTTTACTTATTCAAACTCAAAAACAATTTTCATGATGACATAGTGCTCGGCGATACGAACCCATCGCAAAAAGTTTCGTGCCAATCAGGTTTCGTATGCACTAGTCATAAAAATTTAAAGTTTACTATATATATAATTAAAACATTTTTTATATCAAAAATCTTTCCTTCATCATTTACTTTGGGTCGAGACCCAGACCTAACCAACCAAAACCCGCTTCACTCTTCTTCCCACAAATTTCCAATCGAACCCACAAAAACCAAAAACCCAAAGCCTTGACTCTGATCAACCTTCTATAAGCCTCGACTCTGATCAACCTTCTATCTTTACTGATCATCCACCCAACATCTCTCGCCTAACTCTAAACCCCAAACCAAAACTACAGCAAACAACATCGTCCAAGATTCCATCATCTTCCTAAACCTGGAACCCATCTTCGTGCATGTGTGCACATACACGAACTCTACCGACGTCGAACTACCAAATCAAGACCATATACGCTTGTCTCTTCTCAAGCTCGACCATCATCGCTCCCTAGCTCCAACACGGACAGTACCTAGAAAATTCCAACTTCCGATACCCTTCAAATTTCCTACGGGCATCAACAAAATCCCCTCGTTCAATCGCGACACCAACCTTCAGGACCGCTGGCGAAATCGCCTACCTCCACGTCACCTTCCAACAACCACCGGTCGACCCCGATGACCCCAAACCGACGCGGCCCCTTGATGACCGAACCCCACTTTTAACATGCCCTAAACCCTAAAATCACCACACCAACTCAAATCAAAGCCAATTCTGAGAATTTTCCACGATGAACCTCTCGGCCTCATCATTAGGCTCCTCCTCGGCCAAGCCTCTCCTTCCCTTATCGACTAAGTTGCTAGAAATTAATTTTTGAATGAATTCTGATCATCTTCAAATACCTCACAATCTAAACCATTAAAAATCATGAATTCTTCACTAAAATTCATATCTTCAAGCCACAATCATGATTATATACTTGATTCAAAGTTTCGAATATGTTGAAAATCGACAAAACTTGGGTTACTTACTTTATTTTTGCAAATCCACACCATATACAAAATTAACAAACTTCGAACTATTGTTAGCGGGATATAGGCTCAAAAACAAGCATTCCATTAGTTTACATCAATAAACAATTCAAATCAAGGTGAGAGATATTGATTTTTTTTTAAATAAATAGGGTATACATGATTTTAAACTCTGTTAATATTTCTAGAGTAAAGTAAAATACTTCCAGATTTAAATGCTCATCTTAAATATGTTTAGACCTTCCAAAAACTTCCACTTGAATCCTAGTCGATGACCTAAAATCTTGATAATCTTTCCTTGCCTTTTGATTTTGACGGAGCATGTTGTTTTCTTTTTCTCTTTTTCTTTTTTTCTTACTTACACTTACAGGGTGTTTTTTTATAGGTTTGTTTTACAGGGCTAAAAGAACTGAAACATACACACATACAAAGCTCTATATACATGTTTGCAAAGACATAATGATGCATTTTTACATATTTTGAGGCTCAAGAAGGATTTAAGATCTTTTAAGGTTATTGTACAATGTTTTTGATGGATTGATGTTGAAGTTTGGTGGCTTTGACATGAAGTTGAGATGAAATTTAATTTTCAGCATGAATTTTTGACTAGGCAATGTTCTTTTCCATTTGATTTGTAAATTTCAAAAGTGTTAGCTTCTCTTTTCTTCCTTAATTCCATTTGATTCATGCTTTCTCTATATTTTTTAGGACAATTAAATGTAAAGTGGTATTGAATAAAAATAATTTAAATCTCCATATTCACATTCATTTTATATTTAGAAATGTATGATCAAAGAAATAAAAATTTGCTACTCTATTTTTATGTATAAAAATAACATTTTTGTTTAAAATATATTTTGTCAAAAGTTTCTCTTTTAAAAATGGTTTAAATGATTTTATTAAATTTTTCTTATTTCCATCATATGTATTTTCTTATGTGTTTTCTTTTTTTGCATTTTCCATTTCTAAATTAGATTAATTATTCTATTTCATAAACAAAGTCTGGGAAAGTTCAGAATATTTTCTTGGATTAAAACTATCTATTATTAACAATTATCATTTAACGGGGATTTTATTTTGATTAAAAGACGGTATTATTCAACATTAAACATAAATATTCCTAATTCAAGATGATAAAAATCCTGGGTCGTTACAACCGCGATACCCAGATTAGCAAAGAACATTACAAGTAATATTGTCTGCTAATCCGAAGAATACGGTTTGCTAAGGGTGATCGAATGTGAATATATATTTATACTTACACTGAAGCATCTTTTATATCTTTTTCACTTAATATGTAAACTGAATTTGACTTGCACAGTGTTAACATAAATTGTAGGATCTAGATTAACCCTAGAGGGGGGGTGAATAGGGTTATAGCAAATTTTCTCGATTTAAACACAGAAACAAACTACAGAAACAAATATGCTGAAAAGTTAATCACACACAAAATTTACCCAGCTTCGGCAACACCTGCCTACTGCTGCATTCCCAGATTTCTATTAGAATTAAACAGTCTCCCGCTTACAAACACTCTAACAGACTCGCAAACCCTTGCTCCCGCTCACAAACACTCTACTAGACTCGCACCCCCTGCTCTGCCTATAGAATTTTGCAAACTCGCAAACTCTGCTCCCGCCTATAGAGTTTTGCAAACTCGCACACCCTGCTCACTGAACTAATTCTAACTAGACAATCTGACACTACCTACAACCTAGGTGGTGATTTACCAAGACTTGATTCGTAAAGAAAATTTAAAACAAACTAAAAACAGTTTAAAACATAAAACCCTATTTGAAATAAACTAAATCCCCTTTTAATAAACAAGGCCGGCTCAATTGCTTTATTCTCCAGCCAGTTCCTTTTCTATCTTCAATTGTTCAATGGCGGTCGATCCTTTGTTACAGAGATTAGGGTTTTCTGAAATTGGAGATTGCGACTGTAAATGCGTGATTCTCTTGCTCTGTTGGTCACTCCTTCTCTGATGATCGATTCTGGTTCGCTTGCTCGTTCTCTGATGATCGATTCTGGTTGACTTCGAGATTGCAGCTGCTCCTTTGATCAAGTTCGACAGATTGGTATGTATTCTCTTTCGTTGCTGGTTTAATTGCTTGCTTGACTCGATGCCAATGATGAGCTCTTGGGTTTGGTATTTATATGAATTCGACACTTGAGTTTATTCGTATCAATCTGATACTTTCCTAAATTGTTGCTTTCCTGATGCGCACGGCTTTCCTGATATATTTTCGGCTTGTTACTCATGGCTTTGATTTTCAAACGTTTGATTTATCCTTGATTGATAGGGCAAAAACTTTCCTTTTTCACTTTCTGACTTTTTCAAAGATATGCACCTGAATTCTGACTTCGATTTGATTTCTATTTTTATACCGCGTTGATTTCTTGTATACCACTCCACGACTCTGCATTATTTTCGGCCATCACTGTTTTCGTTCCTGTGAGTTTCGTCTCTGATCATTGTTACATTTAATCTTGATCACCTTGATGCTGTAACCATACTTTTGGCATGATTGTTCTGGTCTTGTTTTTGCATGTTGTTATTCTCTGTTGCACTTGCTCATTGCTCCATTCATTTTGCATACTGGGTTGACTGTTGCATGTGTGTACTTCATATACATGTGTGCCTGACATTGATACTGCCATTCCTTGCTTGTATCAGTTCTCGGCCACACTATTTTCATTTCTATGCCTTGAACTTGACTGTTTGGTTTGAGCTTTGCCTCCATGTGTTTTGCATTTGTCAATTCTGCATTTGTTTCACTAGTATCATACATGTGAGTTGTTATTTGCTTTTGATGTTCACTACCCTTGTGTACATGTTGCTGGTTCATTGTGATGTCTAGTCGACACACTTCAAGTAGTCTTTATAATTGCTGCTTATGTTGGTGGCAATGTTCAACAAAATTGTTCTGCACTGTGTATATTCTTGAGTTGCACACTTTGATTTACTTCATATTTGCATACATGTTGTGGTCTGGGCATTTGCTTGGTCTCTGTTCTTTGTTCATTGGTCATTGTTCTGGTCATTGCTTGGTCATTGTTCTGGTCATTGCTTGTTCTGATCATTGCACTGGCTGTTATTGAATTGATATACTTGTGGTTCTTTTGTAGTCGAGTTGCAGACCAGAATCTGTTGTATTTCAGGCTGCATTTATATCACTTGATATTGTTTGTGATTGTTACCACTGTGTTGCATTGAGTAGCTGTCGTCTGTACTTGGTGCATTGAGCATTTCTTTGTGGTCTGCCTTGTTGCTTGACCTGTCTGGTTTATCTTGTTGCACTTTGGTCTGTTGTCATGTTGCTTGTGCACTTGCTTGTGTTTCACTGCCATACTTGTCATTGTGTACGGATTCTTGATGGCTTGCATGATAGTGTTTATGTCTGTACTGTCTTATGACACTGTCTCTGGACATTTTGTTATGACATCCATGTTGCAACTGGTTTGGACTTTGAATGCATTCATGTTGATTTTTGAAATTTCACTTGAGTTGAATCCAGTTTCAAAAAACTCGGGTTTGACCTTGTGCTCGTGTCGTGATTTTAAATATATTGCACGTGAGTTGATCCCGACTTTTCATTTGGGTTTGACCTGTGCTCACCTATCCCTGTAGCATTATCAAGTGTATATCGCTGTACTCGGCCTTGTGGCTTGTACAGTGATACACTGTGCATGTCACATTGTTCGTGTGTGATGAATTCAAATGTAAATGATGACGAACAACCCAAATAACTGAGGCAAATAATATTTTCAAAAATAATATTTCATTTTATATTGCAAAAATATTTCTTTTTCAATTTTACTGCGTTAGTGAACATTTCTGCAGATTGCTCAGATGCTGGATTCAAACTGGAATGAAGTTGAATATAAAACTACGAGTGTGAGTGATATGTAGTGAGGAATTATGTGAACTGAATTGTGATGTATTTAAAAATGTATATGTATAGTGAGAACTTGAATTTGTACTATTCAAGATTGCAATAAATATTTGTTTGTGTTTGTGCCAAAATTGGTCACAAACCCCAAATACCGTGAAAGCACCAGTGTATGAATACAAACCAACAATATTCAAACACAAATAACAGATCTCAGCAAATATTGAACAATAATCCCAAAGTAAAGAACAGAGACACAAGTTTTATAGTGGTTCGGCTATCTCCGGCCTACGTCCACTCCAAAGTTTTTATCCTTTTATTGATTATCCTTGATGATTACAGATGATTACAGTAGTTACAATGTCCAAAACTTGAAATAAATAGCAGCAATGATGATATGGAATGATTCTGGCAGCGTCCAAGCGTCCTTTCACTCTCTAGAATCTCCGACCCCTTTTCTAAATGACCAGGGGCTCTATTTATAAGCGTAAGAGGCTAATATTTCTCCTAAAATCCGGGAAGACCGCTTCAGGCACGTGAGGGGGCCCACACGCCCGAAATCTGGAGGCCCGGGCCCACCTTGGGATCGATTCGAAGTAAGGTTCGAATCGATCAAGAAATTATCCAATTGAGTTGAAATTTGGTGAGGACATTCTTCAACATGTGTGTAAGCTCCTGTAAAAATTTCATTGCATTTGGATCAACGGTTTGGAAGATATGATCGATTCAAGTTCAAAGCTTCGTGTGTTCTGCCTGGTTCGAACCCATACTTCGAATCCATCTCCTTCGAATCCATCACCTTTGAATCTATCTCCTTCAAATCCATCTCCTTCGAATCTATCTCCTTCGAATCTATCTCCTTCGAATCCATTGAAGCCGACTCCCTGCGTATCCTCTTCGAAAGCTTTCTTCGTATCGATAGAACCCTTGAATGGATTCGAAGCAACTTACATTCCCTTTGATCGATATGAGTTGTGATCGATTCGAACCACCTTCGATACGAACTAACCTGTGTGCACCTTATGGATACGAAGGAGATCCATGTTGTGATCGAGTCGATGTCCACCTGTCCTTCTGATCGATTCGAAAACGATCGAGTCGAACCAACACCTGATGCGAACTTCACAGAGCCGAACCCATACCAATCGATACGAAGTGCATCGATTCGAACCTTGTGTGCCTTTGATCGATTCGAACCTGATGGGTTCGAAACAAACACCTTGATGGGTTCGAACAGCCATGCCATTCCTACCTTGCATCGATCGTAACTTCTCCATACGAACTCCGATTAACCTGAAATTTGAAACATAGTCTTTCCTAGTCCTTATCATCATCTCCAATTAATTTCGTCCCGATCGGAGTTCAACAAAATTTTAACGATATCGATCGTAGCCTTGATTCCAACCGATCTCCAATCCTGATATTCATAATTCCATGCCAATTCGTTGATATTCCAGTTTTGACCAAAAAATGGGATAACATTTTACCCCCCAAAACATGCCTTGTGATAACAAGGCGTGTTTTGAATAGTACCGAATCCAATATCCGAAGTCCATAGCCATATTGCCAGAGTGTATCATCCTTGACTGCTTCGAGTCGATGCCTGATTCCAAATCCCGTAACCAAAGCCTTAGCCAATTCCATATCCATCCGAACTCGAAAACCGAGTTCCAAACCATCCTTATCCAATAGCCAATAACTGAATCCAGGACCTCTCCGGGTCGATATCCAAATCCATAACCTCTCCGGGCTCTTGCCAAGCGCAATCTACACCTGACGGTCATGATCCAGTGTCCCTGGATATTAAGCTAGCCTCATTGTGTTCTTGTTGAGCGTAATCCACACTTGATGTCCTCGGTCCAGTGTCCCTGGACGTTGAGCTAACCTCTCCGGGTTCTTGCCAAGCGTAATCCACACTTGACGACCTTGGTCCAGTGTCCCTGGACGCTGTACAATCCCATGGCTTAAATCCTAAGCCGACTCCTGGTCTCTCCGGACCCTTGTTGAGCATAGTCCATACTCAACGACCTGAAAATAACAATTGATAATATAGGGCCTAAGTCCTAGGCCGAATCCTGGTCACTCCGGACCCTTGCTGAGCATAGTCCATACTCAGCGACCTGAATGAGTCAATCTACCACGTTCGGACAAAGTGACTCACCCCTTGCCAGGCATAATCCATACCCGACGACCATTTATCAAAAACTAGATGAAAATCCAATCAAAATCCAATACAACATCCAAACCCAAAGAAAATCCAAATCATAAACCAGAAAACCAGAAAACCAAACCAATATTCAAAACCGGAAACAATCATCCAAAGAAAAATCTAAATCAAAAGAAAGCAAAACCAGGAGCTCGATCCAAACTCCAAAACCAAAATCCGAAAAGAAAAGCAGTGTCCAATCCAAAAGAAAAGGATAGATTTCATAAACCATAGCATTGCAGTTTATCATCATTCAGAGCATGCCTAAGGGCTATCTCCGTCCCCGTACATGTGTAAATGACTTGGTTGCTTGCTAATAGTTCGCTACTTATTTCACATTATCCTGATCAGTGAATGATCAATCGACCATCATCCCTGGGCCTCACATCGTCACGGTGTGAGGTAGTCGGTAGTTGCTCTTGCCCTACCATTGTATTCCGAGTTCCGACATATTGCTGTAACTGCCCATTTCTTACATGTTCCTCGATTATATCCTTTAAGTGCCTGCAGCTGTTGGTATCATGTCCATCTAAATCATGGAAGAGGCAGTGCCTTCCTGATGTCCTTTCTCGTTCTGTTGGTTCTCTCCTAGCCGGCCTCCGGTAAGGAAGGCGATTCCGAGTATCTATGTATATCCGCTCCAGCGTCTCGTTCAATCCTGTGTATGTAGAAAACTTTGGATCCTTCCATCGCTTCCTAGCGTTTCCAGAATCATCGTCCAACTTCCTTTTTCCTTTGTCTTTATCCAAACCTTTGTTGGATGGTCCTACATCTTGAGTTGCATTAACCCTTTTCATCTCTAAATCTGTACTCGCATCTTCCTGCCGAAGGAACCTTTCTGCCTCGTGAAAGAATTCGTCGAGATCCTGTGATGGATCTCGTATCAGAGATACCTTGAAATCCGAGTCCTCCCTGACTCCTAATACTGCTGCCATTAAAACCATCGATGGATCAGGCCGATCCACCGAAGCGACTGCCGCACTGAATCGAGTTAGAAAATCTCTAAGCGATTCATCCATCCTTTGCTTCACCGATGTTAATGTCATCACATTCTTTGGCCTCTTGACGTGAACCCGAAACTGTCCCAAAAACTTTTCCACCAATTACCTCCAAGTCCTGATAGATCCTTCCCCCAGTTGCCTAAACCACATTGCAGCTAAGTCCGTAAGATACAAAGGGAAGCATCGGGCCATCACTTCCTCCCATGCCCCCAACACCTCCATGTGTCTGGTGTACCTCATCAAGTGATCTGTTGGATCTGCCTTGCCATCATAAACCTCCACGCTAGGTAGCTTAAACTTAGGTGGATTCTGAGCCATCCTTATTTCCCGAGAAAATGGACTCCTATTCACTCCTTCCAAGTCTCCGTTGGTCAAACCACCTCACACAGTTCTTCTGATGATTTCTACTAATCTGGTATTGTCTGTTGGGGGTTGCCCTCCATGCCCCCGAGGGAACTCTGGCACATATTCCTCGTGTGGTTCACTAGCAGCAACGTTAGCTCTAGTCTGTTGAACTCCTTCCAAAGGTCCTCCTGTGTTGGATCCTGTGGGCCTGCCCCCAAGCCCTTGTTGATTGCCCTCTGGCTCCGCATCCCGTCCTCTGTTGGGTTCCACAACCCTAGTTCCTTGTCCTGCATCCAACGTGGCTGTAGCTGTTCCTAAGTTCTGCATCCCTACAGCTCTCATTTGCTCAAAGAAAGTCTGCATCATTTCCTGTTGGCTCTTCAATAATCTCTCTTGCAAAGAATTTGCCATAGCCTCCATTTCATCCCAAGTTATGTAGATTGAAGCCTGTCCTTCCCCACCTCCGGAGGATGCTTGTTGACTTCCTTCCTGTTGGCTTCTCTCAGCCCTTTTCCTTCTATTATTTTGTCTAGTCATTGTCTTCAGACCGAAACTCCTCAAACTTCTTCAAATCCAAACTTCAAATCCGATGTAGCGGGTACTAGTCGTTCTCAGTGAAAGCACCAAAGTGTTTGTGCCAAAATTGGTCATAAACCCCAAATACCGTGAAAGCACCAGTGTATGAATACAAACCAACAATATTCAAACACAAATAACAGATCTCAGCAAATATTGAACAATAATCCCAAAGTAAAGAACAGAGACACAAGTTTTATAGTGGTTCGGCTATCTCCGGCCTACGTCCACTCCAAAGTTTTTATCCTTTTATTGATTATCCTTGATGATTACAGATGATTACAGCAGTTACAATGTCCAAAACTTGAAAGAAATAGCAGCAATGATGATATGGAACGATTCTGGCAGCGTCCAAGCGTCCTTTCACTCTCTAGAATCTCCGACCCCTTTTCTGAATGACCAGGGGCTCTATTTATAAGTGTAGGAGGCTAATATTTCTCCTAAAATCCGGGAAGACCGCTTCAGGCACGTGAGGGGGCCCACACGCCCGAAATCTGGAGGTCCGGGCCCACCATGGGATCGATTCGAAGTAAGGTTCGAATCAATCAAGAAATTATCCAATTGAGCTGAAATTTGGTGAGAACATTCTTCAACATGTATGTAAGCTCCTGTAAAAATTTCATTGCATTTGGATCAACGGTTTGGAAGATATGATCGATTCAAGTTTAAAGCTACGTGTGTTCTGCCTGGTTCGAACCCATACTTCGAATCCATCTCCTTCGAATCCATCACCTTTGAATCTATCTCCTTCAAATCCATCTCCTTCGAATCTATCTCCTTGGAATCCATCTCCTTCGAATCCATTGAAGCCGACTCCCTGCGTATCCTCTTCGAAAGCTTTCTTCGTATCGATAGAACCCTTTAATGGATTCGAAGCAACTTACATTCCCTTTGATCGATACGAGTTGTGATCGATTCGAACCACCTTCGATACGAACTAACCTGTGTGCACCTTATGGATACGAAGGAGATCCATGCTGTGATCGAGTCGAAGTCCACCTGTCCTTCTGATCGATTCGAAAACGATCGAGTCGAACCAACACCTGATGCGAACTTCACAGAGCCGAACCCATACCAATCGATACGAAGTGCATCGATTCGAACCTTGTGTGCCTTTGATCGATTCGAACCTGATGGGTTCGAAACGAACACCTTGATGGGTTCGAACAGCCATGCCATTCCTACCTTGCATCGATCGTAACTTCTCCATACGAACTCCGATTAACCTGAAATTTGAAACATAGTCTTTCCTAGTCCTTATCATCATCTCCAATTAATTTCGTTCCGATCGGAGTTCAACAAAATTTTGACGATATCGATCGTAGCCTTGATTCCAACCGATCTCCAATCCTGATGTTCATAATTCCATGCCAGTTCGTTGATATTCCAGTTTTGACAAAAAAATGGGATAACAGTTTGAATAAAATATTTGTTTGAATTCAAATTCTTTGTAATTTATTTTATTCAATAAATATTTATTTAATCTATGAAAAATAAAATAGTACATTAACAAATACGTTTGAATGAATATATATGTTCATTATCATCAAATAAAAACATATAAGTGCATATTCATACAATCTCCCCCTTTTGATGATAACAAACGTATATTTAAGATTTTGACTGAGTTAAATGTATTTGATCAATGATATACTCTAATTGCTCCCCCTATTTAAATGCTTCCTCTCTACATGTTGCTCCCCCTACATATATGCATATAAATAGAAATATATAAATAAGCCTAGATGCCAATGGAAAATTATTTGACCTTTGCTTGATTCTATTTGACAAAATCTTAACTTTTTTCTCCCCCTTTTGTTATCAATAAAAGAATAATAGTGTTAGAGAAAAATAGAGATTAAGTGATCAATATTAATCCAACATTAAACTCAAATTGAATATAAATATTAAACTTCAATAAAAATCAAACGAAAATCATAACTACCCTTGTTAGGCGCATATTCCACTTTTAGAAAGAATGGAAATGGTGTTCTAATATAAAATCATACAATTGTATCAACTTGTGGTACATTTATATCAGGAATTCGAATATCTACTAATCATGCATAACCGTTAGGACTTTTAAATGAGATTAGTAGTATTCCAATTTAATTTAAAAAATGAAATCAAGTATCTTCTAACCACGCATGACCGTGAGGACTTTTAAATTGTATTAGAATCAACTTGTCTATTTAATCAATTAATTTTGATATGCGTTCCATACATGCATAACCGTAAGGACTTTTAAATGAGCATGGAAGCACATAATCAAAAATCCAAGTAATTCACCCATGCATAACCGTGAGGACTTTTAAATGAGAGTGAATACTTTGGATATTTATTTATTTTTACAATAAAAAATATGAAATGAAAAACAAATGATCCTTGATTATTGTATCACATATCGACCAACTATATTTAAGTTTTGATAAACAATGGTCGATAGAAATATGATAGATATAGAAATGGTCATGGAATTTTTTACCCAACAAAATGTTTTATAACTCTTGTTTAAATTCCTAAAGAAATTTTCCAAAATATATTGTTTTGAGTAATGTATGTTAAATATCAACACTTATCACTTTTACAATCACTATTTATCTCTTTAATAATTAGTAGGGAGTCGTATTAGTCAAAATTTGCCATTTAAAATCAAATAAAAATGACTAATCTGAAAATATGGTCAAACAATTATTTTCTCGAAGGGGTTATATGAGAAAAAAAAATTTGCTATTTGAAAATTATTTAAAATGAAAAATATGCAGATCTTTTCTATGAAAAATGATGCAGTTACTAAATGTCAAAAATCACGTTCAACTAGTAATTTTTCTATCAACTAGATTACCAGTGTAATCTGCATCTGAATTTCTTTTTCATTCAAAAACATCACTAATTAAATTTGATAGACCAGACCATGAAGAGTGCATCAAAAATTTCAAACTCAATTTTAACAACACTTTAAATGACATTCTTTGAATTTGAATTGAAGCCATGTAAATAATTAGAAAACCGTGAATAGAGTTAGCCAAAAATAACCAGAAATATTATCATCCGGCAAAACACTAAGTTTAATCCAAACGTATATGTATGAAGTAATTCAAAGAATAGTGTTTTTGGCATAAATATAATTGGCCAACTATGTTGAACAAGTCAGAAAAAAAAAATATCTCTTTACAACATCACAATATTTGGCTGATTTCATTCAAAATATGGTGCAGATTATCACATTTAATTTATCGATAAATATACCTTCACCTGTTTTACCTTTACGATAATTTTTCGTGGTTGCCCATTGTGATTCTGTCACCTTTGTACTAGGCTAAGGAACTTTGCTTTGTTGCCCGTTGTGTTTCTGGAACAGCCAAAATCCAGAGAACGTTGTTGTTGTTCCTTAGCCTACCACGATACCTACACGATGAAAGATTTTTGTGACCTATTTGTTTTTATAGGTCCATGATTGTTAGTGGCTGAAGCATTGTGAATAAATAATCCCTTTGGAACCCAAACTTGTTTTGTCATTTCATTCTTGTTCCAATAGACATGAAATTTGTTTGTAGAATTCTTAGGAACCCAAACTTGTATAAATTTTGTGTTCTTGTTCCTATGACTACAATTTTCAACACGATGTCCAATTATTTCACATCTATCAAAGACACTCTTACCTTTTGCATTATCCTCAACTTGTGTTTTCCCAAAACCTAGTCGCTTTCTGTTGTTAGCAAAAATTTGATTTCCCAATAGCATGTTGAAAGATTTTTCGCCTCTTGAAAAGTTATTCAAAGATTTCTCAAGATTTTGGACTTTGGTTTTTAGTGTGGTGTTCTCAGTGACAAATGAGGTGCATCTATTTATAAAATCCTTTTTCCTAGTGTCAATGATTTCCTTAAGACTCAAGTTTTATTTTTCAAGATTCTCAAAGTTATTCTTAAGTCTTGTCAATTCTGAATCTAAAATTTTACATTTTTTACATTTTAGGTTTTTAATATTTTCAAGTTCAGTTTCTAACCTAAAATTTTCACGAGCAAGTTCTCTCCTATCAGATTTTAGTTTTTCAATTTTAGATTCAAGAGCATCAACTTCTTTAGTAAGATCAAGACACATAAAAACAAGTTCTTTATAAGAATAGTCACCTTCCTCACCAGATTCCTCTGAGCTTGCTTCTGAATCTAATTTTTCCATAAAACACAAGTTAGCCTCCTCTGAGCTACTATTCGAAACTTCCTCTCCTTCTTCATCATCCCAAGTTGCTGCAAAGGCCTTTTTCTTCTTTTTCTTTCCTTGGTTGTATTTGAGAAGTGGGCATTCTTGTTTAAAGTGGCCAGGCTTGTTGCAGTTATAGCACGTCAATTCATTATCGGAATTGTTAGACTCTCTTGACCTATTACCAGATGTTTTCTTCTTGCGTGGCTTGAATCTTGACCATTTTCTAAGATTATTGACAGCCATTGCAAGCTCTTCAATCAGATGATCTTCTTCTTCATCGATCTCTTCTTTGCTCTTTAAGGCAATCGTCTTCTTCTTTGGTTCGGAGTTGTTGCGTTCCTCCTTTGCTTTTAGCTCAAGCTCATATGTCATCAAGTTACCAAACAACTCCTCCATGCTTAGTTTACTCAAATCTTTCGACTCTTGGATTGCCGTGACTTTTGCCTCAAAGTTTATCGGTAAGACTCATAGCACCTTCCTCACAAGCTCTACCTCAGTGAATACCTTCCCAAGCGCTCTAGCGTTGTACACCAAAGTTGAAAAGCGTCCGAACATGTCTTTTATGCTCTCGCCTTTGTCCATCACAAAGTTCTCGTATTCATTGCTGAATAGGGCTAGACGAGACTCCTTGACGTGAGAAGTTCCTCCATGTGTCACCTCCAAGGTATGCCAAATTTCTTGTGCTGTTTTACAATGAGAAATTCTATTAGATTCATTCTTATCAAGAGCACAGATCAAAGCATTCATGGATTTAACATTTGTGGTTTTTAATTTCTTATCGTTAGCATCCCACCTATCCCTAGGTTTAGGAATCTCAGTATCACCAACAGTTATAGTGGGAGATTTATAGCCAGTTTCAATAATATCCCAAACATTATAATCAATAGAACTAAGATAAATGCCCGTCCTAACCTTCCAATAAGCATAATCACTCCCATTAAACATGGGTGGCCTAACAATAGATTGCCCCTCAGAAAAAGCATTATTTGATGAATTCATGACTCTAGAGTTAAAGAAAAATACCGGGCTCTGATACCACTTGTAGGATCTAGATTAACCCTAGAGGAGGGGTGAATAGGGTTATAGCAAATTTTCTCGATTTAAACACAGAAACAAACTGCAGAAATAAATATGCTGAAAAGTAAATCACACACAAAATTTACCCAGCTTCAGCAACCCCTGCCTACTGCTGCATTCCCAGATTTCTATTAGAATTAAACAGTCTCCCGCTTACAAACACTCTAACAGACTCGCAAACCCTTGCTCCCGCTCACAAACACTCTACTAGCCACGCACCCCCTGCTCCGCCTATAGAGTTTTGCAAACTCGCAAACTCTGCTCCCGCCTATAGAGTTTTGCAAACTCGCACACCCTGCTCACTAAACTAATTCTAACTAGGCAATCTGACACTACCTACAACCTAGGTGTGATTTACCAAGACTTGATTCGTAAAGAAAATTTAAAACAAACTAAAAACAGTTTAAAACATAAAACCCTATTTGAAATAAACTAAAGCCCCTTTTAACAAACAAGGCCGGCCCAATTGCTTTATTCTCCAGCCCGTTCCTTTTCTATCTTCAATTGTTCAATGGCGGTCGTTCCTTTGTTACAGAGATTAGGGTTTTCCGAAATTGGAGATTGCGACTGTAAATGCTTGATTCTCTTGCTCTGTTGGTCGCTCCTTCTCTGATGATCGATTCTGGTTCGCTCGCTCGTTCTCTGATGATCGATTCTGGTTGACTTCGAGATTGCAGCTGCTCCTTTGATCAAGTTCGACAGATTGGTATGTACTCTCTTTCGTTGCAGGTTTAATTGCTTGCTTGACTCGATGCCTATGATGAACTCTTGGGTTTGGTATTTATATGAATTCGACACTTGAGTTTATTCGTATCAATCTGATACTTTCCTAAATTGTTGCTTTCCTGATGCGCACGGCTTTCCTGATATATTTTCGGCTTGTTACTCACGGCTTTGATTTTCAAACGTTTGATTTATCCTTGATTGATAGGGCAAAAGCTTTCCTTTTTCACTTTCTGACTTTTTCAAAGATATGCACCTAAATTCTGACTTCGATTTGATTTGTATTTTTATACTGGTTGATTTCTTGTATACCACTCCACGACTCTACATTATTTTCGGCCATCACTGTTTTCATTCCTGTGAGTTTCGTGTCTAATCATTGTTACATTTAATCTTGATCACCTTGATGCTGTAACCATATTTTTGGCATGATTGTTCTGGTCTTGTTTTTGGATGTTGCTATTCTCTGTTGCACTTGCTCATTGCTCCATTCATTTTGCATACTGGGTTGACTGTTGCATGTGTGTACTTCATATACATATGTGCCTGACATTGATACTGCCATTCCTTGCTTGTATCAGTTCTCGGCCACACTATTTTCATTGCTATGCCTTGAACTTGACTGTTTGGTTTGGGCTTTGCCTCCATGTGTTTTGCATTTGTCAATTCTGCATTTGTTTCACTGGTATCATACATGTGAATTGTTGTTTTCTTTTGATGTTCACTGCCCTTGTATACATGTTGCTGGTTCATTATGATGTCTAGTCGACACACTTCAAGTAGTCTTCATTGTTGCTGCTTATGTTGGTGGCAATGTTCGACAAATTTGTTCTGCACTGTGTATATTCTCGAGTTGCACACTTTGATTTACTTCATATTTGCATACATGTTGTGGTATGGACATTTGCTTGGTCTCTGTTCTTTGTTCATTGGTCATTGTTTTGGTCATTGCTTGGTCATTGTTCTGGTCATTGCTTGTTCTGATCATTGCACTGGCTGTTGTTGAGTTGATATACTTGTGGTGCTTTTGTAGTCGAGTTGCAGACCAGAATCTGTTGTATTTCAGGCTGCATTTATATCACTTGATATTGTTTGTGATTGTTTCCACTGTGTTGCATTGAGTAGCTGTCGTCTGTACTTGGTGCATTGAGCATTTCTTTGTGGTCTGCCTTGTTGCTTGACCTGTCTGGTTCATCTTGTTGCACTTTGGTCTGCTGTCATGTTGCTTGTGCACTTGCTTGAGTTTCACTGCCATACTTGGCATTGTGTACAGATTCTTGATGGCTTGCATGATAGTGTTTATGTCTGTACTGTCTTATGACACTGTCTCTGGACATTTGTTATGACATCCATGTTGCAACTGGTTTGGACTTTGAATGCATTCATGTTGATTTTTGAAATTTCACTTGAGTTGAATCCAGTTTTAAAAAACTCAGGTTTGACCTTTTGCTCGTGTCGTGATTTTAAATATATTGCACGTGAGTTGAACCCGACTTTTCATTTGGGTTTGACCTGTGCTCACCTATCCCTGTAGCATTATCAAGTGTATAACGATGTACACGGCCTTGTGGCATGTACAGTGATACACTGTGCATGTCACACTGTTTGTGTGTGATGAATTCAAATGTAAATGATGACGAACAACCCAAATAACTGAGGCAAATAATATTTTCAAAAATCATATTTCTGTATTGCAAAAATATTTCTTTTTCAATTTTACTGCGTTAGTGAACATTTTTTGCAGATTGCTTAGATGTTGGATTTAAACTGGAATGAAGTTGAATATAAAACTACGAGTGTGAGTGATATGTAGTGAGGAATTATGTAAACTGAATTGTGATGTATTTAAAAATGTATATGTATAGTGAGAACTTGAATTTGTACTATTCAAGATTGTAATAAATATTTGTTTGAATAAAATATTTGTTTGAATTCAAATTCTGTGTAATTTATTTTATTCAACAAATATTAATTTAATCTATGAAAAATAAAATAGTACATTAACAAATACATTTAAATGAATATATATGTTTATTATCATCAAACAAAAACATATAAGCGCATATTCGTACATAATGTTTGCACCAAAATTGGTCAAAAACCCTAAATGTCGTGAAAGCACCAGTGTTTACACAAAGATCCTCAATATCCACACATAGATTATAGATCCAGATAAGGTAGAAAGCAAACATGAAGAAATAAAAAATTCAAATAAAAGAAAGTAAGAAAAGACACAAGACTTATAGTGGTTCGGCTATCTCCTGCCTACGTCCACTTTGAATTGATCTTTTCTATTTCCTTTATATTCTAATTACAATTACGATCCGTTGAAATCAATAACCAAAACGACAAAGTCTTGCTAAAAATGAAAAAAAAAGCTCCCTTTTTAGTTGCCATTAAGGTGTTATTTATAGGAATGGAGCTTGAAATATCTGCCTTGAACTGCAAAGACCCTTTCTCGTGCGTAAGTAGGCCCACATGATCGATTTAGATTGGTTTGGGATCAATTCTTGATTGATCCATATCGATTTCTTATCAATCGAAAATCATTCCAATCGGGCTGGGATTGATCACGGAGACACTTGAGGTAACATGTAATCTCCAGCGAAAGTTTCATGGCATTTGGGTTTGTAGTTTGGGAGATATGATTGATCCAAGATCCGATTTTCTAGAGTAGGCTGGTAACATGTAATCTCCAGCGAAAGTTTCATGTAAAAATCCAATTGTTTTTCTCTTTGCTAGCCCAACAATCCAACGGTCAACCTGTCTTATAACCTGAAAAGTCTCGGTTTGGCTCGATAAATAACTCTTGGGTTAGAGTATCTCTAAATATTCAAGGGTGAGAATAGAATATAACACAAGAATAAACAACATATAAGTAAGTATAGATCTCCAGGATATAACGAGTCAAAAAATTAATTTAACTCGGAGCAGGGTTATAAATTTAAGTTAGAAACACGAACTAGTCACTAAACACAGAATAACAGAATTAACTTTACTTAGCATCCATGACATGACAAAAGAATATATATTTATTTCACGAACATAAGACACAAGAACATATATTCAATTCATGAACACAAGACATAAGAATATATATTTTTATTTCATGAACACAAGACACAAGAGTGTATAATTATTTCATGGGCACAAGACACAAGAATATATATATATATATATATAATGAACACAAGACATAAGAATATATATTTATTTCACTAATACAGAATGGTTATACAATCCAAGAGATCTTACTCAAAATTATTGCAATTATCATACTCTGGCCCTATAGCAAACAAACAAACGATTTGACATCACATGAACTGACCCGATATCGAGGATCGTACACAGGACGGGAATAATATGATCCCAAGTCGATCTCAAGGATAGTAGCCATGACCGTATCTTTCAGATTTAGTTTAGGTTATTACACTTGAAAAGAAATCCAAGAGAAAACTTCCCAAGGATCTAGCGGTCACTTGTCACACACCAAAAGTGAGTAAACTCTAAAGTGCCAAATATTATCACCTTCAGTAATCACTAGAACTTAACCAATACGCCTGTTGAATCGACGGTTATTCTATTGGTTTAGAAAATAGCGGAAAATTTTTAATTAAAAATAACCACAAGCGCACCACGTACAATTTTAGTACATGATGAGTACGGATCGACCCGCAGGGAATTGAATGATTTAAATATTCTACTCAATCAAATTAAACCAAACTTGAGATTGTTTTTAAGTTAAAAATGTAAAACTAGCTAGAACAAGTGAATGGAAATATGAGATTAGAAAACAATTTAGAGGCATATCCACTCCTATATTTTTACATAAATCAACAAAAATAATCTATGATCTCTCTATTTTGATCTTAAGTGGAATTAGTGATGTATTTATCATAAGTATGGTTTATTTATGTTATTAATTAACACAAGTTAAACCATCAAACTATAATACAACAGCCAAAACAACTTATCAAATATAATGAAAATGAAGTCAAAGCAAATGCTATTTTAAGTATGATCTATATACTATTTTGTTTAGTAACTTAGATCATAAAATTTTGATTCTACATTAATTTCATAATCAAAAATCAATGAGTAAAATGATGATGTAAATTGTGTTTATGTTTAAGTAAGAATAGTCTATGAATACAACATAGGCTATCAAATTCACTTTATAAACTGACATTAAAATCAAACTCTTCATGAAGCATAAAAGAGATCATAAATCACATAAATGTTGAATTCACATAATTTTAGAGAACTTCATTACCCCTAAATTGAAAGGGTTAGCTACTCATTTGTGTTATCATTTCAACACATGCAAATTTCAACATAGAAAATAAAAGAAAAGTGCAAGTTAATTAAAATAAAAATAAACTAACCACTTGCATAAAAGTAAAACTAAGCTACTAACATGAAATGAAAGAGAGCATGTAATTAAAAATAACCATAAAAGAACATGAAAGCATGAAATAAAAGCAAAGAAGAAATAGAAGAAAAATAGGCTTAGGAAGCCCTTTTTTATTTCTCTTTTAATTTGAAGCTACAACTTACATCCTAATGTAAAAATTAAAAGCTTCATTACATGAACATAAGAGGGGTATTTATACAAGCCAAAAATCCTAATCCATATTTAGGGGACTACCCAAACCCCTTAAGAAATGTGGCACCAAGTTATCATTAGCCTCTAATTAATCCTCCATTAAGTATGCATGTAACTTTAATCTCCACTAGCATGTGCATTAGCTCCTAATTGTAGATCAAGGCAAGTGGGTAAGTGGAGTCCTTCATGATGCTTGAATTGATTTATTTTCATCTTCATTTGCCTTCTTCTCTTGTATATGCATGAATACATAAAAGCTATTCATATTTCCATTCAAATTTCTACAAATAAAAATAAAATGTGCAAATGAATATTCTCAAAATTAATATATGCACAAAATTACCATTTTACCCCCAAGTTGATGCATGAATGATGCCTTGAAAGCATATTTAAATTTATTTATTTTTAACATATAGAATACCCAATTATGACATTCTTCTAACCAATACATCTCATATTGTATGGTGAAATCAAAGTATTTACTAAAAGCTAGTAAATATCACTTATTGCGGATACTAATGGAAAACCTGACCTACATTCTGTTAAGGATCTAGCAACCACTTGTCGCAAAATAAGAGAATACAACTCTAATGTAACAGCCCGCTATTTTGGACCATTCAAATCGACAATAAAACCGTACATGTCCGACTTGAATAATTCAAAATACCGAATTGTTAATAAAATTTGGCAAAACTTAAAATATACAGTAAATAAATCAATCATAGATCACTTAAACAGAGTAATACAATGCAGCGGAATAGATAAAGAATAGTAGTTCATGAAGCTACTATAAAAAAAATCAGAGTTAGAAATAAAGTACAATAGAATATCTCAGATACAGTGAAGTCTCCAGTACGTGCGGAAGACTTCTCTGGACCAATCAACTGGATGACTGAAAGGATAGATAGCTGGATCTTCAAGCAAACTCCAACTTCGAAGGCGAGTCTCAAATGTTGTATCACTCAGTCTGACCCGAGCGAAAAGCAAAACACAAAACACTCGAGTCAGGATTAACATTCTTATCTAAATAAATCCAACTCAAATGAAATATCAACTGAAATACAATTAACTTAAAGGATGTTTGGGATAACCATCCTCTAAGGGTCCATAGAACTATCTACAAGGTAGAAATATACACTATAACACCGTAGTCCTTTCAACTTAATTTATACTTCAAAACCAAATATCATTTTCACTTCAAATATCTCTATATTTCCCAAAATAGTATTTATATATATTAAATAATTTATAGAGCAAAGTATTTTCAATTTCCTCAACTTAACCAATTGTTTCAACATCAACCCGACCTTCCTATTCAAATTAAATCCAATCTTAATTTATCAATTTAAATTCAATTTAGTTTCTAAATAACGAATTCAACTATATTTATTTCAAATACAGATCCGAATCTCAAAATAAACCATTTAAATTCCAATATAGTTCAAGGCTTTAATATTTAAAAGTTCAATATAACAGTTTCATATAGATCTCGATTTAACCTCATTATTATTTAGTCTTGAAATACTCCCTTATTAGATTCAATATCATTTAAGTAACCTTAGTTACATTTTACTCAACATTTTCTTTAATATATTTAAACGTGAAATATTCATTAAATCACTTACATCAAAAATCCAGTTACAAAATCATACCCTTAAATTTCCCATTCAAAATTTCAAATTGATTTAATTAAATAAATCCTTATTTAAATACCATTTTTAATAAACTCAAATTTATCTCCCAATCTTAATTTATCCCAATTATTGCAAAAATCTATTTGAACTATAATTTACCTAAATAATTAACATAATTTATGTATTAAATCAATCTTAATTGAATTAAATATTATTAAATCTATATATATATCATTACCCTTTATATATAATGATTTAAGAATTAATATTTATTAAGACCATATATTTCTTTCCAAAACAATGAATTTATTTCAAAATATTTTTATATATATGGACCAACTGTGTCTGTATATATTTCCTATCATATGGTCAAGTGCTACGGATATTTATCATTTCAAACCGTACACTAAATATATACGGGTGGATATCATTTCAACCCGTAATCCCAAATTCAATTAAATGAAAATCGCTTGGGTCTATCATTTCAACTCATAACGAAATTCTCCTATTCTAAAGTCCGTTTGGGTATGTATCATTTCAACCCATAGTGAATTCTAAACTACAGGGAACTTGCAGAGTGATAACATATAATAATAATATAACAGGCATATATCATCAATAACAGTATAATATAAACAACAGGATATGGTGTCATATCCCACAGGTGAACAGTTACAAATAATAGCATATAAACAATTTAAATAACTAATAACAACATATTTCAATTGTCGTTTCAATTGAAATCAAATTTAATAAATATAAGAATGTTAAATCGTGAGTGATTGCTCACCTTTCGAGGCTAGATAGATTGGACAAAGAATTGAGCTACGCTGGATCACAATCTAGACATCGAACAAATCCAAACAAAATTTTCAAAGCGAAGCAAGATTGGCACGAATACGATGGACAACTAATAAATAGAGATCGATGAAAATAGATCAGAAACTGCTTTATGTAGACCGAAATGAAATACAAATATTATTCTATTATATTACTCTCTTAACCAATATTAGTTTTGAAACGCATTAAAATTACATATACATACATACGTTTTCAAACAAATGCAAATAATAGAAAACTGCAAAACTATGTTTAAAACCAATATTAACATAATATTTTTTTATAATCATATTTAAATCAACATTTAAGTCAACATTCCACATTATTATTGTTAAGACCAATATCGACTTTCCTTGATTTGTTGAAACACTACACACCTTATACTTGATATAAATTTACCTTTTGCAAAATATTTATAAGAAAGAGAAGGGCGAGAGCACATCTCCAACTTAATTTAACAATTTAAATTCCAGCATTTTCTTTAATATTAAAACAGGCTTCAGGCATTTCTTACATGTTAACACTTACATTAAACTTTCTTTATCATCTTAAAAATATCAATGTCAAATTTTAACCCATATAATCACTAGTATAAACTTACATTTTAAAACAACAGATCTTAGATCTTATAAAACTGTATTTGTATAATAATTCATCTCTGGACATACACACAAACTAACTTAAAATATATTATACTATATATTCTCCCCAAAATTTTATAACTCTACAACTATATTTTAAACAACAGAAGGAAAATTTAAACCCATGCAAACTCTACCTATATATCAAACTTATGTTTTATAACTTACTGTATATTAATATGTTTATAAATGTATACTGTCCCACAATATATATATAATAAAATTAACACCTTTTTATAAACAATACAATATAAAATTAACACCTTTCTTTTTTTTATATAAAAATCTTACATACTGTAACATATATGCAGACTGCTAAACATCTTATATTATATATAAACCGTATGAAATAACCCAATGTATATTCAAAAGTCAGACTATACAAATTTCAATAAATACTCATATAAAACTAACCTAGAACAAATGCAAATGTTTATAACTTTAAATTTAATGTATACTTGCGCTGCACTATATAAACATACTTATAATGTAAAATATATACTTGAAGCATGTTATGCTTAAAATAAAGGAAAAGAAAAAGCAATATAAACAATAATAAAACAAAAGAAAAGGATGAAAAAGAAGAAGAAAAAGAAAAGAAATAAGAAGAAAAAAAAATTAGTGCAGCCATTTACCTACAGAAGAAGCTTCACATGCAAGAGAGGAGATGAAGGTCTATTGATATGGAGTAGGGTATGTACGAGTGATTTGTATTTATAAGAGAAGCCTCACATTGATAAAGTGGAAAGAAATTTTGTTTAAAGTGACAAGAAATAAAGATAGTAATGGCTAGAGGAAATTTAAGAATTTATTCCTATAAATTAAGGAGAAGTAAAAAAAAGAAAGAGGAAATAAATTAAAACAAATATATAAAGATTAAATGCTGGTGAACAGAGGAAATAAAATGTAACAAATATGTATATTAACATTGAATGCTGGTGAAAAGAGAAAATAAATTAAAACAAATATGTATAAAGATTGAATGCACATGTATAGAGAAAATGAATTAAAACAAATATGTATAAAGATTGAGTGTTGGTGAAAAGAGGGAATAACTTAAAACAAATAAGAAGAGAATGGATTGATTTAAAGGAAAGGCAATGAATGGTTTAGAAATAAATAAATGTAAAACGTATACGTTTTAATTTCAAAAAGGAAAGAAATAAATACGGGGATGGCAACAGTCAAAATGCACGTTTAGGCAAATAATAGAATATAAAAGTAAGAAACTCAAAAGGATAGGCACAGAGACGTGAAATCAGGGAGACAAGGGAAGCAAGTGATCTTTCAAATTTATAACGTTGGCAATAAATATAAAATAAATGAAAATTAATAGATGGATGCTTGATTGACGCAGTGATTAAAGTAAGGTTGCGTGTCAGTCACGATGAAATTTGAAACAGAAAAAAATGTAAATGAATAAAAGGGGTAAGCTAGATTTTCCGCTTAGATTCAGAGAAGACACATCGAATGCTGAAAAAGGGAATTATGAAACGGATAGATTCTAGCAAATAATAAATATGGTAAGAAAAGTAAATAGGCAGGTTATAAATCAGATTGGAAAGAAAAGTGGAGAGGTTAATTGATAAAAGAATTAAGATAATGAAAATGCATAATAATATTGTTGGCATCTAATGTCATTTAACAAAAACGCATATAGGAGCATGCATTTTCTTCTGACTTGCAACATCATTCATCATTTTGGCATTCGTGGCATTCAACAAATTAAGGTGGTGGTCAAAGTCGTGAAATGGTAGCAAATTAACGATGAATAGGATCCAGTAATTCTTAGTGCAATGCACAAAATCGGAAAATATCAGCATGTGCCTTCTACGCACATGTTAAGATTGCATAATTTCACTAATGACCTTTATGATTTTGCATTTTTGCGTGATAAATATAGATAGTTTGAGTTTTTAACAATTAATCCTGTGTATTAGTGATTATCTCTTGTTTGAGCGGTTGTTAGCATATGCCTACTGAATACATATTAACATAATCCAATAAAAATTTATGTGTACTTAAAATGTTCTTCTGATAAAGTTTTTTTTTTCAAGATTATTATTAACATTTAGAATATCATTTGACTTATCCGAATGTTGATGATTTTCAAATCCTATTAAGATTAAGGTCGCTAATTGATTATTGTTGAAAGCTAAGGATATTAAGAAAATACTATTATGAAATCCATATCTTGAACACGGAATTTGTTATTAAAATCGTATCATTAGAGTTACATGTATGATTATAAACAATAACATTCATAATTTACAACTACGATGTTGCAGATCCTTTTATTAAAATTTAGATTACATATCATTAGCAAGTCAGCATGAATTTAATAGAATTTCACAAAATAAATAAACTTTCATAAAATTAATTGAAAATTTACCATTTGCTATATTTAATTATACGTAAACCAAATATTAAAACTTTATTTCAAAATATTATTATTAAAATTTCTCAAAATCCAAATTAAATACGTTATAAAACCAATTAAAAACTACTAAAATCTACGGGTCGTTACATCTAAAGTGTTAAGTACTTTTCCAAATACGATCATAAGAATTTAATCAAGGCATCTAACACTACCTAGTGGAATTCAAGTTTTCGCTAATGGGTTAGTAAATTCCACTCAAACATTCTATTCAATGAGTTGTACCACATTCGATGAAGCATTATTCGAAAGCATTTAAACCAATCGATAAGACTAAGACGGTTATTAGTACTTCCCAAATTATAAAATTAAGGCTCTCAAAACATTTATCACTTTGAGTTTATTGTATATAAATAATTATATAATTTTCCGTAAACTCATTTATTATTTAACTTTAGTAAAATATTCGCTTATTGGGTAAAATATCCCATAACTCAATTTATTCCAAGATTTCACTTGTATTCCTAATTTTGTCTCAAATTTCCATCTAGTCACTACTATTCTCAAAACCATATTCCAAAACCATATTCATAATCTATTTATTTTATAAAACTATATATAAGTTTGAAATCCATATTTTTAAAACAAACCTTCCTTTTATAAATCTTGTTACTAATTTATACATATTTTTACGGTTGTCATAAAAAAGATTGTATACATTCATATATATAGATTTTGCTATAAATTAGTAAGTCTCAAATGTCTTATAAATTACCTTGTTATGAATATCAATATCCATATATCCTCTATAAAAAAAATTACAATTGCAATTAAGGTAAGAATACACACGTTTCGCTTCAAAGCAAAAAAAAGGAAATATAAAATGCAGTGGTTCCAAAAATAGGGATTTTAATAGACTGTGAACTAGTTCACCATAGGTTCATTAAAAAATTGATTTTTAACAATCCAAGAACTGAAACCATAACTAGATTTTATTGCACTAAACCACTAGAAATTAATGCTAACCATCAAGAAGAAGAAGAACTAACAAAAATGGAGACGGAGAACAAGGTAAAGGATAGCCTATACACAAAAGAATTAAACAGTCCATAAAAGCATTTGCTAAGTATTCAATACATGTCACTTATGATAACTTGATGGTTGAAATTAACACAAAGTTAGGTTGCAGAATACTGCTCAAAAATATCACGCAAGACCATATATAGAAAGAGAAATCGATCAAAGAAAGCAAGACAAAAATGATGACTTCCTAAAGCAAGCTCATATCCCAGGTTATTTAATATATGTACTTAACAACAAAACTTCAATTTTCACAAAGCAGTAACAGGGTTTTCATTAAAATGCAGTTATTTAAAACAATTGCAATAGTAGAAAACAAGCTTATACAAGCTTATAGGTTTAGAGATAGAAGTTGTGAGAGTTAACTCATTGAAATCCATCACCGCGGAAATCACAGTCGCCTCCAAGCCCTAATTTGCTGCCAACGACCGCCTCTACACTAGTAGTCGCTTCTGCCACCATCGATTCGTCGCTCGCCAAAATCATCGCATGCCTCCTAGTCGTGCTCTCCTCCTTATTCTTCTCGGCTTCAACATCGCATCTGCTTCGCCTAGGACATCTACCTTGCACCAGACTCACTGTGCGCACGCCTACCCTTGGTCGCTGCTCCACCACGTCATTGCCTTATCCCAAATGTGTTGCTATGTCGGACAATAGGGAAGAACCAAATTCGCATAGACCGGATTTAGTTATTGGGGAAGGAGATTTAGGGATTTGATTTTCTAATTTGAGATGAAAAGAGAAGAGAATGGAGCAAAATTAGTTTATAGGAAATAAAATAGAGGTGAAATAGTAAACATATTTGTTTACTTAAGCAATAAAATAGGGTTAAGGGTACTAATGGGCTTGACTTAAACTTAAGGCCAAAATGATTTAAATAAGAAAATTCTTTTCTTAGTTTAACCAATAGATTTAATTAACTTAACTACTTATCAACTAAGCTAGGTTAAGTTAAATTTCCACAAACCAATTTAGTTACAAATTTATAAACCCAAGGATTGATTCTGATAATATTTCAATTAATTCAGAATATTCCCTTTCAAATCATTTATTCAAACTAGATTGAATTTCACGATCAAATTATAAAAAATCCATATTTTAAATTTTTCATCGCTAAATAATTGTAATTAATTAGGTCTTTAGTAACAGGGTTGTTACAGACTTCCCCCCTTAAAAAAATGCATCCCCGCAATTTCTTTAATGGAAGAAACCTATAATATAATTTCATTTGAAATCAATCATTTGCTAATTAGTTACTAATTCCATTTTCAAAATAAACCACTTTATATCACTTTAAGATATAATACTAAAATTAAATTTTGGTTATCAAAATTTGATTTTCAAAATTCTCAAAAAACTTCCAACGGTATAAATTTAAGGAAAATTTCACCAGAGTCTCCTTTGAGTGGCTAGCATTATAAAAAATTACAATATGGATATATTACATGTAACGCCCCGCCTTTTCGCACGGTTCAAATCGACACACATGCCAATTCAAACCATACGCAAGGGCGGATTGTTATGGGGTAAATAAGAAAACAAAGAAGAAATAAAACAAAACAGAATCTCACAGCGGAAGGATAAAATATAATAATAAATATATAGTTTATTAAACTGTTTACAAAACATTTGATTCTTCTTTATACAATTAAATATCAGAGTTCACATACCAATAAACATCAATGCAGCGGAATATAGTGCAGCGGAATAAAATAGTAGATAGTAATACTACAAATCTTCGTCTTCGTCCTCCAGAGATAAAACTTCAAATCCTGAAACGCTCAGACTGACCCAAGCGAATTTGAAAAGACAAAACACTCGAGTCAGAACTAAAAGATCTTATGTGAGTTAAATTAACAGAAATAAATATGAGTGCAGTAACTCAAGAGATGCTCGGGATTTACATCTCCTAAGGATCCGTTAAAGTATTTACTATGCAGTATATTGCGCTATTATAATAGTGTCTAATTGTAAAATAAACTTACTTTTTCTTAGCATTAAGGGGTTACCCATATAGCCCTTAACACGTAATAGTCCCAGTAGTCCATCCAATATCATATTCCCTCCTGATCGGGAAGCCACCAGAGGATACCACACGGGCTACGGGAGAAATCAAAATTCGTACAAGGCGCGATAGGGTAGGTGACACGGCACAACTAGGCAATGCCAGGGTAGATATACCAATTGCTATCCGGGCTGGTGGAAACGCGCAGCGCTCAGCTACCGCCCACCTCGAACAAACTCCCCCAAAAATCAAAGTAAAGGTGGCCACTGAAAAAATCCAAAATCAAAGTATAATATCGGAGAGGAGTGTCCGATCAGAGGAATGACCTCATTGGCCCGAGAATCGCTCCTGTTTTAGCCACCTTATGCCAACTCACGGGAGTCGGGTCCACGTATTTACCTTGCAGGAAACGCCTCCACCAACCTACTTCATTCTGGAATCTCCACCGCGTACACGGTTGTTAAAGTGGTTTTCGGAGTTGGCAAAGAGTATGACAACTTCCGATCCCGGTCTCTTCAACAACCAAACGTTATTATAACACCGCGGTCATTTAAAATACTTATACTTTAAAACCAGAATAAAATATCCATTTTAAACCCATATAAATACGATATCTTTTATATTTTTAAAACCCCAAATCAATACGATATCATTTAGGCCCAAACCCATATAATGTCATTTTATTTTCCAATATATATTCTTTCCAAACTCATAGGGTTTTCAAAGTAAAATATTTAGAAATTAAAACTTTGTAATATAATATTTCCAAATTATACTACCTTGAAAATCATAACTTTGAAACAAATTTCCATCTCTCAAATGGTTAAATATTAAATTTCTTTTATAAAACAAAATAGCTTCTTTACATTTCACAAATCAATTCCAAATATCGATTTAAAACTACCAAATAACATTTCAATTCTTATGTTTCAAAGCTTTAAATATTTCACCATTTCAAAAACAAACTCATTTGACAATCCCATATATATTAAATTCAATTACTTATTATTTAGACTTGAAATATTTACTTAATGAATTCAATATAATTTAAGAAAACCTTTAACTTCACATGACTGGAAAAAATTTCAATTTATTATATATTCATTTAAATCAACCTGATATTCATTTAGATCACTCTACACAAACATCAAGTTATAAAATCATATCCTTTAAAAATTCTAACTTTTATTTATTTCCAATTCAACTTAATATTCATATTCCAACCTTATTCTCATTTAAGTCATAAAAACTCCAGAAATTAGATTTTAAATAAAGGCTTAACCGTATTTGATCTTAAAAAATCAAACTTTATTTTATACTTCAAATCAAATTTGTACAAAGCTTAAAAACCGAAAATTTACTATATATATATAAATAACCAAATCAATATCCCATAAACCATATATATATATAGTTTTACAAGACCATAATAAAACATTTCAAAAATAATTTTATATATTTACCGCGGTGCCTGTATAAAATTTTCTACCCTATGGTCAAGTGATACGAATGTCTATCATTTCAATCCGCAATTTAAAATAGAAATGCGGTTGTATATCATTTCAAACCGCAATCCCGAATGAAATGAAAATGCATGATGACTTGAAGTTTATACAATATAAATGTAGCATCCATTCATCCAAATATCAATCATCGACCATTATTTGCAATCATCATCCAATTTAAACAATCATCCATATAGAGCATATAAATTATACAGGTAATAAATAACATGTATTAATCAACAGTTTATATTCAATAATAAATTCAATAACTGTTAAACTAGCAGTTTATATGCAAATAAATAAATTCTTAACTGTCAATTCATATGCAATAATAAAATTAATTAACAGTTAGACTAAATAAATGTGATTTAACAGAGGTGATAAATAAAACATGCCAAATAGTCATAAATAACTTCCTACTCATATCTTAAGTCAAATTAACAAACATAAGAAATTTTAGAAGTTGTGAGTGGGTTAAAACACTCACCTTTTGGATTTATATTGAATTCAAATACAATTTAAACCTAAAAATTTGACGGTCTCCAAATTCATTCAAACCAGCGTCAACAGATCCGGAATTTAATTACGATCCTAACAAAAAAAATTGCGCGTGAAATGGAGTTCGTATGTGAAAGTTATCATAATTAAACGATTTGCAATAGAAATTAAAAACAAACAAAAAAAATAAAATACCGTGCCACATCCACTCTTCCCTCGCATATGCTTCTTCTTGATTGCTAGCTTTGTTCCGTAATTTTTCCTTTATTTCGATTTACTTTAATTTTCCTCCTTATTATATGAATGTATGTATTTTTAAAAGGTTGAAAGAAAAAAAAATTTGAAAAAGAAGAATTGAAAAAGAAAATGATTAAAATAAGAACTGAAAATGGAAGAGAAGATCTAGATTTGAAAAGAAAGAAGAAAGTTTGAAATAGAAGAAAATTTTGAAGAAGAAGAATATTTGAAGAGGAAGGAAAAATTAAAATGAGAGATAATAAGGAGATTTGAAGAGAAAAGGAAAAAAAAGAAGAAGATTAGAATAAAGGCTGTGGATTCATTTGCGTCATATCTTATTTATAAGGTTAGAATTAGGTTTAGGATCAAAGATATTTAAAAAGAGAAACCGCTAGTAATTAGAAATAAATGAAATGACGTTTCAAAAAAATGAAGTTGGAAAATGAATGGAAAGAAATAAAGTAAATATGAACAAACTTGGTTTTGAAATATAGTAAATATGAACAGCCTTTTTAAAAGTAGCAGGTATTAAAAAGAGGCAATTATTAATTAGAAAGGGAATGAATGGACTAACTCTATACTTAAACAAACTTTTAGAATTCAAATTTCAAAACAATTGTTTACTTAATAAATTTTGTTAACCCTAAACACACCAAAATTACTTCATTAACTCAAGTAATATTCGAATTTCTATGCATTTGGGTTTTTGTCTATGCATAATAATTTTTTTATACTTACCTTAAAAATGAAAACATTTGATTTGTTTTTCCCAAAATGATCTCTTATTACCATTGAAACACCCTTTTTGTTTACCACTGAACGCGCGTTTTTTTTATTAAATCTATTAATTGAAATCACCGTTTTCTTTCCTTTTAATTGAAATATTTGAATTACATTAATTGCAATCACTTACAAGGTTAAATTTTAGAACATATAATAAAAGTGCATAAAAAAATAGAAAAATTTTTTATACACAAGAGTAATAAATAGATTATTTTCCTATTCTTATAATCAGTCTGTAAGCTAAACACAGTTCAAATAAACATATATTTCTTTCTATAAAATCAAATCTTTCTAATTTTTATTTAAATTAAATTAAACCTACGTTCACAGATGAAACATTCATTTTATTGATGTAAATGTTTTTTTTTTCATTGAATCAAAACTTTCCTTATATTTCACAAAACATAAGCTGCTTTTAATTGCACCTATTACAATTAGTATTCTCTCTCCTATTAATTGAAAATTTTCAATTACATTAATTTCCGTTGATTAAGTTTCAAAATGGGCTAAATGAATGAAATGATAAGTAGAACAATTACTTCCTATTAACGTAATATTTAGATGTTAAATTTTCATTTATTTCAATTAAACCTATTATCATACATTACTTCAATATACTGACAAGCTTACTTTTGCACCCTTTCATTTACCCAACTGCCATTTTATAGATAAACTTAATAATAGATTCATACTATATTACATAAATGTCTACCCTTTCATCTAAATTAAAGTTTACATAAACTTCAAACATTTAATCCATTTAATTCCAATTTTCCTTTCATTAAATTTAGATTCAAATCAATTTATAAAGCTTTATCTCCATTCTTTATATACACTAACCATCATTAAATGAAGAATTTATTTACGTTATTCCCCATTATTACCTAAATTTATTTAAACGTAACATTTATTTCAATGATTTACAAATTAAATTGAATGAACTAAATATATATATATATAGCTCATAATAATTGTTGTCAAACTCTAAATCCCACATTTATAAGTTTGTTCTTTACAGTGTATTGGTTTTTATTAATCATCACTTATTATATATGTATAAATTAAATAAAAGCATTATTTAAGTCCGTTTAAGTTTATTACCAAATACCCATTTACCTTTCCCATCAAAATTGAATTCCATTCAATTAATATAACAATCACTTTCCCCATTCACACCTATTATCAACCTACAATTATTGCAATTCATTATCTTGTATTGATTACCATTAACTTTACATTCAGTTATTATTCAACGCATATTTATTCATCAATCAAATTCAATATTTACTTTTCCTTCCTTTTATTTAATAAATAACCTAGTATATATTTACATACATTCATTTCATCCCATTCATTTATGGGCATTGCATTAAAATTTAGTTTATTAGCTGATACCAACATTATTACCATTCATTACAATTAGATTCCAAATTTTTATTCAATACCCTGAATGAATAACATATATATTAATCAAATCGTTACATTTCTTTTTCTCATATTCCATTAAATATATGCACACATACAAATTAAGATTCTAAATCCAATTAGTTATTCCTTTTACATCAACCATCACTTATGAATAATTATCGTTTCCTATTTATTTTGTTACATTCACTTATATTCACTTTATGAGTAAATTGGTATTCCCTTTAACCCATTAATTACTAACTTTAGTTATTGCAATTTATCATCCAACATACAAATTTAATCTATTGTCAAATTTTCCATTTCAATTAATTAACACCTTACAATAGTTAATAAAAAGGGATTGTACTAAATAAAAATTTATTTTCATTGGTGAATTCAATACTTGCCTTTATTTACTTATTTCTAACCTTATATCCAATTGCAACAATTTCCACTATTACAATTAATTGCAATATATAATTCAATTTGTAAATTTTAATTTCCCTTGATACATCTAATTACAACATTCTCTTTCCTAAAAATAAATAAGATTTCTGTTTCTTCCTAAATTTAAATTAGAAATCCTATTAAATAAAAAAATTAAATTATCAAATTTACGGGTCGTTACATTACATATTATACATCTCATCTCAAGGATGAGGCATCCCGTAGGGAAAAACACAAAAATACAGTATGCAATCCGAAGAACGTACCTTATTTCAATATTTAGCAAGCATGAAAGTAAAATCAAATGCAAAAGCGAGCTCCAAATGCAAAGAAAGCTCCAAATGCAAATCATCCGCCTATGGTACCTACTAAATACTCAACAACCAAATGCGATTAATATTCAAGCATACTATATAAATTTAAAATACATTGTACGCGAGCCCATAAAATTTTGAAATTTAGCTAAATCAGAATGCACACTATGACTTTATTTCAAAGCGAGGACAGAAGCAAATCCTAATGTATGAACTACTAAAGTTGCCTGACCAATTTCTTACCTAAAACATGTTGCACAAGGAAGCAAGAAGACAAGAAAAGAAGAAGAAGAATGAACAAAGTCGGGCAGCATAGAATTGTTTTTAAAGTTACAAAGCATGAATGCTTTGTTATATGATAACAAAGTAAGGAACTACATATGCTGAGATATAGCCAAGTTGCATAAAAAAGAAATGAAAGCACGTTTGAAAAATACTAGCATGTTTGTATAAGCCAATTAATTTCTCTGACCCAAAATTTTCGATATGGACAAGGCAAGAATGCTTACTAGTATAACAATAATTCAATGCAAAGGACAAGTGTACTTATATAAATGCATGACCAAGTTAGCTACTAAAAGTATATGTACAAGTTAGGCACTATTTAAGTTTAGAAAAATTATATACATACAAGTTGTCAGGCAACATGACCAAGTCAGTATACTTAAATAGAATGCTTTCTATATATAAGTTGTCAGCTCGCCAATTTAAAATTTTGCATGCTTTGTTACATATAAGCACTGTACAACAAAGACGTGCGAAAATGTAATTCCATAAAAATGCAAGTACCACAAAAAACAAAATATACAAGTCAAGGTATAGCATGTCCATGTTTTCAAGGCAACAAAACATATAAAATAAAATATGAATTTTTTTTCAAATTTTGCAATACATACTCATGTACAATGGCAAGGACGAATTGGAAATCAAATAACTATTCATATCAAAGAACATAGATACAGATTTGTGAGTGTATTTATATATATACCATATCAATTATTATTGAAAATTTAAATCATTAATTTAAACTCATTTTCAGAAAATTATACTAACATCTAGAAATTTTTTTATTTTCATGTCAGAATGTCTCGTATGATGTTTAGGAACTCTCATCAATAATATGGCGTCCCACATATCGATAAGAATCCTTAAACGATTTACAGATAAGTCAGTACAGACAAATAATCACAAATTTTCTTTAATTAAATCTATTTTATCATCCATAGCATCCATTGATCCAATAACAATCACAATCAAACAATCAAGTCCTAACAATCTATTAACCATGCATACATCATCCAATCAACTCAGTATATAGTTCCAAGCTCTGAATGATTTTTAAACTCTAACTTTGATTCATTATTTTAAATCAAAGTACGTCCCAAATGATTACCTTGATATCCATTTTACACTCCTATCCTTATAGTTAATAAAAAATTACGAACTACTATGCACCTAAAGGACTTGACTTTTAGATCATCTAGGTCAAGATCTGAATTCTGAATCAATTTATGTTTTATAATGTTCTGAGCACCGCTCTAATACCAAGCTGTAACGACCCCACCACGATACCCAGATTAGCAAAGAACATTACAAGTAATATCCTTTGCTAATTTGGAGAATACGGCCTGTTAAAGGCAATCGAATGTGAATATATCTTTATACTAACACTGACATGTCTTTTATAACTTCACTTAATATATGAACTAAATTTGACGTGTACAGTTGTAACAACCCATAATTTTAATAAATATTTTAATTCAAAATTATTTGAAAATTTTGATTTTTAAATCATTTAAAATTAAAAATTTTGAATTTTCCAATGTAATTTTGTATTTTGTTTATAATTTATTTTCCAAATATAATAAAATAAAGATTTTCTGAAAATTTTATATTTTGGTCAACTGTGGTCAAATATTTGAGTTTCAGTTGAAATTTTTAAATTTTAATTTTAAATTTATAATCTTTTTCTTTGAAGCAGAATTTGATTCTGATATTGGTTATGCTTTTCGTTTCGTCAAATTCTGTTTTATAGTTTTTAAATCTGATAAATTTCAGCGTTGTACACGCGATTATTTTCAGCATTTTTCTGTTTATTTTCTATTCAATATTTTTTTACTTCATTTCTATTTTACATTTTATTTTCTATTTTGTTTAGACTTTTTATTTGATTTTTATTTGGATTTTTGGGCTTGGAAATGCTAAAAGACTTAAGTTCTTTTCTTTAATTAAAAGTGTGACTTTTCCTATGCCTAGTCGTTCAAAACTCCTCTCCGTTACTCTAGCCGGTCATTCTCTTATTAATTCATGTACAAAAATATTTCTCATCTTCATTTCTTCTCATTTCATTTCCTGGCTAAAAATTTTACAGTAAGTTTCCATTTCTTTTCTCCTTTCTCTTTCTTTTTCCTTTCTCTTTTATTTCATGCATAGCTCGGCCATCTCATGTTCCCAGCCGACCACATCTCGTCCTCTACCACCTATGATCGGCCACCACGTCATCACCATCTCTAGCCAGGCCATGACCACCTAGATCCAAACCCCATCACAAATTAGCCAAGCAAACCCTATCCAAGACTACTAGATCCCCTTCCCTCCTTGCTAGCCTCTGGCCATCACCACAAACACCACCTCCTTTGCCTTGCTTAGCCATGACCAAATCCACTCCTAGCCATAATGACTGACCTAACCATGCAAACAACCCAGGCCGAGCCACTTTGCACCATGGCTGAGCCATAGGAGCCATAAACCGAACCCAAAAATCAACATGCTTTGCCTCTTTGCCTTCCATGACCTTTTGCCTTACCACCACTCCATTCAAGCCATAGTCGTGCCTTTTACTAGACCATGCCTGAGCTTTGTTGATTATGGTCGAGCACACCAAGCCAAAACACAAGTCGCCGAGCCTATTCCCTATGAGGCCAAGCCTAGTTGTGTTGATGCTTGTCTATTTGCTTTGTAATTCATTTTATTCTTTTGTGTATGAATAGTTGCTTATGTATGTTCATATTTATTTGTTTACAAGATTTGAATCTTGGCTCTCCATCCACTCGAATCTAAGACGTGCATTGTCATGCTTTTCGAAGTTTGTCTGTGTGTCTTGAATTGTTAACTCCAGCTTTAGAAGGTGAGTTATCACTCTTGACATTCGTACTTATATATTTATGAAACAATGGCAATTGAATTGTAGTAATTGATATGCTATGCTGGTAGTAATTCATATATGCCCAGAATATGATATTTCATGATGTTATAACCTGTTTATATGCCTGTTACATCACCTGTATGATATGCCATGTTATACTATTTATTTATTTTTTCTTCTCACACTGCAAGTTCCCTGTTAGTATAGAGTCACTATGGGTTGAAATGATACATTCCCGAACGGACATTAGAATAAGAAAAATCATTATGAGATGAAATGATAGGCTCAAGCGATTTTTACTTTATGTTATTTGACTTGGGATTGCGGGTTTGAAATGTTAGAACCCGGATTTTTATTTTTAAATTACGGATTGAAATGATGCATATCTATATCACTTGACCTAGGTTATAAAATTCTATGTACAGACCCTTGGTTAATTTCAAATATTTTATGAAAATTATTAAGTATTTTTGAAATTTAAAATATGAAATTTTAACTTAAATTTGATTTAATTGATTTAAATAAATGATATAGTGATTTTCTATAAGTAAAAATGTATAAGTAAATAAATGGTTTAAAATGTAACTTAAATATGACTTAACTTGATAATTGAAAATTTAGTTTTCAAATGAAAATTTTGAGCTTAACTTAGTAATAAGAATATTTTATTTATTAAATGGGTATTTTTAAAATAAAGTATTAAGTTATTTGTTAAGATAAAAAGTTAAGTAAACTATTTTGACTTAATAAATGAATTATAGTTTAGTTTGGATATTTTATTTATAAATTTTATTATATTTAATCATAAGTTAAATGATATCCAAATAAATATTTCTGAAACGTGAGATATGTTTTATAAGTTAAAAATGGTGAAAACTGAAATTATAATGTTTTTGAAAAGTTATAATAGAGCTTAGATTTGTATTGGCAACATTTCCAAAATGCTGTAGTTTTAAGGTAGCGTTTTTTTAAGTGCTACCATTTCTGAAAATCTACTGTTTTCGAAATACTAGTATATTTAGAGCAACGTTTTCTAAGTGTTGCTGTTTCTGAAAAGATAATATTTTTGAAATACTAGTATATTTACAGTAACGTTTTTAAGTGCTGCTGTTTCTTAAAAGACAATATTTCTATATATTATCACATTTTCCAAGTGTTACGAATGCTATGATACAATGTGTTTTTTTTTTGAAATTGTTATAATTGAATGAACTTAGAAATGCTACAACTTTGGAAATGATTATATTTTTTTTGAAAGACATTGACATTGAATTTAAATGGTTTAAATGAATATGTTTTGATTTGAAATACAAACCATTTTGAAATTTATAACTACGGGTAATAATAACGTTTGGTTGTTAAAGAGACCGGGGTCGGAAGTTGTCATACACTCTGCCAACACCAGAAACCACTTTGACAACCATGTGTGCGGTGGAGATTCCAGAATGAAGTAGGATGGTGGCGACGTTCTATTGAGGTATGTATATAGACCTGACTCTCGTGAGTTGGCATAAGGTGGCTAAAACAGGAGCAATCGATGGGCAAATGAGGTCACTCCTCTTATCGGACACACTTCTTCGTATGTCATTCTATTACTTTGTGATTGATTGGTGCGCACCTTTGATTGATTGGTGCGCACCTTTAATTTTTGGAGTGTGGCTCGAGGTGGGCGGTAGTGGCTGCTATACGTTACCACCGGTCCGGAAGTGCAATTGGTATATCTACCCTGGCATTTCCTAGTTGTGTCGTGTCACCTACCCTAGCAAGCCTTGTACAAGTTTGATTTGTGTCGTACGTATGGAGTATTTGTGGTAGCCTCCCGATCTGGAGGTACTACGGTACTGTATAGACTATTGGCACTATAAAATGTGTTAAGGGGATATGGGTAACGCCTTAACGCTATTTTTAAATCTATTATACGTTACTTTAGACATTATTATAATAGCGTATATTACTACATAGTAAATAGTTTAACGAATCCTTAAAGGATGGGCGGTCCCAAGCATCCTTTAAGTTACTTGTGCATTTTATTACAGTTCACTTGAGTTGGTTTACATTGCATAAGTATGTTTGTCCTGACTCGAGTGTTTGTGTTTTCTTTACGCTCGGGTCAATCTGAGTATCAGATTTGGATTTCACCTTCTGGAGCTAAAGGATTTGCTGGATTTTATCTATCTATCTAGTTGTTATCTATTTCCATTCAGTATTTTATGTTCAGCTTATGTACTAGTGGACATTTATGTATTGGGATTTCTGTTGTGTTTATTTTTCAGACTATAGATTTTGTACTTGTTTTGAGACTGTGTTTGAAACTGTATTTGTAGTAGCTTCATGAACTACTATGGTTATTTTTATTTCTGCTGCTAGTTATTCTGATTTATCTGTGTCTATGATTCTGTGAATGGTTTTGTTTGCTCCAAATTATATTACAATCCATTGTTTTGAATTATTCAAGTCTGACATGTGTGTTTTTATTGTCAATTTGAATGGTCCAAATAGTGCGTCGTTATATTTCGTATCGGAGCGAGGTTTTAGCCAAACCTTAGCCTACGGAGTAAAAACTCATTAGAGATAGGGTAGAAATACCCTAGAATGAGTGAAATCAATCTTGGAATCCTTTCTTTGTAAGATGACGTATTTTAAAGTATAAAATGATTTTACAAAGGATTTTCAAAAAAAATATTTTGGGATAAACTTTTCTTGTTTTGAAAATCAAATTTTCTTAACTTCTTCCCTTTCCTTATCCACCTTGTTAATAATTTCTTTGTTTAGGATATTCATTCTTGTTGAATCTTATCTTATCTAATCTTGTCTTTGTTTCTCAATTACCTCTGTCCTAAAATTCATTCTTGATTTTTCAAGATGAGTCGTAGGAATGCTAGAGGTAGAGGTCGTGGTGTTTCCACAGTTCCTAAGCCTGCTGCACCAGTTAGGTTCACTACTCTCTGTAAGGAGTACACTGAGCTTGGTGGCACCAAGTTTACCGGATTAGAGAGCATTATCGAGGCTCAACAGTGGTTGAAGGGATTGGAGAGAATCTTCTTCGGTCTCGAGATCACTGATGCTCAGAAGTATCAGTTGGCGGCTTGGCAGTTAAAGGGAGCAGCCTTTGATTGGTGGGAGACTGTTACAGCTCACACTGTCGAGGCTGACATTTCTTGGGAACATTTTAGGTATCATCTTCTGTTTGTCTTGAATTTGGTTCAATTTCTCTCTTTTGAAATCCTTCTTATGTTTTGTTATCGTGCTTTAGGGATGCTTTCATGGTTAAATGGATGCTCGAGGTAGGGAAGTCTTAGCTTTATCGAGAATTCATGGATCTCAAGCAGGTTGATATGTCATTTACTGAGTATGAGAGTAAGTTTAATGAACTTTCTAAGTTTGGCCCTAATCTGATTGATACTCCTCTCAAGATGAATGAGAAGTTCATTGTTGGTGCTCGTCCGGAGTATTATGATCGTCTCATCGCTCATGTGCATAGCCCTTTCAATAGTTTGATGGATATGGCAATTAGATATGAGAATCCTACTTCTAAGGATCCTCATGTTGCTCGTTCTGCTTCATCTTAGCCTTTTTCTGGTAATCCTAAGAAAAGAAAGCCTAATTTTCATTATAAGAAGAAGAATTGAACAAGACACCAGGGTTGGGATCTTCTTCTTTTCAGAGGCAGTCTATCGACCTATCTTCCATTACTTGCTTCAGATGTGATTAGAAGGGACACTATGCTAATAGTTGTCCTACCTTGGTTGGGGCTATTGTTCCTCCTCCCGCTCAACTGAACAGGCGTGATCTCTGTCATATTTGTCTTCAACCTGGCCACTTTAGGAAGGATGGTCCTACTCAGCAGAACGGCAAGCCTTCTGGTATCTTTGTTGTTACCTCTCCATCTTCTCCAGCTCCACCTCCTACACCTGCTCCTGCTCTGATGCCCAAGTATGCTTCAGGGCACTTTTTCTCTGTTTAATTTTCCTATTCGTGTTCTACTTGATACTGGAGCTTCCCATATCTTTATTTCTATGGATATTTGTGATAAATTTGAGCATCTCCTTTCTCCTGAGTTTGCTCCTGAATCTTTGTGTGTTAAAAATCCCATTGGTGGTCCTGTGAACCTTAGTAGAATTTGTAAAAGGGTGAAACTCTTCTATTCTGGTTATCGGTCTTCTGGTGATTTCTATGTTCTGGGTTTTGATGCTTTTGATCTATTGCTTGGAGGTGATTGGCTGAAGAGGCATGAAGCCATTATCTCTTGTAAAACCCAAACTGTTTCTCTTGTTGGTGATAAAGGTGATTCTTTGGTGATTTAGTGCCGTTTGCCTCAGAATTTTTCTTGCAGCTTTATTTATTCTCTTGATTCTTCTCCTGGTGATCGTGATTCAACTCATGTGGTTAAACTATATCCCGATGTATTTGGTGAAGTCACTTCTTTACCTCCTAAGCGGGAAATTGATTTACGTATTGATCTTATTCCTAGAGCTCGGCCTGCAGTTCTTCCACCTAGAAGAATGGCACCCCGTGAGAAGGTTGAGTTAAGGAAGCAAATTGAGGACTTGTTCTTCAAGGGTCTGATCAGACCTAGCCATTCAAAATGGGGAGCAGCAGTGGTTTTCGTCACTAAGTCCGATGGTTCTTTGAGGATGTGTGTTGATTATAGGAAGTTGAATAAGCTCATTATGAGGAACAGATATCCTATTCCTCGCATCAATAATATGTTTGATCAGCTCCATGGAGCTACTATTTTCTCCCAACTTGATCTTGGCATAGGTTTTCACCGGCTCAGAGTTGCTGAGGAAAGTATTCCTAAGACTGCTTTCCGTACTGAGAATGGTTCCTATGAATGGTTAGTTATGCTTTTTGGTTTGACTAATGCTCCTGCATAATCCAAAACACAAGCACGAAGAAGATCCTCTAGAATCTGATTCACACTTTCCGTTTGACCGTCGGTCTACGGATGGTAAGTAGTTCTCAGATTCAGACGAGTACCTAAAGATTCCTGGAAAGCTTTCCAAAACTGACTGGTAAAGATACGTTCTTGATCACATACAATACTGAAGGGGACACCATGGAGACAAACGATCTCCCTCATGTAAATCTCAACCAGACTGGAAGCAGAACGGGTAGATTTGACCAGGATAAAATAAGCTGACTTGGTCAATCTATCCACAGTAACCCAGATGCTCTCATTTCCCCTCCGATACCTCGGTAAACCATCAATAAAATCCATGGAAGCTTGTTCCCATTTCCAATTGAGAATCTCAAGGGGCTGCAATAAACCAGGAGTCTTCTAATGATCTGCCTTGACTTGCTGACAAGTCGCACACCTACTCAAAAAGATAGAGACATCACGCTTCATACCTCTCCACCAATAAAGCTTCTTCATATCCTGGTACATCTTCGCCACACCAAGATGAATGGAAAGTCTGGATTGATGATGTTCCTGAAGTAACTCCTCCTTAAACCATCAATATTGGGGATACAAATCCTATTATTAATCCTCAAAATCCCTCTATCATCAATCTGAGCTCCATTACCCTCTGAACTACTACCACCAAGCTTACTAAGAACAGTCTCCTTCATACGCCTAAGCATCTCATCCTCATCCTGCTTAGCCATGATATGATCCAAAAGAGGAGAATAAATAACAAGCTGACACAACAAGTCCTTCTTCCTACTCAAAGCATCCGCCACAACATTAGCTTTCCCAGGCGTATAGTTAATGTCAAGATCGTAAGAAGCAAGAAACTCAAGCCACCAAACTTGACACTGATTCAAATCCTTTGGGGTGAAGATATACTTCAAAGACTGATGATCAGTGAAGAGCTCAAACTTAGCACCCAAAAGATGATGCCTCCAAAGCTTCAAAGAAAAGACAACAGCAAGCAACTCTAAATCATGAGCAGCATAATTAGCCTCATGGGTCTTTAACTGACGACTAGCATAAGCAATCACCTTCCCATCTTGCATCAATACAGCTCCCACACCCTCGCGACAAGCATCGGTGTATACCGTTAATCCCTCATTTCCATTCGGAACGGTAAGCACTGGTACGGAGGTAAGCTTATTCTTTAACTCTTCGAATGTCGTTTTACACTCATCGCTCCATATAAACTTAGCATTCTTTCGAGTTAGAACAGTAAGAGGTGCAGAAATCCAAGCAAAGTTCTCAATGAACCTTCGATAGTAACCGGCAAGGCCTAGAAAATTACGAATATCAATTGGAGTCTTAGGAGTTTCCCGATCATGTAACAGAATAGGGAGAAATAAGGACCCCAGAAAGGATAGAGTGATCAAATTTAGAAAGAGAAAGGAGAGGAAAGACTTACATTAATCGTAGCGATCTTGACTGGATCAACAGAAACTCTATCACTAGAAACAATATGTCCGAGAAATCGGACCTCCTTGATGTGCACGTAAATGTGCATATTTTTACCACCATATTTATTCTTTTTAAATTAAATAAATTATCATATTTCATATTATTTTAAGTTGTCACATATTCATCTTCATCCAGGGGCAAAATGGTCATTTTTGTGCATATATTAATTTGAGAAAATTTAATTGAAAATTCTTATATTATTTGTAGGAAGTTAAACTCAATTACAAATGGTTTCATGAAGCAATATGCATGCACAAAGAATATAAAGGAATGAAGATGGAAATAATTCAAAGTGAAGATCATGGAGGACCCCACCTACCTTAATGTACAAATTAAAGGCTAATGCACATGCTTATGGAGTTAATGGTTTCATGTACACTTAATGGGGGATTAAGACATGTTAATGGTTACTTGGCCTCCACACTTCCTAAGGGGCATTTTGGGCATTCCCCAAAAAGTGAATTAGGGTTTCATACATGTATAAATACCCGTATGTTTTATGTATCCCCCATCTCTTCTCTTAGTCTCTCTTAGGCCTCCTTCTCTTTAGTTTAGTTTAGATCAAAAATAAAAGGAAAGCTCCTCTTTCTCTTTTCATGGCTACTTAGCCATTTTTATTTTATGTAATCTTTTTTTATTTTATGCAATTTAATACATGCTCTTTCCTTTTCATGTTCATTTACTTCATGTCGTAGTGTAGATCTCTTCTCTTTTATACAAGTAGAATAATTTTTCCTTTCATTTTGCTCTCTTTTTCCTCTTCTTTTTATTCAATGTTGCTTGCTACATTTGTTCATATGATGACAAATATGAGAGGCTAAACCCCTTCAATTTAGGGGTAATGAAGCTCTCTAATTAATGTAGCTTCGACATTTTGTCAATTAATGCTCTCTTTTTGTGCTTAATGAGAATGATTGAAGTGGTTTAATTTTTTGTCTTTGCTTTGAATTTGATAGTCTATATTGTTGACACCAAATAGGATATGCTTAAACAATCACTAACACAAATGCCTCTTCATGAATATATGATTATGGCATAAGAAAGTGATTTGAAATTAAAATTTGATGGTCTATGTTTCTAATCAATAGTTAATAGGCCATACTTAAAATATATTTCATTTTCATTTTCTTTGTCAAGTTTCATGAAAGTTAGTAAGTGTTTTAAGGGGTGTGTTATAGTTTGACCGCTTATGTTGGCTAATCAATAGCTCAAATATGTCATACTTATGATAAACACATCAATTAAAGCACTAATGACCATAAAAGAGAGACCATGATTTCATGTGTTGAACTAAATGATCTAGAGAGTGGATTTATTCTTTAAATTGTCATTTAACTCTCATATTTGCATTTCTTTTCTTTTTGTTAGTTAGTTCATTTTCTCATTTTCTAGCTTAAACACACTCTCGACTTTGGTATAATTTGATTGAGTAGGAAATTTTAAAATCATCAATTCCCTGTGGATCGACCCGTATTCTCCACGTGCTACATTCGTACACCGTGCGCATCCGATTAATTTAAATTTAAATTCGTTCGACGGTTTTCTAAACCGATAGAATTTCCGTCGACGAACACTCCTCTTCCCATAAATGGCATTTCGAGAATTTGGCCCTCAATTGATGATTTCGAAGAGTCTCGAGAACATACTTAAAATGCGACTCATGCGCTTCCTTCGTCTTGGAGAAGACGAGGATATCATCAACAAAGACTAGAACAAATTTATTAAGCACGTCACGAAAGACACGATTCATTAAATCAACGAAGAAAGCAGGAGCATTAGTCAAACCAAAGGGCATGACTAACCATTCATAGAAACCATTCTCAGTACGGAAAGCAGTTTTAGGAATGATCTCCTCAGCAATTCTGAGTTGGTGAAAACCTGTGCAAGATCAAGCTGGGAGAAAACAGTAGGTCCACAGAATTGATCAAACATATCATTAATGTGAGGCATAGGATATCTTTTTTTCATAGTGAGCTTGTACAGCTCCCTATAATCAACACATATTCGCAAAGAACCATCAGACTTAGTAACAAAAACCACTGCTGCTCCCCATTCTGAGATGCTAGGTCTGATCAAACCTTTAGAGGATAAGTCTTGAATTTGCTTCCTTAACTCAACCTTCTGACGGGATGCCATTCTTCTAGGTTGAAGAACTACAGATTTAATTTTAGGAATAAGATCAATACGGAAATCAATTTCCCGCTTAGGAGGTAAAGAAGTGCCTTCACCAAATACATAGGGAAATAGTTTGACTACATGAGTCGAATGGATATCACCAGGAGAAGCATCAAGAGAATAAATAAAATTGCCAGTAAAATCCTGGGGCAAACTACACTGAATCTCCAAAGAATTTCCAAAATCATCCTCAAGGGAAACAGTTCGAGAACTACAAGAGTATGGGCATCATGCCTATTCAACCAATCACCCCCAAGCAATTGATCGAAAGCGTCAAAACCCAGAACATAGAAATCACCAAAAAATCGATAACTATCATGGAAGAGTTTCACATTCCTACAAATCTTATTAAGGTTATAAGGACCGCCGATGGGATTTGAAACACATAAAGGCATAGAAGCAAACTCGGGAGAAAGAAGATTCTCAAATTTATTACAAAGATCTATTGAGATAAAACTATGGGAAGCTCCAGTATCAAAGAGAACATGCACAGGAAAGTAAAATGGAGAGAAAGTGCCCTGAAGTGTACCTTGGTTATCACTAGCAGTAGGAGCAGGTGCAGGCGGTGGAGCTGGGGAAGATGCAGAAGTCACATCAAAAATACCTAATGTCTTGCCCTTCTTCTGAGTAGGGCAATCCTTCTTGAAATGTCCAAGCTGAAGATAAATGTGGCAGAGGTCACGCCTGGTCAACTGAGCTGGAGGAGTAATAGCAGCACCCAAGGTAGGACAATTATTAGCATAATGTCCCTTCTGGTCACATCTATAGCAAGTAATGGCAAATAGGTCTACAGATTGCCTCTGAGATGAAGAAGATGATCCTAACCCTGAAGTCTTGTTCCAATTCTTCTTATGATGGTAGAAGTTGGACTTCCTCTTCTTAGAACTACCAGAAGAAGACTGAGATGGAGCAGAACGGACAGCTGGAGGATGCTTAGAAGTTGGATTCTCATATCTAATGGCCATGTCCATCAGAGTGGTGAAAAGACCACGCACATGGGTTATGAGGCGATCATAGTACTCCGAGCGGGTACCAGCAATGAACTTCTCATTTTTCTTGAGAGGATTGTCTATCAGATTAAGGCCATATTGCGATAGCTCATTGAATTTCCTCTCATAATCAGCAAAAGACATAACCTTGCTTCAAATCCATGAATTCTCGATACAGCTGAGACTTCCCTGCCTCAGGCATCTATTTCACAAGAAAGCATCCCTTAAGCACGATAAGAGATATAAGACAGATTTCAAAAGGGAGGAAACTGAGCCAAACATGAACAATAGAAGAAGATACCTAAATTGTTCCTAAGAAATGTCAGCCTCAGCGGTGTGAGCTATAACAGACAGCCACCAATCCAAAGCTACTCCTTTCAATTGCCAAGCTGCCAACTGACGCTGTTGGGCATTCATGATCTCAAGACCGAAGAAGATTCTCTCCAAATCTCTCAACCACTATTGAGCCCAATAATTCTCTCAGATCCTGTGAACTTGGTGCCACCAAGCTCGTTATATTCCTTGCAAAGCTTAGTGAACCTAACTAGGGCAGCCTCACGTCCCCTACCACTTGCATTCCTATGATCCATCCTGAAAGATCAAAAATGAATTTTACTTAGAACATAGGTAGCTGAGAAACAAAGACAAAATTAGACAAAACAGGATAAGGTTCAGCGGGAATTAAATATCCTAAAAAATGAAATTTCCAATAAGGTGGATAAGCAAAGGAAGAAGTTAGAAAAATTTGCAAAACAAGAAAAATTTTATATCAAAATACTATTTTAAAATCCTTTGGAAAATCATTTGAAAAATCATTTTATACTTTAAAATACGCTCTCTCATAAAGAAAGGATTCTAAGATTGATTTTACTCATTCTAGGGTATTTCTACCCTTTCTCTAACGGGTTTTTGCTCCATAGGCTAAGGTTTGCCTAAACCCTGGCTCTGATACCAACTGTAACGACCCACTATTTTAGACCATTCAAATCGACAATAAATCCACACATTTTTGACTTGAATAATTCCAAATAGAAGATTGTAATATAATTTGGAGCAAATAAAACCAATCACAGAATCACAGACACGAATAAAATCAGAATAACTCGCAACAAAAATAGAAAATAACCATAGTGGTTCATGAAGCCACAACAAACTCAAACTCCAACAAGAATCAAATACAAAGTCTGAAATCAAATACAGTTCTGAAAACAAATAAAGTAGGAAATCCCAAATACATATGCTCTAATACATGAGCTGAAATGGAAATACTGAAACTGTAATAGACAACAACTTGATAAGCAGATAACTCCGGAATCTCTAGCTTCCAAATGATGGATCCAAGCTAAGTCGTAACACTCAGGCTGAACTGAGCTTAAGAAATAAACACTAACACTCGAGTGAGGGCATACATACTTATACGGTGCAAACCAGCTCAAGTGAATTGTAATATGAAGTACAAGTAACTTAAATGATGCTTGGGACCGCCCATTCTCTAAGGATCCATTAAACTATTTACTATGTGGTAATATTTCGCTATTATAATAGTGTCTATAGTAAAATAAACATACTTTTAAATCGCGTTAAGGAGTTACCCAATCTCCCCCTAAATACTCCACAGGAACGGGGGAAAACCAAACTCGTACAAGGCTTGCTAGGGTAGGTGACACGGCACAACTAGGCAATGCAAGGGTAGATATACCAATTATGCTTCCGGACCGGTGGTAACGCATAGCAGCCACTACCGCCCACCTCAAACAACACTTCCAAAATCAAAGGTGCGCACCAAGCAATCACAAAGTAATAAAATGGCATACGAAGAAGTGTGTCCAATCAAAGGTGCTACCTCATTAGCCCGTCAATTGCTCCTGTTTTTTAGCCACCTTATGCCAACTCACGGGAGTGGGGTCCACGTACATACCTCAACAGAACGTCGCCACTACCCTACTTCATTCTAGAATCACCACCGCGTACACGGTTATTAAAGTGGTTTTGGTATCGACAGAGAGTATGCCCATATCTGATCCTGGTCTCTTTAACAACTAACGTTATTATTGCCCGTGGTTATAAATTTCAAAATAGTATATATTTCAATCAAAATACTTCATTTTAACTATTTAAGAGTGAATTTATTATACTTACTAATCAAATATTCAATCCCAAAAGTTTAGCCTTTTCTGAGTTCATTTATTCAGTTAAAACTACAAAATATTGAAATTTCAGTTTTTCACAGCACTTAGAAAATGCTGCGATAAGTTATATTCGAAAACAGTTCAATTCCGCAAAGATGGCATTTACAACTGCTGTCGTAGTTCAATTATATTCCAAAATCTAATTTCAGCCAACTGCAGCACTAAAAAAGTGCTACTGTAGCCCTTTTATTTATTTCAGGTTTTAGTTTTAGTTCTGCAATCACAGCACTTATCAAGTGCTGCAATAGCCCTTAGTTAATTTTAGCCTTTAGTTTATTTTCATCTACTACAGCACTTACAAAGTGTTGTAATATCCTTTACAACAGATTTTAACTTAACTTCAGAAATGATAGCATTTCTAAAGTGTTGTTAATTAAATTTTCAGATTTCAATACAATTTTAGCAAAACCTAGACTTCAATTTAAACCCTAAAAAATCATATTTTTCCACTCAAAATGTTCATTTAAATACCCTTTAACTTATGATTTTTATAAAGTAAATTTCACCAATAAATATCAAATTTACCATTGCTTCACTTAGTAAAGTCAATGTACAATTTTCTATTCTTTTGCATTTACTTTACATTTTAATTTAATTTACCATTTCATAAAATAAACTACATTTTCATTTTTTTTTCTTTACTTAACTTTTATTTTTAAACCAAATTTCACATTTCCAAGTCAAGTTATATCACAAATTACTCTTTTAAACATTCATTTATCTAACCATTTTAATCCATAGAAAACTCAATAACACTTTAAATTCAAATTTAAATCAAATTATCATATTTTATTTACTTAACTAAAACTAAGTTTTTAAACAAAACCACAAATTTCAAAATAAATTTATACTTCAAATTTCAACTTAACCCTTCATTTATTAACATATTTAACTTGTAGAAAATCACTAACACTTTATAAAATCATTTTTAATTCAATTTAAATCAAAATATTATAATATACAATTTGAAAATACTTAAAATTTCCAAAAAATATATATACAATAACCACGGGCCTGTATAATATTTTCTAACCTAGGTCAAGTGATACGGATAATATATCATTTCAATTCGTAATTTGCAAAGAAAAATCTGGGTTCTATCATTTCAAACCCGCAATCCCAAGTTAAGTAAAAATCACTCAGGCCTATCATTTCAGCCATAACAATTTTTCCTTATTCTAAAGTCCATTCGGATATGTATCATTGCAACCCATAGTGATTATTTTCTACAGGGTACTTGCAGTGTGATAAACAGAATTAAATAAACAGTATAACAGCATATAGCATAGCAGGTGATATGACAAGTTTATAACAGGGTTTAACATCATAGACTTCATATCACCGTATAACATGATATAACAATTCTACAAATTCATTTGCTATCAATTTACAATTCTATAAGTATGAACGTTAAGCGTGAATACTCACCTTTTCGACGTTATAGATTGATTCAAAATAAAAATATCCACACACTAAAGAGCACGAGGAGGCACGATAGTATTTGAGAGGATGTGACAATCAGATTTAAATCTTGAAACAAAAATAAATCAAACCTAAGTATAGGATAATTCACAAAAAAAAACATACTTCACCGAATAAAGCAAAAATAGAAAAAAAAAACAAGAGGAATAAAATGACTTGAACAATAAGTGGCTCGGCCATTTCACCATACAACTCCACCAAAATTCAATTTTTTAATAAAAAACACCAAAGTTTTTAATAAAATGAATTAAAATATTTATTAAAAATTTGGGTTGTTACACATACAAAGTAATAACAAAATCATTGTTGAAAATTAATGTAGGAGAATCTATATTAACTTCTAGAAATGTCATCTCAACAAACATCTTTTTGGTACCAACAAGTTGTGATAGCAAGTGGAAAATTTTGTTCCAGTTGACAAGAATCCAAAAAGTCCTCTAATAGCGGAAGAGGGGTCTTGCAAGAATAAAGAAACAGAAAAATCTAGTGATAATCACCAATAATTCACTTCACAATTTTTCACAAGTTCAAAAAATTATCAAGCAATAATAGATAGAATATAACTGAAACAAATAATAATAAATATCTATATTCATTTCATTATTGATGTGATAGTGTAGATCCACTTTTGTAGAGATTTTATAAAAAGATTTACAAAGATTGATTACAAAATTTATAAAGGCTACGATACGATTCAATTGCTATCTCAATAATTTAATTTTCCTTTTTCAATACATATCTCTAGAAGAGAAGGCATGATTAACACATAAACTCTAGATTACTATGAACCATTAGATAACACTTAAGATTATCTAGAGCATTTGATTCTCTAATAAAATAAACCAAAAACCATGCTCACATTCAGATTAATCGATTAATAAATAGATCAACCAATAGAGTCTTTTTGATAAGTTGATCAACTCTATACTGGTCGACCAAATAACCCTCTTTACTTGTTCGTATTCCATATCAACTTACTTACGCCATAAATCATAAATTATACATACAACTTCTGCTTTGCAAACAGTTTTCACCATTCATAATACCATTACCTCCACCTCTATTTGATATATTATGCCAACAATTTCGTTAGAGACTACCTTAAATACTCGCCATAATTTGATCCATTGCGATACCTAGATCCACCGCTGTGACGATCCGCATTTCGAAAGGTTTAAATTGACAATAATCCATACATGTCCAATTCAAACAATCTAGAACATAGATAATCAATGGGGTAGTTAAGAAAAATAAGAAAAGAAGAAGGGAATAGACATAGAATCTCGCAGCAGAATGACAAAATATAATAGTCAAATAAACAGTTCATGAAGCTGTTTACTATACATTTGATTATAATTTATACTACATTTATTAAAGTTATATATATACAATAGAAACAAAATATAATGCAGTAGAACAACATGATGATGGGAATAATAATAGTAATAATAATATACCAAATCTTCGTCTTCATCATCCTCTAGAGAAAAATCTTCAATAAGCTGAAAGCTCAGGGTTGACCCGAGCATAATTAAAAGACAAAACACTCGAGGTGGGACTAAAATATTCTTACGTGAGTCAAATCGATATCGCAGATGACATGAGTGTCGTGGTGTCAAATATGTTTACAGGATTTCACATCTCCTATCCAATGTATAACATGCGTGCAATAACTCAAGAGATGTTATGGGATTTTCCATCTCTTAAGGATCCATCAAAATATTTATATGTACTAGAATATGCTACATATATAATGTCTAATAAATAAAACAAATAAAAAATACCGTTAAGGCTTTACATTGATCCCCCTTAACACGTTTTTAAGCATTGTCATACATTTTGCATATAAAATACCAGTAAACCGTCGGTGGATAGGGATGCCCCGTGATAAGACAACACTAAACCAAAATCGTAGGGGTCTCGTATAAGGATAAAAGTATGACAATGCATGTGAGGCAATCCAAGGTAGGATTCTACCAGTTTTCCCTTCCAGACTGGTGGTAACCCCTAACGGCCTACCGTGTCCAACATCCCTAAAATCCGAGGTGCACACCAATCAATCACAATGTAAATGATGGTAATACGAAGATGTATGTCCACTAGAGGTAGCTAGTCGCATTGACCGGTACGGCTCCTGTTTTAGTCATTTCAAATTGACACAAGTGTCAGGCCAATCCATCATCGTTCACTTTGTTCAATTCCAACAAACGTACATCAAATCCAACCACTTCATTCTGGGCCATTACTCCATGTACACAGTTGTTAAAGTGGTTTCAATATTGACAGAGAGTATGCCAATAAGAGGCCTCGGTCTTTTTAACAACCAAACGTCGATTTACACTCTGGTTGGTACTTTTACATTTCGATAACAATTCATACTTGACATCAAAATACCATATTCGCTTTAAAATAAATTTCATTTCAATATCATCATATTTACTTCAAATATATCAATTTAATTCGATGCGTCAATTTCACTACAAAATTCAATTCAAATTACAATTTAGGTTATAATTTTACTTTAACCCAATTCGTATTTAAATCCATGATTTAAATATAAACAATTCCCACTATGACCAGTTTGAATTTATAGAAAAATAGTTTTAATAGTTTTAAAATAGCTTATAGTTATAATAGTTTAATAGAAAATAGTTTGAGTAGTGAAATGATTTATATCGTAAATAGCTTGGAAAATCTAATTAATTTTTAATATTTAAAATGATAGATTTAAGTAGTTTATATTAAAATAATTTATTTGAAAATAGTTTTGAAGTAAACTGATTTAATTCCAAATTTTCCAATTCAAATCTCTTTCAATTTTCATTTCCATTTAAATTCGATTTTATTTCTTAAATCAAAATCATTTAAATAATTTTAAATCAAAATTCTAAAATCATTTAATTTAACTAATCCGGTGTCCGTATATAATTTTCTATCTTACGGTCAAGTGAATCCCTTATTTCAATTTAATTTCACGGATGGATATATATCGTTTCAATCCAATATAAATGTCATAGGTACATATCGTTTCAACCTATTTATTAATTTATTCGAAATGATTTGATTTACAGTTTTATGTACTGTAAATAATATGTAGGATGATAGCAGGATATATCAAAATAAATAAACTTCCAAATCATCAAAAACATCGATCAATAGCATCCATCACAATCAACATCCAAATCAGTCAATAAATCGTGTCAATTAACCAACTATCAATAATTGGGAATTTTACTAGCAGTTTACTTCCCATTCAATTTAACCGTCAGTTTAAATTTCTATTAGTTAATTCATATTTCCATTTAAATGTCGATTAAAATTATCAAATAGCAATCAACAAATTTAAATCACTTCAAAAATTTAAATTTAACCAACATAAAAATATTCTAATACGTCGTAAGCGTTATAAAACACTCACTTTTAATATTTGTTGTCTCTTCGTGTTCTAATTGTGATTAAATTTGAACGCATTCGAATTTAAATGAAAATTCTGCAAACTCTAAATCTAACCAGTTTGATCCCATAGTAAATATCCTGTTAATACGAACCCACGTGACTTACCGCATTGGATTTGGACCTGAAACGGACGAGTTATGAATTTTATAAGCATTGGAATTTTATTGAAAGATTTGTATAAATAATCGCTTTTCTTTATTTCAATATAATGAACGGGATAATAATTAGGTGTCCATACAAATGTGATATCAAAACAAGGTTTATTTCTGCTAGTCAATGTCCAAAAACACACTTAATCGGGGATAGCGGCAGAACGGTAATTATTTCTGCCAATAAGGGTCCAATTAAATACAATTAGCAAAACAGTGTTTTATTTTGCTAAATAGATCTCTAATCATCTTACTTACTCCAATTTAACTTATATATACTTTTATCTAGCAATTAACGTCGATAAATAGAACATATAAATTTTTAAATGGCTAAATTTTTTTAAATTCCGTATTTAAAACCTGTCTTTTTTAAAATAACATAAATTATTACTTACTCAAACTTGATAACGATTTTCACGACGACCTAGTACTCGACGATACGAACTCATCGCAAAACATTTCACGCCAATCGAGTTTTGTATGCACTAGTTATAAAATTTTAAATTTTAGTATATGTATATGTGTGTCTATATATATAGCTGAAACATTTCTAATATCAAAAATCTTTCTTTCATCATTTACTTTGGACTGAGACCCAGATCCAACCAACCCAAAACCTGCTTCACTCTTCTTCCCCTAAATTTCTAGTAGAACCCATGAAAACCAAAAACCCAAAGCCCCGACCCCGATCAACCTTCTATCTGCACCGATCATCCACCGAACTTCTGTCGCAAAACTCTAAACCCCAAACCAAAACTACAGCAAACAGCATCGTCCAAGATTCCATCATCTTCCCAACCTAGAACCCATCTTCATGCACGGCCAAACGTGAACGTACATGAACTCAATCGATGTCGAACTACCAAACCAAGACCATATACGCGCATCTCTTCCCAAGCTCGACCATCATCGCCCCTTACTTCCACTGCCGACAGTCCCTAGCAAATTTCATCTGTTGCTACTCTTCAAATTTCCAACAAACGTCAACAAAATACCCTCGTCCTTTAGGACGTGTCGCCACCACTAATGAAACCGCCTACCTCCACGTCACCTTCCAGCAACCACCGGTCGACTCCAATGACCCCAAATCAACGCAGCACCTTGATGACTGAACCCCACTTTTAGAATGCCCAAAACCCTAAAATCACCACACTAACTCCAATCAAAGCCAATTGGAAGAATTTTCCATAGTGAACCCCTTAACCTTGTCGTTAGGCTTCTCCTCACCCAAGCCTCTCCTCTCCTTGTCGATTACATCACCAGAAATTAATTTTTGAATGAATTCTGATCGTCTTCCAATTCCTCACAATCTAGGCCACTAAAAATCATGAATTTTTCACTAAAATTCCTAACTTCAACCCACAATCATGATTACATACTTGATTCAAAGTTTTGAGTATGTTGAAAATCGACAAAACTTTGGTTACTTACTTTATTTTTGCAAATCCACACCATATACAAAATAAACAAACTTAAAACAATTTTTAGTGGGTTCTAGACTTAAAAACAATCATTTCATTAGTTTACATAAAAATCCAATTCAAATCGAGGTGAGAGATATTGATTTTTTTTTAAAACAGGGTATACAAGATTTTTAAACTCTGTTAACATTCATAGAGTAAAGCAAAACGATTCCAGATTTAAATGCTCACAGTTAAACATGCTTAGGCCTTCCGAAAACTTCCACTTGAATCCTAGTCGATGATCTGAAATCTTGGTAATCTTGCATTGCCTTTTGATTTTGATAGAGTGTGTTCTTTTCTTTTCCTTTTTCTTTTTTTCTTACTTACCATGTGTTTTGTTTTATAGGTTTGTTTTACAGGGTTAAAAGAACTAAAACATACACACATACCTACCTCTATATATACATGTTTGCAAAGATGTAATGATGCATTTTTACAGATTTTAGGGCTCAAGAAGGATTTAAGATCTTTTAAGGTTGTTGTACAATGTTTTTGATGGATTGATGTTGAAGTTTAGTGGATTTGACATGAAGTTGAGGTGAAATCTAATTTTCAGCATGAATTTTTGACCAGGCAATGTACTTTTCCATTTGACTTGTAAATTTTAAATGTTAACTTCTCTTTTTTTCCTTGATTCCATTTGATTCATGCTTTCAGTATATTTTTTAGGACAATTAAATGTAAAGTGGTATTGAATATAAAAATTAAATCTCCATATTCACATTCATTTTATATTTAGGAATGCACACTCAAAGAAATAAAAGTTTGATATTCTATTTTTATGTATCAAAATAACATTTTTGTTTAAAATATATTTTGTCAAAAGATTCTCTTTTAAAAATAGTTTAAATAATTTTATTAAATTTTTCTTATTTCCATCATATATATTTTCTTATGTATTTTCTGCTTTTGCATTTTGCATTTCTGAACTAGATGAATTATTCTATTTTACAAATAAAATTTAGGAAACTTCAAAATATTACCTTGGTTTAAACTATCTATTATTACCAATTATCATTTAAAAGGGATTTTATTTTGATTAAAGGACCCTATTATTTAATATTAAAAATAAATATTCATAATTCACGACGATAAAAATCCTGGGTCATTACATTCCTCCCCTTAAAAGAATTTCATCCTCGAAATTTACTGCACAACTAATAGAATTTTTAATTTATTAATGAATTAATAAACACATATATCACAAAAATTCAATCGTGTATATATATATATATATATATATATATCCAAAATACCAGTCATACATGAGTCTCAACTAAGATACTTCAACAACTACAGTCACAATATTCATATACACATATAATATAGATATCTATAAGCCCTAACCAGATATCCACATATAAATCCATATAAAAGCATCTACTAAGATACTTCAACAGCTATAATCACAACCTAACATCCAAAAACTATCAACACAACATACTAGGATAAACATATCTAAACCAAAAGAGTTGCTCCAAGCATCAAGAGGACTCCTCAATGGTGGTCTCTCCATCGAAGTCGAAGTCCACCACCTCGGGCCCCTCTAATACTATGGATTCGCCGTCATCATCATAAATCCATATAATCTCTGGGTTAGGATCTCTAGGAATTAGCATCTCTGCTCTCGGCCACCTTGCATCATCTAAAAGGACGTCCCAATCCTCCATTATAATAGGATTGTCAATGACTTCCTCCATTTCTCAAATGATTGCATCATCGTTGTCTGTTTTCGGCTCCTCCTCTAGGACGGATTCTGCTTCTTCTTCTAACTCCTCCTCTTCCTTGACTTCTTCCTCTAGCGACGCATGGACAAGATCCTCCAGAATCCGGCTGCCCAAACCCTGATCACCAAGCCTCCTAGCCTTCATAAGTGCTCCTCTAACAACAATGGGAATTCTCTAAAATCAATCAACAAAAACCTAAGAATGAGATCCTAAGATTCCACGAGTTCATCTATGCTAAATAATACATATATGTACTACCTTAAATAAATCCCTTTTTAAATTGATACTATTTAAAAATTAACTTTAAGTAATACCATAATTTTCCTTTAAAAAAATTATTTAAAACAATTTCTCGAAATCACTGGAGTTCTAAATTCTCAAATATATTTTTTATACATCAATTATTATAAAATTAGGTTTTATATATGAAAAATATTCCTCAAATATTTACCTTAAAATATTTTAAATTTCTTTTAGGAAACATAATGTACTTAAAAATCATTTTTTCTAAGTCTTCAATACAAGACCCGGTTCTCTAAAGGAATATTCAAGTCAGATGGACAGGCAATAGAGGATGCTCAAAACTAGATGGTTATGACCAATCAAATCCTAGATGATAACGATATCATCACTTATCAAACAATATCTAAAAATACAATATATTATGAAAATCATTGCCTTTTATATATAAAATATATCCTGGGTAAAATTATTTCATCTATCCATTTAAAATAATATTGTGTCGGTTGGCCTTGTTCAAGTGTTTAGAGATCCTTATCAATAACGTTAGCTACTCGCATTGACAACAATCCATGAGCCGCTCAACAGATCAATTAACACAATATAAAACATTTTATATCACTAACAAATACGCACTCTTACATATATACACACACACATACACACACACTCAAACTCATTCTAGGGTAGTACTGACCCTGTCACTAATGAGTAATTCCCACCAAAGCCCAGGTATTCACTCAACCTCAGCTTTGATACCAGCTATGACAACCTACATTTCGGAAAGGTCTAAATTGACAATAATCCGCACATATCCAATTCAAACAATCCGAAACATAGATAGTCAATGGGGTTAATTAAGAAAAATAAGAAAAGAAGAAGGAAACAGACACAGAATCTCATAGTGGAATGAAAAAATATAATAATCAAATAAACAGTTCATGAAGTTGTTTACTATACATTTGATTATAATTTAAACTACATTTATCAGAGTTATATATATACAATGAAACAAAATGTAATGCAGTAGAACAACATGATGCTGGGAATAGTAATTGTAATAATAATATACCAAATCTTCCTCTTCGTCCTCCATAGAAAAATCTTCGATAAGCTGAAAGCTCAAGGATGACCCGAGCATAATGAAAAGACTAGACACTCGAGTCAGGACTAAAATATTCTTATGTGAGACAAAATGATATCGTATATAACATGAGGTCGTGGCCTCAGAGATGTTTATGGGATTTCATATCTCATATCCAGTGTATAACATATATGCAATAACTCAAGAGATGTTACGGATTTTCCATCTCTTAAGGATGCGTTAAAATATTTATATGTAGTAGAATACGCTACATATCAATAAAATAAATATCGAAATATCGTTAAGACTTAACATTGATTTTTTTTTAAGCATTGTTGTACAGTTTGCATATAAAACAGCAGTAAAATGTTGGTGGATAGGGATGCGCCGTAATACGACAACACTAAACCAAAGTTGTAGGGGTCTCGTATAAAGATAAAAGTATGACAAGGCACATGAGACAATGCCCAATGTAGGATACTATCAGCTTACACTTCTCGACTGGTGGTAATCCCTTAAAGGCCCACCGCATCCATTCCAAAATTCAAGGGTGCGCACCAATCAATCACAATGTAAATGATGGTAATACAAAGAAGTGTGTCCGCTAGATGTAGCTAGCCTCGTTGATTAGTACGGCTCCAGGTTTAGTCATTTCAAATTGACACAAGTGTCAGGCCAATCCATCATCACTCTCTTTCTTCAAATCCAACAAATGTACGCCAAATCTAACCACTTCATTTCGGACATCACTCTATGCACACAAATGTTAAAGTGGTTCCAATATTGACAAAGAGTACACCAATAAGAGGCCCCGGTCTCTTTAACTACCAAACGTTGATTTACACAACGGTTGTACTTTTACATTTCGAAAACAATTCATATTTGATATCAAAATATCATATTCATTTCAAAATAAATTTCAATTCAAAATTATCATATTTACTTCACAATATATCAATTTAGTTCGATGCGTTAATTTCACTAAAAAATTCAATTCGAATTACTATTTAGGTTATTATTTCATTTTAACCCAATTCATATTTAAATCCATGATTTAAATACAAACGATCCTGACCAGTTTGAATTTTCAAAAAAATAGTTTTAATTATTTTAAAATAGCTTAAACAGTTAAATAGAAAATAGTTTGAGTATTGAAATGGTTTATATAGTAAATAGCTTGGAAAATCGAATTAATTTTTAATATTTAAAAAGATAGATTTAAGTAGTTTATATTAAAATAATTTATTTGAAAATAGTTTCAAAGTCAAACTGATTCAATTCCAAAATTTTCAATTCAAATCACTTTCAATTTCCATTTCCATTTAAATTCGATTTTATTTCTTAAAATCAAAATCATTTAAATAATTTCAAATCGAAATTTTAAAAACATTTAATTTAACCAATCTGGTGTCAGTATATAATTTTCTATCCTATTGCCAAGTGAATCCCTTATTTCTATTTAATTCCAAGGATGGATATATATCATTTCAATCCAATATAAATGTCATAGGTATATATCATTTCAACCTATTTCTTAATTTATTTGAAATAATTTGATTTACTATTATACTGTAAATAATATGCAGGATGATAGCAGGATATATCAAAATAAATAAACGCCCAAATCATCCAAAACAACGATCTACAGCATGCATCACAATCAACATCCAAATCAGTCAATAAATCGCATCAATTAACCAATTATCAATAATCGGGAATTTTACTTACAGTTTACTTCTAATTCAATTTAACCGTCAATTTAAATTTTTATCAATTAATTCAGATGTCCATTTAAAAGTCAATAAAAATTATCAAACAATAATTAACAAATTTAAATCACTTCAAAATTTTAAATTTAACTAACATAAAAATATTTTAATATATCGTGAGCGTTATAAGACACTCACATTTTATTTTCATTGTCGCTTTTGCGTTCTGATTTCAATTAAAGTCAAACGCGTTTGAATTTAACTAAAAATTCAACAAGCTCTAAATCCATCTAGTGTTATTCCATAGTAAAGATATCATTAATAAGAACCCAACTCGACTGACCACGTTGGATTTGGACCAAAAACGAACGAGTTATGAATTTTATAAGCATTGGAATTTTATTAAATGATTTACATAAATAATAACTATTTTTTTATTCCAACATAATCGACAGGATAATAATTAGGTGTCCATTCAAATGTAATTGTAGAATAGGGTTTATTTCTACTAGTCAATGTCCAAAAACATACTTATTCAGGGATAGCAGTAGAACGGTGATTATTTATGCCAATAGGGGTCTAATTAAATACAATAAGAGAAACGGTGTTTTATTCCGCTAAACAGATGTCTAATCATCTTACTCCAAGTTAATTCATACATATTTTTATCTGGCAATTAACGTCGATAAATAGAACATATAAATTTTGAAATGGATAAATTTGTTTAAATTCTGTATTTAAAACATGTCTGTTTTAAATTACCATGAATTTTACTTATTCAAACTCAAAAACAATTTTCATGATGACATAGTGCTCGGCGATACGAACCCATCGCAAAAAGTTTCGTGCCAATCAGGTTTCGTATGCACTAGTCATAAAAATTTAAAGTTTACTATATATATAATTAAAACATTTTTTATATCAAAAATCTTTCCTTCATCATTTACTTTGGGTCGAGACCCAGACCTAACCAACCAAAACCCGCTTCACTCTTCTTCCCACAAATTTCCAATCGAACCCACAAAAACCAAAAACCCAAAGCCTTGACTCTGATCAACCTTCTATAAGCCTCGACTCTGATCAACCTTCTATCTTTACTGATCATCCACCCAACATCTCTCGCCTAACTCTAAACCCCAAACCAAAACTACAGCAAACAACATCGTCCAAGATTCCATCATCTTCCTAAACCTGGAACCCATCTTCGTGCATGTGTGCACATACACGAACTCTACCGACGTCGAACTACCAAATCAAGACCATATACGCTTGTCTCTTCTCAAGCTCGACCATCATCGCTACCTAGCTCCAACACGGACAGTACCTAGAAAATTCCAACTTCCGATACCCTTCAAATTTCCTACGGGCATCAACAAAATCCCCTCGTTCAATCGCGACACCAACCTTCAGGACCGTTGGCGAAATCGCCTACCTCCACGTCACCTTCCAACAACCACCGGTCGACCCCGATGACCCCAAACCGACGCGGCCCCTTGATGACCGAACCCCACTTTTAACATGCCCTAAACCCTAAAATCACCACACCAACTCAAATCAAAGCCAATTCTGAGAATTTTCCACGATGAACCTCTCGGCCTCATCATTAGGCTCCTCCTCGGCCAAGCCTCTCCTTCCCTTATCGACTAAGTTGCTAGAAATTAATTTTTGAATGAATTCTGATCATCTTCAAATACCTCACAATCTAAACCATTAAAAATCATGAATTCTTCACTAAAATTCATATCTTCAAGCCACAATCATGATTATATACTTGATTCAAAGTTTCGAATATGTTGAAAATCGACAAAACTTGGGTTACTTACTTTATTTTTGCAAATCCACACCATATACAAAATTAACAAACTTCGAACTATTGTTAGCGGGATATAGGCTCAAAAACAAGCATTCCATTAGTTTACATCAATAAACAATTCAAATCAAGGTGAGAGATATTGATTTTTTTTAAAAAAAATAGGGTATACATGATTTTAAACTCTGTTAATATTTCTAGAGTAAAGTAAAATACTTCCAGATTTAAATGCTCATCTTAAATATGTGTAGACCTTCCAAAAACTTCCACTTGAATCCTAGTCGATGACCTAAAATCTTGATAATCTTTCCTTGCCTTTTGATTTTGACGGAGCATGTTGTTTTCTTTTTCTCTTTTTCTTTTTTTCTTACTTACACTTACAGGGTGTTTTTTTATAGGTTTGTTTTACAGGGCTAAAAGAACTGAAACATACACACATACAAAGCTCTATATACATGTTTGCAAAGACATAATGATGCATTTTTACATATTTTGAGGCTCAAGAAGGATTTAAGATCTTTTAAGGTTATTGTACAATGTTTTTGATGGATTGATGTTGAAGTTTGGTGGCTTTGACATGAAGTTGAGATGAAATTTAATTTTCAGCGTGAATTTTTGACTAGGCAATGTTCTTTTCCATTTGATTTGTAAATTTCAAAAGTGTTAGCTTCTCTTTTCTTCCTTAATTCCATTTGATTCATGCTTTCTCTATATTTTTTAGGACAATTAAATGTAAAGTGGTATTGAATAAAAATAATTTAAATCTCCATATTCACATTCATTTTATATTTAGAAATGTATGATCAAAGAAATAAAAATTTGCTACTATATTTTTATGTATAAAAATAACATTTTTGTTTAAAATATATTTTGTCAAAAGTTTCTCTTTTAAAAATGGTTTAAATGATTTTATTAAATTTTTCTTATTTCCATCATATGTATTTTCTTATGTGTTTTCTTTTTTTGCATTTTCCATTTCTAAATTAGATTAATTATTCTATTTCATAAACAAAGTTCTGGGAAAGTTCAGAATATTTTCTTGGATTAAAACTATCTATTATTAACAATTATCATTTAACGGGGATTTTATTTTGATTAAAAGACGGTATTATTCAACATTAAACATAAATATTCCTAATTCAAGATGATAAAAATCCTGGGTCGTTACAACCGCGATACCCAGATTAGCAAAGAACATTACAAGTAATATTGTCTGCTAATCCGAAGAATACGGTTTGCTAAGGGTGATCGAATGTGAATATATATTTATACTTACACTGAAGCATCTTTTATATCTTTTTCACTTAATATGTAAACTGAATTTGACTTGCACAGTGTTAACATAAATTGTAGGATCTAGATTAACCCTAGAGGGGGGGTGAATAGGGTTATAGCAAATTTTCTCGATTTAAACACAGAAACAAACTACAGAAACAAATATGCTGAAAAGTTAATCACACACAAAATTTACCCAGCTTCGGCAACACCTGCCTACTGCTGCATTCCCAGATTTCTATTAGAATTAAACAGTCTCCCGCTTACAAACACTCTAACAGACTCGCAAACCCTTGCTCCCGCTCACAAACACTCTACTAGACTCGCACCCCCTGCTCTGCCTATAGAATTTTGCAAACTCGCAAACTCTGCTCCCGCCTATAGAGTTTTGCAAACTCGCACACCCTGCTCACTGAACTAATTCTAACTAGACAATCTGACACTACCTACAACCTAGGTGGTGATTTACCAAGACTTGATTCGTAAAGAAAATTTAAAACAAACTAAAAATAGTTTAAAACATAAAACCCTATTTGAAATAAACTAAATCCCCTTTTAATAAACAAGGCCGGCTCAATTGCTTTATTCTCCAGCCAGTTCCTTTTCTATCTTCAATTGTTCAATGGCGGTCGATCCTTTGTTACAGAGATTAGGGTTTTCTGAAATTGGAGATTGCGACTGTAAATGCGTGATTCTCTTGCTCTGTTGGTCGCTCCTTCTCTGATGATCGATTCTGGTTCGCTTGCTCGTTCTCTGATGATCGATTCTGGTTAACTTCGAGATTGCAGCTGCTCCTTTGATCAAGTTCGACAGATTGGTATGTATTCTCTTTCGTTGCTGGTTTAATTGCTTGCTTGACTCGATGCCAATGATGAGCTCTTGGGTTTGGTATTTATATGAATTCGACACTTGAGTTTATTCGTATCAATCTGATACTTTCCTAAATTGTTGCTTTCCTGATGCGCACGGCTTTCCTGATATATTTTCGGCTTGTTACTCATGGCTTTGATTTTCAAACGTTTGATTTATCCTTGATTGATAGGGCAAAAACTTTCCTTTTTCACTTTCTGACTTTTTCAAAGATATGCACCTGAATTCTGACTTCGATTTGATTTCTATTTTTATACCGCGTTGATTTCTTGTATACCACTCCACGACTCTGCATTATTTTCGGCCATCACTGTTTTCGTTCCTGTGAGTTTCGTCTCTGATCATTGTTACATTTAATCTTGATCACCTTGATGCTGTAACCATAATTTTGGCATGATTGTTCTGGTCTTGTTTTTGCATGTTGTTATTCTCTGTTGCACTTGCTCATTGCTCCATTCATTTTGCATACTGGGTTGACTGTTGCATGTGTGTACTTCATATACATGTGTGCCTGACATTGATACTGCCATTCCTTGCTTGTATCAGTTCTCGGCCACACTATTTTCATTTCTATGCCTTGAACTTGACTGTTTGGTTTGAGCTTTGCCTCCATGTGTTTTGCATTTGTCAATTCTGCATTTGTTTCACTAGTATCATACATGTGAGTTGTTATTTGCTTTTGATGTTCACTACCCTTGTGTACATGTTGCTGGTTCATTGTGATGTCTAGTCGACACACTTCAAGTAGTCTTTATTATTGCTGCTTATGTTGGTGGCAATGTTCAACAAATTTGTTCTGCACTGTGTATATTCTCGAGTTGCACACTTTGATTTACTTCATATTTGCATACATGTTGTGGTCTGGACATTTGCTTGGTCTCTGTTCTTTTTTCATTGGTCATTGTTCTGGTCATTGCTTGGTCATTGTTCTGGTCATTGCTTGTTCTGATCATTGCACTGGCTGTTATTGAATTGATATACTTGTGGTTCTTTTGTAGTTGAGTTGCAGACCAGAATCTGTTGTATTTCAGGCTGCATTTATATCACTTGATATTGTTTGTGATTGTTACCATTGTGTTGCATTGAGTAGCTGTCGTCTGTACTTGGTGCATTGAGCATTTCTTTGTGGTCTGCCTTGTTGCTTGACCTGTCTGGTTTATCTTGTTGCACTTTGGTCTGCTGTCATGTTGCTTGTGCACTTGCTTGTGTTTCACTGCCATACTTGTCATTGTGTACTGATTCTTGATGGCTTGCATGATAGTGTTTATGTCTGTACTGTCTTATGACACTGTCTCTGGACATTTTGTTATGACATCCATGTTGCAACTGGTTTGGACTTTGAATGCATTCATGTTGATTTTTGAAATTTCACTTGAGTTGAATCCAGTTTCAAAAAACTCGGGTTTGACCTTGTGCTCGTGTCGTGATTTTAAATATATTGCACGTGAGTTGATCCCGACTTTTCATTTGGGTTTGACCTGTGCTCACCTATCCCTGTAGCATTATCAAGTGTATATCGCTGTACTCGGCCTTGTGGCTTGTACAGTGATACACTGTGCATGTCACATTGTTCGTGTGTGATGAATTCAAATGTAAATGATGACGAACAACCCAAATAACTGAGGCAAATAATATTTTCAAAAATAATATTTCATTTTATATTGCAAAAATATTTCTTTTTCAATTTTACTGCGTTAGTGAACATTTCTGCAGATTGCTCAGATGCTGGATTCAAACTGGAATGAAGTTGAATATAAAACTACGAGTGTGAGTGATATGTAGTGAGGAATTATGTGAACTGAATTGTGATGTATTTAAAAATGTATATGTATAGTGAGAACTTGAATTTGTACTATTCAAGATTGCAATAAATATTTGTTTGTGTTTGTGCCAAAATTGGTCACAAATCCCAAATACCGTGAAAGCACCAGTGTATGAATACAAACCAACAATATTCAAACACAAATAACAGATCTCAGCAAATATTGAACAATAATCCCAAAGTAAAGAACAGAGACACAAGTTTTATAGTGGTTCGGCTATCTCCGGCCTACGTCCACTCCAAAGTTTTTATCCTTTTATTGATTATCCTTGATGATTACAGATGATTACAGTAGTTACAATGTCCAAAACTTGAAATAAATAGCAGCAATGATGATATGGAATGATTCTGGCAGCGTCCAAGCGTCCTTTCACTCTCTAGAATCTCCGACCCCTTTTCTAAATGACCAGGGGCTCTATTTATAAGCGTAAGAGGCTAATATTTCTCCTAAAATCCGGGAAGACCGCTTCAGGCACGTGAGGGGGCCCACACGCCCGAAATCTGGAGGCCCGGGCCCACCTTGGGATCGATTCGAAGTAAGGTTCGAATCGATCAAGAAATTATCCAATTGAGTTGAAATTTGGTGAGGACATTCTTCAACATGTGTGTAAGCTCCTGTAAAAATTTCATTGCATTTGGATCAACGGTTTGGAAGATATGATCGATTCAAGTTCAAAGCTTCGTGTGTTCTGCCTGGTTCGAACCCATACTTCGAATCCATCTCCTTCGAATCCATCACCTTTGAATCTATCTCCTTCAAATCCATCTCCTTCGAATCTATCTCCTTCGAATCTATCTCCTTCAAATCCATTGAAGCCGACTCCCTGCGTATCCTCTTCGAAAGCTTTCTTCGTATCGATAGAACCCTTGAATGGATTCGAAGCAACTTACATTCCCTTTGATCGATATGAGTTGTGATCGATTCGAACCACCTTCGATACGAACTAACCTGTGTGCACCTTATGGATACGAAGGAGATCCATGTTGTGATCGAGTCGATGTCCACCTGTCCTTCTGATCGATTCGAAAACGATCGAGTCGAACCAACACCTGATGCGAACTTCACAGAGCCGAACCCATACCAATCGATACGAAGTGCATCGATTCGAACCTTGTGTGCCTTTGATCGATTCGAACCTGATGGGTTCGAAACGAACACCTTGATGGGTTCGAACAGCCATGCCATTCCTACCTTGCATCGATCGTAACTTCTCCATACGAACTCCGATTAACCTGAAATTTGAAACATAGTCTTTCCTAGTCCTTATCATCATCTCCAATTAATTTCGTCCCGATCGGAGTTCAACAAAATTTTAACGATATCGATCGTAGCCTTGATTCCAACCGATCTCCAATCCTGATATTCATAATTCCATGCCAATTCGTTGATATTCCAGTTTTGACCAAAAAATGGGATAACATTTTACCCCCCAAAACATGCCTTGTGATAACAAGGCGTGTTTTGAATAGTACCGAATCCAATATCCGAAGTCCATAGCCATATTGCCAGAGTGTATCATCCTTGACTGCTTCGAGTCGATGCCTGATTCCAAATCCCGTAACCAAAGCCTTAGCCAATTCCATATCCATCCGAACTCGAAAACCGAGTTCCAAACCATCCTTATCCAATAGCCAATAACTGAATCCAGGACCTCTCCGGGTCGATATCCAAATCCATAACCTCTCCGGGCTCTTGCCAAGCGCAATCTACACCTGACGGTCGTGATCCAGTGTCCCTGGATATTAAGCTAGCCTCATTGTGTTCTTGTTGAGCGTAATCCACACTTGATGTCCTCGGTCCAGTGTCCCTGGACGTTGAGCTAACCTCTCCGGGTTCTTGCCAAGCGTAATCCACACTTGACGACCTTGGTCCAGTGTCCCTGGACGCTGTACAATCCCATGGCTTAAATCCTAAGCCGACTCCTGGTCTCTCCGGACCCTTGTTGAGCATAGTCCATACTCAACGACCTGAAAATAACAATTGATAATACAGGGCCTAAGTCCTAGGCCGAATCCTGGTCACTCCGGACCCTTGCTGAGCATAGTCCATACTCAGCGACCTGAATGAGTCAATCTACCACGTTCGGACAAAGTGACTCACCCCTTGCCAGGCATAATCCATACCCGACGACCATTTATCAAAAACTAGATGAAAATCCAATCAAAATCCAATACAACATCCAAACCCAAAGAAAATCCAAATCATAAACCAGAAAACCAGAAAACCAAACCAATATTCAAAACCGGAAACAATCATCCAAAGAAAAATCTAAATCAAAAGAAAGCAAAACCAGGAGCTCGATCCAAACTCCAAAACCAAAATCCGAAAAGAAAAGCAGTGTCCAATCCAAAAGAAAAGGATAGATTTCATAAACCATAGCATTGCAGTTTATCATCATTCAGAGCATGCCTAAGGGCTATCTCCGTCCCCGTACATGTGTAAATGACTTGGTTGCTTGCTAATAGTTCGCTACTTATTTCACATTATCCTGATCAGTGAATGATCAATCGACCATCATCCCTGGGCCTCACATCGTCACGGTGTGAGGTAGTCGGTAGTTGCTCCTGCCCTACCATTGTATTCCGAGTTCCGACATATTGCTGTAACTGCCCATTTCTTACATGTTCCTCGATTATATCCTTTAAGTGCCTGCAGCTGTTGGTATCATGTCCATCTAAATCATGGAAGAGGCAGTGCCTTCCTGATGTCCTTTCTCGTTCTGTTGGTTCTCTCCTAGCCGGCCTCCGGTAAGGAAGGCGATTCCGAGTATCTATGTATATCCGCTCCAGCGTCTCGTTCAATCCTGTGTATGTAGAAAACTTTGGATCCTTCCATCGCTTCCTAGCGTTTCCAGAATCATCGTCCAACTTCCTTTTTCCTTTGTCTTTATCCAAACCTTTGTTGGATGGTCCTACATCCTGAGTTGCATTAACCCTTTTCATCTCTAAATCTGTACTCGCATCTTCCTGCCGAAGGAACCTTTCTGTCTCGTGAAAGAATTCGTCGAGATCCTGTGGAGGATCTCGTATCAGAGATACCTTGAAATCCGAGTCCTCCCTGACTCCTAATACTGCTGCCATTAAAACCATCGATGGATCAGGCCAATCCACCGAAGCGACTGCCGCACTGAATCGAGTTAGAAAATCTCTAAGCGATTCATCCATCCTTTGCTTCACCGATGTTAATGTCATCACATTCTTTGGCCTCTTGACGTGAACCCGAAACTGTCCCAAAAACTTTTCCACCAATTACCTCCAAGTCCTGATAGATCCTTCCCCCAGTTGCCTAAACCACATTGCAGCTAAGTCCGTAAGATACAAAGGGAAGCATCGGGCCATCACTTCCTCCCATGCCCCCAACACCTCCATGTGTCTGGTGTACCTCATCAAGTGATCTGTTGGATCTGCCTTGCCATCATAAACCTCCACGCTAGGTAGCTTAAACTTAGGTGGATTCTGAGCCATCCTTATTTCCCGAGAAAATGGACTCCTATTCACTCCTTCCAAGTCTCCGTTGGTCAAACCACCTCACACAGTTCTTCTGATGATTTCTACTAATCTGGTATTGTCTGTTGGGGGTTGCCCTCCATGCCCCCGAGGGAACTCTAGCACATATTCCTCGTGTGGTTCACTAGCAGCAACGTTAGCTCTAGTCTGTTGAACTCCTTCCAAAGGTCCTCCTGTGTTGGATCCTGTGGGCCTGCCCCCAAGCCCTTGTTGATTGCCCTCTGGCTCCGCATCCCGTCCTCCGTTGGGTTCCACAACCCTAGTTCCTTGTCCTGCATCCAACGTGGCTGTAGCTGTTCCTAAGTTCTGCATCCCTACAGCTCTCATTTGCTCAAAGAAAGTCTGCATCATTTCCTGTTGGCTCTTCAATAATCTCTCTTGCAAAGAATTTGCCATAGCCTCCATTTCATCCCGAGTTATGTAGATTGAAGCCTGTCCTTCCCCACCTCCGGAGGATGCTTGTTGACTTCCTTCCTGTTGGCTTCTCTCAGCCCTTTTCCTTCTATTATTTTGTCTAGTCATTGTCTTCAAACCGAAACTCCTCAAACTTCTTCAAATCCAAACTTCAAATCCGATGTAGCGGGTACTAGTCGTTCTCAGTGAAAGCACCAAAGTGTTTGTGCCAAAATTGGTCATAAACCCCAAATACCGTGAAAGCACCAGTGTATGAATACAAACCAACAATATTCAAACACAAATAACAGATCTCAGCAAATATTGAACAATAATCCCAAAGTAAAGAACAGAGACACAAGTTTTATAGTGGTTCGGCTATCTCCAGCCTACGTCCACTCCAAAGTTTGTCCTTTTATTGATTATCCTTGATGATTACAGATGATTACAGCAGTTACAATGTCCAAAACTTGAAATAAATAGCAGCAATGATGATATGGAACGATTCTGGCAGCGTCCAAGCGTCCTTTCACTCTCTAGAATCTCCGACCCCTTTTCTGAATGACCAGGGGCTCTATTTATAAGTGTAGGAGGCTAATATTTCTCCTAAAATCCGGGAAGACCGCTTCAGGCACGTGAGGGGGCCCACACGCCCGAAATCTGGAGGTCCGGGCCCACCATGGGATCGATTCGAAGTAAGGTTCGAATCAATCAAGAAATTATCCAATTGAGCTGAAATTTGGTGAGAACATTCTTCAACATGTATGTAAGCTCCTGTAAAAATTTCATTGCATTTGGATCAACGGTTTGGAAGATATGATCGATTCAAGTTCAGAGCTACGTGTGTTCTGCCTGGTTCGAACCCATACTTCGAATCCATCTCCTTCGAATCCGTCACCTTTGAATCTATCTCCTTCAAATCCATCTCCTTCGAATCTATCTCCTTGGAATCCATCTCCTTCGAATCCATTGAAGCCGACTCCCTGCGTATCCTCTTCGAAAGCTTTCTTCGTATCGATAGAACCCTTTAATGGATTCGAAGCAACTTACATTCCCTTTGATCGATACGAGTTGTGATCGATTCGAACCACCTTCGATACGAACTAACCTGTGTGCACCTTATGGATACGAAGGAGATCCATGCTGTGATCGAGTCGAAGTCCACCTGTCCTTCTGATCGATTCGAAAACGATCGAGTCGAACCAACACCTGATGCGAACTTCACAGAGCCGAACCCATACCAATCGATACGAAGTGCATCGATTCGAACCTTGTGTGCCTTTGATCGATTCGAACCTGATGGGTTCGAAACGAACACCTTGATGGGTTCGAACAGCCATGCCATTCCTACCTTGCATCGATCGTAACTTCTCCATACGAACTCCGATTAACCTGAAATTTGAAACATAGTCTTTCCTAGTCCTTATCATCATCTCCAATTAATTTCGTCCCGATCGGAGTTCAACAAAATTTTAACGATATCGATCGTAGCCTTGATTCCAACCGATCTCCAATCCTGATATTCATAATTCCATGCCAATTCGTTGATATTCCAGTTTTGACCAAAAAATGGGATAACATTTTACCCCCCAAAACATGCCTTGTGATAACAAGGCGTGTTTTGAATAGTACCGAATCCAATATCCGAAGTCCATAGCCATATTGCCAGAGTGTATCATCCTTGACTGCTTCGAGTCGATGCCTGATTCCAAATCCCGTAACCAAAGCCTTAGCCAATTCCATATCCATCCGAACTCGAAAACCGAGTTCCAAACCATCCTTATCCAATAGCCAATAACTGAATCCAGGACCTCTCCGGGTCGATATCCAAATCCATAACCTCTCCGGGCTCTTGCCAAGCGCAATCTACACCTGACGGTCGTGATCCAGTGTCCCTGGATATTAAGCTAGCCTCATTGTGTTCTTGTTGAGCGTAATCCACAGTTTGAATAAAATATTTGTTTGAATTCAAATTCTTTGTAATTTATTTTATTCAATAAATATTTATTTAATCTATGAAAAATAAAATAGTACATTAACAAATACGTTTGAATGAATATATATGTTCATTATCATCAAATAAAAACATATAAGTGCATATTCATACAATCTCCCCCTTTTGATGATAACAAACGTATATTTAAGATTTTGACTGAGTTAAATGTATTTGATCAATGATATACTCTAATTGCTCCCCCTATTTAAATGCTTCCTCTCTACATGTTGCTCCCCCTACATATATGCATATAAATAGAAATATATAAATAAGCCTAGATGCCAATGGAAAATTATTTGACCTTTGCTTGATTCTATTTGACAAAATCTTAACTTTTTTCTCCCCCTTTTGTTATCAATAAAAGAATAATAGTGTTAGAGAAAAATAGAGATTAAGTGATCAATATTAATCCAACATTAAACTCAAATTGAATATAAATATTAAACTTCAATAAAAATCAAACAAAAATCATAACTACCCTTGTTAGGCCCATATTCCACTTTTAGAAAGAATGGAAATGGTGTTCTAATATAAAATCATACAATTGTATCAACTTGTGGTACATTTATATCGGGAATTCGAATATCTACTAATCATGCATAACCGTTAGGACTTTTAAATGAGATTAGTAGTATTCCAATTTAATTTAAAAAATGAAATCAAGTATCTTCTAACCACGCATGACCGTGAGGACTTTTAAATTGTATTAGAATCAACTTGTCTATTTAATCAATCAATTTTGATATGCGTTCCATACATGCATAACCGTAAGGACTTTTAAATGAGCATGGAAGCACATAATCAAAAATCCAAGTAATTCACCCATGCATAACCGTGAGGACTTTTAAATGAGAGTGAATACTTTGGATATTTATTTATTTTTACAATAAAAAATATGAAATGAAAAACAAATGATCCTTGATTATTGTATCACATATCGACCAACTATATTTAAGTTTTGATAAACAATGGTCGATAGAAATATGATAGATATAGAAATGGTCATGGAATTTTTTACCCAACAAAATGTTTTATAACTCTTGTTTAAATTCCTAAAGAAATTTTCCAAAATATATTGTTTTGAGTAATGTATGTTAAATATCAACACTTATCACTTTTACAATCACTATTTATCTTTTTAATAATTAGTAGGGAGTCGTATTAGTCAAAATTTGCCATTTAAAATCAAATAAAAATGACTAATCTGAAAATATGGTCAAACAATTATTTTCTCGAAGGGGTTATATGAGAAAAAAAAATTTGCTATTTGAAAATTATTTAAAATGAAAAATATGCAGATCTTTTCTATGAAAAATGATGCAGTTACTAAATGTCAAAAATCACGTTCAACTAGTAATTTTTCTATCAACTAGATTACCAGTGTAATCTGCATCTGAATTTCTTTTTCATTCAAAAACATCACTAATTAAATTTGATAGACCAGACCATGAAGAGTGCATCAAAAATTTCAAACTCAATTTTAACAACACTTTAAATGACATTCTTTGAATTTGAATTGAAGCCATGTAAATAATTAGAAAACCGTGAATAGAGTTAGCCAAAAATAACCAGAAATATTATCATCCGGCAAAACACTAAGTTTAATCCAAACGTATATGTATGAAGTAATTCAAAGAATAGTGTTTTTGGCATAAATATAATTGGCCAACTATGTTGAACAAGTCAGAAAAAAAAAATATCTCTTTACAACATCACAATATTTGGCTGATTTCATTCAAAATATGGTGCAGATTATCACATTTAATTTATCGATAAATATACCTTCACCTGTTTTACCTTTACGATAATTTTTCGTGGTTGCCCATTGTGATTCTGTCACCTTTGTACTAGGCTAAGGAACTTTTCTTTGTTGCCCGTTGTGTTTCTGGAACAGCCAAAATCCAGAGAACGTTGTTGTTGTTCCTTAGCCTACCACGATACCTACATGATGAAAGATTTTTGTGACCTATTTGTTTTTATAGGTCCATGATTGTTAGTGGCTGAAGCATTGTGAATAAATAATCCCTTTGGAACCCAAACTTGTTTTGTCATTTCATTCTTGTTCCAATAGACATGAAATTTGTTTGTAGAATTCTTAGGAACCCAAACTTGTATAAATTTTGTGTTCTTGTTCCTATGACTACAATTTTCAACACGATGTCCAATTATTTCACATCTATCAAAGACACTCTTACCTTTTGCATTATCCTCAACTTGTGTTTTCCCAAAACCTAGTCGCTTTCTGTTGTTAGCAAAAATTTGATTTCCCAATAGCATGTTGAAAGATTTTTCGCCTCTTGAAAAGTTATTCAAAGATTTCTCAAGATTTTGGACTTTGGTTTTTAGTGTGGTGTTCTCAGTGACAAATGAGGTGCATCTATTTATAAAATCCTTTTTCCTAGTGTCAATGATTTCCTTAAGACTCAAGTTTTATTTTTCAAGATTCTCAAAGTTATTCTTAAGTCTTGTCAATTCTGAATCTAAAATTTTACATTTTTTACATTTTAGGTTTTTAATATTTTCAAGTTCAGGTTCTAACCTAAAATTTTCACGAGCAAGTTCTCCCCTATCAGATTTTAGTTTTTCAATTTTAGATTCAAGAGCATCAACTTCTTTAGTAAGATCAAGACACATAAAAACAAGTTCTTTATAAGAATAGTCACCTTCCTCACCAGATTCCTCTGAGCTTGCTTCTGAATCTAATTTTTCCATAAAACACAAGTTAGCCTCCTCTGAGCTACTATTCGAAACTTCCTCTCCTTCTTCATCATCCCAAGTTGCTGCAAAGGCCTTTTTCTTCTTTTTCTTTCCTTGGTTGTATTTGAGAAGTGGGCATTCTTGTTTAAAGTGGCCAGGCTTGTTGCAGTTATAGCACGTCAATTCATTATCGGAATTGTTAGACTCTCTTGACCTATTACCAGATGTTTTCTTCTTGCGTGGCTTGAATCTTGACCATTTTCTAAGATTATTGACAGCCATTGCAAGCTCTTCAATCGGATGATCTTCTTCTTCATCGATCTCTTCTTTGCTCTTTAAGGCAATCGTCTTCTTCTTTGGTTCGGAGTTGTTGCGTTCCTCCTTTGCTTTTAGCTCAAGCTCATATGTCATCAAGTTACCAAACAACTCCTCCATGCTTAGTTTACTCAAATCTTTCGACTCTTGGATTGCCGTGACTTTTGCCTCAAAGTTTATCGGTAAGACTCATAGCACCTTCCTCACAAGCTCTACCTCAGTGAATACCTTCCCAAGCGCTCTAGCGTTGTACACCAAAGTTGAAAAGCGTCCGAACATGTCTTTTATGCTCTCGCCTTTGTCCATCACAAAGTTCTCGTATTCATTGCTGAATAGGGCTAGACGAGACTCCTTGACGTGAGAAGTTCCTCCATGTGTCACCTCCAAGGTATGCCAAATTTCTTGTGTTGTTTTACAATGAGAAATTCTATTAGATTCATTCTTATCAAGAGCACAGATCAAAGCATTCATGGATTTAGCATTTGTGGTTTTTAATTTCTTATCGTTAGCATCCCACCTATCCCTAGGTTTAGGAATCTCAGTATCACCAACAGTTACAGTGGGAGATTTATAGCCAGTTTCAATAATATCCCAAACATTATAATCAATAGAACTAAGATAAATGCCCGTCCTAACCTTCCAATAAGCATAATCACTCCCATTAAACATGGGTGGCCTAACAATAGATTGCCCCTCAGAAAAAGCATTATTTGATGAATTCATGACTCTAGAGTTAAAGAAAAATACCGGGCTCTGATACCACTTGTAGGATCTAGATTAACCCTAGAGGAGGGGTGAATAGGGTTATAGCAAATTTTCTCGATTTAAACACAGAAACAAACTGCAGAAATAAATATGCTGAAAAGTAAATCACACACAAAATTTACCCAGCTTCAGCAACCCCTGCCTACTGCTGCATTCCCAGATTTCTATTAGAATTAAACAGTCTCCCGCTTACAAACACTCTAACAGACTCGCAAACCCTTGCTCCCGCTCACAAACACTCTACTAGCCACGCACCCCCTGCTCCGCCTATAGAGTTTTGCAAACTCGCAAACTCTGCTCCCGCCTATAGAGTTTTGCAAACTCGCACACCCTGCTCACTAAACTAATTTTAACTAGGCAATCTGACACTACCTACAACCTAGGTGTGATTTACCAAGACTTGATTCGTAAAGAAAATTTAAAACAAACTAAAAACAGTTTAAAACATAAAACCCTATTTGAAATAAACTAAAGCCCCTTTTAACAAACAAGGCCGGCCCAATTGCTTTATTCTCCAGCCCGTTCCTTTTCTATCTTCAATTGTTCAATGGTGGTCGTTCCTTTGTTACAGAGATTAGGGTTTTCTGAAATTGGAGATTGCGACTGTAAATGCTTGATTCTCTTGCTCTGTTGGTCGCTCCTTCTCTGATGATCGATTCTGGTTCGCTCGCTCGTTCTCTGATGATCGATTCTGGTTGACTTCGAGATTGCAGCTGCTTCTTTGATCAAGTTCGACAGATTGGTATGTACTCTCTTTCGTTCCTGGTTTAATTGCTTGCTTGACTCGATGCCTATGATGAACTCTTGGGTTTGGTATTTATATGAATTCGACACTTGAGTTTATTCGTATCAATCTGATACTTTCCTAAATTGTTGCTTTCCTGATGTGCACGGCTTTCCTGATATATTTTCGGCTTGTTACTCACGGCTTTGATTTTCAAACGTTTGATTTATCCTTGATTGATAGGGCAAAAGCTTTCCTTTTTCACTTTCTGACCTTTTCAAAGATATGCACCTAAATTCTGACTTCGATTTGATTTGTATTTTTATACTGGTTGATTTCTTGTATACCACTCCACGACTCTACATTATTTTCGGCCATCACTGTTTTCATTCCTGTGAGTTTCGTCTCTAATCATTGTTACATTTAATCTTGATCACCTTGATGCTGTAACCATATTTTTGGCATGATTGTTCTGGTCTTGTTTTTGGATGTTGCTATTCTCTGTTGCACTTGCTCATTGCTCCATTCATTTTGCATACTGGGTTGACTGTTGCATGTGTGTACTTCATATACATGTGTGCCTGACATTGATACTGCCATTCCTTGCTTGTATCAGCTCTCGGCCACACTATTTTCATTGCTATGCCTTGAACTTGACTGTTTGGTTTGGGCTTTGCCTCCATGTGTTTTGCATTTGTCAATTCTGCATTTGTTTCACTGGTATCATACATGTGAATTGTTGTTTTCTTTTGATGTTCACTGCCCTCGTATACATGTTGCTGGTTCATTATGATGTCTAGTCGACACACTTCAAGTAGTCTTCATTGTTGCTGCTTATGTTGGTGGCAATGTTCGACAAATTTGTTCTGCACTGTGTATATTCTCGAGTTGCACACTTTGATTTACTTCATATTTGCATACATGTTGTGGTATGGACATTTGCTTGGTCTCTGTTCTTTGTTCATTGGTCATTGTTTTGGTCATTGCTTGGTCATTGTTCTGGTCATTGCTTGTTCTGATCATTGCACTGGCTGTTGTTGAGTTGATATACTTGTGGTGCTTTTGTAGTCGAGTTGCAGACCAGAATCTGTTGTATTTCAGGCTGCATTTATATCACTTGATATTGTTTGTGATTGTTTCCACTGTGTTGCATTGAGTAGCTGTCGTCTGTACTTGGTGCATTGAGCATTTCTTTGTGGTCTGCCTTGTTGCTTGACCTGTCTGGTTCATCTTGTTGCACTTTGGTCTGCTGTCATGTTGCTTGTGCACTTGCTTGAGTTTCACTGCCATACTTGGCATTGTGTACAGATTCTTGATGGCTTGCATGATAGTGTTTATGTCTGTACTGTCTTATCACACTGTCTCTGGACATTTGTTATGACATCCATGTTGCAACTGGTTTGGACTTTGAATGCATTCATGTTGATTTTTGAAATTTCACTTGAGTTGAATCCAGTTTTAAAAAACTCAGGTTTGACCTTTTGCTCGTGTCGTGATTTTAAATATATTGCACGTGAGTTGAACCTGACTTTTCATTTGGGTTTGACCTGTGCTCACCTATCCCTGTAGCATTATCAAGTGTATAACGATGTACACGGCCTTGTGGCATGTACAGTGATACACTGTGCATGTCACACTGTTTGTGTGTGATGAATTCAAATGTAAATGATGACGAACAACCCAAATAACTGAGGCAAATAATATTTTCAAAAATCATATTTCTGTATTGCAAAAATATTTCTTTTTCAATTTTACTGCGTTAGTGAACATTTTTTGCAGATTGCTTAGATGTTGGATTTAAACTGGAATGAAGTTGAATATAAAACTACGAGTGTGAGTGATATGTAGTGAGGAATTATGTAAACTGAATTGTGATGTATTTAAAAATGTATATGTATAGTGAGAACTTGAATTTGTACTATTCAAGATTGTAATAAATATTTGTTTGAATAAAATATTTGTTTGAATTCAAATTCTGTGTAATTTATTTTATTCAACAAATATTTATTTAATCTATGAAAAATAAAATAGTACATTAACAAATACATTTAAATGAATATATATGTTTATTATCATCAAACAAAAACATATAAGCGCATATTCGTACATAATGTTTGCACCAAAATTGGTCAAAAACCCTAAATGTCGTGAAAGCACCAGTGTTTACACAAAGATCCTCAATATCCACACATAGATTATAGATCCAGATAAGGTAGAAAGCAAACATGAAGAAATAAAAAATTCAAATAAAAGAAAGTAAGAAAAGACACAAGACTTATAGTGGTTCGGCTATCTCCTGCCTACGTCCACTTTGAATTGATCTTTTCTATTTCCTTTATATTCTAATTACAATTACGATCCGTTGAAATCAATAACCAAAACGACAAAGTCTTGCCAAAAATGAAAAAAAAAACTCCCTTTTTAGTTGCCATTAAGGTGTTATTTATAGGAATGGAGCTTGAAATATCTGCCTTGAACTGCAAAGACCCTTTCTCGTGCGTAAGTAGGCCCACATGATCGATTTAGATTGGTTTGGGATCAATTCTTGATTGATCCATATCGATTTCTTATCAATCGAAAATCATTCCAATCGGGCTGGGATTGATCACGGAGACACTTGAGGTAACATGCAATCTCCAGCGAAAGTTTCATGGCATTTGGGTTTGTAGTTTGGGAGATATGATTGATCCAAGATCCGATTTTCTAGAGTAGGCTGGTAACATGTAATCTCCAGCGAAAGTTTCATGTAAAAATCCAATTGTTTTTCTCTTTGCTAGCCCAACAATCCAACGGTCAACCTGTCTTATAACCTGAAAAGTCTCGGTTTGGCTCGATAAATAACTCTTGGGTTAGAGTATCTCTAAATATTCAAGGGTGAGAATAGAATATAACACAAGAATAAACAACATATAAGTAAGTATAGATCTCCAGGATATAACGAGTCAAAAAATTAATTTAACTCGGAGCAGGGTTATAAATTTAAGTTAGAAACACGAACTAGTCACTAAACACAGAATAACAGAATTAACTTTACTTAGCATCCATGACATGACAAAAGAATATATATTTATTTCACGAACATAAGACACAAGAACATATATTCAATTCATGAACACAAGACATAAGAATATATATTTTTATTTCATGAACACAAGACACAAGAGTGTATAATTATTTCATGGGCACAAGACACAAGAATATATATATATATATATAATGAACACAAGACATAAGAATATATATTTATTTCACTAATACAGAATGGTTATACAATCCAAGAGATCTTACGCAAAATTATTGCAATTATCATACTCTGGCCCTATAGCAAACAAACAAACGATTTGACATCACATGAACTGACCCGATATCGAGGATCGTACACAGGACGGGAATAATATGATCCCAAGTCGATCTCAAGGATAGTAGCCATGACCGTATCTTTCAGATTTAGTTTAGGTTATTACACTTGAAAAGAAATCCAAGAGAAAACTTCCCAAGGATCTAGCGGTCACTTGTCACACACCAAAAGTGAGTAAACTCTAAAGTGCCAAATATTATCACCTTCAGTAATCACTAGAACTTAACCAATACGCCTGTTGAATCGACGGTTATTCTATTGGTTTAGAAAATAGCGGAAAATTTTTAATTAAAAATAACCACAAGCGCACCACGTACAATTTTAGTACATGATGAGTACGGATCGACCCGCAGGGAATTGAATGATTTAAATATTCTACTCAATCAAATTAAACCAAACTTGAGATTGTTTTTAAGTTAAAAATGTAAAACTAGCTAGAATAAGTGAATGGAAATATGAGATTAGAAAACAATTTAGAGGCATATCCACTCCTATATTTTTACATAAATCAACAAAAATAATCTATGATCTCTCTATTTTGATCTTAAGTGGAATTAGTGATGTATTTATCATAAGTATGGTTTATTTATGTTATTAATTAACACAAGTTAAACCATCAAACTATAATACAACAACCAAAACAACTTATCAAATATAATGAAAATGAAGTCAAAGCAAATGCTATTTTAAGTATGATCTATATACTATTTTGTTTAGTAACTTAGATCATAAAATTTTGATTCTACATTAATTTCATAATCAAAAATCAATGAGTAAAATGATGATGTAAATTGTGTTTATGTTTAAGTAAGAATAGTCTATGAATACAACATAGGCTATCAAATTCACTTTATAAACTTACATTAAAATCAAACTCTTCATGAAGCATAAAAGAGATCATAAATCACATAAATGTTGAATTCACATAATTTTAGAGAACTTCATTACCCCTAAATTGAAAGGGTTAGCTACTCATTTGTGTTATCATTTCAACACATGCAAATTTCAACATAGAAAATAAAAGAAAAGTGCAAGTTAATTAAAATAAAAATAAACTAACCACTTGCATAAAAGTAAAACTAAGCTACTAACATGAAATGAAAGAGAGCATGTAATTAAAAATAACCATAAAAGAACATGAAAGCATGAAATAAAAGCAAAGAAGAAATAGAAGAAAAATAGGCTTAGGAAGCCCTTTTTTATTTCTCTTTTAATTTGAAGCTACAACTTACATCCTAATGTAAAAATTAAAAGCTTCATTACATGAACATAAGAGGGGTATTTATACAAGCCAAAAATCCTAATCCATATTTAGGGGACTACCCAAACCCCTTAAGAAATGTGGCACCAAGTTATCATTAGCCTCTAATTAATCCTCCATTAAGTATGCATGTAACTTTAATCTCCACTAGCATGTGCATTAGCTCCTAATTGTAGATCAAGGCAAGTGGGTAAGTGGAGTCCTTCATGATGCTTGAATTGATTTATTTTCATCTTCATTTGCCTTCTTCTCTTGTATATGCATGAATACATAAAAGCTATTCATATTTCCATTCAAATTTCTACAAATAAAAATAAAATGTGCAAATGAATATTCTCAAAATTAATATATGCACAAAATTACCATTTTACCCCCAAGTTGATGCATGAATGATGCCTTGAAAGCATATTTAAATTTTTTTTTTTTTAACATATAGAATACCCAATTATGACATTCTTCTAACCAATACATCTCATATTGTATGGTGAAATCAAAGTATTTACTAAAAGCTAGTAAATATCACTTATTGCGGATACTAATGGAAAACCTGACCTACATTCTGTTAAGGATCTAGCAACCACTTGTCGCAAAATAAGAGAATACAACTCTAATGTAACAGCCCGCTATTTTGGACCATTCAAATCGACAATAAAACCGTACATGTCCGACTTGAATAATTCAAAATACCGAATTGTTAATAAAATTTGGCAAAACTTAAAATATACAGTAAATAAATCAATCATAGATCACTTAAACAGAGTAATACAATGCAGCGGAATAGATAAAGAATAGTAGTTCATGAAGCTACTATAAAAAAAATCAGAGTTAGAAATAAAGTACAATAGAATATCTAAGATACAGTGAAGTCTCCAGTACGTGCGGAAGACTTCTCTGGACCAATCAACTGGATGACTGAAAGTATAGATAGCTGGATCTTCAAGCAAACTCCAACTTCGAAGGCGAGTCTCAAATGCTGTATCACTCAGTCTGACCCGAGCGTAAAGCAAAACACAAAACACTCGAGTCAGGATTAACATTCTTATCTAAATAAATCCAACTCAAATGAAATATCAACTGAAATACAATTAACTTAAAGGATGTTTGGGATAACCATCCTCTAAGGGTCCATAGAACTATCTACAAGGTAGAAATATACACTATAACACCGTAATCCTTTCAACTTAATTTATACTTCAAAACCAAATATCATTTTCACTTCAAATATCTCTATATTTCCCAAAATAGTATTTATATATATTAAATAATTTATAGAGTAAAGTATTTTCAATTTCCTCAACTTAACCAATTGTTTCAACATCAACCCGACCTTCCTATTCAAATTAAATCCAATCTTAATTTATCAATTTAAATTCAATTTAGTTTCTAAATAACGAATTCAACTATATTTATTTCAAATACAGATCCGAATCTCAAAATAAACCATTTAAATTCCAATATAGTTCAAGGCTTTAATATTTAAAAGTTCAATATAACAGTTTCATATAGATCTCGATTTAACCTCATTATTATTTAGTCTTGAAATACTCCCTTATTAGATTCAATATCATTTAAGTAACCTTAGTTACATTTTACTCAACATTTTCTTTAATATATTTAAACGTGAAATATTCATTAAATCACTTACATCAAAAATCCAGTTACAAAATCATACCCTTAAATTTCCCATTCAAAATTTCAAATTGATTTAATTAAATAAATCCTTATTTAAATACCATTTTTAATAAACTCAAATTTATCTCCCAATCTTAATTTATCCCAATTATTGCAAAAATCTATTTGAACTATAATTTACCTAAATAATTAACATAATTTATGTATTAAATCAATCTTAATTGAATTAAATATTATTAAATCTATATATATATCATTACCCTTTATATATAATGATTTAAGAATTAATATTTATTAAGACCATATATTTCTTTCCAAAACAATGAATTTATTTCAAAATATTTTTATATATATGGACCAACGGTGTCTGTATATATTTCCTATCATATGGTCAAGTGCTACGGATATTTATCATTTCAAACCGTACACTAAATATATACGGGTGGATATCATTTCAACCCGTAATCCCAAATTCAATTAAATGAAAATCGCTTGGGTCTATCATTTCAACTCATAACGAAATTCTCCTATTCTAAAGTCCGTTTGGGTATGTATCATTTCAACCCATAGTGAATTCTAAACTACAGGGAACTTGCAGAGTGATAACATCTAATAATAATATAACAGGCATATATCATCAATAACAGTATAATATAAACAACAGGATATGGTGTCATATCCCACAGGTGAACAGTTACAAATAATAGCATATAAACAATTTAAATAACTAATAACAACATATTTCAATTGTCGTTTCAATTGAAATCAAATTTAATAAATATAAGAATGTTAAATCGTGAGTGATTGCTCACCTTTCGAGGCTAGATAGATTGGACAAAGAATTGAGCTACGCTGGATCACAATCTAGACATCGAACAAATCCAAACAAAATTTTCAAAGCGAAGCAAGATTGGCACGAATACGATGGACAACTAATAAATAGAGATCGATGAAAATAGATCAGAAACTGCTTTATGTAGACCGAAATGAAATACAAATATTATTCTATTATATTACTCTCTTAACCAATATTAGTTTTGAAACGCATTAAAATTACATATACATACATACGTTTTCAAACAAATGCAAATAATAGAAAACTGCAAAACTATGTTTAAAACCAATATTAACATAATATTTTTTTATAATCATATTTAAATCAACATTTAAGTCAACATTCCACATTATTATTGTTAAGACCAATATCGACTTTCCTTGATTTGTTGAAACACTACACACCTTATACTTGATATAAATTTACCTTTTGCAAAATATTTATAAGAAAGAGAAGGGCGAGAGCACATCTCCAACTTAATTTAACAATTTAAATTCCAGCATTTTCTTTAATATTAAAACAGGCTTCAGGCATTTCTTACATGTTAACACTTACATTAAACTTTCTTTATCATCTTAAAAATATCAATGTCAAATTTTAACCCATATAATCACTAGTATAAACTTACATTTTAAAACAACAGATCTTAGATCTTATAAAACTGTATTTGTATAATAATTCATCTCTGGACATACACACAAACTAACTTAAAATATATTATACTATATATTCTCCCCAAAATTTTATAACTCTACAACTATATTTTAAACAACAGAAGGAAAATTTAAACCCATGCAAACTCTACCTATATATCAAACTTATGTTTTATAACTTACTGTATATTAATATGTTTATAAATGTATACTGTCCCACAATATATATATTATAAAATTAACACCTTTTTATAAACAATACAATATAAAATTAACACCTTTCTTTTTTTTATATAAAAATCTTACATACTGTAACATATATGCAGACTGCTAAACATCTTATATTATATATAAACCGTATGAAATAACCCAATGTATATTCAAAAGTCAGACTATACAAATTTCAATAAATACTCATATAAAACTAACCTAGAACAAATGCAAATGTTTATAACTTTAAATTTAATGTATACTTGCGTTGCACTATATAAACATACTTATAATGTAAAATATATACTTGAAGCATGTTATGCTTAAAATAAAGGAAAAGAAAAAGCAATATAAACAATAATAAAACAAAAGAAAAGGATGAAAAAGAAGAAGAAAAAGAAAAGAAATAAGAAGAAAAAAAAATTAGTGCAGCCATTTACCTACAGAAGAAGCTTCACATGCAAGAGAGGAGATGAAGGTCTATTGATATGGAGTAGGGTATGTACGAGTGATTTGTATTTATAAGAGAAGCCTCACATTGATAAAGTGGAAAGAAATTTTGTTTAAAGTGACAAGAAATAAAGATAGTAATGGCTAGAGGAAATTTAAGAATTTATTCCTATAAATTAAGGAGAAGTAAAAAAAAGAAAGAGGAAATAAATTAAAACAAATATATAAAGATTAAATGCTGGTGAACAGAGGAAATAAAATGTAACAAATATGTATATTAACATTGAATGCTGGTGAAAAGAGAAAATAAATTAAAACAAATATGTATAAAGATTGAATGCACATGTATAGAGAAAATGAATTAAAACAAATATGTATAAAGATTGAGTGTTGGTGAAAAGAGGGAATAACTTAAAACAAATAAGAAGAGAATGGATTGATTTAAAGGAAAGGCAATGAATGGTTTAGAAATAAATAAATGTAAAACGTATACGTTTTAATTTCAAAAAGGAAAGAAATAAATACGGGGATGGCAACAGTCAAAATGCACGTTTAGGCAAATAATAGAATATAAAAGTAAGAAACTCAAAAGGATAGGCACAGAGACGTGAAATCAGGGAGACAAGGGAAGCAAGTGATCTTTCAAATTTATAACGTTGGCAATAAATATAAAATAAATGAAAATTAATAGATGGATGCTTGATTGACGCAGTGATTAAAGTAAGGTTGCGTGTCAGTCACGATGAAATTTGAAACAGAAAAAAATGTAAATGAATAAAAGGGGTAAGCTAGATTTTCCGCTTAGATTCAGAGAAGACACATCGAATGCTGAAAAAGGGAATTATGAAACGGATAGATTCTAGCAAATAATAAATATGGTAAGAAAAGTAAATAGGCAGGTTATAAATCAGATTGGAAAGAAAAGTGGAGAGGTTAATTGATAAAAGAATTAAGATAATGAAAATGCATAATAATATTGTTGGCATCTAATGTCATTTAACAAAAACGCATATAGGAGCATGCATTTTCTTCTGACTTGCAACATCATTCATCATTTTGGCATTCGTGGCATTCAACAAATTAAGGTGGTGGTCAAAGTCGTGAAATGGTAGCAAATTAACGATGAATAGGATCCAGTAATTCTTAGTGCAATGCACAAAATCGGAAAATATCAGCATGTGCCTTCTACGCACATGTTAAGATTGCATAATTTCACTAATGACCTTTATGATTTTGCATTTTTGCGTGATAAATATAGATAGTTTGAGTTTTTAACAATTAATCCTGTGTATTAGTGATTATCTCTTGTTTGAGCGGTTGTTAGCATATGCCTACTGAATACATATTAACATAATCCAATAAAAATTTATGTGTACTTAAAATGTTCTTCTGATAAAGTTTTTTTTTTCAAGATTATTATTAACATTTAGAATATCATTTGACTTATCCGAATGTTGATGATTTTCAAATCCTATTAAGATTAAGGTCGCTAATTGATTATTGTTGAAAGCTAAGGATATTAAGAAAATACTATTATGAAATCCATATCTTGAACACGGAATTTGTTATTAAAATCGTATCATTAGAGTTACATGTATGCTTATAAACAATAACATTCATAATTTACAACTACGATGTTGCAGATCCTTTTATTAAAATTTAGATTACATATCATTAGCAAGTCAGCATGAATTTAATAGAATTTCACAAAATAAATAAACTTTCATAAAATTAATTGAAAATTTACCATTTGCTATATTTAATTATACGTAAACCAAATATTAAAACTTTATTTCAAAATATTATTATTAAAATTTCTCAAAATCCAAATTAAATACGTTATAAAACCAATTAAAAACTACTAAAATCTACGGGTCGTTACATCTAAAGTGTTAAGTACTTTTCCAAATACGATCATAAGAATTTAATCAAGGCATCTAACACTACCTAGTGGAATTCAAGTTTTCGCTAATGGGTTAGTAAATTCCACTCAAACATTCTATTCAATGAGTTGTACCACATTCGATGAAGCATTATTCGAAAGCATTTAAACCAATCGATAAGACTAAGACGGTTATTAGTACTTCCCAAATTATAAAATTAAGGCTCTCAAAACATTTATCACTTTGAGTTTATTGTATATAAATAATTATATAATTTTCCGTAAACTCATTTATTATTTAACTTTAGTAAAATATTCGCTTATTGGGTAAAATATCCCATAACTCAATTTATTCCAAGATTTCACTTGTATTCCTAATTTTGTCTCAAATTTCCATCTAGTCACTACTATTCTCAAAACCATATTCCAAAACCATATTCATAATCTATTTATTTTATAAAACTATATATAAGTTTGAAATCCATATTTTTAAAACAAACCTTCCTTTTATAAATCTTGTTACTAATTTATACATATTTTTACGGTTGTCATAAAAAAGATTGTATACATTCATATATATAGATTTTGCTATAAATTAGTAAGTCTCAAATGTCTTATAAATTACCTTGTTATGAATATCAATATCCATATATCCTCTATAAAAAAAATTACAATTGCAATTAAGGTAAGAATACACACGTTTCGCTTCAAAGCAAAAAAAAGGAAATATAAAATGCAGTGGTTCCAAAAATAGGGATTTTAATAGACTGTGAACTAGTTCACCATAGGTTCATTAAAAAATTGATTTTTAACAATCCAAGAACTGAAACCATAACTAGATTTTATTGCACTAAACCACTAGAAATTAATGCTAACCATCAAGAAGAAGAAGAACTAACAAAAATGGAGACGGAGAACAAGGTAAAGGATAGCCTATACACAAAAGAATTAAACAGTCCATAAAAGCATTTGCTAAGTATTCAATACATGTCACTTATGATAACTTGATGGTTGAAATTAACACAAAGTTAGGTTGCAGAATACTGCTCAAAAATATCACGCAAGACCATATATAGAAAGAGAAATCGATCAAAGAAAGCAAGACAAAAATGGTGACTTCCTAAAGCAAGCTCATATCCCAGGTTATTTAATATATGTACTTAACAACAAAACTTCAATTTTCACAAAGCAGTAACAGGGTTTTCATTAAAATGCAGTTATTTAAAACAATTGCAATAGTAGAAAACAAGCTTATACAAGCTTATAGGTTTAGAGATAGAAGTTGTGAGAGTTAACTCATTGAAATCCATCACCGCGGAAATCGCAGTCGCCTCCAAGCCCTAATTTGCTGCCAACGACCGCCTCTACACTAGTAGTCGCTTCTGCCACCATCGATACGTCGCTCGCCAAAATCATCGCATGCCTCCTAGTCGTGCTCTCCTCCTTATTCTTCTCGGCTTCAACATCGCATCTGCTTCGCCTAGGACATCTACCTTGCACCAGACTCACTGTGCGCACGCCTACCCTTGGTCGCTGCTCCACCACGTCGTTGCCTTATCCCAAATGTGTTGCTATGTCGGACAATAGGGAAGAACCAAATTCGCATAGACCGGATTTAGTTATTGGGGAAGGAGATTTAGGGATTTGATTTTCTAATTTGAGATGAAAAGAGAAGAGAATGGAGCAAAATTAGTTTATAGGAAATAAAATAGAGGTGAAATAGTAAACATATTTGTTTACTTAAGCAATAAAATAGGGTTAAGGGTACTAATGGGCTTGACTTAAACTTAAGGCCAAAATGATTTAAATAAGAAAATTCTTTTCTTAGTTTAACCAATAGATTTAATTAACTTAACTACTTATCAACTAAGCTAGGTTAAGTTAAATTTCCACAAACCAATTTAGTTACAAATTTATAAACCCAAGGATTGATTCTGATAATATTTCAATTAATTCAGAATATTCCCTTTCAAATCATTTATTCAAACTAGATTGAATTTCACGATCAAATTATAAAAAATCCATATTTTAAATTTTTCATCGCTAAATAATTGTAATTAATTAGGTCTTTAGTAACAGGGTTGTTACAGACTTCCCCCCTTAAAAAAATGCATCCCCGCAATTTCTTTAATGGAAGAAACCTATAATATAATTTCATTTGAAATCAATCATTTGCTAATTGGTTACTAATTCCATTTTCAAAATAAACCACTTTATATCACTTTAAGATATAATACTAAAATTAAATTTTGGTTATCAAAATTTGATTTTCAAAATTCTCAAAAAACTTCCAACGGTATAAATTTAAGGAAAATTTCACCAGAGTCTCCTTTGAGTGGCTAGCATTATAAAAAATTACAATATGGATATATTACATGTAACGCCCCGCCTTTTCGCACGGTTCAAATCGACACACATGCCAATTCAAACCATACGCAAGGGCGGATTGTTATGGGGTAAATAAGAAAACAGAGAAGAAATAAAACAAAACAGAATCTCACAGCGGAAGGATAAAATATAATAATAAATATATAGTTTATTAAACTGTTTACAAAACATTTGATTCTTCTTTATACAATTAAATATCAGAGTTCACATACCAATAAACATCAATGCAGCGGAATATAGTGCAGCGGAATAAAATAGTAGATAGTAATACTACAAATCTTCGTCTTCGTCCTCCAGAGATAAAACTTCAAATCCTGAAACGCTCAGACTGACCCAAGCGAATTTGAAAAGACAAAACACTCGAGTCAGAACTAAAAGATCTTATGTGAGTTAAATTAACAGAAATAAATATGAGTGCAGTAACTCAAGAGATGCTCGGGATTTACATCTCCTAAGGATCCGTTAAAGTATTTACTATGCAGTATATTGTGCTATTATAATAGTGTCTAATTGTAAAATAAACTTACTTTTTCTTAGCATTAAGGGGTTACCCATATAGCCCTTAACACGTAATAGTCCCAGTAGTCCATCCAATATCATATTCCCTCCTGATCGGGAAGCCACCAGAGGATACCACACGGGCTACGGGAGAAATCAAAATTCGTACAAGGCGCGATAGGGTAGGTGACACGGCACAACTAGGCAATGCCAGGGTAGATATACCAATTGCTATCCGGGCTGGTGGAAACGCGCAGCGCTCAGCTACCGCCCACCTCGAACAAACTCCCCCAAAAATCAAAGTAAAAGTGGCCACTGAAAAAATCCAAAATCAAAGTATAATATCGGAGAGGAGTGTCCGATCAGAGGAATGACCTCATTGGCCCGAGAATCGCTCATGTTTTAGCCACCTTATGCCAACTCACGGGAGTCGGGTCCACGTATTTACCTTGCAGGAAACGCCTCCACCAACCTACTTCATTCTGGAATCTCCACCGCGTACACGGTTGTTAAAGTGGTTTTCGGAGTTGGCAAAGAGTATGACAACTTCCGATCCCGGTCTCTTCAACAACCAAACGTTATTATAACACCGCGGTCATTTAAAATAATTATACTTTAAAACCAGAATAAAATATCCATTTTAAACCCATATAAATACGATATCTTTTATATTTTTAAAACCCCAAATCAATACGATATCATTTAGGCCCAAACCCATATAATGTCATTTTATTTTCCAATATATATTCTTTCCAAACTCATAGGGTTTTCAAAGTAAAATATTTAGAAATTAAAACTTTGTAATATAATATTTCCAAATTATACTACCTTGAAAATCATAACTTTGAAACAAATTTCCATCTCTCAAATGGTTAAATATTAAATTTCTTTTATAAAACAAAATAGCTTCTTTACATTTCACAAATCAATTCCAAATATCGATTTAAAACTACCAAATAACATTTCAATTCTTATGTTTCAAAGCTTTAAATATTTCACCATTTCAAAAACAAACTCATTTGACAATCCCATATATATTAAATTCAATTACTTATTATTTAGACTTGAAATATTTACTTAATGAATTCAATATAATTTAAGAAAACCTTTAACTTCACATGACTGGAAAAAATTTCAATTTATTATATATTCATTTAAATCAACCTGATATTCATTTAGATCACTCTACACAAACATCAAGTTATAAAATCATATCCTTTAAAAATTCTAACTTTTATTTATTTCCAATTCAACTTAATATTCATATTCCAACCTTATTCTCATTTAAGTCATAAAAACTCCAGAAATTAGATTTTAAATAAAGGCTTAACCGTATTTGATCTTAAAAAATCAAACTTTATTTTATACTTCAAATCAAATTTGTACAAAGCTTAAAAACCGAAAATTTACTATATATATATAAATAACCAAATCAATATCCCATAAACCATATATATATATAGTTTTACAAGACCATAATAAAACATTTCAAAAATAATTTTATATATTTACCGCCGTGCCTGTATAAAATTTTCTACCCTATGGTCAAGTGATACGAATGTCTATCATTTCAATCCGCAATTTAAAATAGAAATGCGGTTGTATATCATTTCAAACCGCAATCCCGAATGAAATGAAAATGCATGATGACTTGAAGTTTATACAATATAAATGTAGCATCCATTCATCCAAATATCAATCATCGACCATTATTTGCAATCATCATCCAATTTAAACAATCATCCATATAGAGCATATAAATTATACAGGTAATAAATAACATGTATTAATCAACAGTTTATATTCAATAATAAATTCAATAACTGTTAAACTAGCAGTTTATATGCAAATAAATAAATTCTTAACTGTCAATTCATATGCAATAATAAAATTAATTAACAGTTAAACTAAATAAATGTGATTTAACAGAGGTGATAAATAAAACATGCCAAATAGTCATAAATAACTTCCTACTCATATCTTAAGTCAAATTAACAAACATAAGAAATTTTAGAAGTTGTGAGTGGGTTAAAACACTCACCTTTTGGATTTATATTGAATTCAAATCCAATTTAAACCTAAAAATTTGACGGTCTCCAAATTCATTCAAACCAGCGTCAACAGATCCGGAATTTAATTACGATCCTAACAAAAAAAATCGCGCGTGAAATGGAGTTCGTATGTGAAAGTTATCATAATTAAACGATTTGCAATAGAAATTAAAAACAAACAAAAAAAATAAAATACCGTGCCACATCCACTCTTCCCTCGCATATGCTTCTTCTTGATTGCTAGCTTTGTTCCGTAATTTTTCTTTTATTTCGATTTACTTTAATTTTCCTCCTTATTATATGAATGTATGTATTTTTAAAAGGTTGAAAGAAAAAAAAAATTTGAAAAAGAAGAATTGAAAAAGAAAATGATTAAAATAAGAACTGAAAATGGAAGAGAAGATCTAGATTTGAAAAGAAAGAAGAAAGTTTGAAATAGAAGAAAATTTTGAAGAAGAAGAATATTTGAAGAGGAAGGAAAAATTAAAATGAGAGATAATAAGGAGATTTGAAGAGAAAAGGAAAAAAAAGAAGAAGATTAGAATGAAGGATGTGGATTCATTTGCGTCATATCTTATTTATAAGGTTAGAATTAGGTTTAGGATCAAAGATATTTAAAAAGAGAAACCGCTAGTAATTAGAAATAAATGAAATGACGTTTCAAAAAAATGAAGTTGGAAAATGAATGGAAAGAAATAAAGTAAATATGAACAAACTTGGTTTTGAAATATAGTAAATATGAACAGCCTTTTTAAAAGTAGCAGGTATTAAAAAGAGGCAATTATTAATTAGAAAGGGAATGAATGGACTAACTCTATACTTAAACAAACTTTTAGAATTCAAATTTCAAAACAATTGTTTACTTAATAAATTTTGTTAACCCTAAACACACCAAAATTACTTCATTAACTCAAGTAATATTCGAATTTCTATGCATTTGGGTTTTTGTCTATGCATAATAATTTTTTTATACTTACCTTAAAAATGAAAACATTTGATTTGTTTTTCCCAAAATGATCTCTTATTACCATTGAAACACCCTTTTTGTTTACCACAGAACGCGCGTTTTTTTTATTAAATCTATTAATTGAAATCACCGTTTTCTTTCCTTTTAATTGAAATATTTGAATTACATTAATTGCAATCACTTACAAGGTTAAATTTTAGAACATATAATAAAAGTGCATAAAAAAATAGAAAAAATTTTTATACACAAGAGTAATAAATAGATTATTTTCCTATTCTTATAATCAGTCTGTAAGCTAAACACAGTTCAAATAAACATATATTTCTTTCTATAAAATCAAATCTTTCTAATTTTTATTTAAATTAAATTAAACCTACGTTCACAGATGAAACATTCATTTTATTGATGTAAATGTTTTTTTTTTCATTGAATCAAAACTTTCCTTATATTTCACAAAACATAAGCTGCTTTTAATTGCACCTATTACAATTAGTATTCTCTCTCCTATTAATTGAAAATTTTCAATTACATTAATTTCCGTTGATTAAGTTTCAAAATGGGCTAAATGAATGAAATGATAAGTAGAACAATTACTTCCTATTAACGTAATATTTAGATGTTAAATTTTCATTTATTTCAATTAAACCTATTATCATACATTACTTCAATATACTGACAAGCTTACTTTTGCACCCTTTCATTTACCCAACTGCCATTTTATAGATAAACTTAATAATAGATTCATACTCTATTACATAAATGTCTACCCTTTCATCTAAATTAAAGTTTACATGAACTTCAAACATTTAATCCATTTAATTCCAATTTTCCTTTCATTAAATTTAGATTCAAATCAATTTATAAAGCTTTATCTCCATTCTTTATATACACTAACCATCATTAAATGAAGAATTTATTTACGTTATTCCCCATTATTACCTAAATTTATTTAAACGTAACATTTATTTCAATGATTTACAAATTAAATTGAATGAACTAAATATATATATATATAGCTCATAATAATTGTTGTCAAACTCTAAATCCCACATTTATAAGTTTGTTCTTTACAGTGTATTGGTTTTTATTCATCATCACTTATTATATATGTATAAATTAAATAAAAGCATTATTTAAGTCCGTTTAAGTTTATTACCAAATACCCATTTACCTTTCCCATCAAAATTGAATTCCATTCAATTAATATAACAATCACTTTCCCCATTCACACCTATTATCAACCCACAATTATTGCAATTCATTATCTTGTATTGATTACCATTAACTTTACATTCAGTTATTATTCAACGCATATTTATTCATCAATCAAATTCAATATTTACTTTTCCTTCCTTTTATTTAATAAATAACCTAGTATATATTTACATACATTCATTTCATCCCATTCATTTATGGGCATTGCATTAAAATTTAGTTTATTAGCTGATACCAACATTATTACCATTCATTACAATTAGATTCCAAATTTTTATTCAATACCCTGAATGAATAACATATATATTAATCAAATCGTTACATTTCTTTTTCTCATATTCCATTAAATATATGCACACATACAAATTAAGATTCTAAATCCAATTAGTTATTCCTTTTACATCAACCATCACTTATGAATAATTATCGTTTCCTATTTATTTTGTTACATTCACTTATATTCACTTTATGAGTAAATTGGTATTCCCTTTAACCCATTAATTACTAACTTTAGTTATTGCAATTTATCATCCAACATACAAATTTAATCTATTGTCAAATTTTCCATTTCAATTAATTAACACCTTACAATAGTTAATAAAAAGGGATTGTACTAAATAAAAATTTATTTTCATTGGTGAATTCAATACTTGCCTTTATTTACTTATTTCTAACCTTATATCCAATTGCAACAATTTCCACTATTACAATTAATTGCAATATATAATTCAATTTGTAAATTTTAATTTCCCTTGATACATCTAATTACAACATTCTCTTTCCTAAAAATAAATAAGATTTCTGTTTCTTCCTAAATTTAAATTAGAAATCCTATTAAATAAAAAAATTAAATTATCAAATTTACGGGTCGTTACATTACATATTATACATCTCATCTCAAGGATGAGGCATCCCGTAGGGAAAAACACAAAAATACAGTATGCAATCCGAAGAACGTACCTTATTTCAATATTTAGCAAGCATGAAAGTAAAATCAAATGCAAAAGCGAGCTCCAAATGCAAAGAAAGCTCCAAATGCAAATCATCCGCCTATGGTACCTACTAAATACTCAACAACCAAATGCGATTAATATTCAAGCATACTATATGAATTTAAAATACATTGTACGCGAGCCCATAAAATTTTGAAATTTAGCTAAATCAGAATGCACACTATGACTTTATTTCAAAGCGAGGACAGAAGCAAATCCTAATGTATGAACTACTAAAGTTGCCTGACCAATTTCTTACCTAAAACATGTTGCACAAGGAAGCAAGAAGACAAGAAAAGAAGAAGAAGAATGAACAAAGTCGGGCAGCATAGAATTGTTTTTAAAGTTACAAAGCATGAATGCTTTGTTATATGATAACAAAGTAAGGAACTACATATGCTGAGATATAGCCAAGTTGCATAAAAAAGAAATGAAAGCACGTTTGAAAAATACTAGCATGTTTGTATAAGCCAATTAATTTCTCTGACCCAAAATTTTCGATATGGACAAGGCAAGAATGCTTACTAGTATAACAATAATTCAATGCAAAGGACAAGTGTACTTATATAAATGCATGACCAAGTTAGCTACTAAAAGTATATGTACAAGTTAGGCACTATTTAAGTTTAGAAAAATTATATACATACAAGTTGTCAGGCAACATGACCAAGTCAGTATACTTAAATAGAATGCTTTCTATATATAAGTTGTCAGCTCGCCAATTTAAAATTTTGCATGCTTTGTTACATCTAAGCACTGTACAACAAAGACGTGCGAAAATGTAATTCCATAAAAATGCAAGTACCACAAAAAACAAAATATACAAGTCAAGGTATAGCATGTCCATGTTTTCAAGGCAACAAAACATATAAAATAAAATATGAATTTTTTTTCAAATTTTGCAATACATACTCATGTACAATGGCAAGGACGAATTGGAAATCAAATAACTATTCATATCAAAGAACATAGATACAGATTTGTGAGTGTATTTATATATATACCATATCAATTATTATTGAAAATTTAAATCATTAATTTAAACTCATTTTCAGAAAATTATACTAACATCTAGAAATTTTTTTATTTTCATGTCAGAATGTCTCGTATGATGTTTAGGAACTCTCATCAATAATATGGCGTCCCACATATCGATAAGAATCCTTAAACGATTTACAGATAAGTCAGTACAGACAAATAATCACAAATTTTCTTTAATTAAATCTATTTTATCATCCATAGCATCCATTGATCCAATAACAATCACAATCAAACAATCAAGTCCTAACAATCTATTAACCATGCATACATCATCCAATCAACTCAGTATATAGTTCCAAGCTCTGAATGATTTTTAAACTCTAACTTTGATTAATTATTTTAAATCAAAGTACGTCCCAAATGATTACCTTGATATCCATTTTACACTCCTATCCTTATAGTTAATAAAAAATTACGAACTACTATGCACCTAAGGGACTTGACTTTTAGATCATCTAGGTCAAGATCTGAATTCTGAATCAATTTATGTTTTATAATGTTCTGAGCACCGCTCTAATACCAAGCTGTAACGACCCCACCACGATACCCAGATTAGCAAAGAACATTACAAGTAATATCCTTTGCTAATTTGGAGAATACGGCCTGTTAAAGGCAATCGAATGTGAATATATCTTTATACTAACACTGACATGTCTTTTATAACTTCACTTAATATATGAACTAAATTTGACGTGTACAGTTGTAACAACCCATAATTTTAATAAATATTTTAATTCAAAATTATTTGAAAATTTTGATTTTTAAATCATTTAAAATTAAAATTTTTGAATTTTCCAATGTAATTTTGTATTTTGTTTATAATTTATTTTCCAAATATAATAAAATAAAGATTTTCTGAAAATTTTATATTTTGGTCAACTGTGGTCAAATATTTGAGTTTCAGTTGAAATTTTTAAATTTTAATTTTAAATTTATAATCTTTTTCTTTGAAGCAGAATTTGATTCTGATATTGGTTATGCTTTTCGTTTCGTCAAATTCTGTTTTATAGTTTTTAAATCTGATAAATTTCAGCGTTGTACACGCGATTATTTTCAGCATTTTTCTGTTTATTTTCTATTCAATATTTTTTTACTTCATTTCTATTTTACATTTTATTTTCTATTTTGTTTAGACTTTTTATTTGATTTTTATTTGGATTTTTGGGCTTGGAAATGCTAAAAGACTTAAGTTCTTTTCTTTAATTAAAAGTGTGACTTTTCCTATGCCTAGTCGTTCAAAACTCCTCTCCGTTACTCTAGCCGGTCATTCTCTTCTTAATTCATGTACAAAAATATTTCTCATCTTCATTTCTTCTCATTTCATTTCCTGGCTAAAAATTTTACAGTAAGTTTCCATTTCTTTTCTCCTTTCTCTTTCTTTTTCCTTTCTCTTTTATTTCATGCATAGCTCGGCCATCTCATGTTCCCAGCCGACCACATCTCGTCCTCTACCACCTATGATCGGCCACCACGTCATCACCATCTCTAGCCAGGCCATGACCACCTAGATCCAAACCCCATCACAAATTAGCCAAGCAAACCCTATCCAAGACTACTAGATCCCCTTCCCTCCTTGCTAGCCTCTGGCCATCACCACAAACACCACCTCCTTTGCCTTGCTTAGCCATGACCAAATCCACTCCTAGCCATAATGACTGACCTAACCATGCAAACAACCCAGGCCGAGCCACTTTGCACCATGGCTGAGCCATAGGAGCCATAAACCGAACCCAAAAATCAACATGCTTTGCCTCTTTGCCTTCCATGACCTTTTGCCTTACCACCACTCCATTCAAGCCATAGTCGTGCCTTTTACTAGACCATGCCTGAGCTTTGTTGATTATGGTCGAGCACACCAAGCCAAAACACAAGTCGCCGAGCCTATTCCCTATGAGGCCAAGCCTAGTTGTGTTGATGCTTGTCTATTTGCTTTGTAATTCATTTTATTCTTTTGTGTATGAATAGTTGCTTATGTATGTTCATATTTATTTGTTTACAAGATTTGAATCTTGGCTCTCCATCCACTCGAATCTAAGACGTGCATTGTCATGCTTTTCGAAGTTTGTCTGTGTGTCTTGAATTGTTAACTCCAGCTTTAGAAGGTGAGTTATCACTCTTGACATTCGTACTTATATATTTATGAAACAATGGCAATTGAATTGTAGTAATTGATATGCTATGCTGGTAGTAATTCATATATGCCCAGAATATGATATTTCATGATGTTATAACCTGTTTATATGCCTGTTACATCACCTGTATGATATGCCATGTTATACTATTTATTTATTTTTTCTTCTCACACTGCAAGTTCCCTGTTAGTATAGAGTCACTATGGGTTGAAATGATACATTCCCGAATGGACATTAGAATAAGAAAAATCATTATGAGATGAAATGATAGGCTCAAGCGATTTTTACTTTATGTTATTTGACTTGGGATTGCGGGTTTGAAATGTTAGAACCCGGATTTTTATTTTTAAATTACGGATTGAAATGATGCATATCTATATCACTTGACCTAGGTTATAAAATTCTATGTACAGACCCTTGGTTAATTTCAAATATTTTATGAAAATTATTAAGTATTTTTGAAATTTAAAATATGAAATTTTAACTTAAATTTGATTTAATTGATTTAAATAAATGATATAGTGATTTTCTATAAGTAAAAATGTATAAGTAAATAAATGGTTTAAAATGTAACTTAAATATGACTTAACTTGATAATTGAAAATTTAGTTTTCAAATGAAAATTTTGAGCTTAACTTAGTAATAAGAATATTTTATTTATTAAATGGGTATTTTTAAAATAAAGTATTAAGTTATTCGTTAAGATAAAAAGTTAAGTAAACTATTTTGACTTAATAAATGAATTATAGTTTAGTTTGGATATTTTATTTATAAATTTTATTATATTTAATCATAAGTTAAATGATATCCAAATAAATATTTCTGAAACGTGAGATATGTTTTATAAGTTAAAAATGGTGAAAACTGAAATTATAATGTTTTTGAAAAGTTATAATAGAGCTTAGATTTGTATTGGCAACATTTCCAAAATGCTGTAGTTTTAAGGTAGCGTTTTTTTAAGTGCTACCATTTCTGAAAATCTACTGTTTTCGAAATACTAGTATATTTAGAGCAACGTTTTCTAAGTGTTGCTGTTTCTGAAAAGATAATATTTTTGAAATACTAGTATATTTACAGTAACGTTTTTAAGTGCTGCTGTTTCTTAAAAGACAATATTTCTATATATTATCACATTTTCCAAGTGTTACGAATGCTATGATACAATGTGTTTTTTTTTGAAATTGTTATAATTGAATGAACTTAGAAATGCTACAACTTTGGAAATGATTATATTTTTTTTGAAAGACATTGACATTGAATTTAAATGGTTTAAATGAATATGTTTTGATTTGAAATACAAACCATTTTGAAATTTATAACTACGGGTAATAATAACGTTTGGTTGTTAAAGAGACCGGGGTCGGAAGTTGTCATACACTCTGCCAACACCAGAAACCACTTTGACAACCATGTGTGCGGTGGAGATTCCAGAATGAAGTAGGATGGTGGCGACGTTCTATTGAGGTATGTATATAGACCTGACTCTCGTGAGTTGGCATAAGGTGGCTAAAACAGGAGCAATCGATGGGCAAATGAGGTCACTCCTCTTATCGGACACACTTCTTCGTATGTCATTCTATTACTTTGTGATTGATTGGTGCGCACCTTTGATTGATTGGTGCGCACCTTTAATTTTTGGAGTGTGGCTCGAGGTGGGCGGTAGTGGCTGCTATACGTTACCACCGGTCCGGAAGTGCAATTGGTATATCTACCCTGGCATTTCCTAGTTGTGTCGTGTCACCTACCCTAGCAAGCCTTGTACAAGTTTGATTTGTGTCGTACGTATGGAGTATTTGTGGTAGCCTCCCGATCTGGAGGTACTACGGTACTGTATAGACTATTGGCACTATAAAATGTGTTAAGGGGATATGGGTAACGCCTTAACGCTATTTTTAAATCTATTATACGTTACTTTAGACATTATTATAATAGCGTATATTACTACATAGTAAATAGTTTAACGAATCCTTAAAGGATGGGCGGTCCCAAGCATCCTTTAAGTTACTTGTGCATTTTATTACAGTTCACTTGAGTTGGTTTACATTGCATAAGTATGTTTGTCCTGACTCGAGTGTTTGTGTTTTCTTTACGCTCGGGTCAATCTGAGTATCAGATTTGGATTTCACCTTCTGGAGCTAAAGGATTTGCTGGATTTTATCTATCTATCTAGTTGTTATCTATTTCCATTCAGTATTTTATGTTCAGCTTATGTACTAGTGGACATTTATGTATTGGGATTTCTGTTGTGTTTATTTTTCAGACTATAGATTTTGTACTTGTTTTGAGACTGTGTTTGAAATTGTATTTGTAGTAGCTTCATGAACTACTATGGTTATTTTTATTTCTGCTGCTAGTTATTCTGATTTATCTGTGTCTATGATTCTGTGAATGGTTTTGTTTGCTCCAAATTATATTACAATCCATTGTTTTGAATTATTCAAGTCTGACATGTGTGTTTTTATTGTCAATTTGAATGGTCCAAATAGTGCGTCGTTATATTTCGTATCGGAGCGAGGTTTTAGCCAAACCTTAGCCTACGGAGTAAAAACTCATTAGAGATAGGGTAGAAATACCCTAGAATGAGTGAAATCAATCTTGGAATCCTTTCTTTGTAAGATGACGTATTTTAAAGTATAAAATGATTTTACAAAGGATTTTCAAAAAAAATATTTTGGGATAAACTTTTCTTGTTTTGAAAATCAAATTTTCTTAACTTCTTCCCTTTCCTTATCCACCTTGTTAATAATTTCTTTGTTTAGGATATTCATTCTTGTTGAATCTTATCTTATCTAATCTTGTCTTTGTTTCTCAATTACCTCTGTCCTAAAATTCATTCTTGATTTTTCAAGATGAGTCGTAGGAATGCTAGAGGTAGAGGTCGTGGTGTTTCCACAGTTCCTAAGCCTGCTGCACCAGTTAGGTTCACTACTCTCTGTAAGGAGTACACTGAGCTTGGTGGCACCAAGTTTACCGGATTAGAGAGCATTATCGAGGCTCAACAGTGGTTGAAGGGATTGGAGAGAATCTTCTTCGGTCTCGAGATCACTGATGCTCAGAAGTATCAGTTGGCGGCTTGGCAGTTAAAGGGAGCAGCCTTTGATTGGTGGGAGACTGTTACAGCTCACACTGTCGAGGCTGACATTTCTTGGGAACATTTTAGGTATCATCTTCTGTTTGTCTTGAATTTGGTTCAATTTCTCTCTTTTGAAATCCTTCTTATGTTTTGTTATCGTGCTTTAGGGATGCTTTCATGGTTAAATGGATGCTCGAGGTAGGGAAGTCTTAGCTTTATCGAGAATTCATGGATCTCAAGCAGGTTGATATGTCATTTACTGAGTATGAGAGTAAGTTCAATGAACTTTCTAAGTTTGGCCCTAATCTGATTGATACTCCTCTCAAGATGAATGAGAAGTTCATTGTTGGTGCTCGTCCGGAGTATTATGATCGTCTCATCGCTCATGTGCATAGCCCTTTCAATAGTTTGATGGATATGGCAATTAGATATGAGAATCCTACTTCTAAGGATCCTCATGTTGCTCGTTCTGCTTCATCTTAGCCTTTTTCTGGTAATCCTAAGAAAAGAAAGCCTAATTTTCATTATAAGAAGAAGAATTGAACAAGACACCAGGGTTGGGATCTTCTTCTTTTCAGAGGCAGTCTATCGACCTATCTTCCATTACTTGCTTCAGATGTGATTAGAAGGGACACTATGCTAATAGTTGTCCTACCTTGGTTGGGGCTATTGTTCCTCCTCCCGCTCAACTGAACAGGCGTGATCTCTGTCATATTTGTCTTCAACCTGGCCACTTTAGGAAGGATGGTCCTACTCAGCAGAACGGCAAGCCTTCTGGTATCTTTGTTGTTACCTCTCCATCTTCTCCAGCTCCACCTCCTACACCTGCTCCTGCTCTGATGCCCAAGTATGCTTCAGGGCACTTTTTCTCTGTTTAATTTTCCTATTCGTGTTCTACTTGATACTGGAGCTTCCCATATCTTTATTTCTATGGATATTTGTGATAAATTTGAGCATCTCCTTTCTCCTGAGTTTTCTCCTGAATCTTTGTGTGTTAAAAATCCCATTGGTGGTCCTGTGAACCTTAGTAGAATTTGTAAAAGGGTGAAACTCTTCTATTCTGGTTATCGGTCTTCTGGTGATTTCTATGTTCTGGGTTTTGATGCTTTTGATCTATTGCTTGGAGGTGATTGGCTGAAGAGGCATGAAGCCATTATCTCTTGTAAAACCCGAACTGTTTCTCTTGTTGGTGATAAAGGTGATTCTTTGGTGATTTAGTGCCGTTTGCCTCAGAATTTTTCTTGCAGCTTTATTTATTCTCTTGATTCTTCTCCTAGTGATCGTGATTCAACTCATGTGGTTAAACTATATCCCGATGTATTTGGTGAAGTCACTTCTTTACCTCCTAAGCGGGAAATTGATTTACGTATTGATCTTATTCCTAGAGCTCGGCCTGCAGTTCTTCCACCTAGAAGAATGGCACCCCGTGAGAAGGTTGAGTTAAGGAAGCAAATTGAGGACTTGTTCTTCAAGGGTCTGATCAGACCTAGCCATTCAAAATGGGGAGCAGCAGTGGTTTTCGTCACTAAGTCCGATGGTTCTTTGAGGATGTGTGTTGATTATAGGAAGTTGAATAAGCTCATTATGAGGAACAGATATCCTATTCCTCGCATCAATAATATGTTTGATCAGCTCCATGGAGCTACTATTTTCTCCCAACTTGATCTTGGCATAGGTTTTCACCGGCTCAGAGTTGCTGAGGAAAGTATTCCTAAGACTGCTTTCCGTACTGAGAATGGTTCCTATGAATGGTTAGTTATGCTTTTTGGTTTGACTAATGCTCCTGCTTTCTTTGTTGATTTGATGAATCGTGTTTTTCGTGATGTGCTTAACAAGTTTGTTCTAGTCTTTGTTGATGATATCATTGTCTTCTCTAAGTCAAGGGAAGGGGATGAGTCGCATTTGAAATTTGTTCTGGAGACTCTTAGAAATCATCAGTTGAAGGCTAAATTCTCGAAATGCCATTTCTGGAAGGATGAAGTCCAATTTCTCAAGCATATTGTTTCAAAGAGATAGTTCGGGTTTTTCAAGAAGTCCCAAGTGAAGAGAGGAATATCGAATTGCTATTGATTGATAGAAATCTCAGGATTCTTGGACTGATTGAAAGGAGACAAAGCATAATGCTTGACGGTGTCTTAAGAACCATCTCGAAAGAACGAGTCAAATGAAGAAAACCTAAGGTTGTCATAATTAAGGAGGCTGACTCGGAAAGAACGCACACCGATGAGGAAACGTTGGGCGAATCTGCGAATGTAGCCCAAGATGCCGAAGAGCAAAGAAAAGGCAAGGCAGCCATCGTTGAGTCATCTAAAAAGAGAAGATGGAAATCAGTTGTTACGGCTCGATCCGCTCCCGGAGTTAGAATTTCGGAGATGTCTCCTCCGAGAACGGAGAATATTTATGAAGGGCTTGTCGATATTCCTATTCCGGATGATGTGTCCTTACAGCACGATGCCGGATTGGAAGAATTTTTTGAAGCCTTAGTTTTGAGTCGAATCTCTCCTACTAGTGCGGTTGACACATCTGGTTGGTCGGGTGGTTGCACCCACATTCACACTTCACGGCACTACACGATTTCTAAGTGTAATACGTTCACTGTGAGAGATTATTAATTTTGCTCTATTTTTTTGCTTCGCAGGTACTATGTCTGGTAGAGGTTCGATGCTTGGCAGTCACCGTAACAAATGCCAGTCTTCTTCATGTTATCAAGCGTATAGGAGGGAAGGATACAGAGATTATGACTGTGGGCACTCGAGTCATGAGCGCTCTGACGGAGAAAAAGATTATAGGCGGCGGTCTCGATCTTGCACGCCACCTCCTAGAGCTCACGTACCGCCTCCAGTTCATGTCTCGAGGCCTCCAGAAACATCATGTTCCAAGCCGTCTTCCTAACCACCGAGGTCTGATACTCACCGCAAAACGGAAATCGCGGCCTCCCCGTCGACAGAGCACACATTGACGGAGCCTTCGCGGGAAGGAGCGGTTAGGCTTGCTCAACTGAGGAAGCAATTTCCTAAAATTTGCTTCGACGGGTTTGTTTTTCCCCCGCAACTAAAGAGGATACCGTCGACAGTTGCTCCTATGATGCACGATTATCTCTCGGACGTATTCTTTCAGTATCAAGAATGGTCGAAGACCGCTAAGAAAGCGTCAAAGGTGGCCTTTGATCGAGCGGCTATGATCGAGAAGTTGGAAAAAGGACTTGGTCAAAAGGACCGCATCATTCAGGTGCTCGGGAGTGAGGCCGAATCTTCTCGAAAGTCAGAGATTGAAGCTCTCAGAAAAGCGGATGAAGCTCAGGCAATGATGGATAGGATGAAGCGTGAGCATTACGCTACGGTGGAGGACATGGGCCACCGAAATACCATCGTGACTGCTGAGCGGGATGCGGCCTTGAAAGAGCTAAACGACCTCAAGGCCAAAGTCGCAGAGATTGTGAAGGAAGGAGACACCGCTAACGTTTCCGCACAAGAAGCGTGTGACCAGGCGGTGGAATTACGGAAAGAGAGAGATCCGGCCTTGGAGAAGGTCCGCGAGACAGAAGCCGAAGTCGATGATAAAGTTCGTCAAGCAGAGACTAAGCTGGAGACAGAGATAGAAGAACTTCTCATCACTTATAATGCTACTGTGCTGAGGCACAGGAATTTGACATGGCTTGATGATTATCCGACGCATTTTTTCAACGCCTGGAACTTATTAGTTGAAGAAGAGAGAGCATCAAATCCAGGAGAAGCTTTTGATGAATTCGAGTTAGAGAACCGTATACTGACTGATGATGAAAAGAAGGTTCTCCACGATTTCATGATCTCTCACGCAAAAGAGAGACTGGGTGCCCAGCACTTGGAAGTTGGTGAGGGGTCTGGCGTTGTGCATCCAGCTACAAGTTTAGAATTGATCACTTCATCTGGAACGGAGCCGACGCCAGCGACTGAGCCGCAGTTGGTCCCGGGCTACGACCCTGAGCAGCCACGCTTATCTCCCATCAGGGAGAACTCTTATGAAGCTGCTCAGTCAGCTACGAGTCAAGTTGAGGAAGGTACTCCGCACAAATCTACTGTGTGTTTGAACTGAAGTACTTTTATTGAAGCGTGTTCTGACAACTTCTTTTATTTCTTGTCCAGTGAGTAAAGTAACATCGATAGCGCCTCCTGCAGTCCAAGAGCCATATCAAGAACAAGAGGCCATTATTACTGAAGCGATCGCCACGACGACAGCCGCGCCGACTGAGGTGACACAAGGGGGTTCAATTACTTTTGACGAACAAATGATGAATGAACTCTTGAGCCAACACAGTGACCCCTTTGCTGACATGTCATTTGTTCTTGGCACGTTCCCACCTGCTTCTATTGCATCGTCATAGCCCACCGCTACCTATCGTGAGTCTCGTGCTGCTCGTGAACTGAGATACTTGCTCAAATCGAAGCAGAGATGGAAGCGACAGCACACGGCGGTAATTCTGAGTGTGTTACGACGGCGGTTGATCCCACTCCTCTCATGGTGACATCTTCTAGGGACATGCTAGTCGGAACCAGCGCGCCCGTTCCTCCCCCGGTGGTAGACCCGACTCCTCCGACTCCTCGAGAAGAGAATATTCCTTTAAGTTCAAGTTTGGAGGAGTATATTGATATCATGCCCTCGTCAGAGGAAGATCCGCCAAAGGGTACAGGGTCGAAGCGGAAGACTGCTAGTGGTTCCAGTGGTTCCACGTTGAAGAGGAAACCGAAGAAGAAGAAGTAGATGATCCCCTCTAGTGCATTTTTGGCAGCTAGGAAGTCACTTTTATTTTCCTTTCATAGGCTATGTATAGATGCAGGCTTGGCCCCCTGCTAGTAGGAATTTTTTGAAAAAACTTGTACATGAATCTTCACATACAGTTAGTCGAAATAAAATTCAATTTCTTTGTTTCAATTCTCATTTCTTTTGTGCTTAAGTGTTTGCAGTGTTTGGTTTTTAGTCCGATGTACTTGTGGTGTTTTTACCATCAAGTAGAGTTCGTTTTATTTGCCAAGTCTGAAAATCTTGGTCACATGTTGTGATCAATGAATAAGTTGAACTTCGAACATTGTATCACTTTGGTTAGTGATTAACACTTAGCTTTTTTACCCCCCAGTTTCGGGGAACAACATTTGTATTTTAGTGGTTGATCGCACTTATTGCAAATCTTAAGCACATGTCCACACTCTGGGGACTTAGGATAATTTGTGATCGATAACCTGGTTTGCACTATGGGAATTTGAGAGTAATCGATGTTTGTAGTACGGTTCGCGCTCCGGGAACCTGGAATTGATTTTTATACTCCACTTCACGCTCTGGGAACTTGGAGTTAGCACGGATGCTTCGGTTCGCACTCCGGGAACCTGTAATTGATGTTTATACCCCACTTCACGCTCTAGGAACTTGGAGTTAGCACGGATGCTTCGGTTCGTGCTCCAGGAACCTGTAATTTATGTTCATACTCCAATTCACGCTCTGGGAAGTTGGAGTTGGCACGGATGCTTCGGTTCACGCTCTGGGAACCTGTAATTTATGTTTATACTCCAATTCACGCTCTGGGAAGTTGGAGTTGGCACGGATGCTTCGGTTCGCGCTTCGGGAACCTGTAATTTATGTTTATACTCCAATTCACGCTCTGGGAAGTTGGAGTCCGTTCACACTCGGGGAATGGTGGATTTGATGTTTGTACTCCAATTCGCACTCCGGGAATTTGGAGTCCGTTCGCACTCTGGGAATGATTTATTGGATGTTTATACTCCAATTCACACTCTGGGAAGTTGGAGTCCGTTCGCACTTTGGGAACGATTTATTAGATGTTTATACTCCAATTCACACTCTGGGAATTTGGAGTCCGTTCGCACTCTGGGAACGATTTATTGGATGTTTATACTCCAATTCACACTCTGGGAAGTTGGAGTCCGTTCGCACTCTGGAAACGATTTATTGGATGTTTATACTCCAATTCACACTATGGAAATTTAGAGTCCGTTCGCACTATGGGAACGATTTATTGGATGTTTATACTCCAATTCACGCTCTGGGAATTTGGAGTTCGTTCGCACTCTGGGAACGAGTTATTGGATGTTTATACTCCAATTCGCACTCTGGGAATTTGAAGATAGTTGTAGGACTGTCGTGTGTTGGTCCAGTTCAGCATGTGATGTGATGGCTTGCCCCCGAGCTAGGGTTTCACTCAGTGAGTGGCCGGTCGTATCGCAGTCACTCGCTATTTGAATAAATTCCATTGTTTGATGGAACTTAGCTCTTCGTGTGTCATGATTGTTGAATGTTGCATTCGGTGAATCATAGCTCTAGCTTGAAGAGATAGTATTTTATTGCTGAAATAAAAAAATATGGCGAAGTCAGTGCCTTATTACAAATTCAAATTTCATAATGTAAAGGAAATTGCAAAGTATTCGTAGATTGAATGAGCCTGTCATGTATGACAGTGACGAAGATCTTCGTCGTTCCAGGCTCCTGACAAAGTTGGTCCGCCACTGATGGCGTTTATCACCAATCTTCCATGGAGACAAGTGGAGTCCTCCAGTCTCGGTCGATTGGGTTCATTGTTTTGATTTGATGGGCCCGCTTCTATGGGCTGCGGTGCCCGCACAAACTGTTCCAGCTTCCTTTCTCTGATTAGGTTTTCAACGAGATCTTGTAAGTGATGACACTCGTTCGCATTGTGCCCGTAGCTTTCATGGAACCTGCAAAACTTTCCCGTTTGGATTCTTGCGCTGCGGGCCACGATTTTGATCTCGTTTTCTAGTTTGATTCACGCTCTCTCTTTGCCGAGCTTGTTTGTTTTTAACGTTCAATTGAACTTTTTCGGAACTCTCACCGGACTGTTTGATTGCAACATTGCTTCGGATCCCTTCCGTACTTGGTCCTGCATCAGTTTGCTTCCTAGACTATTTTGCGTCTTCCCTTCTCAGGAATTGAGCCGCCTTGGCATGGAAACGGTCCAATGATGCAGGTGGTTTTCCAGCTAACTAGTTGCCAAACTCAGAATCGGGGTCGATCCCCTTAGTCAACGCCATAAGGATGGAGTTATCGTTCGAATTGCTGATCTCTGCACATGCAGTATAGAATCTCTCTAAGTAGTGTCTGAGTGTCTCTCCAGGAGCTTGGGTGACGTTGGACAGAGTGTTGACATCTTTTGGCCTTGCGATCTGCATGCGGAATTGTTCAACGAATCTTGTGGGCCAACTGGTCGAATGAAGAGATGGATCGAGGTGGCAGTCAAGTGAACCACATGGTAGCGATGCCCCCCCAATGATATGGGGAAACTACGACACTTCACTGCATCGTCGGCTCTGGCAGCGGTCATCGACCATACATATTTCAGAATATGTTGGTTGGGGTCGGAGTTTCCCTCGTATATGGGTAGAGTTGGCATCCTGAATCGCCATGGGTGTTCAGCAGTAAGAATATCGTCCGTCAAAGGAGTGTGACTTCGAGAGATTCCCCAATCGTCATTGGTGAGACCCTGACTCTCACGGATCATCTGGCGTATCATAGTCGAAAGATTCGGCATTTGTGCGTTTTGTGCGGCTTGCGCCAGAGTATGATTATGTTCCATACTTTGGGGTTGGACCGGATGTTGTCGACGGTCCAAGTCTTGCCTTCTTGGCTCATAGTCTTCTGGGACGTATGGTTCAAGAGTACGTCCGTTGTGATGACGGTCCAGGTTCGACTGATCTTGGGCATCAACCCCAGGTTCAGCCACAACGTTAGTGGTGCGGTATTCTACGGTGTGGTGAGGAACGGTACCTCCTCTGGAGGAGGGTCCGGTTTGGAAACTGGCTGATGGACCAACTCTCAGTTGTCCAACGGTCATTGCCGATTGATCTCCAGCGGCTGGCATGTGACTCCTATCTAGTCAGGGTCGTGGAGGTCGATTGTGATAATCAGAAGATGAAGAACTTTCGCTGGAGGAGCGAGAAGCATGGTCTCTCTTGGATCTCTTTCGCTTCTGGCGATCCAGCTGGTTGATCAGCTCGGCGTTAGCGCGTAGCTGTTCTGCTAGTTGTTGCCGACTCTGGGTCAACTCTTGGAGTAGCAGCTGCAACTCCTGTCGGGTAACCGGACCTGATAGCTCCGAATGTCCAATAGCATCTTGATTAGATGGAGGTAGTGGCGCAGGATTCTGCCTATCCTGTTCTTCTTGATTTTTTAGCGTTAGAGGTAGTTCTTGTGCTAACCATCTTGAAAGTTGGATTCCTTTCCTAGACTTTATGCAAATCTGAATAGAAGGGAAGGAACTCGGACTTGATGATCTGGATCTCTCTCTTAGATTTATTCAATCCGGTATCGATGACAGATTCAAAGAGCAAAAGAAAATATGGGTTCTCTCAATGAAAGCACCAAAGTGTTTGTACCAAAATTGGTCACAACACTCTTTGGGAGTCGTTGAAGAGATAATAACGAAGAATGTAAATTCAAAACGAGTATTATCTAACAAAAAATCCAATCAACAATAATGTAAATGCGTAGACAAGCGATTTATAGTGGTTCGGCGTATTGCCTAAGTCCACTGTAAAGTTTTTTGGTGTTTTATTGATTGATACTTGAAGGTTACAAGTTTTTATAGCGAAGTACAACAGATAGTAAGTCAAAATTCAAAATCAATGGCAGTGATGATGATATGGAATGATTCTGGCAGCGTCCGGGCGTACTTTCTCTCTCCAAATTCTCCGACCCCTTTTCTGAATGACCAGGGGCTCTATTTATAGGCGTAGGATGCTGATATTTCGCTGAAAATTCGAGAGACCACTTCTGGCGCGTGAGGGCGCCCACATGCCCGGCCTTAGGAAATTTGGACCCACTTTGGAATCAATTCGAACTATATTCTATTCAATCATAAAATCATCCAATCGAGGTGAAATTTGGTGTGGACATTCTTCAACACGTATGCAAGCTTCTGTGAAAATTTCGTGGCATTTGGGTCAGTAGATTGAGAGATATGGTTGATACGAAATGTGCTTCTTCGGTGGCTGTTTGGTTCGAATCGATTCATTCCAATCGATTGCTTCGAACCGAAGATGGCACACACCTTGGTGATGACATGGAGCGCAATCTTCGTTTCGATCCGCCTTTTTGCCAAGTTGATCGAGTCATCCCCAAGATTTCGCCCCGCTCGTATCCATGTTTACCGTGTCAACCCAGGGTTTCTAAACTCGGTGGAATCGAACGTACTATCGTGTATGGATTCGAGAACGGGGAATTCTGATGGACATGGAGCAAGGTATCTGAATGGATAAGAATCAAGGTACCTTGATGGGTTCGAAGGACTCAAGCCTTCAGGTTCGAACCAGAGGGGAGCGAGGTTACCGCCACTTTGACCGATCTGAAGTCGATGGGTTCGAACTAAGTTTAACTTAGGGGTTCGAACGTGACGTGGTCCATCTGCTGATGGATTCAAACTAGAAGGGGGTGACCGATTCGAAATGGAAAAGTGTTGATGGATTCGAACAAGAATTCACTTAATGGATATGAAGAGAGGCTTCTACGATGGATTTGAACATAAACCCTGCTGATGGATTCGAATGGGACCGAGTCGAACCGAAGTACTTCTATGGATTCGAACTGATCGATACGAATCGAGACACTTTGATGGTTTCAAAGTTGATCGATATGAAGTGTGGAACTTCGAGGGATACGAAGTCATTGGAGCCTGATCGATTCGAAATCGATCGATACGAAACCGGTGCTTTTCCCTTCAAATTCAATCGACCATAACCTGAGCGTATGAACTCAGATTGTCTTGAAATTTGAGATGCTGACTTCTATGATCGTTCTTGTCATGCCCTATCAATTGTAGCCCGATCCGGACTCGAACAAAATTCAGCGATATCCGTAGTGAAGCGAAGTATGACCAATCTCTGAGGCGAACTGTCCTTTGTTTTAGATCGATCTTTTGGTATCACGGCTTTGCCAAAAAGCAGGATAACAGTGTTCTTTCAGCTGTTTATCTAATACTCTATACAAGCTATTTATTTTTGCTTCTTTTCTTTCAAGCTTGGTTTTATAGGGGAAAATGGGTTTCCTCCTTAGTTAAAATAAAGGATTTAAACTATTGCTATCTTAAAAGTGAAAGCTGCTTAAACAAAGAATCTCATACCTGAGAGTAATGACCCACCTTTTGGACGGTTTAAATCGACGATAGACCATACATGTCAGACTCAAACCATTCAAAATGAAGGAATATTATGGGGTAAATAAGAAAAAGGAGAGAAAGAAATAAAACAAACAAAGAATCTCACAGTGGAATGACAAAATATAATAATCAAATAAATAGTTCATGAAGTTGTTATACAAATAACATTCGATTTTCTCTTTTTCAACACAGAATCAGAGTTACATACAACAGGAATTAATAAATAAATAAATGCAGTGGAACAACATAATGCAGTAGAATAAATAAATAAATAGTAATAATATAAAATCTTCATCTTCGTCCTCCAGAAATAAATGGCCTTTGATACACTAGAAAGCTCAAATTGACTCAAGCGAATTGGAAAAAAAACACTCGAGTCGTAACTAAAAGATCTTATGTACGTTAAATCAACAATAAATAAATATGAGTGTAACGGCGTCGGAGATGTTTACGGTGTTTGACATCTCCTATCCAGTGTCTAACGTGAGTGCAGTAACTTAAGAGATGTTCGGAAGGATTACCATCTCTTAAGGATCCGTTAAACTATCTACTATTTAGTACAGTACACTATTATAATATGTCTACAGTAAAGTAAAGTATTAAAATAGCGTTAAGGCGTTACACATATCCCTATTAACACATTATGTATTCTCGTAGTCTATACAGTACCGTAAGCTCCACCAGACCGGTGATTTACCCAGAGGGCACTCAATAGGTACAGTACAAGACAATCTCGTGGAAGGCGCGATAAGGCATGTGACAAGGAACACGAGGAAATGCCCGGGAAGGATTCTACCATTTGCACTCCCGTACTGGTGGTAACGCATAGCAGCTACTACCGCCCATCTCGGAACACACTCCCATAATCAAATCAAGGGGTGGCCACCAAATCAATCACAAAGTCATAATATGGTATTGAAGAAATGTGCCAAGCAGGAGGTGCGACCCCACTTGGCCCGGTATAGCTCCTGTTTTAGCCACACCAAGCTGACTCATAGGAGTCAGGATTACGTAAATACCTCATAAAGAATCGTTAGCCAAACCATCCTACTTCATTCTGGAATCTCCACCACGTACACAGTCGTTAAAGTGGTTTTCGGTATTGGCAGAGAGTATGACAATATCCAATCCCGATCTCTTTAACAACTGAACGCTTATTTCACACCGGATGGTTCTTTTAAATTTCCAAAACCATTTCTTAATTGATATCAAAATATCATATTTTCAAAGCCATATCACTTCCGAAATCATATTTACTTTTGAAATCTTATTCACTTTCGAAATCATGTCACCTTTGAAATCATGTTTTCAAATCATCATATTTACTCAAATATGTCATTTCACTAGAAAATATCATTTAAATTCCAATTTGGTTATAACATAATTTAAACATATTCGCTTTAAATCAAAGATTTAAATATAGCAGTCCAACCTTGCACCGTTTTATTTTTAGAAAATAGTTTAGACAGTTTTAAAATAGTTTAAAATAGTTAAAATAGTTTAAAATACTTTAAAATAATTTAAAATAGATTAAAATAGTTTACATAGATTTGAAATAATTTAAAATAAATATAAGATAGTTTTAATAGATTTAAAATAAATTCAATAGATTTAAGATAGATTAAATATATTTAAATAAATAAAATGGGTCAATTAGTTTAAGATAGGTTAAAATATATTAAATTAGATTAAATATATTAAAACAAATTAAAATATTTTAAATTCATAAGCCAGTTAAAATAGTTTAAAATGGATTAAATTAGTTTAATAGTTTGAAAATCTTAATAATTAGGATTTTAAAATAATATATTTTAAAACAGTTTATATTAAGATAATAAATTTGAAATAATATCAAATTAAACTATTTCTTTTATTTCAACACATCGGGACCATGACCGGCTTTCAAATCAATAAATTGAATTTTATCTTTCAATTCAAATTCTCCTTTAAAACCATTTGATCAATATCGATTTCAAATCCATGTTCGAACAATAAATTCAAACTATTTCAAATTTAGTAAATTTCAAGGTTACATTTTCAAACGGTTTCAATAACTTAATTTTGATAAATTTCATTTATACTTCAAATTCAACTTTAAAAGTTAAATTTAATTTCTTTAAACAATTCCTTTAAACCAATTCCCATTTCAACATTTAAAACTTGGATTTTCGAAAATAATCCAGTTTATATGAATTCAATTTTATTTCAAATATCATTTGACTGAATTTAAAAATTAAGGATTTAAAATCATTTAATTTAACCAATCCGGTGTCTGTATATAATTTTCTACCCTATGGTCAAGTGATACGGATATTTATCATTTCAATAAGCAAATATTTTATATTTACAGATATATATCATTTCAACTCGCAATCCTGGATAAAATTCAAAATCCATAAAGTCGTTCGGGTTTATCATTTCAACCCATAACGATTTTTCCCTAATCTATAGATCATTCGGGTATGTATCGTTTCAACCCATAGGGATTTTCTAACGATAAACTATGGGAACTTGTAGTGTTATAACAATATAAATATAACATCTAGTCATACAATATCAACACTCAAACATCCATCACAATCACCATTCAATCGACCAATAAAAAACATCAATTAATTGATTATCTTCAACAGGTATTCAACTGACAATTAGATTCAATATTAAATTGAATGGCGATTTAAATGCAATAAAGGTCATATTTAACTGGATTGACAATTTAAATATACCAAACATCAACTAATTAATTTCTAATCACATCATAAATTTTATCTAACTAACATAAGATAGTTTAGTAATGTGAGTACGTCAAAACACCCATCTTTGATTTCAAATAGATTTGAAATCCAAAATAAGACCCAAAATTGAACTGTCTCAAGTTACGTCTAAACCAGCCCTATAATGTCTGAAATTTCGATACGATCGCAATGGAACAAACCGCGTGTAAATCCGACTTCACATGCAAAAGTTATCGACATTACAAGATAAACGATTTAAAATAATAATAATAATAATAATAATAATAATAATAATAATAATAATAATAATAATAATAATAAATGACTAATACATGTCAGCTCACCACCCAAACCCCCAAATTCACGCGAACCCTAACTGACATCTCTAGATCGCGATCGATCACCTAAAGCCGCCACTCATGGAACCATTGACCAATTTTCATCGCCGCCACGACCTACCATCACTCGATCGACCAACGCCGCACGAAACATAGCCTCCGGCCAGTCCCCCCTGTGGTCGTGCAACCATCGCCAGAGCCCTTGGCCATGGACGTCGTCGCTCCACTCCAAATCCACTCGTGGTGAATTTGCTGACTGCTTCGACCAACCAACCGTATGGATCGACTCCATACGTCGTGCTCTACACTACAGCATCATCTGATTGTCATATAATCGAAGATCCGCCGTCAAACGACAAACCCAAATATAGACGGTCTAAAATGAATCGATGATTTCTGACCAAACAGAGCACCAATTTCAAAAACAAATTGCAGATTTGGGTTATGCTCGTCGAGAGCTTCGAATCGGTATATAATATGATAGGGTTTTGAGAAGTTTGATTTTCGATTTGAAATTGGAATTTAGGGTTTGTATTTGGAATTTGTTTCTGCCATTAGAAGAAGGAGATAATCAGGTAGAATAGAATTGTACATACTGCAATCACAAATAGAAAGGCTGCTAGGGTCAGGACAAAACCATTTATATGGATAAGGCCCGATAAGAAAGGACAACATATCGTAATGATTTGAAACGACAATAACGACTCGAAAAAATCATTTCACTTTCGAAATGAAAGTGGGTCATTCCATATATCCTAATAGATGCTTTCGATATTTTTAAACTCAATGGAACATGTTTCAAGTTCTAATTCCATCGTATGAAGAAGTTAGCTTTTAAAATCAGCTTATTTCAATTAAATTTATATCTACACGTTTCAAGCCCGTACGATTAAACGACAAGTCCGATCACTACGAAACTTGAAATTCTATAATAATTCACAGTTACGGATCTGGTGAAGCCAGTTTCGCCGAAATCCGAGATAGTGGCCAAAATAGAAATTTTCACATTAATTAAATTAATTATTATTAAATTAATTAAATCACTTTTTCAATTCCAATTTTATAATTAACAAATTTTATCATTTTTGATTACTTAGTAACTTATAATCTTTTTTAAAACGAGTTTCCATATCAATTCAATGTTGAATATTACACTAGTTACAGTGTTCTGTTTCAATAGCAATAAATTCAATTGATTATTAAATTAAATTCTAAAAATCCATTTATTTGATCTTTCATCTTATTATTCAATCCATTATCATCTTATGGATATAGTTAACATTAGTTTATATCTTATTACATCACCATTATCATCTTTATTCATATTAATGTAATATTTAATTACATTTATTGCAATTTATTTCCAATTTAATTTCAACAAATTAAAAAAATATGTAACAAATAAAAATTATCACATTTTACTTGATTTAATCACATTTACAAGTTTATTGTAAGGATCCGTAAATTTTAGTGTTTTATTTATTTAGTTAGTTGAATTTTCGTGAAATTTTAAATAATAAAATTTTGAATTGAAATTTTAAATTTGGAATACATCTATTTAAACATATCAAACGGTAAATTTTCAGAAGATAATATTGAAGTTTATTTTATTGTGTAGTTTTATTCAAATTTAAATCAGTTAAATTTGATGATAATAAAATATTTTTCTAAACCTGAATACTCTTATACAATAAGTTTATAAATCACCTTCTGAGTGAGACGTCATATATCGTTTCTTCAAATTTGGACTTCTATTGCTCCGTTTACCTTATTTCTGACAAATTTGCAGCATTTTCGTTACCGGGTATCGACTTTTGATACCGTAGTCGTACCACTGATATCTTTATACCGTTTTGATCATTGTTAACGCTAAAATGTGAACGCTAACACCCCGGTGTGTAAAGTGTAGTTGTGAAAGCACCACCCGATAGATCGGGAAAGAATTACAAGCAAGTAATAGCAGAAAAGCAGTAAACAACAACGATTTTATAGTGGTTCGGCTTAAGGGTATAGCCTACGTCCACTCTAAGTACTTTTATTAATAATCCCGTTACAAACTGATACAATTCTTCTCAAGTACAATACACTTCAAGTTACAAGTGATTTGGAACAAGTCTTAAGCTTCAATGTCCATTAAAGTTCTTAGATTCATGTTGAAGATGTGTGGTTTCTTCGTGAATTTCTTTGAGGTATTCCTCTAATCTTGGAAGCTCTAAGTGTTGATGAAGTTCTCAATGCAGCAAGGTAACGGTGCGTGAAGAGAATGTGCCAAAAGTCCCTTAAGTGTTGGAGGTAGTCGCGTATTTATAGAGATTCTGGGCTGGAATTACTGCCAAGTTCTAAGTCGTGGCCGACTTATGGTTTACGGTAAGTCGTAACCGACCTATGGCTTGTGATAAGTCGTAACCGACCTAGAGATATGAAGGAAGAAGTAGTGCAACAGTTTAACGTGCGGCACGTTACCTCGGCGACGACTTAAGACAGATGATATGAATTCAGACAAGCTTGCTTCTATTAAGCCGGGGACTTGGCTCGGTAAATCGGCCACGACATATGTTAAGTCGGCCACGACTTATACTAAGTCGGCCACGACTTAGAACTTGGCAGTAATTCCAGCCCAGAATCTCTATAAATACGCGACTACCTCCAACACTTAAGGGACTTTTGGCACATTCTCTTCACGCACCGTTACCTTGCTGCATTGAGAACTTCATCAACACTTAGAGCTTCCAAGATTAGAGGAATACCTCAAAGAAATTCACGAAGAAACCACACATCTTCAACATGAATCTAAGAACTTTAATGGACATTGAAGCTTAAGACTTGTTCCAAATCACTTGTAACTTGAAGTGTATTGTACTTGAGAAGAATTGTATCAGTTTGTAACGGGATTATTAATAAAAGTACTTAGAGTGGACGTAGGCTATACCCTTAAGCCGAACCACTATAAAATCGTTGTTGTTTACTGCTTTTCTGCTATTACTTGCTTGTAATTCTTTCCCGATCTATCGGGTGGTGCTTTCACAACTACACTTTACACACCGGGGTGTTAGCGTTCACATTTTAGCGTTAACATTTTTGGTGCTTTCACTGAGAATTGAACTCAGGGGCAAACTTCAACCATTGTTCAACAAGATTCTAACAGAAACCATGGCTTCAGAAAGGAAACGGAAGTTGTTAAGGTTTGAAGGTACTTGCAGCAATGCCATTGCTCTTCCCACGCTAAGTGAAACAGCTTCAAGTATTGGAGTCACAAGGGCTGAATTAAATGCCGTGATATATGGAATATATCAACACATGGAAGTTCAAAGCAATAGGATACTGGATAAGATGAACGCATTGCAGGAAGAAGTCCATCGAATAGAAAGTGATATAAAAACCATTGCCAAAGAGGCCCAGGTTTCAGAAGAATGGAATGCTCCTCAACGAGCAACTGGCATTACTATTGGGACATTCCCCCAAACAGAGAATTCATGGCCACGACCAACTATCCACGAACGTTTGTCAAGGCGAACTTTTGAAAGAATAGTTGATGATTACCCATTGAGTCCTGGTAACGATGAAGAATACATACCGGAAATGATTGAACAGAAAGAGAAGAATGGGGGAAGGAGAAAACAGAAACTCTTGAAAAAAGCTCGACGCTTCATACCCTCCAACTTCACTCCCTTGACCGACACTCCGGAAAGTATCTTCTTGGCAACAAAGGATGTTGTTGTTTACCCCAAACCATCTCTGATGAGGAGAAGCGCGACAGACAATGGGAAATTCTGTCAATTTCACAATCAACCTGGCCATGAAACTAACCAATGTCGCCATCTAAGGAAGGAGATTGAAGAATTGATCAAGCAGAATGAACTGCAACAGTATGTGAAAAAAGATGAAATTAACTACTCCTCATCCTCTAAGGTGCAGCTGGTTCCCGCTCAACAATGTAGCTCAAGTAAGAGAACCGTGGCACAGGGAGATGAAGGTCCTATCATCAGTGTCATCACAGCAAGCCCTCACCAGGCAGGGAAAAATTGGATGAGGCGGGAAGACGTGCTCACGCTCCAAGGAGACCTTCAAAGTGAAAGGAAGTTTCGATTCTGAAAGATGTTGCCATCCAGTCCTCTTATGCCAAAAAATTCAATTCCTAAAGCCTGGGGCAGCAATTGCTTCCATACCTTACTTGAACACTTTGTTTCAAATTTGTAAAAGAGTGCTGATCCAATGATTTTTGTTTCAAAATCTGTAGTAAAAACAATGCCAATAAATAATAAAAACTATAAGTCTTGCTTTCCCTATTATTACGAGTCGCTTATTTTATTTCGATATGTGAAACATTCTGAGAATATCACTAAGATTATCGATCTAAATTTGCAGGCAATCAATACCAAGCTGATTCATTGCAATATCAAGCAACCCTTGGTAGCATTCAAAAGCAGGCCTTAAACAACAGAATTCCAGGGTCAAATCCTGAATAAGAAGTACTCTAAGCAAACAAATAAGATTTGGCTAGAGTATGTTTCTTCAGTTAAAACCACCCGCCAACAGAAGAAGATGATGCACACTTAAAGACGGCACTAAGGAATTGCTAATATAATCAATCAAATTCGCAACTGTCGAAAGAAAACCAATTCCAAGAACTTGGAACAGCAACCATTTACATCCATATTTTACATGAGAACTTTGCTAAGATATTGCAAACAATTTACAAATATATGATTCTCTTGTTAAGGGCAATTGCAAGGCAGGCGAATAACAAAAGCTATAAAGTGGATATAGGCCCAGTTTCGGTTAAACCACTATAATTCTTATGTTCTCTACTATTATAAACTGCTTTGTTTTATTCCGGCATATGAAATACGTTAATCGTGTTACTAAAAAAAACGATTTAATAATGCAGGCCATAAAAACAAAGCTTACCAGTCACGAGACCAAGCGATCCGCAACATCATCCGGTAGTCGAGCACTGGGCCATTCAAAATTCCCATATTCAAATCCTACAAAAGGAAAACTTCAAACGAAAGTAAGCAAGGTGGATAGAAGCAGATCATATATAGCTAACTACAAATGTTTGAACAACAAACAGCAAGTTAAAGAACCTAAATCTGCCACCACCAATTCACTTAACTATAAAATATACTCCTTTGGGTAAGGGAGAGGCCTGGTAGCTGAAAGTGGTGACACTTGCGAAGCAATGGGGATTGTCAACATGAATCAACGTCAAAGAGACATGCGAGAGAAAGCGTCAGCCAGCAAAAAGAATATTTCAGAAGCACAAGCCCTCTTAGAAGGCATAACTCCTCAGAGGATAAAAACCTCAAGCGGGCTTCACCGAAAAAAGGCGTCTTTCTCGTTACAAAGTCGTGGAGTTATCGGTCGACACACTCCCGAGAATCCATCCAACCGAGAAAAGGAAACTCCAAACTTCCTGACAATAACCCTACTTAGGGGCACGCATTTCACCACAACCGGTCAACATACTCCCGTGAGATGAAATGTGAAAAGCCCTCTTCGGAGGCAAAATACTTCTCTACGGAGACCGAATGCTTCTCCTCAGAGACCAAAGCCCTCTTCGGAGGCAAAAGCTTATCTACGGAGACCGAATGCTTCTCCTCAGAGACCAAAGCCCTCTTCGGAGGCAAATGCTTCTCTACGGAGACCGAATGCTTCTCCTCAGAGACCAAAGCCCTCTTCGGAGGCAAAAAAGCTTCTCTACGGAGACCGAATGCTTCTCCTCAAAGACCAAAGCCCTCTTCGGAGGCAAATGCTTCTCTACGGAGACCGAATGCTTCTCCTCAGAGACCAAAGCCCTCTTCGGAGGCAAAAAAGCTTCTCTACGGAGACCGAATGCTTCTCCTCAGAGACCAAAGCCCTCTTCGGAGGCAAATGCTTCTCTACGGAGACCGAATGCTTCTCCTCAGAGACCAAAGCCCTCTTCGGAGGCAAAAAAGCTTCTCTACGGAGACCGAATGCTTCTCCTCAGAGACCAAAGCCCTCTTCGGAGGCAAATGCTTCTCTACGGAGACCGAATGCTTCTCCTCAGAGACCAAAGCTCTCTTCGGAGGCAAAAAAGCTTCTCTACGGAGACCGAATGCTTCTCCTCAGAGACCAAAGCCCTCTTCGGAGGCAAATGCTTCTCTACGGAGACCGAATACTTCTCCTCAGAGACCAAAGCCCTCTTCGGAGGCAAAAAAGCTTCTCTACGGAGACCGAATGCTTCTCCTCAGAGACCAAAGCCCTCTTCGGAGGCAAATGCTTCTCTACGGAGACCGAATGCTTCTCCTCAGAGACCAAAGCCCTCTTCGGAGGCAAAAAAGCTTCTCTACGGGGACCGAATGCTTCACCTCAGAGACCAAAGCCCTCTTCGGAGGCAAAATGCTCCTCTTCGGAGGCACAACTCTTCGGAGGACAAAGACCTCAAATGGGACATATGCCGCAAAAAAAGAAAGTTCTCTACTCAACAAAAAAGATTGGAGGAGTCATGACCCACCAACCATGAGAGAGTAACTTCCAGGCAATGTAAACCATCTCTGGGGCACATTTCACCAGGAGTTGAAGTGTAACAACCGCTCTTCGGAATTACACTTCACCAGAGTTGAAATGCAAACAAAATAAAAGCCCTCTTCGGAGGCCCATTTCACCAGGAGTTGAAGTGTTATGACCGCTCTTCGGGATTTCACTTCACCAGAGTTGAAATGCAAACAAAATAAAAGCCCTCTTCGGAGGCACATTTCGCCAGGAGTTGAAGTATAACAACCGCTCTTCGGAATTTCACTTCACCAAATTTGAAATGCAAAACAAGATAAAGACCTTTCTGAAAGTCCACGTTTCACCGAGATTGAAATAAAACTTCCAAGTGTTGAAACGTGAAAAGGCTTTCTTCGAAGGCACAACTCTTTGGAGGTACACGTTTCACCAAGATTGAAATAAAACTTCCAAGTGTTGGAACGTGAAAAATCCCTCCTCAGAGGTACAACCCCCTCCCGGGGACACAATCAAGAAGAAAGACCTCTTCGGAAACCTACGTTTCACCGAGATTGAAATAAAACTTCCAAGTGTTGAAACGTGAAAAGGCTTTCTTCGAAGGCACAACTCTTTGGAGGTCCACGTTTCACCAAGATTGAAATAAAACTTCCAAGTGTTGAAACGTGAGAAATCCCTCCTCAGAGGTACAACCCCCTCCCGGGGACACAATTAAAAAGAAAGACCTCTTCGGAAACCTACGTTTCACCGAGATTGAAATAAAACTTCCAAGTGTTGAAACGTGAAAAGGCTTTCTTCGAAGGCACAACTCTTTGGAGGTCCACGTTTCACCAAGATTGAAATAAAACTTCCAAGTGTTGAAACGTGAGAAATCCCTCCTCAGAGGTACAACCCCCTCCCGGGGACACAATTAAAAAGAAAGACCTTTCTGAAAGTCCACGTTTCACCAAGATTGAAATAAAACTTCCAAGTGTTGAAACGTGAAAAGGCTTTCTTCGAAGGCACAACTCTTTGGAGGTACACGTTTCACCAAGATTGAAATAAAACTTCCAAGTGTTGGAACGTGAAAAATCCCTCCTCAGAGGTACAACCCCCTCCCGGGGACACAATCAAGAAGAAAGACCTCTTCGGAAACCTACGTTTCACCGAGATTGAAATAAAACTTCCAAGTGTTGAAACGTGAAAAGGATTTCTAAGACATAACTCTTTGGAGGTACACGTTTCACCGAGATTGAAATAAAACTTCCAAGTGTTGAAACGTGAAAAATCCCTCCTCAGAGGTACAACTTTCTATATATATAAAAAAAAAATCCTCATCAAGAGCATACTTTAACTTCCAAAGGAAGAGTAATTCACCTATTATGGAGAATGATCTTCCTCAAAAAAAAAAAGGGGGTTAAAGTACATTCAGAGGTCCGCTTTGCCACATAGAAGAATTCACTTGGCAAAATATATACATACGCAAAAGGAGAAAGTGATTTCTTCGAAGGACAAAGCGTAGAAGCTTATATGAAGGAAGTTGCACTCTACGAAAATTCTTCTCGAGAATGAAGTAATTATTCTTTAGAAAACGAGAGTGCAAGTCGCCTTAGAGTATACGATATTGCAGTAAGCTCATGGTATAGGGGCAACATGGTATAGTTACATACAAAGCGGTATAACTATGTCGGTAAAGTACGCTCAAACAACATACCACAAGCTCACCGCAACATCGTATAAAAAGAACTTGTGCAAAAATGAATAATAAATGCATTCTCAAATTCAAACAAAAGTCTGTACAAATAAAGAATCACTTTATTCAATTGCAGATATTGCAGATACAGGTTTCAAAATAAAAAAGCAGGGGCCGGTGCCTGCACAACATCCGACCATTACACAAAAAAGGAATCAACAAGCTCAACTCTTCATTTCTTCTTGCCGCCTTTAGACCCTTTACCCGGCCGAGTGGTTAGCTTTTCGGGTCTTCTAGGTTGGTCTGAAGGCATAAGGGAAGAAGGGGAGGGAGGTACAACTGGCGCAATTTCCGGTTCCTCTTCAGTGGTGATAATTTTCTTCCCCCTCCTCTTCGATGTCCCAAGCTTCTTTCTTCTCTGCGAAGAAGAATCACTCCCCGGAGTAACGAGAGCGGACAAAACTACGTCGTCAGAAGGAGTCCGCTCCGGAGAGATCTCGCCTCCTTCGAGTCCCTCATCTTTTTGCTCCTGCGAGGCAACAGGGTCATCCAAACCATGAAGAGCCTCAATTTTCTCCTCTTGTGACCCAGGTTGTGAAGCAGAAGGAGGAGTCACCTGAAGAGATGGAGGAGGAATAACCAGAGAAGGCGAAGTCTGCACGGCACTTGTTGTTTCAACTGCAGAAGAAGAAAAATTGAAAATGTTAGTATCTTCCCGAAAGAAGGGAGATATGGGTTCATCGAGATTCAGGAGGTAATCGAGAAGCTCATCAAATTTTTGAGGAATAAGCAGGCAATCCACCTGAATCGGACCAATGTCGAAATTACCTGAAGATATTGGCTTTGTCAGTTCAATCTCATAATTCTGAGCCCCAATGTCCTCCAAAGCCTCTTCATCAGTAGGGGTGATTACCCCAGTTCTTGTAGGAGGCGGCAAATGAGCACTAGGGCCTGTAATGTCCACCTCGGGAGAAACTAGAGGACGTTCGGAGATGGTAGGCGGTACTTCTTTTTCAGAACGCTCCTCTTCCGCCATCCCGGCCCGCGCTCTGGCAAGCTTCTCCTTACCCTTGGCAAGAGCGGCACAGGCTTCGTCATCAAGATAATGCTCTTCAAGGGCTGACTCAGCATATCCAGCACCTTTACCACCGAGCATATCAAGTGCTGTCTCCCAAACTTCAGCCAGTGTGATTTCATACTTGGGGCCTAGAAAGGCAAGGCTTCCACGCCCCAAGACGCTGTGCAAGTAGAAGTCGAATAATGTTGAGCTGATGCTGTTTTTGGTCGCCTCATGAGATTCTTCAGCTGCGATTCTGCCGGCGACAGCCTCATCACGCTCCCTTTCAGTTTTGGCAAGCTGAAGCTTAAGCATTTGTATCTCCGCCTCCTGGGAGTTGTTTTTCTTTCGGAGCTCAGCAGTATAAGTAGCATAGCCTTCACTGATTCTTTTTTGTACTTCTAGCCTGTCTTCGGCATCCCTTTGGCTAGCGTGAGCGTCTCTCACTTGTTTCAGGAGCACTTCTTCTTTCTGAGAATAGGAAGAAGAGGAAGCAGCAAGCTCATGTTTCAATTCCTCGACTTTTGCTTCAAGCTCCTCATTGTAAGAAGCAATGTTCCTCATCTCGGTGTCGTGTTGCTCAACGACCTTTTGCCATTCGGCCTTATCGTTTTCCATAGTAAGCATGGCCTCTATGTTGGCACTGTTAACTCTTTGAAGCTCATCGACAAGCTTCTGCCAGTTTGACATCCTCTCGATATCAAGTTTGACGGCGTCAAGATTGCGCAACATGACAGACTTGTCGATGGGGACCAAGTCTAGGTCGAACCTCACTCCCTTAAGGCACCATTGAGGAAACCGGCTCTGCAGAGTAGCAGGACCCGGTCCAACTTGAAATTTGGGCCTGCTAATTATCGTTTGAATATCTGATTTCCCAAGAACAAGAGAATCAGAAGGAATGTCGAGCGAGGCAGGAGTAGTAGAGGCCTGCTTTTCACTGTGACGGGCTCGTTTGCTTAAGTCTTCACTCATGTGACCTTTTCCTCGATCGTCATGAGATTTTCTCTTGTGAGAGTCATCGCCTTTTTGCCAAGAATCATGGCGCTCTTCTCTCTCCCTTCTTTCACGATGTTCTTCTTCAGTCCTCCTTTCATGAGCCTTTCGGGCAGCCCTCTCTTCATCCGACTCTCTGTAAGAAGGAAGGTAACGCCTGTAATCATACTGGCTACGCCTCCCGTAGCGCTGGATATCGTCATAGTACGAGCCGCTGCGCCCCATAGGAGAATCTGGAATTAAAATAATAAGCTTTAGAAATCTTTAAAGTACAAGAAGAAAAGTGCATAGAAGTGATGAGAAATTCTAAGTGTGTGTGTTGTGCAAACTACGCGCATTAATCTACGAACCACTCTTTATTTGGGGAGTGGTTGTGGGTGTAATAGTTAACGTCAACTCTTGAGTCGACGACGACTGTTGCAAAATAGAAGTAGCTTCAACTACTGAAGAAGAAATCCCGGCAGTAGTAGGGTCATCTTTGAAGATCTCTTGTGAAGTAGCGAAGAGGTCGCTCAATCCTTCGAAGGTATCGTCTCTGCTTTGCTTGACAGGACTGGATTTCTTAGCCTTTTCACCAGATTCTTGTGAATGGTAAGAGGATCCCTGAGGCTCTTCTTCCTCGATAACCGGGGCAAGTTTACCAGATGGCCCCGCAACATCAACAGAAGTGGAGCACTTCACCAGCGAAGATTCAGGAGTCTTTATCGGAGAATCGGGGACTTCCGTTGGAACTTCATGAGCATGCATAGAGCGAGAAGTGTGTAGAAGCCCGTGTTGATGTAAAAATTCATCCCTCAACAGAAATTTTATGCTCCTCTCTTCTGTGGCCACGGCACTCAACCTCTCAAAAACTTGCTTGTGAATTGGGTCTCTAGAAGGGAGAGGAAGTGCTGAAAGGAACAAAGAATGAAGTTAGCAACTGAAAGTTCGGATCTCGAAAAAGTTTCAAAACGGAAAAAATAGAAACACTAATCTTACTTCCTACTCTCCAGATGGCATAAAACCCTGAGGGACAGCGGGCAAAGAAAAACTGGTTCAAAAATCCATGAACGCTTTCAGTAAGATCGGAAATGAGCTTGCGGTTTCTGGCACTTCTCACAATAATAAGGGAAGGATGATCTTTACTCTTTGCAAACGAGCACAGATAACGAATTTCTTCAAAACTCGGTAGGCGATCAAGAGTTCTTCTAAACAAAACACATAACCCCGTCAAGATGGCATAGCCATTAGGATGAAGTTGAAACAGAGAGATTGTCAATCGAAGGAGAAGAGTTCGAAGGAAGTCATTAAAAGGAGGAATCGCCCCACTTAAGCACATTTGGCGATTGACTGCAACAAAACCATAGGGAGGATTGTCAGCAGTATCATTTGGCCCAGGGAGAAGAACATCACTTTCAGCAAAGCCAAATTGAGTGCGCAGCTGGACAAACGCTCTCGAAGTTAGAATAGTCGAGGTTCTCTCCGGAGGATTCTCTATGGTAACAGCTATCGGAAAAGTTTCTTCCTCTTGAGTTACCACTTCTTCTTCTCGGTGGGAAGTCATTCTACATAAACAGCTGGGTATTCAAACATGAAGGTGCACGTTTCCTAAAGTGTGTGAAGTGTTGAGTAAAATCAATCAAGCAGTGAACAAATATAACTGGAATAAAAACTAGCAAGCATTTGTTAGTTATGAAATCCAGGGACTATTGTTTTAAGCCTAAATATACAAGTATGATGTTGATGCAGACAAATCAGTCCAGATTGTTGATACTTTGCATTAATGTTTAACTTTAATTGATTGATTCACAAACATTTCATGCAATATATTTAAGTTGCTTGTCTTGTTTCGACTAATCTGTCATCTGACGTGGGCAATCAATGGCAGTATTTTCGCCTTGGTTTTCTTTGTTTGTTATTTTCAGCAGGTTAGCAGCTTATAAGTTAATGCGGCCTGTGAAATAATACAATGAGATTCAAGCAAGTTTAAAGTTGGGGCAGTTCAAAATTCAAACAATATAGTTCGGTAGCTCAAGACAAATGCTCAAAGTGGGTCTATGCTCCTAAATGATAACACGTCTAAAGCTTAAGTATTAAGTCGGCTACGGTTCAAAAGTTTTTCGCGAGATAAGGCTAGGTCGGTAGCGGGTCAGAGTCTAAGCATTTTAATTTGGCAACTCAGTCCTCTAGGTCGCAAGGGAGAGATAAGAATGTAAGCTCCGGTCCGAAAGGCAGAAAATTTTCCAAGTATTAACTCGGTCACGATTCAGGCCTTAAAGTTTAAATCGGCAAGTGTTCTTCAAGCACTATCTCAGCCACGACTTAAGGTTGCTAAGAGCCAGGTCGGCTAAAGGATAAGCCACCCAAAATCACTGACTCGCTCCCGAACTAACATCACACTCCATCTACCCATTAACCCGATAACCATTCCATCAACAACAGCCTTCATTCATGCTATCGAATCACCCAATACAACAGTTCGAAGTTGTCACAAATCCAATACCCTGCCATCAGAGATCATCGAGCCTAAGGTGATAAATCACCTTCGTTGTATCAGCGATCATCTGAAGCCGAATTGAGTAACCTAGGCTTCATCAGCTGTAAACGTGATGAGATTCGTGATGGAGCGTCATATAGGGAGGCGATTCGAGTTTAAGCAACAGAATTCACGAATCAATGGTAATCTATGGTCGAAAAAAGAATGAAATCACTTACGCAATGAATAGCAGATGTTTTCAGTAGTTGATTGGAATTAAATCGTCTTTTTTGAGCTCGGAAGATTTTTAATGGCGGAATCGAAGAAATAGGTAATGAGAAGGAAGAAGAAAATGGACGATTTATATCTCACTATGGTAGGGACTGAAGGGACATAGGCCGTCCAACTGTTAGGTCGCGTACGACCTACCGATCTAAAAAGGAACGGGTTAAACGATATCGAAGCATACGACCTAACTATTAGGCGTATGTTTCGAGGGGCAAATGTTAACCCCGCCTCGGCCGTGGGTCACCGATCCAAAATGATAGACGACCTAACATTCTGCCGACTTAGCGAGGGGGTGCCGACCTAATATCTTAGCACGGAAGACCGACCTAATTGCATAAGGTTTAAGATAGATACCGACCTAAAAGGCTTGAGAAGGAGACCGACTTAAGGCTCAAAGGAAGTTCCGACTCAATAGCCTTAGCTTGTTGCCGACCTAGCCATTCACATCGTCTGCCGACCCAACTGCTAAGAGTGTGCCGACCTAATGCTTTGAAGTAATGCCGACTCAATGACTTGACCAAGTTACCGACCTAAGGGGCCTTAGAAGATGCCGACTTAAAGTTCAAGGAGATTCTGACCTAGGACTTACAAAGGTCTACCGACCTAACACAATCACCGATCTAAACGACTCAAGTTGTTTGCCGACATAACTGTTAAGAACAAGTTGTCCACACCCAAGTCATGGCCGACCTATGGTTTACGGTAAGTCGTAACCGACCTATGGCTTGTGATAAGTCGTAACCGACCTAGAGATATGAAGGAAGAAGTAGTGCAACAGTTTAACGTGCGGCACGTTACCTCGGCGACGACTTAAGACAGATGATATGAATTCAGACAAGCTTGCTTCTATTAAGCCGGGGACTTGGCTCGGTAAATCGGCCACGACATATGTTAAGTCGGCCACGACTTATACTAAGTCGGCCACGACTTAGAACTTGGCAGTAATTCCAGCCCAGAATCTCTATAAATACGCGACTACCTCCAACACTTAAGGGACTTTTGGCACATTCTCTTCACGCACCGTTACCTTGCTGCATTGAGAACTTCATCAACACTTAGAGCTTCCAAGATTAGAGGAATACCTCAAAGAAATTCACGAAGAAACCACACATCTTCAACATGAATCTAAGAACTTTAATGGACATTGAAGCTTAAGACTTGTTCCAAATCACTTGTAACTTGAAGTGTATTGTACTTGAGAAGAATTGTATCAGTTTGTAACGGGATTATTAATAAAAGTACTTAGAGTGGACGTAGGCTATACCCTTAAGCCGAACCACTATAAAATCGTTGTTGTTTACTGCTTTTCTGCTATTACTTGCTTGTAATTCTTTCCCGATCTATCGGGTGGTGCTTTCACAACTACACTTTACACACCGGGGTGTTAGCGTTCACATTTTAGCGTTAACAATCATCTCGTCATACTGACCTCCGTAGTATATTCGTTTCTGTGTTTCGAAGTCTTAAAAAAAGGACGAAATCCACAGAATGATTCCCGTATCAGTTCCGCAATTTGGCTTTTGGTTTTCGAGACCATTCAACTTTCCTCCTTGTACATCAATTAGCCATTTGTTATTAATATCTTAGAATTCAGCAGATGTGACCTTTGCTTTTCCACACTGGTTCCAACATAACTCAATCTGTCCCTTCATTTTATTCTCTGTCTATTGTTTGCTTTTATATGATGGTCCATTTCCATTTCTTATTTTCTCTTCGGTCTGTCATCTCGGAAAGAAAAAAAATGATGATAATGAGAGCATATATATATCTTTCCCTGTAGCCCAATTGTTCTTCCCACTTTCCATCTGCATATGTTCGCACCTCCCTGTAGCATGCTCGGCCCTCCACCACAACTTCTTCCCCTCATGTACGCCTCTTGCTCTCTGCTCCATGATTGCTTAGTCGAATTCAAGCCTCCACCACCTCGGCCAGAGCGCATCACTACCGAGCTTCATCAAACTCGAGCTCGCCTCTGGCCATCTCTTGTTTGGGTTTGTACTCTATTTAGATAAATTATATATGCTACTAAATTATTTTATGTTAAGCTGTATAAACTATGTGTTTAAATATATATATACATGATAGTTTTATATATTAGGTTTTGCATAGGTCTATAGTGTGTGTGTGTATTATTTGATATATGCTCAACTTTTAACCTCTCTGTTTTTAAGTAAGTATATATATGTGTTTACTTAGTTTGATTTTAAGTATATATATTTGTGTAACAGTTCGTGTGTGTGTATTTTGTATATTTAGTTATAAGAAATTAATGTTGTATTTCGGTTTATGTACATTATTTTATAAAGTTGTATATATATTTCATAGTTTATGGTGTATGGTAAGAAAATGCATTATTTTTCAAATCAGTTTTATAGTTTATTTTGACTTGATTATAATATACATACATTTAATATAAAATATATGTGCACGTATAAATTTTAACATGTTAGGCAAATGAGTTATAAGCAGTCAGTTTTTCTATATAATTTGTTTGTAGATTTCTGTTATAAACAAGTATGTATGTTAGTATATGATTTAAATTAATGTTGCTGTATATTATTTTGTTGGTTATATTTAAAGTATATGTTAGTATTTATCTACTTTCGGCCAGGTCCATGATTCGCGTGCAGCTCTATACATATATGTTATAGTTTAATACATACACTCATCTGTCTGTTTGTATATTTATACATTTTATATAAAATTTGTTGATGTTGTTATTTTATTATATATGATGTATAGCTGAGTCGGTATATTTTAGATGTAGAGTATAGAATTTCTGGGTTGACTAGAGATAAAGTAAGTCAAGGATCTGAGTCTATTACATATTATATTTTGGGTATGAAAGTTAAATTACTGGTTTGAATATTGATCTATTGTTTTATTTTGACCATTAGTTTTAAAATACGTATATGGGTATATATAGAATTTTAAATATGTATTGTGGATTGGTTTTTGGTTTTAAAAAATAGTAATAATATACACATATATATACATATATATATATATATACATATATATATATATATATACATATATATATATATATATATATATATATATATATATTTCGGTCTATAACAAACATATTTTGATTTGTTTTTCATCGATTCTTGTTATCAGCTTTAATCGTCGAATTCGTGTCAATCTAGCTTTGATTTGGAATTTGTGCTTTGGAATTCGTAACTCACTTCATTGTTTATCTCTCTACCCTCAAAAGGTGAGAAATCACTCACGATTAGCGTTTTTATATTCATTAAATTTGATTTCAATTGAAATGACAATTGAAATATGATGTTGTTAGTTATTTACGTTGTTATATATATGTTATCTGTTCACATGTGACATCTGACACCATTATCTGTTATTTATATTGATGATATATGCCTGTTATATTATTATCATATATGTTATCACTCTGTAAGTTACATGTTAGTATAGAATTCCCTATGGGTTGAAATGATACATGCCCGAAAGATTTGTAGAATAGGAGAAAATCGTTATGGGTTGAAATGATATTCCCAAGCATCTTCATTTGAATTGAATTTTGGATTGCGGGTTAAAATGATATATACCCGTATATAATTTAAATTGAGGATTGAAAAGATAAATATTTGTATTACTTGACCATAGGATAGAAAATTATATACAGACACCGTTGGTCTATATATGAATATTATGAAAATGATTTCTACGGTTTTGGAAAGAAATATATGGTTTTATATAAATATTGATTTTAGATATTATATAATTATTATATATATAGTTAAAATTTTGATTTTAAGCTATGTATAAATTTGTTTTAATATAAAATAAGTTTAATAATAAAGTTTGATTTTATTAAAATATAACATGGTTAAGTATTTATTTAAATTATATTTTATTATAGAGTTTATAATGATTTAATAAATTAAGGTTGAGAAGACAGATTTGAATTTATTTGAAATTGTATTTAATTAAGAATTATATTTAATTAAATCGATTTGAAACTTATGGAATTTGAGATTTTAAAAGGTATGATTTTAACTTGATTTTGGTTTGAGGTGATTAAAGGAATATTTCAAGTTTTAAATAAATTGAAAGAATATTTAGTAAATTTGTAACTTAAAGTTTGTTTAAATGTTATTGAAGCGATTAAGTAAATATTTCAAAGTAAATAATATTAAAATTGAATTAAGATATATATGAAATTATCAAATTTAGTTTTAAAATTATGGAATTAAAGCTTTGAAATATATTGAACTTGAATGGTTTATTTGAGGTTCAAATATGTATTTGAAATTAATATAATTTGAAATGGTTTATTGAGAACTGAATTGAGTTGAAATTTATGAATTGAGATCTGATTTAGATTGAATTATGGGACTCAAGTTGATTTGAATCAATTTGTAAAGTTTGAGGAAATTATTTTATTATATAAAGTAATTTTAAATTATATTTAAAACTATTTTATATTTTACTTTATAAACTATTTTTAATATAAACTTTTTATATATTTTACCTCATAAATTATTTTAGTATAAACTATTTCTAACTTATAACTATTTTATATAAACTATTTTATTTTATAAACCGTTTTATTTTATATACTATTATTAATATCTAACTATTTAATGGAATGTATTATGATTTCAAAGTGCTGTGATTTCAAAGTGTTATGTTTTAAAAGTCATGAATTTCAAAATATTATGTTTTGAAAGTGTAATAATTTCAAGTGTTTGGTTTCGAAAATGTTATAACATTAAAAATGCTATGATTTTGGAAAAGGATATATTTGAAAGGAAAATGATATCGTATTTGGTTTTTAAATGGAAATGATGTCGTATTGATATGGTTTGGGAATGGCAATGATATTTTTGTTTTGAAGTATAAACTATTTTGAAGTGACCGTGGTGTTATATTAATGTTTAGGTTGTTAAAGAGACCGTGTAACGACCCGTATTTTACGTGTCGATGGATCGTAGAATTTACAGGTCGTTAGTGTTGTTTGTGGTGTTCCTAGCCTGAGTCGTATTGGGAGATAACTCGTGTGTTAAGTGATGAGTCGTGACCGACTCATAGTTAGGTCGTGTACGAGTTACGACTTAGGAGGGTGCTCGGGTTAGCATGTTGCCGTGTTAGCTTAGGTCGTGAGGTAGTTTTGGTCGCTGGAGCGACCTAAGAGAGTGACCGACCTAAGAAAGTTGACCGACTCATGAAATAGAGGGCTTCCGAGTTAGGGAGGTTACCGAGTTAACGACTTAAGGGGATAAGTCGTATACAAGTTAAGACGATGAGTCGTATGGTTGTTAGGTCGGAAGGGTTTTGGAGCGACCTAAGGAAGTTAGGTCGTGGACGACCTAGCAGATAGGATGATGCTAGTGGCGACCGATCTAGTGTAGATCGACCTAGAGGTGTCCGACCTATAGTAGTAAACGACCTAACTTAGAAGGTGTAAGCTGTTAGGTCGTGTAAGTTTTAGGTCGTAGGAGTTTTGGGTCGTGGGAGTAGTTAGGTCGCATGAGTACTGTTTAGACTTAGGTCGTAAACGACCTAAGTTAGGTCGTAGATATTAGGTCGGCCATAAGGCTAAGCTGTTAAGTCGTGTCCCGTATGGCCTTGGTCTATGTGTTTAGGACTTAGGTCGGCAGGGTCTTAGGTCGTAGGTCGGCATGCTAGTTAAGTCGTCAGGCGACCTAGGACTTAGGAAATGTGGCAGTGTGTTGAGTCGTGTGACAGTTGGGTCGGCAGTGCGTTGAGTCGTTAGGTCGGCCTGTGTTTTAGGTCGCGTCTGGGTTAAGTCGTAAGTCGGCCTTGGTTGTATGTTGTGTTGGTTAGGTCGTAGGTCGTAGGGGCTGATGAGTCGGCAACGACTCATAGTTAGGTCGGGGACGACCTAAGGGGCGACGACCTAAGGGGTTTTCAGCCTATAAATAGAGGGGTTTGGCTCACTTTTTGGCACCGGATTTTGAAGCAACGAAGTGCTGCCATTTTGGGAACTCGACTACTACATTTCTTCATCTTCTTTTCTCCATTCCAATCAAGTGTTAGCATCCATCCAAGATCGAAGATCGAGATTGAAGATTCAAGTGCCAAAGTTGAAGATCTTCATCCGTTCGAGCTAGAATTCATCGATTGGAGCGAGATATTGCCGGATCAAACCTTGATCTTCGCTGTCCAGATCTGAAGTGTGTAGTTTTTGTAGTGTTTGGGTGATTTGGTGAGTGGTAGTTATCTCTCACGCGGATCCAAAGGAGTATATGGGATTGGTGATATGTTTATGTGTTAAAGTTAGCGTTTTCTCGCATTTTCCTTAAGTCTGCATGTAGATCCATCATATTTGAAGATGTTTATCTATAGAAGCTATTTAACAAGTATTAGAGACAAAACCCATGTTTTAGATTTGATAGATCTATGCTAAAAACTATGATTTCACATATGTTGGACTTTTGCTCACTTAATTACGAAATTGCCATTATAGTTGATATTGCTTAATATATCTTGTTTGAATGCTTGAATGTTTGAATGTATGTTAGATTTGATTGCTCCAAGTTAGCTTGTAGTTGATTTGGAACAAGATGGTTGAAGATGATTCAAAAGCTAAGTGGAAAGGCTCTTGAATGGTGAAAGCTGCCGATGGCATATGAAGCGGAGGTGGAAGCTCATATGGATGGATTCGATGATGGGACTTTGCCGTGATGCGAAGAGGCGAAGTATGAGATCGAGATGGGACTTTGTCAGGATGCGAAAAGGCAAAGTATGGTTGAGTTGAGACTTTGCTTTGGTACGATGAAGCGAAGTATGATGTGAGTCTTGGCTTAATCCAGGCAGGGATCATTCCAAGCATGTTGATAACTTGAAGGGTAGTTCAAGTTGGTTGATAATGGGTTGCTCAAGAGGAAGCTTGGGCTAAGTTGAAAGAAGTCGTCAAGAAGGATGACAAGGAGGCTTGGATCTCATCGTTATTGAAGGTTCTAGCAAACCTAAAGCAAGAGTACATAGGGACGCCTAAAAGACTACAGGCAGTTAGTCGAGTACTCTGGGCCAAGAAGATAAGTCCTAGGCACAAGGCAGTGTGCGGGGTTTTGTCTAGAACCGGGGTTACCATTAGCCCTTGACAGATGGCTCAGGAAGGAGTCGGTCATTCAATTAACGGTGATTTCGAAGCAAGGTTAACAGTGATAGCCAGAGTCATGGATGTTTGGATGTTTGGTTGTATCATCATTCGGCTTCAAGAGCGGTGTTTTCTGGGTGCTTATCTGATCTTGGTTTAGGCCTTGGGGGTTTGTATTTGGAAAACATCGTCCTTGACTCGAGTGATTATTGCTTTACCTTACTTATCTGCTATGTTATGCTTACTTCTCCTTAGTGTGTGTCTGGGGGCTATCACTGTAGAAAGAGGTGGAGTGGGATGGTTTGGTTCCTATTCCTTTATTTCCTTATGCTCTTTTGGTATGCTTGATTGTTAATTTACTGCTCACTAAGACTTTGTCTGACTCAAGGTTTTATGTCTCCTCTTATTACCTTGGGCTGTTCATCCATGTTTGGGATGGGCAGACTAGGTAGCAGGTGGCAGGTGCTGTGCTTAGAGTAGAGTTTTCCGTTGATGATGGCGAAGACGAGCAGGAGGCTATGCATATTATTTTCTTATATGTACTGGGTATCCGCTGCTGTATTTGATGAGTGCTTGTAGTGAGGTCTTGATGTATGGATTTGTTGAGATGATTGTATAAAACCTCTGTGATGCTTATATGATGATTTTCTGTTATGAGACTTCACTATATATTTCTCTATTGTATTTTATCCATGCGCTGTGAGTTACGATAGAGATTCTGCGATTTTATTTTACCCTGACTATCGTCCATGGCTGCCTGGCACACCTTTCAGCGCTCTATTCTCTTGTTTTGGTGCGGGAGTCATGGGCGGTCGTCACATTTGGTATCAGAGCTTTGGTTAATCGATTTTAGCCAACGCTCGCTGACGTAATTACGTAAGAGAGACGTAATTGTAATTTGATGGATGATTACTATATATAATATAGTAGTTTAGAAGGGTTTGAACTCCTTATGCAGTTGTTTCTTAAGGTGTTCTAATCATTCTTATTTACAGATATTAAGGATGAGTCGAAGTGAGAGACAAGCTGCGAGGGGTAGCCGTGATGCTAGGGAAGCCGTTGATTATGCTCCTATGTTTGAGGCCATGATGACTTCAATCATGAGGAGGATACCAGCTTCAGGATCATCTGTGGATGTGGGAGTTCAAGTCCAAGCTCCGAGACCGGTGGATTCTGCCAAGCTTTGCAAGGATTATACTGCTCTTGGAGGGAAAGTTTTCTTGGGGACGGAGTCGACTATTGAGGTGCAGAGATGGATTGATGCTTGCAAAAGAATCTTTGGTGACTTAGGGATTGAGGATGCAACTAAGAGGAAGCTTGCATCGAGACAGCTTCAGGGAAGAGCTGCTGATTGGTGGAATTCTATCACCATCGATACTCCAGAAGAAGAGATTACTTGGGAGCAATTCCAAGTTAGATTTGAAGCTAAGTTCATCTCTACTTCCCAGAAATCTGTCTTGTTTAAGAGGTTTGTGGAGCTCAAGCAAGGGGGAAGGCCTGTTCTTGAGTACATTTCTGAGTTTGAAGCCTTATCTAAGTATGCCAGATCGTATATTGATTCTCCCTACCAGAAGAATGAAAAGTTTGTGACTGGTCTGGATGCTTATCTTGGGAGGCAGTTAGTGGATCATCTGGACGATCCATTTGAGAAGCTTGTGGAGAAAGCTCTTAGGCATGAGAGTTTGTTTCCTAGGGAAAGTTCTGTTGTTGTTGTAACTAGGGAAGGATCTAAACCACAGCAGAGTGGCAATAAGAAGAGGAAACAGCAGCAACAGAAGGGTAGGGATGGCCAGAAGAAGCCGAAGAGTGAAGTGACTTGCTATAACTGCCAGCAGAAGGGCCATCTTTACAAAGACTGTAAGAATCCCAAAGTGCCGGGAAAGTGTTACAACTGTGATAAGTTGGGACATATCAAGAAGGATTGTCCAGAGCCAAGGAAGGATAGGCAGGTTGTGCAAGCCTATGCTTTGGGGGCTGTTCCATCGTCTTCGAAAGCTCCTACTGCTGAAGAGAAGGGGAAGAGTGTGGTTGTTCAAGGTACTCTTTCTATTTGTGGTATTCCAGTTAGAGTGTTGTTTGATACTGGAGCGTCGCATTCTTTTGTTTGTGATGATTTGGTAGGCCGGTTGGGTTTGAAACCGGATATTGTTGATAGGCCATTGGTTGTGACTAATCCAGTCGGGGGTTCGTCTTGTTTGTGTATGCTATGCCGTGGTCTAGTTGTATCGAGTCATGATTGCTCGTTTGTTTGTGATTGCTTTGTTCTGAACTTTGCGGGGTTCGGAATTATTTTGGGTATGGACTGGCTTAGGAAGTATGCGGCAAGGATTGATTGTGAGAGGCTTGAGGTGACAGTCGGGAATGTGGAAGGGCGAAAGGTTGTGATACGATGTAAGCATGAAGAAGGCGTCTTCATGAGCTTCATGTATTCGCTAGTTGTTCCACGGGATGGACTGTCATTGGTGCCTATTGTGAATGAGTTTGAGAATGTCTTTGAGGAAGTCAAAGGGTTGCCGCCGCATAGGGAGATCGAGTTTCGTATCGATCTAGTTGAGGGAGCCAGACCTGTTGTGATGCCTCTTAGGCGGATGGCACCGAGGGAGCAGCAAGAGCTGAAGGTGCAAGTTGATGACCTTTTTGCGAAAAGGATTCATTCGGAGAAGTGTGTCCGAATGGGGTGCGCCCGTTGTGTTCGCAACCAAAGCGGATGGATCGTTGAGGTTGTGTGTTGATTATCGTGAACTGAATAAGGTGACTAAGAAGAACAAGTATCCATTGCCGAGAATAGATGACTTGTTTGATCAGCTTCACGAGGCTAAGGTGTTTTCTCAGATGGATTTGGCAACGGGATTTCACCAGTTGAGAGTGGCGAAGGATAGTGTGCCGAAGACTGCTTTCAGGACACCATCCGGGTTTTATGAGTGGCTGGTAATGCCGTTTGGGTTGACTAACGCGCCAGCATATTTTGTGGATCTTATGAATAGAGTGTTCAGAGATCAGTTGAATAAGTTCGTGCTTGTGTTCGTGGATGATATTTTGGTTTATTCCAGGACTGAGGAAGAGCACAAGACGCACTTGAGGATTGTTTTGGAAATCTTGCGGAAACATCAGCTGAAGGCTAAGTTTTCGAAGTGTCACTTCTGGAAGAATGAAGTGAGGTTCTTAGGTCATGTTATTTCTGGAAATGGAATGGCGGTTGATCCCGCTAAGGTGGCAGCGATCCAGGATTGGGTTAGGCCTAAGAATGCATCTGATGTGAGAAGTTTTCTTGGATTAGCAGGATATTATCGTCGGTTTATCAAAGACTTTTCCAAGATAGCTGCACCGTTGACAGGATTGACGAAAAAGAACCAAGTGTTCAAGTGGGATGATAAGTGTGAGCAAGCTTTCGTAATCTTGAAAGAGCGACTGACGAGTGCTCCTGTTTTGACTATTCCAAGTGGGAATGATGAGATGGTGGTTTACACCGATGCATGTGGCACTGGACTAGGAGCGGTGCTAATGCAGAAGGATAAAGTTGTTGCATATGCTAGTCGACAACTAAAGCCGCATGAAAGGAATTATCCGACTCATGATTTGGAGTTAGCGGCGATTGTGTTTGCTTTGAAGATGTGGAGACACTATCTATTGGGAGTTAGATTCGAGCTGTTTACAGATCATAAGTCGTTGAAGTATCTGTTTTCCCAAAAGGATTTGAATCTTCGACAGCAAAGGTGGCTAGAGTTCTTAGCATCGTATGATTTTGGTATAGCCTATACTCCAGGAAAAGGTAACGCAGTGGCAGATGCGTTAAGTCGAAGACAAGCAGGATTGGGAGCCATGTTTTCGGAATGGAAGAGTCTCGAGTATTTGGCTGAGTTTGATTTCAGGCCCAGATGTGAATTGGAACCTGAGATGTTGGCAAACTTATCGATAAGGCCTACTCTTGTGGAAAGGATTGGCGAGAGCCAAAGGAGAGATGATAAGCTTGTCAAGATTATTCGTGATTTAGAATCTGGATTGGACCGAGAAAAGGATAAAGGATTCGAGGTCGATCGAGAGGGTTGGCTTCGAAAGCAAGAACGATTGGTTGTTCCCGATGTAGATGGATTGAGAGATGAAGTTCTGAGGGAAAGTCATCACTCGAAGTTGACAATTCATCCAGGTGGAAATAAGATGTATCGGGATATGAAGAGAGCTTACTACTGGGAAGGTATGAAGAAGGATGTTGGAAATTTTATTTCCAAGTGTATGAATTGCCAGTTGGTGAAAGCTGAGCAGAAGAAGCCCAGTGGATTGCTTCAGCCATTAGAGGTTCCTACATGGAAGTGGGAGCAAGTGTCGATGGACTTTATCGATGGTCTACCTAGGACAAGAGCAGGGAATGAAGGGATTTGGGTCATAGTAGATCGTTTGACCAAGAGTGCAAGGTTCATTCCTGTTCGATCGACTAGGACTGCATCGAAGTTGGCTGAGCTGTATGTGAAATGGATTGTTCGATTCCATGGTGTTCCGAAGAGTATAGTGAGCGATCGAGACCCATTGTTCACTAGTGGATTTTGGAAGAGCTTCCAGGAAGTTTTGGGAACCGAGTTGTGTTTGAGTACAGCTTATCACCCTCAAACAGATGGTCAGACTGAGAGAGTCAACCGAGTTTTGGAAGATCTCCTTAGAGCATGTGTTTTGGACTTTGGAGGATCATGGGAAGATCACCTTCATTTGGTAGAGTTTGCTTATAATAACAGTTATCAGTCGAGCATTGGTATGGCACCATATGAGGCATTATATGGAAGACCGTGTAACTCTCCGACATGTTGGTTGGAAGCCGGAGAAAAGCTGTTACTTGGGCCAGAGATGATTCGACAGACTTCGGATTGTATAGAGATCATTCGACAAAGAATGAAGGCAGCCCAGGATCGTCAGAAAAGTTATGCAGATAATCGTCGTAAGGATTTGGAATTCGACGTGGGTGATATGGTTTTTGTCAAGATTTCTCCATTGAAGAATGTTATAAGATTCGGAAAGAAAGGAAAGTTAACTCCGAGATTTGTTGGACCATTCCCGATTATCGAGCGAATTGGAAAGCTCGCTTATAGATTGGAGTTACCGGAAAAGATGGCGGGTGTGCACAATGTTTTTCATGTATCTTATCTACGGAAGTATGTGCACGACCCAACTACTGTGGTTTCTGCTGATAGCTGTGAAGACTTGGAGGTTTATCCAGTTGTTTCGAGACCTCGTAAGCCGCTTCGTATTGTTGAAACCGATACGAAACAGCTTAGGAGGAAGACGATTACGTTGCTCAAGGTACAATGGAGTGATGATGTTAACGACTGTACATGGGAGGAGGAAGAGAGGATGAAGGCAGCTCATCCCGGACTCTTCGAGGTATGGCCCTAAAGTGTCGTGACATCTCATGAATTTGTAGCTTGTTCTGAGTCTTAGAATTCTGCATGCTAGGCTAGAATTGGTTGCATGGTTTGTTGATTGCTTTGGATGGTAGGCATGCGGAATATCTTTGATTTCTGATTGTTTGCTTGGAATTTCGGGGGCGAAATTCCTAAGGGGGAGAGAATGTAACGACCCGTATTTTACGTGTCGATGGATCGTAGAATTTACAGGTCGTTAGTGTTGTTTGTGGTGTTCCTAGCCTGAGTCGTATTGGGAGATAACTCGTGTGTTAAGTGATGAGTCGTGACCGACTCATAGTTAGGTCGTGTACGAGTTACGACTTAGGAGGGTGCTCGGGTTAGCATGTTGCCGTGTTAGCTTAGGTCGTGAGGTAGTTTTGGTCGCTGGAGCGACCTAAGAGAGTGACCGACCTAAGAAAGTTGACCGACTCATGAAATAGAGGGCTTCCGAGTTAGGGAGGTTACCGAGTTAACGACTTAAGGGGATAAGTCGTATACAAGTTAAGACGATGAGTCGTATGGTTGTTAGGTCGGAAGGGTTTTGGAGCGACCTAAGGAAGTTAGGTCGTGGACGACCTAGCAGATAGGATGATGCTAGTGGCGACCGATCTAGTGTAGATCGACCTAGAGGTGTCCGACCTATAGTAGTAAACGACCTAACTTAGAAGGTGTAAGCTGTTAGGTCGTGTAAGTTTTAGGTCGTAGGAGTTTTGGGTCGTGGGAGTAGTTAGGTCGCATGAGTACTGTTTAGACTTAGGTCGTAAACGACCTAAGTTAGGTCGTAGATATTAGGTCGGCCATAAGGCTAAGCTGTTAAGTCGTGTCCCGTATGGCCTTGGTCTATGTGTTTAGGACTTAGGTCGGCAGGGTCTTAGGTCGTAGGTCGGCATGCTAGTTAAGTCGTCAGGCGACCTAGGACTTAGGAAATGTGGCAGTGTGTTGAGTCGTGTGACAGTTGGGTCGGCAGTGCGTTGAGTCGTTAGGTCGGCCTGTGTTTTAGGTCGCGTCTGGGTTAAGTCGTAAGTCGGCCTTGGTTGTATGTTGTGTTGGTTAGGTCGTAGGTCGTAGGGGCTGATGAGTCGGCAACGACTCATAGTTAGGTCGGGGACGACCTAAGGGGCGACGACCTAAGGGGTTTTCAGCCTATAAATAGAGGGGTTTGGCTCACTTTTTGGCACCGGATTTTGAAGCAACGAAGTGCTGCCATTTTGGGAACTCGACTACTACATTTCTTCATCTTCTTTTCTCCATTCCAATCAAGTGTTAGCATCCATCCAAGATCGAAGATCGAGATTGAAGATTCAAGTGCCAAAGTTGAAGATCTTCATCCGTTCGAGCTAGAATTCATCGATTGGAGCGAGATATTGCCGGATCAAACCTTGATCTTCGCTGTCCAGATCTGAAGTGTGTAGTTTTTGTAGTGTTTGGGTGATTTGGTGAGTGGTAGTTATCTCTCACGCGGATCCAAAGGAGTATATGGGATTGGTGATATGTTTATGTGTTAAAGTTAGCGTTTTCTCGCATTTTCCTTAAGTCTGCATGTAGATCCATCATATTTGAAGATGTTTATCTATAGAAGCTATTTAACAAGTATTAGAGACAAAACCCATGTTTTAGATTTGATAGATCTATGCTAAAAACTATGATTTCACATATGTTGGACTTTTGCTCACTTAATTACGAAATTGCCATTATAGTTGATATTGCTTAATATATCTTGTTTGAATGCTTGAATGTTTGAATGTATGTTAGATTTGATTGCTCCAAGTTAGCTTGTAGTTGATTTGGAACAAGATGGTTGAAGATGATTCAAAAGCTAAGTGGAAAGGCTCTTGAATGGTGAAAGCTGCCGATGGCATATGAAGCGGAGGTGGAAGCTCATATGGATGGATTCGATGATGGGACTTTGCCGTGATGCGAAGAGGCGAAGTATGAGATCGAGATGGGACTTTGTCAGGATGCGAAAAGGCAAAGTATGGTTGAGTTGAGACTTTGCTTTGGTACGATGAAGCGAAGTATGATGTGAGTCTTGGCTTAATCCAGGCAGGGATCATTCCAAGCATGTTGATAACTTGAAGGGTAGTTCAAGTTGGTTGATAATGGGTTGCTCAAGAGGAAGCTTGGGCTAAGTTGAAAGAAGTCGTCAAGAAGGATGACAAGGAGGCTTGGATCTCATCGTTATTGAAGGTTCTAGCAAACCTAAAGCAAGAGTACATAGGGACGCCTAAAAGACTACAGGCAGTTAGTCGAGTACTCTGGGCCAAGAAGATAAGTCCTAGGCACAAGGCAGTGTGCGGGGTTTTGTCTAGAACCGGGGTTACCATTAGCCCTTGACAGATGGCTCAGGAAGGAGTCGGTCATTCAATTAACGGTGATTTCGAAGCAAGGTTAACAGTGATAGCCAGAGTCATGGATGTTTGGATGTTTGGTTGTATCATCATTCGGCTTCAAGAGCGGTGTTTTCTGGGTGCTTATCTGATCTTGGTTTAGGCCTTGGGGGTTTGTATTTGGAAAACATCGTCCTTGACTCGAGTGATTATTGCTTTACCTTACTTATCTGCTATGTTATGCTTACTTCTCCTTAGTGTGTGTCTGGGGGCTATCACTGTAGAAAGAGGTGGAGTGGGATGGTTTGGTTCCTATTCCTTTATTTCCTTATGCTCTTTTGGTATGCTTGATTGTTAATTTACTGCTCACTAAGACTTTGTCTGACTCAAGGTTTTATGTCTCCTCTTATTACCTTGGGCTGTTCATCCATGTTTGGGATGGGCAGACTAGGTAGCAGGTGGCAGGTGCTGTGCTTAGAGTAGAGTTTTCCGTTGATGATGGCGAAGACGAGCAGGAGGCTATGCATATTATTTTCTTATATGTACTGGGTATCCGCTGCTGTATTTGATGAGTGCTTGTAGTGAGGTCTTGATGTATGGATTTGTTGAGATGATTGTATAAAACCTCTGTGATGCTTATATGATGATTTTCTGTTATGAGACTTCACTATATATTTCTCTATTGTATTTTATCCATGCGCTGTGAGTTACGATAGAGATTCTGCGATTTTATTTTACCCTGACTATCGTCCATGGCTGCCTGGCACACCTTTCAGCGCTCTATTCTCTTGTTTTGGTGCGGGAGTCATGGGCGGTCGTCACAGACCGGGATCAGATGTTGTCATACTCTCTGCCAACTCTGAAAACCAGTTTAACAACTGTGTATGCGGTGGAGATTCCAGAATGAAGTAGGATGGTGGCAACAATCCTATATGAGGTATATACGTGGGCCCGACTCTCGTGAGTTGGCATAAGGTGGCTAAAACAGGAGCAATCGACGGGCCAATGAGGTAGCTCCTCTAATCGGGCACACTCTTTCGATACCATTCTATTACTTTGTGATTGACTGGGTGCACCCTTTGATTTTTTTTGGGAGTGTGGATCGAGGTGGGCGGTAGTGGTTGCTATGTGTTACCACCAGTCCGGAAGTGCAATTGGTATATCTACCCTGGCATTGCCTAGTTGTGCCGTGTCACCTACCCTATTGTGCTTTCTACTAGTTTGATTTGTGACGTACCTATGGAGTATTCTATGGTAACCCCCCGATCTGGAGGTACGATGGTACAGTTTAGACTATTGGTACTAAAAAAATGTGTTAAGAGGGATATGGGTAATGCCTTAAAGCTATTTTTAAAAAGTTTACTTTACTTTAGACATTATTATAATAGCATATATTACCGCATAGTAGATAGTTTAACGAATCCTTAGAGGATAGTTATCCCAAACATCCTTTCAGTTACTTGTATTTCAGTTGTTATTTCACTTGGATTTATTGATATAAGAATGCTAATCCTGACTCGAGTGTTTTGTGTTTTTCTTTACGCTCGGGTCAGACTGAGTGACACAGCTTTTGAGACTCACCTTTGGAGTTGAAGCTTCGTTTGAAGATCCATCTATATCTATTCAGCTTTCTGTGATTCAGTTGACTCTAGAGATATATTCTAATCTTGTATTTTACTAATGTGTTTGAGACTTATGTTGTATCTTGTTTAACTCTATTGCATATATAGTAGCTTCATGAACTACTATTCATTTGTTACCGCTGCATATTGTTATACTACTCTATGTATGTGATTCTGTGATTATATATTTACTGTATATGCTGAGTTTTTTCAAATTTTAAATGAACAATCTGATATTTTGAGCAATTCAAGTCCGACATGTGCGGATGCGAAAGGTTGAAAATATCAAGATGTTACATGTGGTATTAGAGCTTTGGTTTTAGCCAAAACTCGGCATATATAGTAGATTTAATTACAAAATCACTTTCGTTCGTGCTTGAAAATTTTCCTCTTTGATTCGAATTTCCTTCGAATTTTGGAACGTTCCCCTCGATTCCAAAATCCATTCCTTCCTCTCTCATTCATTTTGAAATTAATTCTTGTCTCTCCCTATTCAAATTCTTCTTGACTGTGGAGTATCCTATAACTCCATTGAATGATTGTGAAGGGGTAAAACTCTTTTACAACAGATATTGATTCACCGGAGATTTCTATATCCTCGGTTTACGATGCTGCTATCTTTTATTATACCTGAATTCTATCTCTTGCGATCGAACGTCGATTCGCCTCAGAATTCCGCATCAATCTTATTCTTGAAGTCGCGATTGACCCGGTTAAGGTCGCCCGTGATTAATATTAGTATATCCATCTTTCTATTTTGTAATTAGGTTATCTTATCTCCCACTCGAGCCTATCTATTTTTTTTTGAATTCTAGAATAGAGTCTCCCTAAATTCAAATCTCTATCCATGTGTAATCCATTCTAGAATTATCGAGTGAGGGAATATATTTGAAGTTAATATTTAAAATGTTCTATATGTTGTGTTTTTTGAGTTATTAATGTTGATTTGGATTTTTGATCGATTCGTCTGATCAACGTTGCCGATAGAAAATTAAGTACTTGACTGAACTGGTTGTTGAAAATGATAATATTTGATTTTTCTTTATTATTTTATAAACCATTGACTATTGCATAATATAAATGAATTTATAAAATTTAGTTATAATTTGATTTGGAATTTAAATGAATTTAAATCAGGAATTTGAGAATTTAATTTTCGACGATTTCAAACTTTGGTTTTAATGTTTTAAAGTGTATAGTATTTAAAGTATTTTAAAATATAAATCATTTCAAAGAATCCTAATGTTTAAATCAATGTCCTCCTCTTTTGTCGTTGGAAATAGTTTCGGTGATGACTATAGCATCATCGATATTCATTTCCGAGTTTCAGAATGGGGAGACCATTCTGTAGCTTTGCTATAGTTTTGTTTTGGAAATTAAATTGATTTGAATTGCTAAAGTATGACCTGATTTATAATATATAAGCATATGATTATAGATTTGATTTGATTTGATATATATAGTATATATATTTATCTCTAAAATTGTTTGAAGCTAATCGGAAATTTAATTCTTAAATTTTCTTGAAGATGATTTCAATTATTAAATAAAGCCAAAAAAATTTGAATAAATATTTAAAACTTGAAATAATTGAATCATAAATTTTTACTTGTAAACTACCCAATTGCATTCCAATATAACTTACCTTAATCATTTAGAAGTTGAATATGTAATTGAAAATTTTACAATGTAAAATGATGTTAAATGACTTTTATAAATAAATTTGAGTGGTTATAATAAATGTTGTACGCTTAAATTTTAATTATAAAAATGTTAAAAAAGATAAATAGAATAATAAGTTGATTGAATATTAAATGAGACAAATTAAATAAAATTTTGTTTGAAAGAAATCTTTTGTATCAAATATTAATAAATTGAAATAAAATCAACTTAATGAGTTATCTTGAATTTAAAATTAATTGTTGAATATAAATTGATTCAAATTGAAATTTATATGGTTTTAAAATTAATTGTATTATTTTTTCTTCCAATCCATTTTCCTTTCTGGTTGTTTCTATTCTCCTACCTCCTACCTTTTCGGCGACGAAAAGTTTTGAGTGAGGGAGAGTGTAAGACCCATAAATTTTAGTGTTGTATTTATATAATTAATTGAATTTTCATGAAATTTTAAACAACGAAATTTTGAATTTGGAATACGTCTATTTAAACATAGCAAACGGTAAATTTTCATAAGATAATTTTGAAGTTTATTTTAGTGTGTAGTTTTATTTAAATTCAAATCAGTTAAATTTGATGATAATAAAATGTTTTTCCAAACCTGAATATCCTTATACAATAAGTTTGTAAATCATCTTCTGAGTGAGAAGTCATATTTCGTTTCTTCAAATTTAGACTTCTATTGCTCCGTTTACCTTATTTCTGACAAATTTGCAGCATTTTCGTTACTGATTATCGACTTTTGATACAATGGTTGTACCACTGATATCTTTATACCATTTTGATCGTCTCGTCGTACTAATCTTCGGAGTATATTCGTTTGTGTGTTTCGAAGTCCCAAAAAACGACAAAATCCACGGAACGATTCCCGTATCAGTTCCCCAATTTGGCTTTTGGTTTTCGTGACCATTCAACTTTCCTCTGTGTACATCAATTAGCCATTTGTTATTATTATCTTAGAGTTCAGCAGATGTGACCTTTGCTTTTCCACACTGGTTCCAACATAACTCATTCTATCCCTTCATTTATTCTCTGTCTACTACTTGCTTTTATATGATGGTCCATTTCCATTGCTTATTTTCTCTGCGGTCTTTCATCTCTGGGAAAGAAAAAAATGATGATAATGAGAGCATATATCTTTCCCTGTAGCCCAATTGTTCTTCCCACTTTCCATCTACATATGTCTGCACCTCCCTGTAGCATGCTCGGCCCTCCACCACAACTTCTTCCCCTAACGTACGCCTCCCGCTCTCTGCTCCATGATTTCTTAGTCGAACTCAAGCCTCCACCTTACTTCTTCTTCCTCGGCCAGTGCGCATCACCGCCGATCCTCATCAAACCCGATCTCGCCTCTGGCCATCTCCTAAAATTCTTTCAATCCTTACGAAGATCAATAATATTTGGTACGATAAGTCTACCAAATTTTCGAATGCCGCCACGAGAATCGATATCAAATTCTTTCAATCCTTCAATATCAATTTTATCCCTAATATTTTGGCCAAGAAGAGCCATTTCGGGATCAAGCCTTTGAGCTTCAAGAATGCGGTCTAAAAGAGAAGGATGAGCCTCAAGGCTACATAACACAAGTGATGAACATAAATCGGAGACACGGTCTCGAATCTCACAAGAGGATAATATCTCGAGATCATTCCATTCAGATATCATCATAGAAACAACCGCTTGTTGCTTGCGACTAAGTGCATCGGCAACACGATTTCCCTTTCCGGGAGTATAAAGGATGTCGAGATCATACGGTGCAAGAAATTCGAGCCAACGCTGTTGACGCAAATTAAGTTCCTTCTGAGAGAACAAATACTTCAAAGACTTATGATCGGTATAAAGAACAAATTTCTCTCCTAGGAGATAATGACGCCAAATCCGAAGAGCGAAAACAATAGCCGCGAGCTCTAAATCATGAGTGGCATATCTAGTCTCGGCTGGCTTCAATTGCCTAGAAGCATAAGCAATAACACGTTCTTTTTGCATAAGAACGGCACCCAAACCAACGCGACTAGCATCGGTATAAACAATAAAATCTTGATTTCCCTCGGGAATCACAAGAATAGGAGCATCAGAAAGGAGTTCTTTTAATTTCTGAAAAGAAGTTTCACATTTGTCCGAACAAATGTATTTAATGCCTTTCTTGGTTAAGCCAGTGAGAGGCACGGCAATTTTAGAAAAGTCTTTGATAAAACGGCAGTAATAACCCGCCAATCCAAGAAAACTACGAATCTCCGTCCCACTCTCCGGTCTCTTCCAATCTTGAATCGCTTCAATCTTTGAAGGATCCACGGAAATTCTGGATTCGGAAATAATATGACCGAGAAACTTCACACGAGATTGCCAAAAATGGCATTTAGAAAATTTTGCTTTCAGTTGATTACTCCTAAGAGTTTCCAACACAATCCGAAGATGCTTCTCATGTTCCTCTTCGTTTTTTGAATACACAAGAATATCATCGATAAAGATGAGAACAAACCGGTCGAGGAAGTCCTTGAAAACTCTATTCATAAGGTCAACGAAATAAGTCGGGGCATTTGTTAACCCAAATGGCATAACAAGCCATTCATAAGATCCATAACGAGTACGGAACGATGTCAAAGGAATGCTATCCTCTGCAATACGAAGCTGATGAAATCCAGTAGCTAAGTCTAATTGTGAAAAGACTTTAGCACCACTAAGTTGATCGAATAGATCATCAATCCGAGGTAAAGGATATTTATTTTTGATAGTAAGATCATTAAGCTTGCGGTAGTCAACGCAAAGCCTAAGTGTTCCATCAGATTTCTTCACAAAAATAGCTGAAGCTCCCCAAGGCGAGGAACTAGAGCGAATAAATTGCTTCGTCTCCAATTCAGATAATTGTTTACGCATCTCCTCGTTTTCTTTATTGGACATACGATACGAAGGACGAGTGATAGGTTGAGCTCCAGGAATAAGATTAATTCTGAACTCAATTGCTCGCTTAGGTGGTAATCCTAAAACGGGCTCGAATATGTCGGAAAATTCACAAACGACGTGAATAAGAGAAATAATATCACCCTCATCATCGTCGTCGTCATCACGAGGATTTAAAGAATATAAAGATGCAACCAAGCTGCAATCTGAATCTTTAAGATTAATAGAAATCTGCTTAACAGATTGAGGATGTCGAAGATGAATAGTCCGCTCAGGACATAGGATATGAGCTTCATAACGGTTAAGCCAATCCATTCTCAAAATCATTCCAAATCCCAAATAACGCATGACATGCAAATCGGCTCGGAAAGAAAAATCACACAAAATAATCTCGACATCATTACACAATAAACTGATTGCCGCGGATCCACCAACCGGATTCGCAATTCTCAAAGAAGTCATTAAACACAAAACATCCAAAGAAAAAGTATCAACAAGTTCTTTTGATATAAAAGAATGGGACGCACCCGTATCAAAAAGAACTCGAATAGGATGATCACGAAATAAAATAATTCCATCCAGAATAGAATGAGAAATACCTTGGCCACGAGATGTGTTGCCAGGGGCTTGAGCAACATTAAGCCTTCCCTCTTTCCTGCCCTGAAGCTTAGGGCATGAGGATATAACATGACCGGGACCTTTGCAGTAGCGACAAGAGAGAGACTTTGGACACTTGTTCGCGTAATGGTCCTTCGAACCACAATTATAGCATTCCCCACGACCAAAGGAAGAAGTCTTTGCCACGGAGGTTGCTTGCTTCCCTTTCTTATTAGGATAGGGGCCTTTGAATTTGTTTGGCCTCTTCTTGTTGTTGTTGAAGCTTGGTTTGGAACCCACCACTTCAACATCATTCTCCCTATCCGCCTCTTCAAGACGAAGAGCGATATCAACGAGTTGGTCGAAAGAAACTTCTAGTTTTAGAAGTAATGGCTTCTTGAGATTTTTCTTTAAGCCATAGAGGAACCTATGGTTCTTCTTTAAAGGGGTGTTGATGTATTCAACCCCATATTTGGAAAGCGGCTCGAAGGAGGCGACGTAATCAGTCACGGAGGACTCACCTTGAACAAGGTCTATAAATCGTCGAGCCAATGTCACTTTCTCTGCATCTGGTACAAATTTCAACTCGAAGCGTTCTCAGAATTGCCCCCAAGTGAGATCTGCTTCATTAATCTCAGAAATAAGAAGCTCTTACCAGTCCAATGCTCTTTCTCGGAGCATACTAGAGGCCACCTGAACTCGGTGAAGGTCAATAAGATTCATGCGAGAAAAGATTCGATCGCATGACCTTAGCCAAGCCTGTACTTCAATAACATTTTCGGAACCTTTGAATGGCTCCCCACCCAAATTAGTGTAATCGCTGCACAAGCGTGCGAATCCCGACTTTGGGTGAGTAGGTTCCGGGTTAGCTCCAGCTGCTTGAGCATTAGTTACCAAATCAAGAAGCTGTTGAGCAGTCATAAAAACTCCATCCTGGGGTAGGGTACTAGATGGTACGGCTCTGGGGCGGCCTGGTCTAGACATTTCTCTTCCTTAGAAAGAAAGAAGAAGAAGAAAAAGGTTATTCAACAAATTCAACATCAAGCAATTCTTGATAGATAGAACAAGGAATCATAAAAGTAAATAGGATAGGATGGTACGTAGACCCGAATAAAATCCTAAAGCACGACTCCTAAGGTAGACTTAGGACGATGATCCTTGTTATATTGTTCCGAAGTTTGGCTTTGATACCAAGCTGTAACGCCCCACCTCTATACCCACGCTAGCCAAGAACACTACGGGTGAATGCTGTCAACTAGTACGGAGAATAAGGCTGTTGAGGAGCGACCATCTGAATAATTGCTTTGCGCGAGCACCGATATGTCAGATAGTATCACAATCCGACACACCGATACAAACACAAAGCTACTACACAGTGGCTATAATAATCTTCGAAAACAAATACAGAAAAAAACATAACGTAAATCAGTCGCAGATAATTCATATCACAAAGGCGGAAGAAGATATGAATACATAATTAACACATGAAAGTGTAAATCAGAGTAGTGGTCAAAAAGATCCACAATAATACAAAAGAATAGCAAAACGTGCTATACAAAACAATACAACTATGAGTCTATATCTCAAGTGTATACAACAAAATAAACTACTAATCTAAGTAGTTTGCCAAAAGTCAGAGTAATGAATCCCAGGGGAGAAGTCAAGCAGAAGCACCTGTAACATCTCGGTCTGACCCGAGTATTATTTAATAAGGAAAATAATAAATGGATCAGTCTAACTATAAATATCAGATGAAACGATATAGAATAAGAGATATGACTAAACACATAATAATCACAATGCCAAGCTGTGATATATATAAGTAATTGAAAATCAATGAGAGATTAATCAATATCACCAAATCTACACAAGAATCAAAGAAATGTCATACTCCTCATTTCGTTCACCAAACCATAAATATTGACAATTATATCAATGCCAATCACAAAAGTCAGTGACACACAAATTCATTAATGCACAAATATTGATAAAACTTATCAACGGAAATCACGAAAATTGGTGAAGCACAAATTCTAGAAATCATCTCAAGAAATCCAGAAATCACAAAAAGGGGGAAGGCCTATCACAAACGGGAGCATAAAGCCCACCAACACGTGTATCACAAACGGAACGCTAATTCCATGGTTGCTAACCATCACAAATTGAGCCGAAGCTCCATAAACGGTCCGAAGACCATGGGTTGCTACCCCACCAAATTGAGTCGAAACTCCACAAAACGGGGTTTAGTCTCCCTCGTAGACAAAGAGACATCGCACATTACTAGTCTAAATCACAAAGATGATCGTCATGATCAACGAGAAGTGTCGATTACAGTAAGCTAGTAAATATATAAGCTTAGCATCATGTCCCATAACCACTAGCTTAACTTAAACATTTACGAGCAAATTGTAGATCTCCACTAGAAAATTGTCACAAGAGTTTCAATCGAACAAGTCCAAAAATTAACCAACAAAGTGAACGCAAGCGTTTCATACCACTTGTTTTACTAAGTCGTTTAATTAGATTTCTCATACGAGTGAGGTAAAGGTTTGTATATACTAATAGATTGGAAAACGGTTTTATAAACGAATTTGGTATTAAAATAGTATTGAAATCGTTTGAGGAAAGAGTTTTGATATTTACTACTAGTATAGAAAACCTTTATATTTTTAAAGTGACAAATCACAAAGAAGATTGTAAGAACAATCAATCACTAAAGTTCACATACGAAGACGTGAATCAAATCCAAAGAAATCGATATTAAATCCATCAAAGTGGATATTTCCAAAAATTCCCAAGAAAATGTCATCAAAGTTGATAATTAAATGATAACAATAGAAGGGAACCAACACAAGTCGATAAAATTGGAATTCGTAAACAAAATAGGCAAGCAGGCAAAACACTGCAGTTTCAGACGTCTGAAACAAGTGGTTCAGACGTCTGAATCTGGAAATATAAAGATTTTCAGAACACAATTCAGACGTCTAAATCAAGTGTTTCAGACGTCTGAAATAGGCATATTTTAGCCTATTTTCTTTCTGTTTGAAATAGAACCAATTCAGACGTCTGAAATTCCAGATTCAGACGTCTGAAACTGGAATTCAGAGCATTTTCTGAACCTCAACCAAAAATGGCCAAACGAATATCGAAAACGATCGAACGAGCAAGTGACGACTAAGGATTTGCACCAAGTGACAACCCAGCCTTAAACGACTCGTCGATACGCCTCAAATATCCATGTCCAAATATCCATAAAAGGATTTTCATAGATTTTGATTTCAAAATACCAAAATTGGAATATACACCAAATCAATCCAAACCAAAATCAATTGCACAAGAGTAAGTGTTAGGAATTCATACCTAACAATCGAAGATAATTATAAACTAAGATGTGAGATAAAAATCTCACCTTTTTACAAAATCAAACAAGAAGAAGCTTGAAAGCAAATGGAGAATCAATCTCTCTTCAACACAACCCAAATGAGCTTGAATCTATGCTCAAAACAAGAACATTCCCAAAATTAGGTTTAGGAACTTCTGAAATTGGTAAGAGAATAAGTTGGAGAAGAAGAAGAGAATGCTTACCAATGGGTTCTATTGAATTTGGAGCTAGGAATTTGAGGTTGCAAGAGGAACTAGGGTTTTGGAGTTTTAATTTCCAATCTCTCCCACCATTATTGCCTTAGAACTGAAAAGAGGAAGAAGTGAGGGTGAATGGGGAAGAGTGGTTCAGTTTTGAGTATAAGTTGGCTAGTGGGCTGAACCCAAACTCAAACCCAAAGTGAAAAAGGTCAAATTTTTGACCAACTCCAAATATATCAAAGTTTATACTCAAAAAGGTCGCAAACGGCATTTTAAACTCAATGGGAGTGGTCCCGAGTCCTAATTCGACCGTATGCAAAATGTAGCTTTTCGGACTAAATTTCGAGTATCGATAAAATATTTAAATAAAATATTTAAATATAAAATTTCCAAATATGCGGGTTGTTACAGTTGTGTATACATTTCATAGTTTATGGTGTATGGTTAGCAAATGCATTTTTTTCAAATATGTCTTATAGTTTATTTTGACTTAATTATAATATACATACATTTAATATAAATATATGTGCTTGTATAAATTTTAACATGTTAGGCAAATGAGTTATAAGCAGTCAGTTTATCTATATAATTTGTTTAAAGATTTCTGTTATAAACAAGTATGTATGTCAGTATATGATTTAAATTAATGATGGTGTATATTATATTGTTGGTTATAGTTAAAGTACATGTTAGTATTTATTTACTTTCGGCCAGGCCCATGATTCGCGTGCAGCTCTATACATATATGGTATAGTTTAATAAGTACACTTATCCGTCTGTTTGTATATTTATACATTGTTTTTTTTATAAAATTTGTTGATATTGTTATTTTATTGTATATGATGTATAGCTGAGTCGGTATATTTTTAGATGTCGAGTATAGAATTTTTTGGTTGACTGGAGATAAAGTCATGGATCTGAGTCTATTATATGTTATATTTTTGGGTATGAAAGTTAAATTACTGGTTTGAATATAGATGCTATGGTTTATTTTGACCATTAGTTTTAAAATATGTATATGGGTATATATAGAATTTTAAATATGTATTGTGGACTGATTTTTGGTTTTAAAAAAATGGTAATAATATATATATATATATATATATATATATATATTTGTGTGTGTGTGTGTTTTGGTCTATAACAAACATATTTTGATTTGTTTTTCATCGATTCTTGTTATCAGCTTTGATCGTCGAATTCGTCCCAATCTAGCTTTGATTTGGAATTCGTGCTTTGGAATTTGGAACTCACTTCATTGTTTATCTCTCTAGCCTCAAAAGATGAGCAATCACTCACGATTAACGTTCTTATATTTATTAAATTTGATTCAATTGAAATGAAAATTGAAATATGTTGTTGTTCATTATTTACATTGCTATATATATGTTATCTGTTCACCTGTGACATCTGACACCATTATCTGTTATTTATATTGATGATATATGCATGTTATATTATCATCATATATGTTATCACTTTACAAGTTTCATGTTAATAAAGAATTCCCTATGCGTTGAAATGATACATACCCGAACGATCTGTAGAAAAGGAGAAAATCGTTATGGGTCGAAATGATAATCCCAAGCGATTTTCATTTGAATTGAATTTGGGATTACGGATTAAAATGATATATATACCCGTATATAATTTAAATTGCAGATTGAAATGATAAATATCTGCATCACTTGACCATAGGACAGAAATTATATACAGACATCGCTGGTCCATATATAAATATTTTTAAAATGATTTCTACGGTTTTGGAAAGAAATATATGGTTTTATATAAATACTGATTTTAGATATTATATAAATGTTATTATATATATAGTTCAAATTTTGATTTTAAGCCATGTATAAATTTGTTCTAATATAAATTAAGTTTAATAATAAAGTTTGATTTTATTCAAATATATTATGGTTAAGTATTTATTTAAGTTGTATTTTTACAACGACCCAGAATTTTGGTCGTTAGACTTTGAACATTTAATTCATTTTAAATGTTGAATGTAAAATATAATTGGATTTTGAGTAAAAAGATTTTGGTTAAATTAATAGAATTAGTTAAATTTCAAATACGGGAATTTAATTGAAATTTGAATAATAATTATTTAATATTAGAATTGGGATAATCAGTGAATATGGGTGTAAACAGATATAAAAGTAGATTCTAAAATTTATTTCAAGTCTAATTTGATCTGAATTATAATATTTGACTTTTAGATGGAATTAAAAGTCGATAGGTTGAATTTGGAATTTTATATTAATTTAATAATGGAATTTAATAATATAATAATGAAAATAATCAGATTTTGTTTCGAAATGAATCAGAATGATTTCTAATGTGAATATAAATTCTATACGATTTAAAATAGAGTTAATAAAATTTTAAAAGTGAAATTTTAAGTGATTTCGACAATTTCGGAAGTCGCTCGATTTAATCGACGAGTTAAAATAGCCTTCCGGGGCACAGTCTCGCAATTCGACGAAACTAGTTCCATTGGATCCATAATAGTAAGTTATTATCGGATTCCAATTTTTCGTAGCAATCAAAGTTGTAATTTTCCCCTGGCAGCTCAAAACGCATAGAAACTATTTTAATCGATTTAATTTAAAATTGATCGTTTATTCCCGTAACTCGCACATATGATCAAATTAGCCTCCGAAACACGTTCCGTTGTGTTCGGTATGCGAGTAAAATCCTAAAAACGCCTGGCGGCACGTGTGATTTGGAGTTCATTCGGAAATCTTGTAATAATAGAAAATAATATTAAAATAATAGAATACGTGTATATATATTCGCGCAAGAGAACCCTAGATCTCTCTTTTCCTCAGCCGCCGTCTTTATCCTTTATCAATGGGCGAAATACACTATCCTTCTTACCCCAAAATCTCTTCATCCAAGAATTTTCAGGCTTCATCTTCTAAATGGAAAATGTAGAGCTCTCCGAGCTCTACATTATGTACGGCGGAGATGTAGATCGGTGGGGTGTAGAGGCCTGGAGGGAGCCACGTACGTCGGCCGTTCGAGTGTGTTATCTGTGCAACTAGAGGCGTCGAGCTCGAAGCTACTCTGGCCGGAGACGCATGGCGCAATGCTCGTCGAAGTAGCGGTGTTCGATCGTAACCTAGGCGATCATAAGACGAGCGATTTCTAACCCTAGACGGCGAGTTGATGGGTTCATTTACCAGCTATAGCAAACGAAGAAGATAAAGTTTCTGCGGCCTCGATTTCGATTTTGGGTATGGACGGCCGATGGTTTCCTTTTTAAAAAAAAGAAATTTATGTTTTAATTTGTAATTGAAACTAATAAATTTCATAACTAATGCATGCGAGGTCGAAATTCGACGAAACTGACGACGCTGGAATCGCAGAGATGAGTACTAAGTAGTGTAGCAATTCTGGAATCATTCTGAGCAAGTAAAAATTTAGGTTAAATCGAATGCCGTTCGATTTAATTTAAATTTGAACGCTCGTCGAAAACCCAAGGTGAGTTAATCTCACTCACATTCGGATACCAGTTAATTTAAATAGCTAATATTTAAATGTTTGATTGGTTGATTAGCTGAAAATGATAATTATTATCAAATTGAATCGATATTTATTTGTTGTGCTAATATCTGTGGATGCAGGGAAACAGGTTGGAGGGATCCAACTGGATTCCTCACAAATATAAATTTATTTATATTCTATGTTATATCTCATTTATATCCTGTGATAAATTGATTTAGATCTTGTTATGTTGTGTTCTATTTATATAATGGGATAGACTAAATTGAAATCAAATTGTGTTGTGCTATGATTGGATGAATACAACCTGGGAATTTAAATATAAATAAATAAATTGGGTTTAAAGGAAATAAAAGAAATTCTTGAGTAAAGGAGTTAAAGGAATTAAATTCAAGAAATGGGTTGAAAAGTTGAAGCGTTTAAATTGTTATTTATAAAGGAAATGTGAATGGTTTTAAATTTATTGCGAGATTTATTCTTAAAGGATGGGATGTGTATGCTTTTTGGAAACTAAGCATGTTTTAAAGAAAGATTTTCGAAGTATAAACCGAAAAGTTTTGTAAAGTTTTTTTTAAAATAATTTAGAAAAATTATTATTATTTCTTAATTTTTTTTAAGTGAAAGCAAATATTTGATTAAGTAACTATGGTATTTAAATATTTTTAAAAGGAAGGTAGTATTAAGTTTTCAAAGGGAATTATAGTATAAATATTTAATATAATAACTTTATTTTCAAAGTTAAACTTGGCTTAAATTACTTAGAAAACCTTTATATATTTCCTTAAGTATTATTTTCAATCAAGTAATTTCTAGAAGCTTTATTTCAAATATTTTAAACATATATTTGAAAGTGATTTCCAGGAAATAGCAATGTGTTTAAAAATAAAGGAGTTTATTTTAAAGTATGGAAAGGATACGGGATAAGCGTATTGAATTGGGGTAAATCGCGTTGGATTGATAAAAAGAATTCTTTGGGTTATCCTAAAATGGAAGCGTATTTCCCTGAAAAGCCAAGTACGTTTTTAAAGCAGATTTTTAAAAGGTTAGAGGTTGTATTAAATAATGGTTTCAAGAAATTAGTTAAGTTGTAAGAATTTTAAAGGTGAACATTTATCAAATTAGTTATAGAAGTAATTATTTTAAAGAGGTAAGCGGTATTATGTTTTAAAGAATATTATTAATATTTATACTTTATAAAATGGGTTTATTTTAAAGATAATTAATTTAAAGTTTATTTGAAAACTTATATAGGGTTTCATGGCCTTATTTTAAAATTTAGTATGACTTAACTTTATTTTGAAGAAAATAGTTTATATTTTATAAAGTAGTTTTATTCGAAATATTTTTAAAGTATGTATTTTAAATTAACTATGTAAGAAGTTTTAATATAAATGTTTTAATGTATTTTCAAGAATAAAGAATTTAAATTATTTTAAATCTAAATATTAGTACTTGGATGTTTTAGAGGAAGTAAGAATTTGGGAATCTATTCCATGAAAAGAGCTGGGTTTGAAAGTGTTTTCAGAAGGATTTGGGAAATGGGAATATATGTTGCAAAGATATTTTTGATGGAAATAAATAATGTGGTAAAAAAATTTATTGTGTGATGGATGCTTATGACTGTTAATTGATAGTTAAATCACCGACTATCAATATTGGCCAATGCGTTGATCGTTTCGAAGAGACTGGGATCGGGGTTAATTTTTCGAAAACCACTTCGATTCAGTTTGTACATTTTCGTGAGAAAAATGAGTTCGGAGATGAAGATGGAGCAGTGAAGTGCAAGGGCTAGTCGCTACTAATCCTGAGGATATTTCCAAAATGGATGTAGTAGGAGTAGTGCCTTCGGTTCCGTTCGAACCCGGGATGGACTTGTATGGATGAATGCTTTCGGAACATCGTCAGGTGGACGATGGGCATTCTAAGTGAAACGTAATAAAGGTAACGCTTAGCCTCAAGCCTCATCAACCGAGAATGACTGAAAATCTGCGTTATGCAGCAAGGCTAGGTGGGTAGCACCCATTTCAGGGTAAGGTCATCCCTGTCTAGATGTCCCTTTTATTTCGGCTTAGTGGTGCGGTTGTTGATCCTAACCATGGGGTGATCTTACTCAAGATTATCGAGTAAGGGGTAGTCTCGGCCTTGGGTTGTAGGGGATCGGGCGTGGTCCTCGGTACACTGATCTAGACCAGGTACTGTGATAGGTGGTACCCCAGTGCCTAATTATTAGTTGGAAATCCATTCGCCCTATACGCCTTTTATGAGTTTTGTTTGTATTACCCACGATTGTGGCTAGTAGCTGGAATTTAATCATGTAACAATTTCGGCTATTTTATAAGTATTTGTATATAGACCCTATTATAATATCAGAGGATTTTTATAAAAAGTGTTTTAGCTGTCGTAAGGTAAAAACCCGACATGTTTATTTGTGGCGTGGTCTTACGAGATGCTTTTATTTTCAAAAGGATTTTTGAAACTTTAATGATCAATTTGGGTGTATTTTTATCAGCTGGTATTCCAGACTGACTCGAGTATTATTTCATTATAATGCAAGGGTCAGACCGAGTATTGTATGTTCAGGATAGGATGCTATGGAGCAGGAGAGGAGCTGGAGTCCGAGACGTATTATCTGTACTTGTTTATATCCGCTGCTGCGCTCGTTTGAGATTGTAAGGCTGGTAATTGTTGTTTGTTTGTGATACTCTGACGATATATTGTATAAAACAGATATAGCTTTCATTTTGTGTAAAGAGTTGATATATATTATATTTTGTTCCGCTGCGACTGTGAGATTCTGATATTGTTTAGTTCCTTCTTTCTTCTACTTTCTTTCTTTCCCTTAACAATCTGTCTTTTCGGCACTTGATCCTCAGCATATTTTACTGTGGAGTATTTTGTGTCGATTTTCGAGGGTCGAGAAGGGCGGGTCGTCACACTTGGTTTCAGAGCTTAGATTGGCGACTACCTAGGCTTTGGTGAGGAAATTACTCATTAGATATAGATTCAATGATACTCTATAATGAGTTGACTATATTATTAGCTATGAAAGTGTACTTATTAGTGAATATAAAAATTGTTTTTATACTATGTTGATTTATCGGTTGAGTGATTATGAATTCTGGTCGGTACGGGAAGTACAACCATATCGATAGGGGTTTCTAAACTCTTAAACAAGATAAACCGACATAGTATTGTTTTTAAAGTGGGTAAATGAAATAATTTTACCCAAAATTATACTTTGATATAAAAGAAATAATCTTCTGAAATTATTATATATATTTGATTGTTTGGATGTGGATATCTTAATCAAATAAGAATCTAAATTTTGATCTAAAATTTGAAATGGTTATAATCAAATAAAATTCTATGAGTACAAATTATACAAAAGAAGAATAACTAAATTTGAATTAAACCAGAATATAAATCCCGGAGATTTTGAAAAGGGTTTTAAATGTAACGAAAACAAAAGTTTGGAAATTTAAAATCTTGGGAACGTTTGGGAAAGTTGTCCAAAGATTTGAAGGCAATGATGTAATATTATTTTGGGTAATATGTTTGAATGGAAACTGTTTTGAAATGAATTTGGGAAAGTAAGGAAGCACTGAACTCGCTTCAGTCGCTGGAAAATAATCCTGATGATGATGGCCACATCATTAGAATTTATTTTCGAGTTTCTAAAGTGATTGGTTTCTTCCATAGTAATTGGGTATGATATCTATTTAGATTTGTTTGATATACAGGGTATTTTAGAAATTTAAAATGGAGAAATTTGTTTTGGTATAAACAAGTTATTTGGAATCCGGAGATTTGATTTGATATACCAAATAGGTATGTGTTGATTATTATTTCCAAAATGGTTTTGAAATAAAACCGGGTAATTGAATTCTGGTAAATTCTATTTAAAAAATGTGTAAAGTAAAATGAATCAACTATTGAACTTATTAAGTGAAGTTGATATTAATAAGAAAGAAATGAAAATTTTAATTCTGGAATTAAAATTTAACTTGAGTATATGGAAGTGAACAGAAAATTTGAATTTAACTTGGGATAAGTTAAATAAATTGGACTTAGAATTAAATTGATTTGGATTAAATCAAAGTGTAAAATGACTTTATAATTGTGGGTCATTGTGTAATGAATTGTAACATAAGCTATTAAGTGTTATACTTATAATCTGAAATTGTGGATTTAAAATTGTGCAAAGAATTAAACTGAAAGTAAATTTGTATCCTTAAGAATTCAGTGATATATATATATATATATATATATATATATAATTTGGAATGGTGATTATAAGATGTAAATGGATTAAAATGAGCAATATAAGCTTTTAAATAAATAAGTTGGTGAACTTAAGAATAGGAAATGAAATATTAAAACCAAGATAAAATGGTTGGTACTTTGTGGGAAATTCAAAATTTAAATCCTAAATGAAATGTAAATTGAAATAAGGTGAAGGAAATATAAAAGATAAAAGGTGAATGGACTTAAGTCAGAAAGTAAGGCTTTAACTTATATTAAAGGAAAAATAAATTGGATCGGATTGAATTTAACTTAGACTAAGAAAAATTGAGTTAAATTTGGATTGAATTGAAATTCAAATTCAGTTGCATTATAAATAACATTGAATGGAATTAAATTCTTATTTAAAATAGTAAAGGGAATGGTAAGAATTTAAGTTGGCTAAATAAAATTTAGCTGAACTTAAATTAGAATTGGAAAAGAGTGGAATTGAAAGAAATTTTGATTAAGTTGAAATGATATTGTATGAATAAATTAAATTTGGGAAAAAGAATTGCATTAAATGAAATTTAAATTAAGTAATAATGATATTAAATGAATTAAATTCTCAATCAACTAAATTCCAAGGAATTGAATGAAGATGAATTTAGTGTAAGCTAAATTATTTAGAAATTGTATTGGATTGAATAAAAAAATCAATTTAAAATGGATATGGTCCAAAATGCAAGTAAAATTCAGTTTGGGTATAAGATAATTGAAAATGGTCATATTATTAACAAAATTCAGAATGAATCGGGGAGATGAATTAAAAATTAAAATGGATTGAGTAAGTAAACAAATTGAATTAAAATTTGTAAATGGATTGGAATTGATTTGGATGAAAATCAAATTAAAATAAAATAAAATTGATATAAGAAATGGAAATATTGTGTAATTGAAACAACTTAAGCAAATTGGAAAATAATTGTAGTCGAGCTTTATAAGGGGTCTTGAATGAAATTTGTTTAGATAATAAAATTGGAATGCAAGTGAAAAGAATTTCAATTAATTATTTTGATGAGATAAGAATGTATGAGTTGTAAATAATACAGAATGGGATGATATTAATATAAATGTTAGTTGGATGATGAACTTGAAGTGAAAATAAGGATTTGATTTAAAAATTGCAAAGAAATAAGAATATTTGGGATTGTGAAAAATTCCAAATGAAATAAAATTAATATAAATTTAAATGCAAATTAATTTTAAATGGTTATAAGCTCAAGTGATGGTTACTTGCATGAATAACATTAGAATTTGCATAGAAATTGGTCGTTTTGTTGTAAACAGAAATTGAATTGGTTTAAAAAAAGTAAATGAAATTGGTTTTTAAAATCAATTGGAATGGATTGAGATCTCATTAAGTGGATTTGTATATAAATGCAAATGATAATAAAAGAGATGCAAACGAATCAAATTGAAAATAAAATTGATTGCCCATCAATGCGAAATTGAATAGGAGTAAATTTACGTAAATAAGGCTTATAAGACCAATTTGATGTGAATACGAGCTTAACTGGTACAAAGATGAATTGGTCGTGTTGAATATGACTTATATGTAGTAAACTTATATGTAAATTATTAATGTGAAACAAAGTGAAGTTTGGATTTGTAAAGAGGATTAAAATGGTGTTGAACTTGTGAATTGCTTGTAAAGAAAGGTAACATGCAGGATTATGAAATTTGGTTGTTTAGGTTTGTAATTGATATGTTCGGCTAAGATAAATGAATAGAATATTAATAAATTGTCATATTATTGAAAACTGATGTGTTTGTTTAAGTAAGCACAGGTACGGGAGGCAGTAGATAGAGTTGGAGCGCGTATGTGCAATATTATTTAGCTGCTTGCTTTTAAAATGCTAATAAAGGTACGCCTACGCAATAAAAATAGGAAATATGAACTGTTTTTGGTTTTCCGATCGTGTGGGTCGACGTGTATATATTTATATCTTTTGTGATATTGCAAAAGCTCCTCCGTACAAGGGCGACTATGCCAAAAAAATTCGAAAATTTTGGGAGTTAGAAAATTTTTGAAATTTTTTGAAACGTTTCGTTAACGACAAATTGATTTCAAATTAAAATTAAAATAAAAGGGATTTTGGAATAGGAATCGTAACTAGCAGTTTGATTTGAAACTAAAGAATTTAGGCAAAGTGAAATTGAGATTTTCACTAAGTTAGTTTTGCTATTGAGTTTGGAGCATTCTTTCTACCTTAGCAAATTTTGGGGACGAAATTTTTATAAAGGGGGAGGAATGTAAAAACCCAGAATTTTAGTCGTTAGATTTTGAACATTTAATACATTTTAAATGTTGAATGTAAAATATAATTGGATTTTGAATAAAAAGATTTTGGTTAAATTAATAGAATTAGTTAAATTTCAAATACGGGAATTTAATTGAAATTTGAATAATAATAATTTAATATTAGAATTGGGATAATCGGTGAATCTAGGTGTAAATATATATAAAAATAGATTCTAAAATTTATTTTAAGTCTAGTTTGATTTGAATTATAATATTTGACTTTTGGATCGAATTAAAAGTCGATAGGTTGAATTTGGAATTTTATATTAATTTAATAATGGAATTTAATAATATAATAATGAAAATAATCAGATTTTGGTTCGAAATGAATCAGAATAATTTCTAATGTGAATATAAATTCTATACGATTTAAGATAGAGTTAATAAAATTTTAAAAGTGAAATTTTAAGTGATTTTGACAATTTCGAAAATCGCTCGATTTAATCGACGAGTTAAAATAGCCTTCCGGGGCACAGTCTCGGAATTCGACGAAACAAGTTTCATTGGATCCTTAATAGTTAGTTATTATGGTATTTCAATTTTCGTAGCAATCGGAGTTGTCGTTTGACCCTGGCAGCTAAAAACGCATAGAAACTATTTTAACCGATTTAATTTGAAATTGATCGTTTAATCACGTAACTCGCACATATGATCGAATTAGCCTCCGAAACACGTTCCGTTGTGTTCGGAATGTGGGTAAAACCCTAAAAAGCCTGGCGGCACGTGTGATTTGGAGTCCCTTCGGAAATCTTGTAATAATTGAAAATAATATTAAAATAATAGAATACGTGTATATATATTCGCGCAAGAGAACCCAAGATCTCTCTTTTCCTCAGCCGCCGTCTTCATCCTTTATCAATGGGCGAAATACACTATCCTTCTTTCCCCAAAATCTCTTCATCCAAGAATTTTCAGGCTTCATCTTCTAAATGGAAAATGTAGAGCTCTCCGAGCTCTACATTATGGACGGCGGAGATGTAGATCGGTGGGCTGTGGAGGCCTGGAGGGAGCCGCGTACGTCGGCCATTCAAGTGTGTTTTCTATGCAACTGGAGGTGTCGAGCTCGAAGCTACTCTGGCCGGAGACGTATGGTGCAATGCTCGTCGAAGCAGCGGTGTTCGATCGTAACCTAGGCGATCATAGGACGAGGGATTTCTAACCCTAGACGGCGAGTTGATGGGTTCTTTTACCAGTTATAGCGAAGAAGAAGATAAAGTTTATGTGGCCTCGATTTTGATTTTGAGTATGGACGGCCGATGGTTTTTTTTCAAAAAAAACAAAGAAAAAGAAATTTATGTTTTAATTTGTAATTGAAACTAATAAAATTCATAACTAATGCATGCGAGGTCGAAATTCGACGAAACTGTCAACGCCGGAATCGTAGAGACGAGTACTACATAGTGAGCAATTCTGAAATCATTTTGAGCAAGTAAAAATTTAGGTTAAATCGAACGTCGTTCGATTTAATTTAAATTTGAACGCTCGTTGAAAACCCAATGTGAGTTAATCTCACTCACATCTAGATACCAGTTAATTTAAATAGCTAATATTTAAATGTTCGATTGGTTGATTAGCTGAAAATGATAATTATTATCAAATTGAACCGATATTTATTTGTTGTGCTAATATCTGTGGATGCAGAGAAACAGGTTGGAGGGATCCAACTGGATTCCTCACAAATAGAAATTTATTTATATTTTGTGTTATATCTCATTTATATCCTGTGATAAATTGATTTAGATCTTGTCATGCTGTGTTCTATTTATATACTGGGATAGATTAAATTGAAAATTAAATTGTGTTGTGCTATGATTGGGTGAATACAACCTGGGAATTTAAATATAAATAAATAAATTGGGTTTAAAGAAAATAAAAGAAATTCTTAAGTAAAGGAGTTAAAGGAATTAAATTCAAGAAATGGGTTAAAAAGTTGAAATGTTTAAATTGTGATTTATAAAGGAAATGTGAGTGGTTTTAAATTTATAGCGAGATTTATTTTTAAATGATGGGATGTGTATGCTTTTTTGGAAACTAAGCATGTTTTAAAGAAAGATTTTCGAAGTATAAACTGGAAAGTTTTGTAAAGTTGTTTTCAAAATAATTTAGAAACATTATTATTATTTCTTATTTATTTTTAAGTGAAAGCAAATATTTGATTAAGTAATTATGATATTTAATTATTTTTAAAAGGAAGGTAGTATTAAGTTTTCAAAGGGAATTATAGTATAAATATTTAATATAATAACTTTATTTTCAAAGTTAAACTTAGCTTAAATTACTTAGAAAACCTTTATATATTTCCTTAAGTATTATTTTCAATCAAGTAATTTCTAGAAGCTTTATTTTAAATATTTTAAACATATATTTGAAAATGATTTCCAAGAAATAGCAATGTGTTTAAAAAAAGGAGTTTATTTTTAAAGTATGGAAAGGAATTTATGGGATAAACGTCAAGTTGAATTGGGGTAAATCGTGTTGGATTGATAAAAAGAATTCTTTGGGTTATCCTAAAATGGAAGTGTATTTCCCTGAAAAGCCAAGTACGTTTTTAAAGCAGATTTTGAAAGGTTAGAAGTTGTATTAAAGAATGGCTTCAAGAAATTATTTAAGTTGTAAGAATTTTAAAGGTGAACATTCATCAAATTAGTTATAGAAGTAATTATTTTAAAGAGGTAAGCAGTATTATGTTTTAAAGAATATTATTAATATTTATACTTTATAAAATGGGTTTATTTTAAAGATAATTAATTTGAAGTTTATTTGAAAACTTAAATAGGGTTTCATAGCTTTATTTTAAAATTTAGCATGACTTAACTTTATTTTGAAGAAAATAGTTTATATTTTATAAAGTAGTTTTATTCGAAATATTTTTAAAGTATATATTTTAAACTAACTATGTAAGAAGTTTTAATATAAATGTTTTAATGTATTTTCAATAATAAAGAATTTAAATTATTTTAAATCTATATATTGGTACTTGGATGCTTTCAGAGGAAGTAAGAATTTGGGAATCTATTCCATGAAAAGAGTTGGGTTTGAAAGTGTTTTCAAAAGGATTTAGGAAATGGGAATATATCTTGCAAAGATATTTTTGAGGGAAATAAATAATGTGGTAAAAAAATTTATTGTGTAATGGATGATTATGAATGTTAATTGATAGTTAAATCACTGACGATCAATATTGGCCAATGCGTTGATCGTTTCGAAGAGACCAGGATCGAGATTAATTTCTCGAAAACTACTTCGATCCGGTTTGTACGTATTCGTGAGAAAAACGAGTTCGGAGACGAAGATGGAGCAGTGAAGTGCAAGGGCTAGTTGCTACTAATCCTGAAGATATTTCCAAAATGGATGTAGTAGGAGAGTGCCTTCGTTTCCGTTCGAACCCGGGACGGATTTGTATGGATGAATGCTTTCGGAACATCGTCAGGTGGACGATGGGAATTCTAAGTGAAACGTTCTAAAGGTAATGCTTAGCCTCAAGCCTTATCAACCGGGAATGACTGAAAATCAGGGGTTATGCAGCAAGGCTATGTGGGTAGTACCCATTTTAGGGTGAGGTCATCCCTGCCTAGATGTCCTTTTTATTTTGGCTTAGTGGTGCGGTTGCTGATCCCAACCATGGGGTGATCTTACTCGAGATTATCCGGTAAGGGGTAGTCTCGGCCTTGTGTTGCAGGGTATCGGGCGTGGTCCTCGGTACACTGATTTAGACCAGGTATTGTGATAGGTGGCACCCCAGTGCCTAGTCATTAGTTGGAAATCCATTCTCCCTACGCGCCTTTTATGAGTTTTGTTTGTATTACCCACGATTGTGGCTAGTAGCTGGAATTTAATCATGTAACAATTTCGGCTATTTTATAAGTATTTGTATATAGACCCTATTATAATATCAGAGGATTTTTATAAAAAAGTGTTTTAACTATCGTATGGTAAAAACCCGACATGTTTATTTATGGTATGGTCTTACGAGATGCTTTTGTTTTCAAAAGGATTTTTGAAACTTTAATAATCAATTTGGGTGTATTTTTATCTGCTGGTATTCCAGACTGACTCGGGTGTTATTTCATTATAACGCGCGGGTCAGACCGAGTATTGTATATTCAGGATAGGATGCTATGGAGCAGGAGAGGAGCTGGACTCCAAGACGTATTATCCGTACTTGTTTATATCCGTTGCTGCGCTCGTTTGAGATTGAAAGGCTGGTAATTGTTGTTTGTTTGTGATACTCTGATGATATATTGTATAAAACTGATATAGCTTTCATTTTGTGTAAAGCGCTGATATATATATTATATTTTGTTCCGCTGCGATAGTGAGATTCTGATATTGTTTAGTTCCTTCTTTCTTCTACCTTCTTTCTTTCCCTTAACAATCTGTCTTTTCGGCACTTGATCGTCGGCATATTTTACTGCGGAGTATTTTGTGTCGATTTTCGAGGGTCGAGAATGGCGGGTCGTCACAATTTTATTATAGAGTTTGTAATGATTTAATAAATTAAGGTTGAGAAGATAGATTTGAATTTATTTGAAATTGTATTTAATTAAGAATTATATTTAATTAAATTGATTTGAAACTTGTGGAATTTGAGATTTTAAAGGATATGATTTTAACTTGATTTTGGTTTGAGGTGATTAAAGGAATATTTCAAGTTTTAAATAAATTGAAAGAATATTTAGTAAATTTGTAATTTAAAGTTTATTTAAATGTTACTGAAGTGATTAAATAAATATTTCAAAGTAAATAATAGTAAAAGTGAATTAAGATATATATGAAATTATAAAATTTAGTTTTGAAATTATGGAATATTTAAAGCTTTGAAATATATTGAAATTGAAATGGTTTATTTGAGGTTCAAATCAGTATTTGAAATTGATATAATTTGAAATGGTTTATTGAGAACTGAATTGGGTTGAAATTTATTAACTGAGATCTGATTTAAATTGAATTTTGGGATTCAAGTTGATTTGAAAATTTTGAAGTTTGAGGAAATTATTTTATTATATAAAGTAATTTTAAATTATATTTAAAACTATTTTATATTTTACTATATAAACTATTTTTAATATAAACTTTTTATATATTTTGCCATATAAATTATTTTAACATAAACTATTTTGAACTTATAACTATTTTATATAAATTATTTTATTTTATAAACCATTTTATTTTATATACTATTATTAATATCTAACTGTTTAAAGGAAAGTATTATGATTTCAAAGTGTTGTGATTTTAAAGCATTATATTTTCAAAGTTTTGAATTTCAAAATATTATCTTTTGAAAGTTTTATAATTTCAAGTGTTTGGTTTCGGAAGTGTTATATGTAACAACCCGATATTTTCAGCCATTCGCATCCGCACATGTCGGACTTGAATTGCTCAAAATACCGCATTGTAAATAAATTTGGAGCAAATGAAATACAAATCACAGAATCACAGACACAGAACAAACAGAATACCTCGCAGCGGAATATAAAATACATAGTAGTTCATGAAGCTACTATGGCAGAGTCTCAAACTAAATACATAATACGGTCTGAAAACAACATAATAGAAATCCCAAATACATAGAAGTTCACTAATACATGAGATAAACTAGAATACCTGAAACAGAAAGTAGGTATAAATGTAGATAAGCAGAAACTCCAGCAAAGACCAGCTCCAGAAAGAGAATCCAAAGCTGTGAATACTCAGGCTGACCCGAGCGTAAAGTGAAACACAAAACACTCGAGTCGGGACAATATATACTTATATAATGTAAAACAACTCAAGTGAACTGTAGTAGAAATGCACAATAACTTAAAGGATGCTTGGGATCGCCCATCCTTTAAGAATCAGTTAAACTATAAATTAAATACATCTCGTGGTTAAAATTTCAAAATGGTATTTTATACTTCAAAATCAAATATCATTTCAAAATTCAATATCATTCAAAATCCATTTCAAACTATCAAAAATATAATATCTTCCAAACCACATTCATTTTTATTTAATTTAAATACCATTACAAAACACATTTCAAAATAGTATATATTTCAAAACAAATTACTTCATTTTAAATCGTAAAATGAAGTTATTATATTTAATAATTAAATTATTAAATTTACAAAATTTTAGTCTTTCAAAATTCATTTATCCACTTAATTTATTAAAACAGATGAAAATTCAACTTTCGTAGCATTTAGAAATTGCTACAGAAAGTTACATTCAAAACAGTTCAATTTAACAAAAGATAGCATTTAAAAATGCTGTAATAGGGTTACATTAGTTTCAAATAAAACTTAGTTAAATTCAACAATTATAGCATTTACAAAAATGCTATAATAACCTTTAATTAAACTTAGCCGTTTGGTTCATTATTATCAGCTACAGCATTTACAAATGCTGTATTATCATTTACATTAGAATTAATAGCATTTCAGAAATGCAGTTAATTAACTTCAAGTATTCAATATAATTTCACAAACAATTATATTTTTATTTAAATCATTTTTAGCTTATAAAATCATATAATTTCACTTTTAAAACAGTCATTCAAATACCCTTATATTCATGATTTTATAAAGTTAAATCTCCATTCAAAAATCAAAATTTAATAATAATTCACTTATAAAATTCCAACATTAAATTTTAAATTCATTAAATTAAATTTAACTTAACATTTAAGTTTAAATTTTTCAAATATAACTTAATTTCATTTTTATTTACTTAACTTAAAATTCACTTTTAAGCCAAATTCACAAATTTCCAATTTTAGTTATATTTCCAAATTTCAACCTAAATATTCATTCATTTCACATTTTAACTTTATTCAAAAATCATTAATATATTATAAAATCATTTTAAATTCATTTAATTCAAAATATCATAAATTTATCATATTTTCATATTTAATTTAAATTCCATTTATCACCAAATTCTAATTTCCAAAATAACTTGCATTTCAGATTTCTAACTTTACCCTTTATTTATTTCACTTATAAATTTTCAGAAAATCAATAATGCTTTACAAAAATCATTTTTAATCAAATTTAAATCAAAATATTATAATATTTACATTTCTAAAATAATTTAAAATTTTTAGAAAAACATATTTTAACAATGGGTCTGTATTTCATTATCTAGCCTAGATGAAGTGATACGGGTAATATATCATTTCAACCCGTAATTTACAAAGAAAACCGGGTTTGATCATTTCAAACCCGCAATCCCAAGTAAAAGAAAATAATTGAAAATCATTCAGGCCTATCATTTCAGCCCATAACGATTTTCTCCTATTCTAAATTCCGTTCGGGTATGTATCATATCAACCCATAGTGATTCTAACCTAAAGGGAACTTGCAGTGTGATAAACTGATAAAAATAACAGAACAGCATAATATAACAGTAACAGATGTTATAACAGGTGTATGAGCATGGGTGAATATCGTATAATCATAATATAGCAGGTGTACCATGATAATGCATTTTACAGATTCAAAATGGGTCAATTTACTAGTTATGTATGTACATGTTGTCTGGTGAGAATAACTCACTGTTCTGAGCTGGAGACACAACGACGAATGCACGAATGAGATCCAAACAAGCACGATAACACGACACAAAGATGAGTAGAAGAGCCAAAGATTAATTCTCCTTGGATACATGAGACAAAACAAATAAATATAACATAAGTTTTCAACCCAAATTCAATTAAACAAAGCTAGAAATGAATACACAAACCATCACCGAAGTGTTTGCACTTGCTTTCTACCACCTATGCTTCAACTCCAGATCTGAAATGGCACGGCTAAAGGCATGGTTTGGATCTGGTTTGTGTTCTTAAAGGTGGGCCTAGCATGGCAAAATGATGGAGCAAAGATATATGAGCATGAACTAACACTACAAGGCAAATATCATGGATTCCTAAGCACTAGAGGGCTCGGCCAAGGCCAAGGAGGGCATGGCCAGGTCTGTAGTGGGCTTGAGGATGATGTGGCAGTGGGCTCGGGTCAGGAATTTGCTGGTGGTGGTGGTGTATAGTTGGCCAAAGTGATGGAGGAGGTGATGGAAGTAAGGTAGCTAGGCTATGTTAGATATAGGTGGAGTTTGCTTCATATTTTGGTGGATCATCAACATGGATGGCCTCGGCTCTAGAATGGCAGTGGAGAGGAGAGTATGGTGGCTGGAATAGGTGGTGATGGAGGTGGCCAAGGCGCTGGAGATGGAGGGGCCGAACTGCATAAGAGATTGCAAGTGCAAAAATCAAGTAAATCCAGTAGAAAATGTAAAAGAAATGAAAGTTTTTATCAAAATTTCTTCTTGGAGATGGCCAAAACTTTTTTTTTAGAGTTTGAGAAGAAAAAAATTGGTGAAAAATGAAGTGGGGAAGTGGTCGGCTGAAGGGAATGAGTTATGGCAGCAAATAATGAAAAGGTGATGGTTGAAATGTGAAAAGACAAGAAGACAAAAAGCCTTAAGCAAATCAAAGGTCGCAAAACTCTTCAAATTTTCACCATTTCTTTTGCAATTTTAAATAACTGAAAAATAGGTATAAATTCAGTTAAAAACACGAAAATTTAGTAAATAAACAAAAATAAATAAATAAATATTAATTATATATAATTAAATTAAGAAAATAGCAAAGAAAATGTAAACTAGGCTAGAAAATTTGAAAATAAATGAAATGAACTTTGAAAAAATTTTGTGTACTTGAAAAATATTTATAAATAAAGATAAAGACACAAAAATAAAATGCATGCATAAAAATAAATAAATAAATTTTAATTAAATATAATTTAAATGAAGAAAATAGCAAAAAAATGGAAACTAGCCTTTAAAAATAGAAAATATATGCAATAAATTTTGGAAAAAATATATTATCACTTTAAAAATATCAAAAAACAAAAATATACATAAAATAACATATTAACACATATTAAAATAAAATATAACAAAGAAAATATGATTTATATAATCTAAAATAGACAAAATTGCAAAATAAAACAAATTATACTCAAAATTGAAATGTGCATAACTTTCACAGTTTAAGTCCGTTTTCAACGAAACAAAAAGCAGTATTCAAGTTGCTAAATACATTTTCATAATAAAAGATAAAATTTAGGAGTTTAAATATTTAAATTTGAAATCTAAAAGTCAAAGTTTGACCAATTTGAACAGAAATTCATCTTTAAGTAAAATATCCAATTTATACCTGTTTGAAATTATAATTCACATAATAATCAACACTTATATTTAAAAATGTGAAATGTTTGAAATAAAACAAGTTTAAAAATAATTTCAAAATAAAATAAAGTCAAATATTAAAATATATGAAAAATCTGGGGTTGTCACACTCTCCCCCACTCAAATCTTTTCGTCCTCGAAAAGGAAGGAAGCGGAGAAACAACAAGAAAGAGCAATAGGTTGGAATACATCCCCGAATGAAGGTAGGGAAAAAAAGATAGCTAGGAGGTAAAGCAGGTTGAAAGACAAGGATGAACCATTATTTGAACCATTATACATTTCAATTAATTTTTTTTTTTTAGTATGATGAATAGTCATTTGATTCAAATCTGATGGTTCAAAGTAAACAATATTTAAAACATTTTGAATTTTTAGAAGGGAAAATAACTGATCAAAATATTCTTTATATAGTACTTTATCAAAATACTTTTATAACTCGATGTCTTAACAAGTTTACTTTCGTTCCTGCAGACCTCTGGCTATGCTTTGATCAGGCGCAAAGCTAGAATTCTCCAAGTACTTAGTAGACTTGTTTCAACACCTAGTGAAAATAATGAAAACACTTTTAAAACAGGTATGGAAAGTATAATCCAAACAAATCAACCAAACCGAAACAGTTGTCTAACCATGGATCGCAGATACACAATGGTTACGCCTGGATCCCCCAGGAAACAATCCGTATCCGTAAGCTTTCTCAGCCCTACGAGTTACGCCATGATGACGAGTAGAATGCAGGGTACACAATGGTTACGCCTGGATCCCCCAGGAAACAATCCGTACCCCCAGGCAAGACTCAGCCAGGCACTTGCGCTACTCTTCGCGACCTACACAGATTGCAGGATACACAATGGTTACGCCTGCATCCCCCAGGAAACAATCCATACCCCTAAGCAAGACTCAGCCAGGAAGTTGCGCTATGTAGTCGCGATCATAAGACCATGGAGATCGCCATGGAATTCGATGGACACTCGAGTATCATATCCGAAAAACCCAAATCAAAGAGAGAGAATAATATCGATAGGATGAATCCATAGTGTGGCCACAAAGCGGATATCAAGCAGAAGGCACTTTCCATATCATTACTTTGAAAATATGTATCATATAGTACCTTTCAAAATCACTTTCAAATATCATACTTATATAAAGTCCATTATATATAAGATTTCATTTCAAATCAAATACTTTCCAAAATAATAGTATATCAAATCACACTTATATAAATTTCGATTATATAAGATTTCATTTTTCAAAATTGATTACCTTTTCAAATCAACAGTTCTCAAATCAACGGTTTACTTATACAAATCATTTTTATATAAGTTCGATAGCTCCCAAATCAAGTATTAAATAAAACAGGTTCTAAATTTTAAACCATTTCGATATCAAATAAATTTTAAAATCATATATGATGTCACCAAACCATTTCTTTCAAGTTATACATATTCAGTTTCAAAATTTCTTAAAACAATAGGTTTAGAAAATAATCCAAATTTCCAAATCAACAAAATTTAGGTCAAATAAATTCATTTCCATTTCAAACATGTATTCACTTCAAAAATCATAATACTTTCAAAGTTATAAATCTTTCGAAACCAAATACTTGAAATCATTTCACTTTGAAAATCATAACATTTTGAAATCATACATTTGAAATCATAAAACATGCCCTTAATTATTTACATTTCAAATTTTTTTTTCAATTAAACCAAAATCTAAAATTTCCAATTTTAATTCAATTCAAACGATCAGTTTCAATTCAATTTAGTTTTCCAACGAAACCATTTCAAATATTATCAAATTTCAAATATAGATTTAATTTACAAAATAAACTATTAAATCTTAAATATGTTTCAAGGCTTAAATATGCCATATTTCAAAACTAAATTCCATAATTTCATATATCTCAAATTTTACTTCATTATTACTTACATATGTCATTATTTCGCAACATTACATTCGATCGCTCGCTTGATCACACAAGTTCGCTTTCGAACTAGTATTGTCCATTCGACTTCCCTAATGCGGACTTCGATATGGTTTCTTGACTAGAAGCCATCAGTCTCCTTGCATAGCCATATACTATGAATGAGAATTCTAGAATCAAGCCCAAAAATCCATATCAAATGTTCGCCATCAAGAATCAAATGAAAAATCCTAACACGAAATGGTGTAATTCACCTCGAACTTGTGTACTCAAACTTGGATCAAATTAATTATGCGAATAAAACAACGTACGTACAACTTATGTATCTATTCCAACTTGTTAAATAAATAGTTTTATAAAGATGTTACCAAGTTAAAACATTTAAAACCAAAATTTTCTCAAACATTTGAAGACAAATTTTTATCCAAAACATTTCAAACTAAATTTCATATTAGTATAATTCAAAATAGTCTTATTTATTTACTTAACAAAACAGTTTCAACTTATAAAAATCATATTATTTCACACTTGAAACATACAAACTAAACTTATATTCTTTATCAAATACCTTATACCTTTCAAAATTTCTTAGCTTTGAAAAGTTAAAGTTGATTTGGAAGTGCTCGAACCTTCAAAATAGTCGAAGAAATCATATTTTCAAATCCAAGAGTAGGAAATCACTAACAAATCAGTAAATCAATTTCAAAAGTTAGGTTTCAAAATCTGAAACTCGAGAATAGAACACCGGCTTACTTTAAATCTTTTCAAATATATATATACGGATCTATCTTTCGAATATCAAACCATACTTCGAAATCTGAAATCAAAAATTGGTTTCAAAAAAATCACTCGCATAGCAAAGCTACTAGAGTGGCCTCTCTCTCACTCAGAAACTCGAAAATCAATGTCGATGATGCATGCATTCATCACCGAAATTATTTTCCAGCGACATAAGTGAGTTCTGGACTTCAATTAACTTTGAAAGACTTCTTTGAAATTCCTGTGAAATCATTGAAATTCATTCGAATACATTTGAAACATTTCTTATTTGAAAATATATATATATATATATATATCTTTAAATTATATTATTATTATATATTTTCCAAAATCTTAAAACCGATTTCAAAACACCGGAATTCGATTCCTCGAAATTCAAATTCAAAACCCTTTAGTTATAAATCATTTTTGTATAAATCAAGTTCTTATAAAATTTTCAAAATTTCAAATTCTTTCGAAATTTCAAATTTTCATTTTTGAAAGGTATATAATCCTTATTGGAAACATTTCACTTTTTATATACAAAATATGGTCATCCTTAATAATTTCGATGTATGCACAATTTCAAAATAGAACCAAACACAAATTTCCAAAGGATGATTCAAGGAAGGATTTCAAACAAACAAAGATTCAAAATTAGAGGAACTCTAATCAAATAGAATTCTAGTTCGAAGATAAATTCAAACGAAGATGAGATAATTTAATCACCAAATAGAGGAAGAGATAGATAGGATCGACATCCGAGGATACAAAAATCTCCGGTGAATCAATGCCAATTATAAACGAATTTCACCCCTTTATAAATCATTCAAAGATTTACGGAATCACCGCTCTGTAGAGAGGTCATTCCAAAGTGGGGTTACGGAATGCCAAAAACAAAAGGGTAAAATAGGGAAGACAAGACTGGATTTCAGAACAAGTGGGAGCGTTCCACGGTTCAAGGAATCTTAATCAATAAGAATCCTAACCAAGAGACTTCTAACAAGGTGGATACCGAAGAGATGAAGTTTAGAAAATCTTGATTTCAAAATAAGAACATTTTTATACCAAAATAATCTTTGAAAATCCTTTAAAAATCATTTGGAAATCATTTTATACTTCGAAAATACGTTCTCTCACAAAGAAAGGATTCTGAGATTGATTTCACTCATTCTAGGGTATTTCTACCCTATCTCTAATGAGTTTTTTCTCCGTAGGCTAAGGTTTGCCTAAAACCAAAGCTCCGATACCAACTGTAACAACCCGATATTTTCAGCCATTCGCATCCGCACATGTCGGACTTGAATTGCTCAAAATACCGCATTGTAAATAAATTTGGAGCAAATGAAATACAAATCACAGAATCACAGACACAGAACAAACAGAATACCTCGCAGCGGAATATAAAATACATAGTAGTTCATGAAGCTACTATGGCAGAGTCTCAAACTAAATACATAATACGGTCTGAAAACAACATAATAGAAATCCCAAATACATAGAAGTTCACTAATACATGAGATAAACTAGAATACCTGAAACAGAAAGTAGGTATAAATGTAGATAAGCAGAAACTCCGGCAAAGACCAGCTCCAGAAAGAGAATCCAAAGCTGTGAATACTCAGGCTGACCCGAGCGTAAAGTGAAACACAAAACACTCGAGTCAGGACAATATATACTTATATAATGTAAACCAACTCATGTGAACTGTAGTAGAAATGCACAATAACTTAAAGGATGCTTGGGATCGCCCATCCTTTAAGAATCAGTTAAACTATAAATTAAATACATCCCGTGGTTAAAATTTCAAAATGGTATTTTATACTTCAAAATCAAATATCATTTCAAAATTCAATATCATTCAAAATCCATTTCAAACTATCAAAAATATAATATCTTCCAAACCACATTCATTTTTATTTAATTTAAATACCATTACAAAACACATTTCAAAATAGTATATATTTCAAAACAAATTACTTCATTTTAAATCATAAAATGAAGTTATTATATTTAATAATTAAATTATTAAATTTACAAAATTTTAGTCTTTCAAAATTCATTTATCCACTTAATTTATTAAAACATATGAAAATTCAACTTTCGCAGCATTTAGAAATTGCTACAGAAAGTTACATTCAAAACAGTTCAATTTAACAAAAGATAGCATTTAAAAATGCTGTAATAGGGTTACATTAGTTTCAAATAAAACTTAGTTAAATTCAACAATTATAGCATTTACAAAAATGCTATAATAACCTTTAATTAAACTTAGCCATTTGGTTCATTATTATCAACTACAGCATTTACAAATGTTGTATTATCATTTACATTAGAATTAATAGCATTTCAGAAATGCAGTTAATTAACTTCAAGTATTCAATTTAATTTCACAAACAATTATATTTTTATTTAAATCATTTTTAGCTTATAAAATCATATAATTTCACTTTTAAAACAGTCATTCAAATACCCTTATATTCATGATTTTATAAAGTTAAATCTCCATTCAAAAATCAAAATTTAATAATAATTCACTTATAAAATTCCAACATTAAATTTTAAATTCATTAAATTAAATTTAACTTAACATTTAAGTTTAAATTTTTCAAATATAACTTAATTTCATTTTTATTTACTTAACTTAAAATTCACTTTTAAGCCAAATTCACAAATTTCCAATTTTAGTTATATTTCCAAATTTCAACCTAAATATTCATTCATTTCACATTTTAACTTTATTCAAAAATCATTAATATATTATAAAATCATTTTAAATTCATTTAATTCAAAATATCATAAATTTATCATATTTTCATATTTAATTTAAATTCCATTTATCACCAAATTCTAATTTCCAAAATAACTTGCATTTCAGATTTCTAACTTTACCCTTTATTTATTTCACTTATAAATTTTCAGAAAATCAATAATGCTTTACAAAAATCATTTTTAATCAAATTTAAATCAAAATATTATAATATTTACATTTCTAAAATAATTTAAAATTTTTAGAAAAACATATTTTAACAACGGGTCTGTATTTCATTATCTAGCCTAGATGAAGTGATACGGGTAATATATCATTTCAACCCGTAATTTACAAAGAAAACCGGGTTTGATCATTTCAAACCCTCAATCCCAAGTAAAAGAAAATAATTGAAAATCATTCAGGCCTATCATTTCAGCCCATAACGATTTTCTCCTATTCTAAATTCCGTTCGGGTATGTATCATTTCAACCCATAGTGATTCTAACCTAAAGGGAACTTACAGTGTGATAAACTGATCAAAATAACAGAACAACATAATATAACAGTAACAGATGTTATAACAGGTGTATGAGCATGGGTGAATATCATATAATCATAATATAGCAGGTGTACCATGATAATGCATTTTACAGATTCAAAAGGGGTCAATTTACTAGTTATGTATGTACATGTTGTTTGGTGAGAATAACTCACTGTTCTGAGCTGGAGACACAACGACGAATGCACGAATGAGATCCAAACAAGCACGATAACACGACACAAAGATGAGTAGAAGAGCCAAAGATTAATTCTCCTTGGATACATGAGACAAAACAAATAAATATAACATAAGTTTTCAACCCAAATTCAATTAAACAAAGCTAGAAATGAATACACAAAACATCACCGAAGTGTTTGCACTTGCTTTCTACCACCTATGCTTCAACTCCAGATCTAAAATGGCACGGCTAAAGGCATGGTTTGGATCTGGTTTGGGTTCTTAAAGGTGGGCCTAGCATGGCAAAATGATGGAGCAAAGATATATGAGCATGAACTAACACTACAAGGCAAATATCATGGATTCCTCAGCTCTAGAGGGCTCGGCCAAGGCCAAGGAGGGCATGGCTAGGTCTGTAGTGGGCTTGAGGATGATGTGGCAGTGGGCTCAGGTCAGGAATTTGCTGGTGGTGGTGGTGTATAGTCGGCCAAAGTGATGGAGGAGGTGATGGAAGTAAGGTAGCTAGGCTATGTTAGATATAGGTGGAGTTTGCTTCATATTTTGGTGGATCATCAACATGGATGGCCTCGGCTCTAGAATGGCAGTGGAGAGGAGAGTATGGTGGCTGGAATAGGTGGTGATGGAGGTGGCCAAGGCGCTGGAGATGGAGGGGCCGAACTGCATAAGAGATTGCAAGTGCAAAAATCAAGTAAATCCAGTAGAAAATGTAAAAGAAATGAAAGTTTTTATCAAAATTTCTTCTTGGAGATGGCCAAAACTTTTTTTTTAGAGTTTGAGAAGAAAAAAATTGGTGAAAAATGAAGTGGGGAAGTGGTCGGCTGAAGGGAATGAGTTATGGCAGCAAATAATGAAAAGGTGATGGTTGAAATGTGAAAAGACAAGAAGACAAAAAGCCTTAAGCAAATCAAAGGTCGCAAAACTCTTCAAATTTCCACCATTTCTTTTGCAATTTTAAATAACTGAAAAATAGGTATAAATTCAGTTAAAAACACGAAAATTTAGTAAATAAACAAAAATAAATAAATAAATATTAATTATATATAATTAAATTAAGAAAATAGCAAAGAAAATGTAAACTAGGCTAGAAAATTTGAAAATAAATGAAATGAACTTTGAAAAAAATTTGTGTACTTGAAAAATATTTATAAATAAAGATAAAGACACAAAAATAAAATGCATGCATAAAAATAAATAAATAAATTTTAATTAAATATAATTTAAATGAAGAAAATAGCAAAAAAATGGAAACTAGCCTTTAAAAATAGAAAATATATGCAATAAATTTTGGAAAAAATATATTATCACTTTAAAAATATCAAAAAACAAAAATATACATAAAATAACATATTAACACATATTAAAATAAAATATAACAAAGAAAATATGATTTATATAATCTAAAATAGACAAAATTGCAAAATAAAACAAATTATACTCAAAATTGAAATGTGCATAACTTTCACAGTTTAAGTCCGTTTTCAACGAAACAAAAAGCAGTATTCAAGTTGTTAAATACATTTTCATAATAAAAGATAAAATTTAGGAGTTTAAATATTTAAATTTAAAAGTCAAAGTTTGACCAGTTTGAACAGAAATTCATCTTTCAGTAAAATATCCAATTTATACCTGTTTGAAATTATAATTCACATAATAATCAACACTTATATTTAAAAATGTGAAATGTTTGAAATAAAACAAGTTTAAAAATAATTTCAAAATAAAATAAAGTCAAATATTAAAATATATGAAAAATCTAGGGTTGTCACATTATAACTTTGAAAGTGCTATGATTTTGGAAAAGGATATATTTAAAAGGGAAATGATATCGTATTTGGTTTTTAAATGGAAATGATGTTGTATTTGGTTTTTAAATGGAATGATATCGTATTGATATGGTTTGGAAATGGCAATGATATTTTGGTTTTGAAGTATAAACTATTTTGAAGTGACCGCCGTGTTATAATAATGTTTGGATTGTTAAAGAGACCGGGATCGGATGTTGTCATACTCTCTGCCAACTCTGAAAACCATTTTAACAACTAGGTATGTGGTAGAGATTCCAGAATGAAGTAGGATTGTGGCGACGGTTCTATATGAGGTATATAGTCCCGTGAATTGGCATAAGGTGACTAAAACAGGAGCAATCGACGGTTCAATGAGGTAGCTCCTCTAATTGAACACGCTCCTTAGATACTATTCTATTACTTTGTGATTGATTGGGTGCGCCCTTTGATATTTTTGGGAGTGTGGATCGAGGTGGGCGGTAGTGGCTGCTATGTGTTACCACCAGTCTGGAAGTGCAATTGGTATATCTTCCCTGGCATTGCCTAGTTGTGCCATGTCACCTACCCTATCGTGCTTTCTACGAGTTTGATTTGTGTCGTACCTATGGAGCATTTTATGGTAGCCTCCCGATCTGGAGGTAATGTACAGACTATTGGCACCAAAAAGATGTGTTAAAGGGGATATGGGTAACGCCTTAAGGCTATTTTTAAATAGTTTGCTTTACTTTAGACTTTTTTATAATAGTGTATATTACTACATAGTAGATAGTCTAAAGGATCCTTAGAAGATGGTTATCCCAAACATCCTTTGAGTTACTTGTATTTCAGTTGTTATTTCACTTGAGTTGGATTTATTGATATAAGAATGTTAATCCTGACTCGGATGTATTGTGTTTTGCTTTACGCTCGGGTCAGACTGAGTGACACGGCTTTTGAGACTCACCTTTGGAGTTGGAGCTTCATTTGGAGACCCATCTATATTTTTTCAGCTCTCGGTGATTCAGTTGACTCTAGAGATATATTCTGATCTTGTATTTTACTAGTGTATTTGAGACTTCTGTTGTATCTTGTTTTAACTTTGTTGTATATATAGTAGCTTCATGAACTACTATTCATTTGTTTCCACTGCATATTGTTATATTACTCTGTGTCTGTGATTCTGTGACTATTTATTTACTGTATATGCTGAGTTTGTCAAATTTTAAATGAGCAATCTGATATTTTGAGCAATTCAAGTCCGACATGTGCGGATGCGAAATGTTGAAAATATTAGGATGTCACATTTATTATCTACAAACAAATGTTGTACCAACTTACACAACACTGATTTTATCCGATTACAATTTATTGCACATTATTTCACAAATTAATATGACATTTAATCTATTTCCTTATTTACAATTTATAACCAATTATAACCTTTCAATCATTTCAATAAATTGAAATTACATTAAAATAATTAACAATTAACTCAAATTAACATTATTATATTTCATTTTGGTTATTATTCTCATTAATAAATCACAAATTTTTATTTCTTCCAATATTAAACATCGTCATTTTATTAAATTAAATATCTTTAATTATCGAAAATTACGGGTCGTTACAGTCTTCCCTACTCAAAACTTTTCGTCCTCGAAAAGGAAAAAGAAGGTAAAAGAAGAAATTAATATATCTTATTCAAAGTATTCATTTTATAAACGCTAAATTTACATAATCAAATAATGTATATAAAAGGTATCAATTTGTAAACAACTAAATTACATAATTAAATAATTAAAATAAAGCATATCAATTTATAACAATTAAATCCTTTCATATAAAAGTTTGAAAACGTTTCCACTTCCGCAAAAAAATTCTAAGTGCAAAATTCACGAAAAATTTCGGCAAAGTCTCCTCGGTACGGAGAGGTCTGGGAGAAATAATAATATCAATAATATCAATATATACCACATATTTCAAAATAATATATCCCAAACCACAGGAAAACAATATAATTTCACTATAAAACCGTAATCCGAAAATGTACCTATTTGTGGGAAACGACGTTTATTTTATAAAGCCAAAAGCAGTAGCTATTGCTTCCATGGACCTGTATTTCACTTATATAATCCAAAGAAGTTAGTGATTATGTAAAAGAGAAATATTGAGTTGTTTCAATCAATAGCAAATAAGCTAACATAACATAACATTTTAGTCACTTGCAAACAAATCATACAATCATCACATGCAATTAAAGTAATCAATCATGCGTCCATTGCGACCAAAACAAATGGTTTATTCGAGTTCAGAAACTTTTAATCGTATAAAATGATAAATAAACTACTAAGTATACCATACACTCAATAGTCTTAAATAAAACTTAATAGATTATTCATACAACCTTACCAATTAGAAGTATCATTTCCCAAACATTACATAAGTCAGAACAAACAATAATTTCAAATATCGTTTAAGTTTATTCTTATTAGTCTCCTTTTGCATCATTTACTATTCAGTTATTTCCATTCCTTCATATGATGATTATTCTATTTATTTAACTTCATTACTTATCAAATTTGTTTCCTATTCATTCATACAATGCAAATTTCCATCAAAATTACATTCATTTACTTGCATAAATCATTTTCGTTCAATTATTTAAAATAATCAATGAATTTATTATTGTAGGATTTCATGCATTTTATTTCAGTTTATTTCACATTTATTATTTACTTTGATTTCCTTTTTACATCAATATTCATTTTTGAAACAACTCATGCTTAGATTTTTTTTCACATTTATTTCTTTCATATATAACATAGTTGAGTATTAAATCTATTTCTAATTATTTAAACATTTTCTGAAATTATAACCATTCCATTAATATAGTATTCACTTTTACTATTCGTTTTTAATTACAAATAGCTACAACATTTACTTAAAGCAAAAAGCCAAACGTGTTACAGCCAAAAGCCAGATGTGTTACAAGCTTTCAAAGAGGTCAATGTGGTCGAAAGCTCCCTTTCACGTCAATGTCTACCTTTCGAAACAAATGTATTTGCCTACATGAAGACGTTTCGAATAAGAGGAGTATCTTTCGGAGGCGGTATGTGCACTTGACCTTTCGAAACCAAAGGTTTCGCCTTCTTTCAAAACACATAAAGATGCCTTGATCAAAACAACCCTTTCGAAAGCATAATCAAACCTTTCGAACAGGTCAAAGCCTTTAACATCCAGGGAAGGTTCCATATCAAGTCGCAAGCATTCATTCGAAAGCTACCTACTGCATCGAAACCATTAACACCTTTGAAATTCCAAAGAATAACCTATCCACATGGTCGGAAGCTCTTACTTCTACACACTTGCAACAGCAAAGCAATACAAAGGAAATGGCATGTTTACTCCTTTCGATGAAGACGGAAGCATTCAAACCCAATCGAAACCATTGCAGAAGGATGTGCAAGTGTCAAAAGAAAAAGAAAGCATACCAAGCCACCTTTCGACCGGTCGAAAGCATTGAGTCGAAAGGTGTCAACCCGCATCTACAAATGCGACCCCATGGGTCTGCTTTAGGGGATTCGAATTTCATTCATTCTACTCTTGTACTTTCTTACAATTATAAACTTGTAACCCTAATTAGGGAATAGAATTGAAAAAATTGATCATTATATACATCATGAATGAAGAGATTCTCATGTTTTTTATTACGTTACTTTTTCGAGATTTTTACTAAATTCGATCATGTTCTGCTTGTGTCGACTTCATGAAAAATCTCTTCCGACTGAGTCAAAACCCCATACTTAGTCCAAAACACTTATGATCTAGCTCCAAACCACAAATTTCCAAAAGCTTATCTTCCAAGTTAGTCGAAACCATAAACTTGACCAAAATCCTCAGGCTTAACAATCCAAGCCAAAGTTAACAAAGAAGTAAGCTTTAGACAAAGTCGAAACATATCCATTCAGCCCATATCCTTAAACATTAAAGCTAACTTTTAAGTTACCACAAACCGTTCGAAAGGGGGATTTCGATAAGACCGTAAATTAGTTCACCTAGTTCAAAAGGTGTCGAAAAGAGGATTGAGATATTTCAACCAAGTCGAAAGGTCGCCATTAAAAAATTCCAACTACTACAACCCATTCGCAAGGTAGAGCGAAAAAAATAAAAAGATTTTATCTAGTCGAAAGGTGGTTTAATTGGGACATCTATATTTAAAAACTACCTTGGGATGTTAACAGGTTTTCTTGGTAACCCATATTAATAACCATATATTTCTACATAATGAGTTAGGGCAAAAAAAGTTCCCGTCTGGAATTCATGTTTAACATTACAAACAAACATGCTCTTATATTAGTCTGGAATCTTTTATTTTATAAAAGAGATCATCCATAAGAAATGACACTCTGAACGCAACAATTAACATCTATACACACATGTAATACATGGGATAAGCACTCTGAACTCACCAATAATCACACATGCGTTCCAACAATCACAAAGGTTGTAACACCCCGAATAAGGAACAAAACACAATATGATACAGCAAAAAATGTTACAATTACATAAAAGAATAATTAAGAAAGCAATTGCACAGGAATATATCATCTCCGTATCAACCAGCAGCGGTGGTGCACAAAACACAACGCAAGCGAGATTTACTAGTGTGAACATCTTCATCGCTAGTGTCATCTTCATTATTGTCATCACTATCCATCTCGTTGGTATCGATGGTTTCTGAACCATCCAATAAACAGCTAACATGGTATCCATGGCAACAATAGAAAACAATAACAGAAAGATTTTGAATCGGAAATGGGTCAAAACACAAGCAACATTTGTCACTGCCCCTCGTTCTTGACTTAACCTCCATGGTTTTCGTAGTAGTTACTCGCTCTATATCTAGTCTTGAATCGTTCTCGTTTCTTTCACCATGTGTTTTCTCTTCAATGCTGCTGAAATAGATTGCTCGACGAGCCTCTCGTAAGTACTTGATCAAAAGGTTAACGCTGTCAGTCTGTAAATTGGCATTTAATAAATAACCGTGACTGAAGATTATCTTGAATTGCAGGCTTCATTTACATTCAATATCTGTCAATAAGCTTTATAACTCGGTAAGGAAATGTGATGTCCTAGCAACTAGCAAAAGACTTTATGAAGTAATCCTTGTGTGGTTAGCAAAATAGTAGAAATTGTGTGGACAAGGCCCTTTAGTCAATTTAACACGTTTATGTCTTAGATTAGCATAAATTGAAATTTTCAAGATTAATACGCGAAAAACCCTTCTCAAAACATGTTTTAAATCACATTCCCTATTTTTATTTTCGGCAAATTTTTTTTATGGTTTTTTTTTTAAAATAGAATCTGAACTTAATCGTGTGTTTTTATGACCAAAACTATTTTTTTATGTTTTCGAATTCATTTGAAAAAGTGCAAAATATTTGCAGTGTTTTACTGCAAATATTTGCATTTTGAACTGCAAATATTTATAGCTTAAACTACAAATATTTGCATTTTGGCTGAAAGCCTGAAACTAAAATCAGTGGTGTTTTTTAAAACTTGTTTTTATGAGGGACGACGGTGTATTTTGAAACTTAAAATGGTGTTTCCAAGAGTTCCCTTCTTTATTTTTAGACAATTATGATTACAAATAAAAATAAAAACTAGCTTATTGAGAATAACTAGCTAATGGGAAAAAGCCGAATTCAGCAACTGTGTTATTTATGATCACTGCATAACGTAAAAAGACTGTACATTCAGAAGGCAAAAACTTACAGTAGAGGCAAGGTAATTTATCAATTTATTTGAGTCTTTTTCAGTAACCTTCATAGCTAATTTGGTAAATCTTACTAAAATACCATTAGCTGACCCATTTCACTATTTCTATTTAAAAAAACTTATGTTTTATTAAAAAATCGATTTGGTTTATTTTGGACAGTATTATATTTATAAAAATCAACATTTTCAAGTTGTTTTAAACTTTTATTTTTTGGACAAAAGTTGCTCACTATAAATGTTACTATTTTTTTATGAAAACTATTTTCAATTCGTGTGTGTGTGTGTTCTTCAAAAAAAAAAATATTAAGAAAAAACGTTAAATGTTTTGGAATTTGGAGATTATAAAGGGATTTATTTGATATGTTAAAACATAATTATGTTTGTTTTATTTAGTTGTGATTATAAACAATGAGCAAGTGGAAAATTACAAGTATATTGTTTATTGTTATTGCTTGTGCAGTGAGGAAATCGATTTTGATAACACCCACAACAATTTTGCTTGACTAGTAACACTTTCAATTAATACAAAGAAGCCTAATAACCCTATTATCAAAATTGAATTGCTTATTTAAAAACATCATATTTTGGAATTGACATGGAATTCACGTGGTTTTTGGTATAGTAGCTACATGCCCATGCAAACTATAAATAGTATAGTAATACAATTAGCCTAATAGAAAGAAGTACAGTTGTATACTTAGAAACAAATATCATGAAGTTATCACCTTTAGAATGTCATTGCATCCATGTCTTAAAGAAGTTTCAGTTCGATAATCGGTGATGATTTTGACAAGGCGGTCTCTTAACCTACAGGAAACAAGAAAACACGTATCAATCTTCTCCTTGACTGCTATAAGGACATGATAACAAAGAAGGGAAACCACATACCGAGGTATTTCTAGACCATTTGGCACTCGACTGACTATGTATAATGGATCCAGATTACCTACGGTGTGCTCGAGCAACATTCCTACCTGCCATATTTTAATTTCACATATAAGATGTATACGTTCAATTGTTTATAGTTATAAATTATATTCGAGCCCTGCCTTGCGCACACTTCATGCAAAAAATAAAGCTCGGGGCTATAGATGTCATGAAATGAAGCGGACAGACACAAACCCTCTCAGGAGTTTACCGGTCTGCTGGTTCTCCAAAGTATAATTCATTAAAAAAAAAAAATCACTTACCATTTCAGGCTGGCGAAAGCATTGTTTAATTAGCTCTTCCCATAGATCATCATCTTGTTGGATGGTTACAAATTCAACTGCCTATAAAAATATTATTTTCAGTACCTATTGAGATAAAACCTAAAATAATTTGGCTAGTGATAATTTGACTGAATATGTGTACCTCCTGTATATCTTCTAGTTTGTTTATAATGACACCAAGGGCTTTTTTGGTATTTCCCATTCTCCCAAGCACAAAAGCTTCCTCTCTAGGAAGATCTTTTTCTAGACAAATATCATATGCCTGATTAACGATGAAAAAGAAACCTGTTATTGATTCTATAACAAGTTCCTAGAACATTTCGATGAAATTACAAACCTTGTCTAGTCTATAATGTTGACTGCTGCGAAGAAACGGCAGAAGCAACCTTGGTTCGTACTCAGCATATAGCTCTACCTATAAAGGACGCGAACACATAAAAGTAGTTAATTATAGGTCTTCAATTACATAATGAAAATTCATATTCAGGATGAATGTTGAAAATATATCTCCATTTGTTACTCTTAGGACTGACCAGGTGGTGATTCATTTCATTTACCTTGTTTGAACCATTTTATTTACAATATTTAAAATCAGCAAAAATATACTGTATTTTCAAATCTTGTACTTCACCAAACAATTCTTTATTCGCCTTTGGAGGATTACAACTAAGAGAGTGGAAAAACAAAAGACACAAAAATGGAGGTTAGGATTTTGATACCAATTGGGAAGTGGCAACAACTGCATGACATAGTTTAGGCTATCACCGTGGTAAACAACTGAGATGCAAGTGATATGCTAATAGCTTTGCACATAATAATGGTTTCTATAAGCAACATCAAGATAAAAATACTATGAATATACTTTTTAAAAAACACTGTTCATCAATTATAACAACACAAGAATCAACCGACCTCGCAAACGAAATATTTCTTTAACCACTCCAATATCACTTTTTAAGCCAACTGTACATAATTAAACATTAAGCTAGCATACAATGACAGCATCTTGCTTCAAACAACATTTATGTCTTTTATTGAGCAATATTCAACACTTTTATTTGTATCACTTAGCAAATGAGTAAGCTGAATATAATAATATTATTGTTGAGAATGTGTTACACTGCTATTTTCCTTTTCTTTCTGTCTCCCTTTTTCAACCATTTTTAGGCACGGTGTTATTACCAATGAGACTAGCACGTTCTTAAAAATTATGGTTTATTCATGAATATTCTGACTGCAACTTTCATCATGTCTGCCATGGATTACATCTGATTTGATGTAAGCTTATTACTGCTGTCAAAAACCAAAGTTCTTCCACAACAAAGCCAAACATTCACATCAAACATAAGCCATCCAACATGACGCAAACTTACGAAAACATGATGTAAGGTTATGTGAAATGTAAAGCTAAATTCACAAAAATTTTGTTATAAACATTGCTTGATTCCCTCATAAATTAATCACCTCTGCCCACCTCCTCTTCATCGTTTCTTCAAATTCTTCTACTCCTCTTAACCAGTAGTGCACAAGTTTTATACTGACTTAATAATATGATGATTTTGAAGTTATTGGAGGATTAGTTTTTGATATGTATAAAAAAATGAACCACGTTACACAAGATACTTCAGAATAACGAGTGTGGTCTAGTTGGAGATGATCATGTAAACGTATGCCATTATTTATTTCGAATGAAAAATACATGATTTTGGCGACTTTGTGGCCTTATGACAAGTAGGCATAACTAAAATTGCATGGCTCATATAATTTATAAAATAATCCGAAGAAGAAAAAAAATTCTCTGTTTGTCACCGAATAATAAGCAGAGGAATATAGGAAAATTTGGTTATTTTGGTAGTGCGATATCGATATGTGTGAAGAATGTACATAACAGTGTTCAGTGACTTGCTAATAGTATTATTAAACCAATAAATGTAAATGGTGTAACCTAATTATATTTGATGATCATCATTATTATTTTTTCTTTCAAATCGTGTTGAAAGTAACACTGGAACATATGTTTCCATTCATGTCAGACAAACAAATAACAGTATATTTTCGGTTAACATTTAGCTACATAAAGTCTGGTTGGCATAATCTACTCATGACAATGTAATTCAACACATTTCCGAAGACTCAAAGTTTCCTCATCCTCCACCAAATAAAAAATATACTATAACACTTTCGAGCTACAAGCTTAGAAACGTTTATCTTGCCACCATGCTGGATAATATGATGTTATATTTCGGATTTGCTCAGCCACAGAATAATGTAAAATCAGTGAGAGAGATTTTAATTCTTATCACTTAAGCTTACATATTGAAACCAAACGAACGTGCAGGATTTTGAATAAGAGTTATTCAAGGAGGAGATATTGACATCTCCTTTAGAAAACAAAAAATATATTATGTTTTTCCCATGTGCACCTCATAATTTTATAAGGAAGTTCAACAATTAAAGTTTTAAATTTGAAGGATATGGTGTTCATTAAGGTTGATTCTTCTGATTATGCGACTGAGTTGGGCAAATTTCCAACATTTACCTCATTCTCAAAACCATGCACATGCAACAAAAAATAATATATAAACGCATGCAGCTTTTGGAAAAACAATAAAATGTTAACGTATCTTAGTTGAAGCTGCATTTTATTTGAGGTCTAGTATTTCACTTGAAATTAATTTAAAGTTGTTTTTTTTATTTAAAGTTATTGCATTCAATTTGAAATTAAAGTCATGTAACAGAAACACATAAAATAACATAGTAGCCTAATAAAATTATTACAAAATAATAAAACACTAATCCTGCTTACAGTCTCACTTTCAACCCGACTCTTTCAACTTATATTTGGAAATACTTTATTCACTTAACTCTACTTTCGCGAACTTGTCCATACCCATACACCCCCCCCCCCCCCCCTAAAGCTAACTTGTCTAGTGAGCTTTATATGAGACATAGTGAGTGTTCACCAAATGCTTGCATAAAGATGATTTGATTCTACCTACCAAAAACATACAAGCCTAACATTTACATATCATGCTAAATCACACAAATCAGCAAAAACTAATGCCACCATTCACTAATAATGTGCCTCTGCATTGTGAGATACAACATAATATTAGATTAACATATGCTATACAACAAAAACCTCATTAACGCAATGACTAATTAGTGATTTCTTGTTTCAACATTTGTCCACCATTTAATATATGATCGAGTTCATAAATTTCATTGAGAAAATGACTCATATCAAACAAACGATGATCAACATTATCATCGTAGATACGTTCATAGTATCTAGGGGTGAGTAATCTTTGGTTAAACCAAAGAAACCAACCGAACTAGTTTATTTCAGTCGGTTTGGTTTAGTTTTGAAATTAGATTGGTTTCTAATCGGCCTGTATAAACATTATTTCGGTTATCGGTTTAACCCATTGTTTTAAAATAAAATAAAATAAAAATAAAATAAAATAAACCCACATTGATACTCGTCTCGAGAGGTGCCTTGAGAAAATGGAAGATAAAACGTCTTGAGTCTTTCCCAAAAAAGGCTTTTTTACTTCTAACGCTTACATCTCAACAACTTGAGACATAAAAAGCATACAAAGTGTAAGTCTCGCACGCCTCAAACAGCTGAGGCATGTGACTCGAGAAATTTTTATCCCTATTTGTAAATATTGAACAAAATTATTAAACTTCAATTATTTAATGGAAAATAAAAAAAGAACAAATTATAAGAAAATTGAAGTTAGTGTTGTTTTTTTTTACTTTTCAATATCGATGTGATTAACTAATATTATTTTTTAAAAACGATCGAGGGCTACGTAATGGATTTTTTCATTGATACTTGCAGAAAATTTTTAAATAGACATTACTGAATCTTCAAACAAATTTTGGTGATCGATTTGAATTGATAGAAGGATAAATAAAGTAATAATTTACGTTATTTCCTACTGCTTGTAATGAAGAACGATTCCACTAGAACTGATCAAAGATCATTTTCAAAATCTAAAAAAAAATGAAGACAAACAGAAGAGGAAGCAGAAAAAAAACATACCGTCGCGGAACTAAAAGGTGAATATGAATTCTTTAAAAGATTGAATATATATGTGTGTATTATCAAGTGCTTAAATTAATTTTTATAGTTTTATGAATGAATAATGAATAATCATTAGGACTGAACTCTTTAAAGTTAAGTGTATGTATTGCATATATTTACAATTTTGATTAATTGTTAACTTTTATGTATTAATCAAAAATTAATAACAACAAAGTAAAAATAACTTGTACCTCGATGTTCACCTGAAAAAGTTATGCCCTCTGAGGCTTACGTCTCTCCTCGCGAGCAAAATAATCCTCGTGTATGCTTTTCACGTTTTAAAACTTTGGTTCAATCAAATTAACCAAATTTTTATTATATTGTCAAAATTACCGACGTTATAATGATATTTACATTAGCTTGGTGGTCTAAATAAATTTTGCTTATCATATATATGTCGAAATTAGTACTAAAAAACAAAAGAATACTAAATAAGAATACTTTGTCATATATTTATGTTTTATTTTGAAGTACAAAGAATATTTCAAACATAAAATGTAAATCATTTTTAGTTTGGTTAAATCAGATAACCAACTAAACCAACCAAACTGAATTCAGTTGGTTTGGTTTTTATTTATTAGTTTTATTTTGGTTTAACAATATAAATGATTGGACCAACAAAATGCTCACCCTTATGCACTTGTTGCTTATAGGGAACGTAGTAATATATGACTTGCGTTTGAGCTATTTAATGAGATTAAACTTGGTTCTTGTTCGGGACCGTAAAAAGATTACCTTCTTTCTTGACGGTCAAGAAAAACCAAGTAGCAACATTAGCTCATACTCAAGATGCTCAAAACTCCACACCACTCGATGCTACAAAGTTTTTTGCATCATCTATCGAACAAATATGGAACAAATATCATCAAGATCCACAAACACTCCTGTAGTCACCTCACAGGCAACCTTGCAATCCCAAAAAATTAACCATATGTCCTACCACCAAAGCCATATGGCACTGTAAGTGACCGAAAAAATGTTAAAAGTGCTAATCATTAAATCACTACATGTCTTGCAGCGAGATTTCTATATCACACCATTATACATACAAAACTGAACAATTAAATACCAGAAAATGTTAGCTCAACTATATTGTCGTTCCCAATCAAGGTTTTTTATCTCACCGTTTTTGGGGCTGAGTGATTCGAACATCAAATTTCGTCAACATATCGACTTACCTAAATATAGGTCGAGATTTGGAAATATCAGCAAAAACTCAAATGAGATCTATTTATGATCTCGACCGAGCTGATGCTGTTTTACAACTTCCTTTTGGCCGCAAGGTTTACCTGCAGGTTTCTTTTATTAAAAAAATAATAATAATAATAATAATAATAATCTTCCAAGCCGCAAATTTCTGGTTCGTATTTATTATTTAGTTTTCAGTGATTCCAGAGCAAATTCAATTCTTCTAACTTCAATTCTCACAGCAAATATCGTATTATTATTTTTTGTTATGCTGATTTTTACAGATCATTTTACCTAATTTTCAATTTTTAAACTGCTGAAAACTCTTATTTTTACTGAAACCAAATATATTTTGTTGCAATTTGAACAAAATCTGACCTTTTCCTCTGAATCAAATTGCTGCAAATTTGATTTTACAAGCAAAAACTACAGATTCATTTAACTATTTTCTAATAATTAATATTTCTAAATTTAGTTTGTATGCAAATCAATATTAGACACCATACATGCTATGAGATTGACCCGAGATGAAATTTAGGATCGTAGATGTAAATCCAACATGACCATCCAAAATACACTTGTCTTTTTTGGGATTTCCTTGACATGATATCGGAACTAAATTGATAGAGAAATTGTAACTTTATCCAAAGAGGTGATGTTATTAGCATTAGAATTACTTGACAACACCATCAAGGGTTTTCAACTCCTTGGAAGCCAATACCATTATAGGTTTTCAACTCTTCGAAAGATGGTACAATAAAAAATTGCCAACCCTTCGAAAGCATACTCATGATTAATAAAACATACAAGTCATCACTAATATATGGTTCGAATCATTCAGCTGATTCATTACAATCAAAACTCATTCAAGTTTTTGGTCAAATATTTCACCTTATATAACCGATTCGGCCAACTTTCTGAAGAGAAAATTGTTCCTAGCATCGCTCTTATACTCATATGCAGAATCTAACATGTCTCGCAGAGTTTTCACTGATCCAACTTTTCCAAAATGTGAACAGAAAAAAGGATCATTTAATTATTGACTAATAAATCCAACCAATTTTCTTGCAAACTCTTCACAGGCTCCCTTTCATTTGTGAAGGTTTCTTCTCATCGCCTACAAATATCATTATAGTTTTTATGTTCCCAAATTTATAGCATCCAAAATAATTATCTTGAAATGTATAACTACGTTTATTATCTTAGTATGTGTGTGTATTAAAAAAACATATGCCACGTCTCATTATTTACTAAAAATTTGATACCTGATAAAAAGGACTCTGGCAGTTTTTTAACAGAAATGAACCAACCCATAATAAAAGAACTGCAGAAAATATTATTTAAAAATCAATTCAAACAAGCAATTGACAAACCAACACCAAGCAATCAATAAATCAACACAAAACAAAATTGTTTCTTCCGACCACCTTTTTATTATACTCAAACTACTTGTTCAAATTTAATCTAACATTAGATAATAATAAACAACAAAAAATAACCTAAATCAAGAAAGGAGTCTTGATTTTCAAGTGATAGATTATTCTATGCTTGTAAAAAAATGGTTATTCTGAAACAAAGATCTCTACTCTAATGGTTGAAAAGCCTTCCAATCCCCATTTTATGTCAATCCTAAAACTCGGTAGCTACCCAAATATTTTGTGTGTGTTGCGATTGCCGGATTGGTGATAAGATATTTCTAGATCGAAGAAGAAGGCACCACAATCCTATCGGTGAAGACGGCACGTCGTTTGGAAAAGCGGAGGAGCAGCAGCAAAGAGACGAAGAAGCAGACAAACTAAAGTCTGTACTAGCTACAGACTTCCAGTCGATTGGAACCAGTCGACTGAGGTTAATCTACCTGTCGACTGAAGTTTGTGGCATTCTGGACCCGAGGAGAGCACTGCTTTTGCAGTCGACTGGAAATCATTTTCAGCCGACCGGCATCAGTCGATTGATGGGATTTCCAATCTTCTGGATCGGCAAACCCTGAAGAATTTTGGGTTCGAGATTTCAAAGACATTTTCATCTTTTTGAAATGTTTTGGAGTTTCTACTGTAGATTTCTGCATATCTTTGATCCAACGACTGAAATTACATCAGGTTATTATAAAAGGCTTGCTTAGGGTTCATTGTAAGAGAGGATGAAGGTTATTGTAGTAGGGTTTTGGAGATTGAGATTCTTCACAACCTTAGTGGTCTTTCTTTGTAATCTTTTGATGAATCTAATAAAATTTGTTTGGAGGAAATTGTTGGTCTACTATTTTTCATCTTTTTCCAAATCTAATTGTGTAGGAAGCTTTGAGATAACTATAATAATGTGTGCTGCAGCACAGCCAAACTACGTTAAAAAATAGCCCATTTAGAGTTTGGTAGACCAAAACTGGATGTGTGCATGTAACTCATACTCCATCAACAAATGCAGTCTTTTCTTTTCTTCAAAGATCTTCAGTTCTACTGTCTCCATGTCTATTTTCTACACGGTGGTTAGCATCACAAATGTCAACAGCATACACATGCTCTAAAGTAATCTTCAGTTCTACTTTCCTCCAATTCCAAACAAACTGCAAGACATTTAGATACAAATGCTAGTACATCCATCTAAAGTTTAAATTTATACGTAAGAAGGTTCAAAACAACAATATCATAAAAAACGCGCGCGAAGAATGCCTCAAGGTGACGCATAGGCAAAAAAGCCTCAAGGCGTATTTCAAAGGCATTTTACCCAAAAAACATACGCCTCGGTCGTTTGAGGTGCAAAAAACATGAGTCTCGGTGCCTCATGCTGATAAGGCTTAAGCCTTTTGAGTAAATAAATATGTGCCTTTAATTATGTATCTCGCCCAAAACCCTACCTCCTACCTCATTCCAGTGAAAACTTATCCAACGACCAACAAAAGAAAGATGTTGAGCAAGCAGGTAATTTTTTTCAAAAATAAATAAATACAAATATAATTATCGAAGTGGAATCATCGATCGGAATCGACTTTGATTCCAAAACTGAAATCATATGGATTCCAGTAATTTATTTTTAATTACAAAAATAAGAGATGCATACATGTTCAGAATCTAACCTGAATGATTTGATCTTCATATTTTGCATGGGTTAATTTAAAATGTCAAATTTCGTTATATGTTTTGCGGATTTTTGTTAAATCCGAAAAGCTTACGCCTCAACGTTTTGAGGCTTACGCCTACGCTTTCGCGTTTTAAAACAATGCAAAATGCTAAGTTCTACTTTGGGGAAGGATTAATAAACATATAATCAATAAACTGCAGTAACACATGGATTCCCGTATGCACTGGAAGATTGAAAAGATGAGTTTATCTCAGTAAGTTTAACACTTCAACTAGCTCCTCAGATTATCTCCTTAGCTGCAAAATTTCTTTCAAACTAAACCCCAGAACAACTTAATTTAGTCTCACTCGATCAGCAATTTAGTTTAAACTATAAATACTTAAAGTTAATCAAAATATAAACAATGTTTCATCACATAAAGCCATAGCATTCAACTTTACCAGAAAAATATAAGTTACCTGCATATCATGGAATTCACTCCCAGCATTTGGGTCAACTTCAAACAGAGAATGCAAGTACATATGCAAGAAACGTTTATTGTCACATTTTTTAGTGGCACCAAGAAGTTGTCCTACAACATCAGGAGGGGTTATGATATCACGATTTTCAATTAGTAAAGATACTGCCTTGTTACTATCCAGTATCATGAGTTGAACCACCTATATAACAAGGAAAGAATATTATATTCAGGAATGAATTGTGCATATACATCTCAAAAATTATTACCCAGAAAGAGTGATAAAGTAATCAGATTTATAAAGAACCATAACTTTATACAGCTCCAATTGATGGCAGGAATGTTAAATAGCCATTTCTTTAAGGAGGTAAAAACAAAAGTCATGTGAACTAAAAAAAAGAAAGTGACGCAAACAAACATGCCATGCGATATTCCAGTAAATCCACTTGAGACCCCAACCACCACCCCCACCACCCCTCCCACCCAAAAAAACAAAAACAAAAAACAAAACAAAACAAAAGATAAACCATGCACACATGACATACCAAAAGGAAAACGAGTCCATCAAGTAAGATAAAAGGGTGCCTATATTTTATTGTATCCTCTTGTTTACTTCTATCACAAATATAGCATATGAATTACAAAGCATGACAGTAAACTGATGCTTAGGGCTTCATGGGTACTACAACAGGAAGAAAATTTTAAGCAACATTTTCGATTATAACAAGAGTTGTTTGCTATTACAATATGATTAATTTATTTTGTAATAATTTGTTATAATATCCATTTTATTTAAGAGCAAAAGGATATAATCAGCAATGGAGTGGTGCCAATAATCAATGGACATATGCATAACTTGCATGATTCAATATTAATATATTAGTCCCGTGTTTTGAGGTTTCTAACATTAGCTACAAAAGGATAATCCCTTGACTGTACAACTTAAAGAAGGAAAGGAGAAGAAAAAACTTTTGCATTATTCAACCGTCAAGCTAAAACCCAAAGAAAATTAGTGATGTTGCTGTAATCCCCCGCATCATGTAAATGTTAGTAACTAGTATTGGTCAACAATGTACTTCGTGCACACAGTGCTTAGGAAACAAGGGTTTCTGTGTACATTGTGAAAATTAGCTTAAACTATAAGAAAGAGTATCTAAAGCTGCTCTAATCACAAATTTGAAGTATAAGAATGGAGGGAAATCATGTGCTTTCTTGAAGCGTGATTCAGAACCCAAATTTAAATACCATACAGTAAACAAACAGTCCAAAGTACAATCTGAAAGTACGTAAAAGATTCAAAATTAAATAAGTATCCAGAAGATCAACCATGAACACAGGATAATCATGCAGTGGATCAAAATTCAGGTGTTTGCACATGAGGAAAATCACAAATCAATAATATCAACATTATTACCTTGTCACGAATGGCTTCATGTAAATAATGCTTCTCGATGAACTCAAATATCTCTGGTTTCATTAGCTGAATCATAACATTAATCAAAATTAGACCTGGCAGTTCTAGAAAGCAATCCAATTGTCTTTAGGTTAGTGGGCCTTTAAGCTTCAACATTGAAAATTATAATAAAGAGCAAAGTAACTTATATAAAACCAAAAAACAAAAAATCACCTCTGCAAATAAAGCCAGTGCTTTCTCATACTGATTGTCAATAATGTACAATTCAGCCAATGTCTGTTGTTTGAAAAAACATAAGCAAAAAGTAAAGAAGCAAGCAAAAAATTTTACAAACCAAACTACTTTCACCTCCTTAAGCATATCAGTCATCGAAGAGGTGTATATTTGAGTCTCAATAGCAGAAATAACTGGCAATGCAGAAAATAAAGTTTGTGGCCAACACTTTATGATCTTTAACAAAACCTCGTGATAAGACGGGTTGGTAGCCAATGCAACTAGGGCAATCTACAAGTCAAATTATATGTTAAAAACACATCAAAATTGAGCTTGATATACAAAATAGTGATAAAATTACTGTGAAATGTGTATGCACCTCATAAAATGTATTGCTTAGCCGTGGATTTTCAGTCGGCATATAAGGAACCAACACAGGCAATTGTCGGAGGTTGGCAAAACTTAAAACCCATCTGAAAAAAAAAAGTTCTAGTAAGACAATTACTATTCTGCTCATTCAATGAAAGATTATTAGTAAAGAAATATTTGATGTGATGCCAACATCTAAGCTAAGTTAATTCATATGCAACACAAATGTGTGGTAGTAAAAGAGTGCACGAGGTGGTGATTTAGGGAACATTGTCTTTTATTTATTTTTCACTTTAAAAAAAAGTTGCTTGAAGAATAGATTATTGAGGGGTTTTTTTTCTTGTTAAATATATGTATCTATCCCCCATCATACATTAACAATTAATGTTTATATCCCAGTACCCATGAAAGTTAGTCAAAACAGATGACCCAGTCTAATCTGGTAACACTTAATTTGTTGATTTGATAATAAATATGCTGCAGAAAGCTAAATTACAGCCTATGCTCTTACTCTTACATGTAGAGCTTGACACCATACTCTATTTCGAAAGGTAGCAATCTACCACAAATGATTATTTTTTTAATCCATGATGAATCATTACATCTTATCAATTTACCTTCTTCGCTTTCACCATTCTTCCCCAATCAAAATTAGCCTATTATTTTCTATTTCAAGATGGACATGAACTAAAAAAGGATTTATTTTGAATTTAACCGTAAGAAACTAAATAACTTAAATTCAAAAGTGAAGTAAAAGAAAATAGTACAACTTTAAATTATTTTAACAGAGCAAAATCAGAATAAAAGTTTCTTGTGGTGAAAAACACCACTGTTTGAATCATCTCGGTACTTCTACTTGGTCAAAACTGAGATTTTTCTGCAATTTAATAATATATATATGTGTGTGTGTGTGTGTGTGTGTGTATGTGTGTGTGTGTATGTATATTAATATACCTTTCCCATGCGGAAGCTGAGCCACGAAGTAGCTTGGGACACAATGAAGCTGCTTCTGCGTATTTTCTTTCAACGATCAAATGGTCAAGGTATCTTGATCCTACCTAGACATATAATAATATTATCTTTATGTATAACCATACAATGATGCAAGTAAAGAATTATTTTTTGTTTTCTTGACAGCCGGTAAAATAATCGAATAATTCATGGGAATTTTTTAGAAACATACATCTTCTCAATGCACAGAAGTAGTGGAAAGAACACGACAGTAATCTGACTTGACCCATTTCCTTATTTTGTTACAACCTACTTCTTCTTTTTTCTTTTTTCTTTTTTCTTTTTTTATAACAAGAGTGATAGTTAATTTAAGCGCAGCACTCATTTTTGTGTCTTGGGGAATCGAACCCAAGACCTCTAGGAACCATGTTTCAATCTACTTCTCTTATCAAGAAAAACAAATTATGTAAATTAGGATACATATGCTTACTCTGATTATTAATAAATCGATAAATATAGTTCTCTAACAAAGTTTACCCTGCAAAAGAACAATAATTGTCCAAATATTCACAATGGTCCCATTTTCTTTACCGTCCAAGTATCGAAACTCCTAGCACATGATTCATTGGTTAACTGGTAAAAAGTACGATGCAACATATGGTCAAAAGCTTTACGTTTATTTAATAGAGGTACAGATGCTTCATATTGTTCAAACCAAAGCAACAAAGGTCTGCACACCTAGCGCACTGCAGAAAGAAAAAAAAATTATATCTATGTTGATTTTTGTTAGTTTTTCATTTCAATGTTGGTATTGATGCATATGTACAACTAATTTAAATTGCAGTACTATATTACTAGGTTGCAACATTCAACATTCTTTTTACTAAATGACACTCTTATCAAGGTGCGCGTCTAGGCTCAAAAAAGGCTCAGGCTCACGTTGTGCGTCTTTTTGCAGTTTGAGTGCACTTTTTTGCAGTTCGAGGCGCCTTTTGCAAAATTCAAATTTTAGTTTACAAAATAGTTGAATAAAAAATGTAAATAGTTAAATGAATTATAGAATATGGTTTAAATTTTAAAATTTAGTTAATAAAATATTTAAATAGTTGAATAAATTATAAAATACGGTTTAAAATTTAATTTATAGTTAATAAAATAGTAGATCAAACTGGTATAAAAGGCATGCAAAAAGACCCAAGATTTGTGCTTTTTTGTGCCTTAACTACATGCTAAATGATTCAGTCATTTGAGAGGGACACAATACTTAGGCTCATTTGAGAAACCAAACCAGTCAGACATGTTCAATGGTAGAAAAATGTGTAATTTTATGCTTAGTAATTAACTGCAATTAGTTGTTTAATTGAGGATTAAGAAACTAATGACTTAAAATAAGAATTTTTAAAGATGAATGAAACATGACTCGAGACCAATTCCATCACGTTCGTAAGATTATTTTATATAAAATACATATAAAGTTTTTTAAAATCGGATAAGATTGGTAAAATCAGAAGAAAAGAAAAGGTAGGGACAAAAAGATTATTTAGCCAGCATTTGTGTTACTTAATTCTGAAATGAGTCATCTTCCTCTTCGTCTCTCGATCTCTTCATTCTCATCTTCCTCTTTTTTAAACAAAATGAAAGTCAAGGTCCCAAGTTTTAAATCCCCATAACTCCTTCATGTCTTAACCAAAAATTTCAAGATGAATACCTAATTCTAGTTGAAGGATTCCCTGGAAATCTGTACCATTGAGCTGGCTTGTTTAAGAAGATAGAAACTGGATTTCAAAAAGCATGGGAGAGCTTCGAATTGGGTTCATTGCAGCTTGAATTTCTATAAGATTTGGTAAGTGAGATTCATTCTCTATACTCTATGATCACTAGATATATTATAATCATGTTAAATGTCCAAATGTTGGGTAGGACTTGAGTAATGAGGTTTATCGGTTTGAGGTTTTAGATATGAGAGTCCAATTTATAAATGTTTTGAAAGATTAAATTATATAATTTGATTTGATATGTTAAAACGTTTGGTATGAATTGAATTGTGTCTTTTATTGATCGTTGATTTGATAATGGATAGTGTTGTTAAGTAGCAATTCAATGATAGTTGAAGTTGTTATTAAAAGATGGAAATATGGAGTTGAAGTGGTTGACCGAGTAGTGAAACCCGTATGGTTTGTCGAGCATTTGAGTACCGGGGTGATTCGTCGAATTGCCTTCAACTGGCATTCGTCCCATGAGAAATCGTCGATGATATGAGCTTGGGTGCAAGATGTAGATGGCGGGGCAAGATTGCAATGCCAAGGGGCACGACGTTGAGAAAAGGAAAGCCGAGACGACAATCTAACGGAGTTTAAATGGCCCCACCCAGGTTCAGTACAGCATCTCTACAAGCGAACAATCGATTGATCAAGGGGTATCAGTTGACTGGTCGAAGTAGATTGCGCAAAGTTGAGTGGCCGAAAATAAATAGGTCAAATATGGCATATTACAGTCGACTACTCAGGTACAACGAGTCGACTGTCAAGGTGGTCGGTTGACTGGTTGACCTTGACCAATCGATTGTTTGACTGTAGCCAATATTGGCTACAATGGTCATTAGTCAACCGACCCATATGGATTGGTCGACTGATCAACTGCATAGGAGATGTTGGGTTTTTTAGGGCTTTGGTTAAAACTTCTAAACGCGATAACTTACGCATACAAACTCGAATTGAGATGCGGTTTGGACCTGTGTTCATCATTTTTCAATGCTACAATCCGTAGAGCTTGGCGGGTTTTGGAATACTTTGACTTCGAAGCTCAGGCCGCCAAGCGCGACTCACGTCGACACATATTCCAAAACCAAAAATTTGCAGAGAGAACGGAAATACATATTGACGTTGTTAGATGATAAGGATGTCATATGTGATGCTTGCGATGCGTTTTGATTCGTATGGTGATTTTTATGCGTTCATCCGATTATTATAAGACGCGATGGCTAGGGTATTCTAATATACGATTACATATGATATTGCATATACGGAGTGAATCTGTGTCCCTTGGCTAAGGTTTTGAAATTTGTTGTTTATAGACCATTTGTAGCATGAGCGGTTGTTGTGTCGGTTATCCGACATGGAGATAGGAGATGTTCTATCTCGGTAACGTAGAACTATGGACATTGGGCTACAATGTAGCAAGGGTTATAGATCATCGGGTTACTTGTCATTAGTTCTTATGATAAACAATTGGTAGCGGTTAGGCACGTGTATATCGACTCGGTTCATATGATTGTAAGTGGTGGATGATGCGTTGAAGCATCACATTATTAGCCTTATATTAGTGACCATACTTAACGGATTTTGGCCTTATCGTGATACTCGTGGTTCACTATCCTGGTTTGTGATGTTTGGATCACGATTAGTGTCGTGTTGTTTTGTATATGATAGTTTTATCATACAGCATAGCACTATAGTAGAAATGTGCTAGGTTGTTGGATGCAGGGGAAGATGCAAGTTGATGTATGGTATCAGTACCTCAAGTATTACTATTTTTGTATTGTTTACGACATAGTAGCATATTGATAATCATGCAGATCACTGATATTTCATTTTTATCAGACTTAATGTCAGACTCTCTTTGTTGTTTCTTTTATTGTCCATTCTTTGGGTAGGTTGACTTAAGAGAAGCGAATTTATGCTACCTGAAGGCAAATCATTGAGTCATGATTATAATACTGCTATGATTATATCCATCCAGTTTTCAGTGTATTGACATGTAGGTCATATGTATAGTATGAGACATGCATTCATATGGGAATTTGATGCACTGGTTACGCTGTGTATAGCATTGAATCTTTTGTCTTTTGATATGTTATACATCTAATATTCTACATATATACGATGATATTATATTTTACATCTTTCCGTTGTGGTGATAGATGCTAGTGATATTCATTGCGTCATATATATACTATCCTTAATGGAACGTCGTCCATGACACCATTGGAAAATCTGGTTGCTTAGGTGCACGGATTCTAAGGTTACGGAAGGTGGGTCGTTAAAGTTCAATTTCCCAATTAGTTTATGTGCTCAAAAAGCGTATTTTCATTGTAAGGCACGGCCAACCATATGAAGATGATTGTTGACAATTTGACATCCAAGCCTAGAAGCTCAAAGTAGAAGAGGTGGCAGCAAGAATGGGTATGGATACAAAAAGAACTCTTAACGAAGTTCAAAATTAAGAACTATATGAAAATGAATACTAATAAATCAACAAATTGTATGAAATAGTAGTAGTTTGATGAAGATGGACTTTTTTAAAATATTGTTAGGAAATTATATACATCATACAAAGTTACAAAAGGAGAAAAAAATTGATAAGAGGAGCGAATATTATTTTGAATTTAGACTTAGAAAAATTGCCAAGGGGATGAGAAAACACAAAGCATTTGCTTATTAGATGTAATAGAATTACCATCTATCCTCCTTTAAAAGCATACATATATATATGGTAATTTCCATACTTTTTCTTCTTCCATGCCCATATTTATCAAAACCCTAGTTCCAAAATTTGCATGTGCAATTATTCAAAAAATCAAATCAATATTTTTTTTAAACTGTAGATAATTTATTGAAGTTCCCAATTCGCCAAAATAAAAAATAAATATAGATCATGGATTTGAAAGTTTCCCCAAATATAGAGTTTTAGCAAGACGGAGAAGAAGATGAGGGATTTGGAGAAGTATAATCTGGGATGGCCCGGATAATGCCTTATTTTTGTAAAAAACAAAAGGTGTAACTCCGTACCTCTAAAAATTTAATGCCGCAGTTCAAAAATTAAAAAGTATATACCATATCAAATATTATATTCTTTTTCTTTTCCCCCTTGAAATTTACTGCCTACAAATATCTTGCTTCTCGAGTGGTGTTTAAAAAGAACATTTTTTTCATCCAATTTAGTATCTAAGAAAATTATCCCACTTCCATCTGAAGAAAGATGTTCTTTTTTAAAATTTTGGTCATATTATCAAAAATATTCTCATCTAAAAAGAAGTACATTCCCATCTATATAGAACCTTAGTTTAATTTGTTTAAAGCCATGTTTTTGTTGATTTTCCATGTAGAAAAACATTGCAACACGAGTTAACCTAAAAAATGTGTTCCTGTACAACTACAAGGCTCCAGCTTTAAAAACCAATATCAATGTTCTTTGTTCCCAATAAGATTCCAGGTACAAAGTTTAATTTTCCAATAAGTTTATATTTTCAAATAGCGTATAATGTGTTGACAATTTAAGACATGGCCAACCATACAAAGAGAAATGATGACGTAGGTACTATGAATCTCAACGTAGAAATGGAGGTGGTAACAAAAACGTGTATGGATACATAAAAACATAACTCTTACAAGTCTAAAGTCGACAACAAGATGAATGTGTGTTAATAAACCAATTATTAAATTGTATTAATTGTTATTGTAATTGAAAAAGTTACATCTGCTTAAAAATATTGCCAGGAAACTAAATGTTAACAAAAAAGTGTTTTCATATGCTATGTTATATATAAAAATTGATCGTTATTCTTGTTTTAAAAGATTTTTTTTCCTGATTTTGGTCATGTTATTAAAATATTCACATTTCAAAAGAGGCTAATCCCCATAAATATATTTTCATCTACTTAAAATCATGGAGTCCCGGTTCGGAAACAGCCTCTTCGCAATGCGAGGGAAAGGCTGCGTACATTATCGACCTCATCAGAATCCGCTAGTGCGGGAGCCTCATGCACTGGGTTGCCTACTTAAAATCATGTTTCTCTCGAGTTTCCATGTGAAAAAAGTCGAAATACAAATCAATGTAACAAGCACGTGCCTTCTTAGAGGTTTCAGGTTTCAAAAAAAAAACAAGCGTTCATGTTCTACTTCCCTTTTGAGAAGGAGATAATACCAGTGTTAATAAATTGGATGATAAAATTAAAAACTGTATGACTTGTTATCGGACTTTGAGAAAGATAAAATATTGTTAGGAAGGTATAAAAAAATGTTATCCACTTTAATGTACATACATACATATATATACACAACATTCTTTCATTTTATAAAGATGTCAAAAATATTTTTATCTCAAAAGAACCATATCCTCATCTATATAGAATCGTATTTTCGTCTGCCTAAAACCATGTTTTCGAGGACTTTCCATGTAGAAAAGACCAAAATACGAATCTACCTAAGAAACATGTGCCTCCTATCACCGCCAAATGAGATGATTGCTCACGTCAAAGGGTTCTCTTCAAGGAGTTGCTTTAGAGGAAAAGATCAAAATGGTTCTTACATGAAGACATGAAGATTGTTATCCCGCTTTTTGGCAAAGCCGCGATACCAAAAGATCGATCAAGAACAAAAGACAGTTCGTCTCAGAGATTGGTTGTACTTCACTTCGTTATGGATATCGATGAATTTTTGTCCGAGCCCGGATCAGACTACAATTGATAAGGCATGACAAGCAAGGCCATTAAAGTCAATATTCCAAATTTCAATTTAATCGGAGGTCGTATGAGCGAGATATGATCGATTCGAGTCAATTAAAGAATGTCGTTCGAACCCATCCGAAGTTGGAGGAGATGCTCACTTCGAACCCATAGGATTCGAACCCATCACTGCTTGTCAAGTTCGAATCCATCAGCCACCATGTACTTCAAATCGATCGAGTTCGAATCGATCGGGCATGATATTGATCACTTCGAATCGATCGGTTCGAATCCATCAGATAGGCATCACCTCAACAAGTTCGAATCCATCAGGCTCCATGTACTTCGAATCGATCACATTCGAATCGATCAGCAGGATATTGATCACTTCAAATCAATCGGTTCGTATCCATCGGATGGGCATCGTTCGTGTCCATGCTAGAGCACTTCGAATCCATCACCGTCAGTATCTTCGAATCGATCGGTCTCACGCCCAAGCACTGCTTCGTATCGATCTTCTTCACATCCATCAGGTTCGAATCCATGAACAATCGCTCGTTCGAAACCACCAAGTCATCCATCGGTTCGAACGCGCCGATATACATAGAGTCGAAGCGGTCAACACGAAGAAAAAATAGGATCGATGCGAGGAGTGCGCGCCACGTCACTACAGCACCACGTGCTTCCATCGATTCGAATTCATGGATTCGAAGTCATCGATTCGAACAGAACAGCCCTCACGAGAAACCACAACTTGAATCGATCATATCTCCTAAACCACTGATCCAAATGCAACGAAATTTTCACAGTAGCTTCCATACAAGGTAAAAATTGTTCCTGTCAAGTTTCAGCTCGATTGGGTCATTTCTTGATGGGTTCGAAATCACTTCGAATCGATGTCAGATCGAGTCGAAACTTGGTGGGGTCGGTCGTGTGGGCCCACTCACGTGCCAGAAGAAGTCTCCCGAAGTTTGAGCGAGATCTGAGCCTCCTACGCCTATAAATAGCACCCTGAAGCCTTCAGAAAAGGGGATCTTTCGGAGCTTCCACCATTGAACGTCCAGACTCTGCCGGATTGAATTTCATACTTCATTATCGTTGTTGTATTCAGATCCACTGTAATCGATTAATATCATCAAGTGAATCAATAAAGAGAGAACCTTCAAAGTGGACGTAGGCAAGATCGCTGAACCACTATAAATCCTGTGTTTGTGATTGTTATCTGTGAATTATCGTGATTGTTGTTGCTTAGATTGGAATTCTATATTGATTGTTGCTGATCTGCGTTGATAAACGGGTGCTTTCACGACTATTGGGTGTTTGTGGTCAATTTTGACGCAAATATTTTGGTGCTTTCACTGAGAATGCTGATTCAGGAGAAGTTGAATTTAGAGACTTAGGAATTCAGATCTAAGAACCATGACGAGACAAACAAGTAAGAAACAAAGGCCAGAGAGAAGTGAACATCAAGGAAGTCAAGAGGCTTCCTCAGGAGCGAATCAAGCGTCGATCTTCATCACTAGGGACGAGATGGAGACAATGATGAAGAAACAAGAGGAGTTGATCCAGAGTTTATTTCAACAAATAGGACAACTTGGAGCACAGAACAGAGAAGCCAATGGAGTTCAGAACGGAGCAGGACCATCCAGCATAGCACCTGGATTAGGAGGCACACACTTGGAGCATGTAGATCCAATCCCGGAAGGAGAGAGAGGAGCATCTGCGCAACTTGGGAGTAGTAGAGGAGTGAACGTCCAGTCAAGGGAGCAGATCCCAGAGTTCCCTCGTGAACTCGGAGGGCAGGTTGAAAGTAATGAACGAAGATTACATCTTGGAGACAACGACAAGTTGGCAGAGATGGTTAGACGAGCTTTGAGAGGCGGTTTGGTGAACAAAGATTTGGAGGATGTTAATAGGAGTCCTTTTACTTCAGCAATCAGGCAAGCTAGGAACCCACCGGATTTCAAGTTACCATCGTTGGACATGTATGACGGGAGAACGGACCCCACGGTCCATCTGACTAAATACATGAGGCATATGGAAGTGTTGGGGGCATCAGAGGAGGTTATGGCCCGGTGTTTTCCATTGTACTTAGCGGATATTGCGACGTTATGGTTCAGGCAACTAGAGAATGGATCCATCGGAACATGGAATGATTTAACTGAAAGATTTATGAGGCAATTCAGGGTTCACATTACAAGACCCAAAAATGTGATGACTCTGGCAACTTTAAAACAGAAGGCTGGAGAGACGTTGATGAGTTTTCTAACGCGATTCAATGCGGCAGCAGCATCGGTGGATCGGCCAGATCCATCCATGATTATGATGGCAGCTGTTTCCGGAATAGCTGATGGCACGGATTTCAAAAATTCATTGACAAAAGATCCACCTATGGATCTAGGAGAATTCTATCATGAGACGGAAAAGTTCTTGCGATTGGAAGATGCGAGTGCAGAAAGAGAAGAAGGAGATGAGCTCAATGTTTACACGGTCAAAGATGGAAATCCTCCTGAGAAAGGTACAGAAACTAGCAAGGGGAAGCGAAAGGCTGAGAGTGGCTATAACAGGTCGATGCGACCACGAAAGGAACCAAGATTTACCACATACTCAGAGCTGAACGAGAATTTAGAGCGAATCTATCAGGATACCAAAGAACAGGTCCCGTATCGCAGACCAATGCGAAGGGACCCAACTTCCGACGAAAGAAAATCAGATAAATATTGCATATTTCATGAACTGAACGGTCATAACACTAATGATTGCAGGCATCTGAAGGACGAGGTGGAAGGGCATATCAGAAACGGTATGCTCCTCCAGTATGTGAGGAAACGGACTCCAGCAGTGGAGCCAGAGCGTCCGCCGTCTACCTCAGCTAGAGGTGGCCCTGAGTCGGGACAACGTCTGATTATCCATTGATTGATTGAAATAACGATGAACAAGTTGTAAACCTCTCACTAATGCGGTTAAATCATTTACACATGTGAGCGATCGCGCACGATCCATAGGCATGCTCTGAATGACTACCAACCGCACCATAGTGAGAGTTTACACTTTGACATCCCTGCTTTGTTTTCTGCTTTGATTTTGATTTGAACATTTAGATTCTGTTTGTATGGACACTTCTGTTGTGAGATTCGTATGATCATTGCTTTGATATTTGCAATTCCATGAAAGAATTTATCTTCATGCCCGTTGGATCGCGAACGGTCCACGAGCATCTCCTGTATGGCGATGAACCGCCAGAGTCTTTGATTCGGAAACTCCACCGAGCATGAACTCCGGCATCGATAATACTAAGTCCCCCCCCCCCGGGCACACATAATTCGCCTCGAACGGCACACGATCACAAATCGCCTCGAACGGCATCCGACCGCGAACGGTCATGATTCACTTATATGACACTTGATCGCGAACGATCACCATTTGCCGCGAACGGCATCGACCGCGAACGGTCCCATCTCTTCAATTGCCGCGAACGGCATCGACCGCGAACGGTCCCATTCAATCTTTTGCCATGAACATCATCGACCGCGAACGGTCCTATTCCATCCTTTGCCGCGAACGGCGCAGACCGCGAACGGTCCCGATTCACCTCAAGTGGCATACGATCCCGAACGATCGACGCATGGATTTATACGCTTGACCGCGCACGGTCGCACTTCACCGCAAATGACTTGATCGCGAACGATCGTCATTTGAAGTTAGGCGCTTGACCATGAACGGCCGCGCTTCATCCCAAATAGCTCGATCCCGAACGATCGTCATTTGGGGACATATGAAACTATCAAGTTCTTTACAGGTTGATGATAGGATATGAACATCCAGCTCAAGGTATTGCAAAACACACCTTTCTACCGCAAGGCATGTTTTGGAGGGCAAATGTTATCCCACTTTTTGGCAAAGCCGCGATACCAAAAGATCGATCAAGAACAAAAGACAGTTCGTCTCAGAGATTGGTTGTACTTCACTTCGTTATGAATATCGATGAATTTTTGTCCGAGCACGAATCAGGCTACAATTGATAAGGCATGACAAGCAAGGCCATTAAAGTCAATATTCCAAATTTCAGGTTAATCGGAGGTCGTATGAGCGAGATATGATCGATTCGAGTCAATTAAAGAATGTCGTTCGAACCCATCCAAAGTTGGAGGAGATGCTCACTTCGAACCCATAGGATTCGAACTCATCACTGCTTGTCAAGTTCGAATCCATCAGCCACCATGTACTTCGAATCGATCGAGTTCGAGATATGTCAATATTCGAGTCAATTAAAGAATGTCGTTCGAACCCATCCAAAGTTGGAGGAGATGCTCACTTCGAACCCATAGGATTCGAACTCATCACTGCTTGTCAAGTTCGAATCCATCAGCCACCATGTACTTCGAATCGATCGAGTTCGAATCGATCAGGCATGATATTGATCACTTCGAATCGATCGGTTCGAATCCATCAGATAGGCATCACCTCAACAAGTTCGAATCCATCAGGCTCCATGTACTTCGAATCGATCACATTCGAATCGATCAGCAAGATATTGATCACTTCGAATCGCTCGGTTCGTATCCATCGGATGGGCATCGTTCGTGTCCATGCTAGAGCACTTCGAATCCATCACCATCAGTATCTTCGAATCGATCGGTCTCACGCCCAAGCACTGCTTCGTATCGATCTTCTTCGCATCCATCAGGTTCGAATTCATGAACAATCGCTCGTTCGAAACCACCAAGTCATCCATCGGTTCGAACGCGCCGATATACATGGAGTCGAAGCGGTCAACACGGAGAAAAAATAGGATCGATGCGAGAAATGCATGCCACGTCACTACAGCACCACGTGCTTCCATCGATTCGAATTCATGGATTCGAAATCATCGATTCGAACAGAACAGCCCTCACGAGAAACCACAACTTGAATCGATCATATCTCCTAAACCACTGATCCAAATGCAACGAAAGTTTCACAGTAGCTTCCATACAAGGTAAAGATTGTTTCTGCCAAGTTTCAGCTCGATTGGGTCATTTCTTGATGGGTTCGAAATCACTTCGAATCGATGTCGGATCGAGTCGAAACTTGGTGGGGTCGGTCGTGTGGGCCCACTCACGTGCCAGAAGAAGTCTCCCGAAGTTTGAACGAGATCTGGACCTCCTACGCCTATAAATAGCACCCTGAAGCCTTCAGAAAAGGGGATCTTTCGGAGCTTCCACCATTGAACGTCTAGACTCTGCCGGATTGAATTTCATACTTCATTATCGTTGTTGTATTCAGATCCACTGTAATCGATTAATATCATCAAGTGAATCAATAAAGAGAGAACCTTCAAAGTGGACGTAGGCAAGATCGTCGAACCACTATAAATCCTGTGTTTGTGATTGTTATCTGTGAATTATCGTGATTGTTGTTGCTTAGATTGGAATTCTATATTGATTGTTGCTGATCTGCGTTGATAAACGGGTGCTTTCACGACTATTGGGTGTTTGTGGTCAATTTTGACGCAAACAAAGATGGCATGGAGGATCGTGGGGTTTTCGTTCGTTTGTGTTTTGTCTCGAAAGCTAATTAATAGTTTTATACTGTTTATTGATTGTTATTATGCACGAAATTACTTAGTAATATTGATGAAAAAAGGCTTCATAATGAGACCTGTACATGAATGGCAAGTAAAAAAGCTCGATTCTTCCATAACATAACGGGGCGGGGTTGCACGCGGGCCAAGTGACGTAGGTGCACAAGAGTACTTCGCGCCACAACCATCTCTTTTTTACAATGAATGTGCCAAAAATATGAGGATGTCCTCATAAAATGACCATGATGTTTAATTATTATTTGGGATAAGATGAGGTCTTCAGAATGAACTATATTTCACATCTTCTAGAGTTATCATTCCACTGATACATGGCGGAAAGATACAAAAAAAAAATTATAGAATTTTATTAGCGTTAGTGCATCTATACTTGGGAAAAAAAGGCTAGCATTTTTATATTACTTTTCCTTCTAAAATTTAAATGCTGAAGACTTCATTAGAAAACAATTCACCTTATCAAGAAGCTCTGTTTTCCCTTGCCCTGCTTCAGCTGCAGCTAAAGCCTTCTCGTGGCATCCATGTTGAAGAAGCCAAGATATATGATCTTCAGCATCTCTGCATATTGGATATTGCAAGTCCACTAAGTTTCTATTAGCGCTTCTTTGAACGCTTAAAGGATAATATAACAATTAGTAAAGTCAAGCACAAAAAAGCTGCAAGTATTGGCCATCATAGCAATATACAAAACCATTAACTCAAAACATGTAAGGTTTGCAATTTAACGTACGATATAAATGACAGCATCTTAAACAAAATAGCAATGACGACAAAGCATATTTGAAAGTACTAAATTTGCATACAAAGCAAGAAAAATTAGGGTATAATATGTGTTAACAACTAACCTAGGTCTCGCAACAACAAGATCCTTAGGAGAGATAATATAATACAATGGTTCATCACCTTCTGCCCATTGACCACCTGCATAACTGCTTCCTACATGTTTATGTACAAGATCATAACATATAAAGTTTTAAAATTAAAAAAATAAAACAGAAAAACAATTAAAGTTTGAACCAGCAAAAGGAGCATGTGCAAGAGCATAATCTTTTGCCTTATAATGCTCAAACCCAAGCATAGGGAGAGCGTCTGTTGTGAGCTCTTCATTCTTCCTGGAGACGATACGGATTTCCGGCCTTTGAGCAGTTCCCTGAGATACACAATTTGTGTCAGATAAGCTTCTAACATTATATGGCTATTATATGGATACAATACCTAAACTATGACAAGTACATCATAAAGTGATAATTACAAAGTCTGTCAACAAAGAAACAGAGCTTTCAGAAGCAAATAATCGCTCAATTCTTTTATATAAAATCATCATGTCTGTGGGTCCAGATAATTCTTTGCTGTAGTAGAGACGGCACTAAGGTACCGTTGGCCCCCTTTCTTTGCCACGCTTCCGTTCCACACGCATCGGACGTGTCCGACGCTGCGACGGACCATTTCCCTCTAATGGCCCGTTGTGTGGAATGGGGGAAAATGGTAAATTTGCATCCGACGCGTACAGCCGTTTGGCCCCCAACGGCTACTTGTCCTTCCACCGTTCTCCTATATATTTCCTCCTTCATCAAATACTCCACTCAAATACTCCGCTTGAATACCCCATTTTGCATCACCAAACACATTCCCCTTTCAACCAACTTCTCCGCTCAAATGTCTCACTCGCTTCATAAAGAACGAACCCTAACTCATGCATTTGTATGTTACAGCCAATAAAGGGAATGCTTCATTTAAGGGCATGCAACAGATACTAAATCCTGACATCACATGCAATTATGGATTCAGAAAAGTGCTTTTTTGTTTAATCCTTAAAATGTCCTGTTCCTAGCCCCTAAAAAGTTCAAATTTTGCATAGACCAAAATACCCTTATTCTTATATATATATATATATATATATATATATATATATATATATATATAAGAATAAGGTACTGCCCTCTCAACCTACTATCTAAACCCAATTCAAAAATAAGAAGGATAACAAAACTATGCAAAATTTCACATTATTGTGTTAGTAAATCATGGATTCAAAAGAGGACGACTTAGACTATCAGTAAGTTCTCATGCATCTAAAGCCAACAGCAGCAGATAGCAGTGGTTCAATCACAAGACCGCGACCCCTAGTGATATTTAATACACAGACAAAACAAGGCTAAACTAAAGTGTGATAAAGTTTAAATGCAGCATGAAGGTGCAAACAACATCATTTCCTAATGGTTCCTTATATAATGTCAAACTAGATCTTTGTTTTACGGAGCAGCAGATTCTAATGAGCTGCAAAAATAATATAGGGTATTCGAAATTTTGATGGTTTACAGCAGAAAATCCAAATTAATAGCCTCAAATTGCAAATGTATTCCTTCATGTCATGTCAGCACAATATGTGACCCCCTAAAAAGGCCACATTCCTAAATTAGGGGTGTTTATATGCAAGTAGAATATTTAGATTGAGGGAAGTAAGTGACATCAAGATACACAAGATGGTTCGTTTGTGCAATCGATTTTAATAATTAATTAAAATACGATAATCTGCTGCACACGACGGTCATTGGATATTGTAAATGCGCAAAGAGAAGATCAAGACGGTTCATTTTCCTGAGCATAAGCAAAACTTCTAAGGAAGAAAAACAACTACAATGCTGCTATTTGATTGAGAAAGGGACAACCTGCCGTGAAGGAACAGTGTTATCAAAATCTTTTTGACCATTCTCAGCCACAGGAATGTATGCTAGTATGACCAAAGCATCGCCAAAGGGTGCAAGGCCAGATATGTAATATGTAGTTTGAAAAGATGCAACAATGTCTACATATTTAGTGTTCGATGCTTGAGCATTCTTTTCAACTCCATTTGGTCTTCGAGGAGGATTGGTTTTAATTGCTGCAATCTTTACATATGTTCCCCATCCAATCACCAACTGTGTGTCATCCTATATCATATAGACATGTTAGCATGCAAAGCAAAACTGCAATGTGTGGCTGATTCATTACATAAGTGGGAACACAAATATATGTACAGTTGGATGGTTTTATAAAGGCCGCAGGAGCGTATTTTTTCGTTAGGACTTAAATGATGAAAAAATGTCAGTAATAGACTGTCATCTAGATCAACAACTTAGCCTGTCGCACCTTCAGTCAACATACAATGCAACACCGATTCCTCGGTCATGAATGAGTTTTCACATGACAACTCAACAATTATGTATTTTCATCATAGCAATCGAACCTCGTTATCATATCAATTTTTGTCATATGGAGGTTGAGTCATCATCTAGTAAATGATTATTACCATTACTTAAATTTCAAAAAAACAACCCCGTTTACTCTCATCATACATGCAGGTTTATAAAATAAAATTCAAAGGAAAAGAGAGTTGAAGAAACAAGAACTTGGTATGAAAAGAATAGGCTTAGTAAAAAAATTGATGGACCAAAATTTGATTGCAAGGCACTTTATCATTCTATTGTGTTTCCTTGCTGTTATTATGTTTTGTGAAAAAGCTTTGAATTTATCAGAAGAAGGAAAAAAATTCCCTGCATAAAGTGTCATACGTAGCGATTGTTTTACCTTTTTCCCTACTGTATTATTTTATGATCGAGGTCATTTGTGGATATATGCTTAAACTCATGTTAAATTACAGCAGTGTGATATCACCCTTGTATGATTATGATTTTCTGACTCAAAAATGATATTTTATGTTAACTTATTTTATACTGCCATGCACCCTTGGTAGAGGGAACTCGCTGCTGAAAATCTGAAAAATCTTAGGTAGTATTTAGTTCGAAAACAAGTTTTGTGTTTTGCGTTTTTAATATGTATGTCAAATGACGTGGGAGAGAAGTATGAGATGGAAGATCCTAGTCATTCCAGCAATGGGGAGAAGGGCAAGGGAGAGAGAGTTGTTGATATTTCCCAAAAGGAGGAAAAACAAGATAAAATCCTTTATAATTTTGTGCAAAACCATTTTCCAAATCGACCGTTTTCCATCCCCTCTCCCTTTTCCACGCATTTTAAAGTGTACGTTGAAAACACAAAACTCACTTATAAACCAACCGCTACATTAGGATTTCAATTGCGCTTCAAATTGAATCTTTCCAACTACGACTTGATTGGCAAGTACCGATTCAAAATTGAACTGAAACCACAACTGAGAAAAGTTATTCGCTGAAAACCACAAAAGATACTTGAATCTATGATTCAAAATTTATTTATTTTTCTCAAACAAAAATATAATAATACAATAAAAGAGAAATTTAAGTTTTAGATCTACATACATACAAGTTCAAGCATCATAATCAATTTCAAACATTGTTGAGAGGCAAGTTCAGGATTCAGACAACAGTCATAGCATAAAACACGCCATAGAAATACCAAGATGTACATTAAAGCAGAGATACATCCTCCAAAATAATCCCTGAATCATTCATTGTTTTTCAAATCAATTTCAAAAATATATATTAATGCTACAAAAAGAAGAGTCGATGTTTTCACACACATAGATGAAACTTAAGTAACATAATAGAGCAAAATTCATAGCATGCAAGTATCATTATTATATTTACACAATTTAAATCTAATTGTGATTTAAAGTTTGAAATTTACGACATACGGTTTGAATCACGTTTTGAAAACCATGGTTAGGATAATAAGAAGAATCTAATATGTTATATTATTAAACAACTGTGTTGGCAATGTGTATGGGTACATGCTAAGCAGTCATGTAACTATACCGAATATTTGGGAGATTGTAGAATTCGCCAAACAGTTGTATTAATATAATCTAAATTTTTGGTATGGTTGAATTTTAATTGGTTGTTGCTGAGTAACTCAGCTAGATAGTCTTGTTGATGGGGAGTTCCTTTGCATATGTTTTCACAGTTGTACCCTTTTTGTTTTTAATAAGATATTTCATATTCTCCAATGAGATACACCATTAGATAATTATGACATTTATGACTGTTCCATTTTGTTATAGGAAAATGTGTGTGTACAAAAACTATGATGATTTGATCAAGCAAAGATGAGTAAGGTTTTAAATGATCCTTTTGGTAATGCAACCCATTTACTGTTATAACATTTTACCATGCAGACTATCATGCATGGGGTTCGATACATTTGCATACAAAACCAACCTCTTGGTAAAGGAAAAGCAAGGCATGTTAAATTCCATGACCGTAGGCAAATTTCAAAATGTTCAAAAGTTAAAATTGCATAGCATCATTTTAACGCAATGATTTTCAAGTTATTATGATTTCATTTGCTAAATCACAATATATCATGATGTAAACAGGTCTTACAAATAAAAAATTAGAATCCACAACAAAAAGACAACACGTAATACAGTGTGATTTTACATATAGTCAAGCATTTACACACATCATGCATATGATTATGCTAGTGTATATGACGAGAAAGGTTCGAGTCTGAAAACAGCATCTTCGCAATGCGAGAGAAAGGCTGCGTACATTATCGACCTCCTCAGAGCCCGCTATCGTGCGGGAGCCTCTTGCACCGGGTTCCACCTTTTTTTATATGACAGGAAAGGTTCCATATCATCCCCTCAACCTCGCTTACATCCATTATTAAAAAAAATTATATGAGAGTTTCGAAATAAGCCAATATTTAATAGGAATGATCCCATTGCCATCATGATAGTATACATGAAAATGTAAAATGATCGTATAGAGTTTTGAAATTCTAAACACTTTTAGAATGGTAGGTCATATGAATTATACAAGTACTTGTTTTAACTACAATTTGAAATGGTTCTAAATTCTAAAATGTTCCAAACTTACTGTATAATTGATCAGTGGTAAAAGAATATCTTCAAAACATAATAAATTTCAAATAGTTATGAAAAACGAAGGATATTGGATTCATAAGGAATGTGAAATCTATGGCAAATACTTCAGTATTGCTAACGGATGTCATCATATCACTAAGTCATTGAATTCAGCCTCCAGTCTAACTATATATGGGAGGTATTAGTTTAAATGATAAAAGTATTATTTGTCTAAATTATATTAAGTTTTTGGAACTCTATACTAGCTTCGCCTTTTCTTGTTTCTCAACTGAATCATATAATATTGACATCTAATATTTTAATTTGGATATGCTTAACTTTTTATCACATATACGCATTGAGTGTGTTATATAACAAACATTTCATATAATATAAAAAATGCTTAGTGCACACATTTGAGTCTTTGATTTACATATTAATATTAGTCCACATAGTAGGACAAGATCAGCTTACACAAGACGGAATACAGAGATGGTCCTAATTAAATATAATCCTATGCGTAAATTCAGAAGTAGTGTTGATTACCGTACCTTGTGTTGTTCTTGTAAACCGCCACAACGTAATGTCATGAGCTTTTTATTTTATTTTATTTGTTATGAACAATTTATAGCTTTGTTTGAACCAAATGAAAATTTCTAACTTCACAATTATGCGTAAATCATATACCAAAAACATGGTGAAGTAGCAACTGGTGAGCAGTGTTTAGCTAGAATTAAATAACATGCCGAGTTAATACAGTTTGATTAATTTGGTCAATAAATTCAACTTAAACGGTGGGTATTGGTTGTAATATCCACCTTGTAATTGATTTGATCATAATTTTATTTGGTGATTGACCTAACTAAATCAGCCAGTTCTATGTTAATTTGAAGAATCTAAATAATGAAACATAGTTGCTTAGACAAAGTATTTTAAAAATATTGAATTATCTACATGACTAACGAAAATATTCAATAATCATAATTTAATTATGATCTGATATTTTTTTTCTGTGTATTATTATTCAAATCATAAAAAGTAATGGTTGCTTAAATCGGAAATAGAACTCGGATTAACTGAGAACTAATCAAAATAACCGAAAAGTAATTTGGTTTGGTCAGTTAGATTTTAATTTCTTCTTCCCAAGTTTCAATTCAGTTTTTCATATTTAACCTTAAAACGACTGAATGGTCAAAGAACCATGTAGCATAAGAAACATGATCAAGTTCTTTTGGAATATAGATGACTTGCGGAGAAGCTATTGAGTTGCACCGAAACAACTGGAGCTCCTATTCATTTAAATATACACATATGTATTTAAAAAAATAGAACGGACCTGCCAAATTATATGCGGGAGTAAAAGTTCAGGACGAGGGCTTCCTCGAGGCCTCTCAATAAATGTGATACGAGCATTATTTGTCATGTCATAAACTTTTACACCAGCATCATTAGCCCAGGCAATTAGACTAGTTCTCCATTTTACTGCATGTATTGGACCCTCACCAGCATGCAATTCCTAAAAGACATCACAACTTATAAGAAAGCGTTCAGAAACATTTAAAATATTCACGGTAAGCTCCTTATGTTACAATCAGCCCCTAAATCTCAACAACTTCAGTATAAGTTCTCAAGTCAAATGTGGTAATTATGTTTGAAGTTTTGACTCGAATTGAAACAATTTAATAGATTTAGGGACCCAACGACAAATGTGCTTAATAAGATACTGATATAAAAATAGGTACGATCTGAGGGTATGGATTGGAACATCCCCATCTCATATCTAGGTTTTTAAGAACATTACAAAACCTGCTTAGAATAGCCAAACCAGCTTTTTGAATTCAAATACAGATGGCCAGCTAAACCACCAGTAACATGTCTTCTAGAAGAATTTCGAGAATACTCTGGGTCCAGAGCTAAGGTTTTCATTGGACGATGGTATTCAAATTTCAAAGTTTCATCAGTGAATAGACTGTTTATAGCTACGGTTCCATCATCTGAACAGCTGCCAATATATTCACCTTCAACATCAAAGCTAAGGTCATTTACCGTAGCAGTATGAGCAGCAAATTCTTTAACCTGTCAGGTAGGAAGGTGCTTAAAAACAATATATGAAATACGTCTTGTCAGTATCAAATATCATATGCTTTGCCTTTTATTGAAACATATACCCTATAGTGCAATTATTACTGGGGTTTATCAAAGGAACTCCATTGTTGGTCAATGGTGAGACATTTTTCTAATAATCGAATATATCTGGGTTTGTTTGTGGGGGGGGGGGGGGGGGGATGAAGCCCACTCATAAAATCAAAACTAATTGAATTTTTAACCACACTTAATTTGACAAGGGTGAAATCAGGTTTAAGTATGAGAATGAAAAGGGGTGTCTCATGAACTACTAGAATACTAATTTAAGGGTAATTTGGTAATTACCTCAGTATAATACAAAATAAAATTATAAAATACTACTTACTATTATTTTAAAACAGAATGTATCACTATACAAACACAGGAGGGATCAATAACCCCTTGATTTTTAACCTCTTTGTAGCCCCTTCATATTGGTCGCTGGATTTAGAAAATGAGTGATTGGATTTGATGTGATTCCCTCTTTTACATCATCAATAATTTATAAATCCAATGGCTAGTATGGTGGGGGCTACAAAGGGACTAAAAATAGAGGGGCTGTGTGTGATTCAGACTACATGGGTTTCAAAGGAGGTGCTAATAGAGCATATTTTCCATCAAATATTTTGTCTATGTTTGCAAGTGTTCATGCAGCATTGCTACACTTGCACAGTTTCCATGATCACATATATATAAGTCGCATGTGCACGATGCAAAGGAGGTGCTAATAGAGCATATCATGATCTTATTTCATCGTTGTTTCAGTAGAAAATTATAAAAATATATATGCTTTTGTTTTTCAACTTAGGCCCAACAGTAGGTATTAGAATGTGCACGCAGATCCAATTATAAAACCACTACCAGCTCACAGATCTACATGAAGATCAAGATCGACAAGAATTAAAGGTGCTATGGATCAAATGGAAGATCGTAGACAAAATAGATGTGGTCAACGTGGCAATTTGAATCATAAAAGTGTTGGAATAATTCAATGTGATGGGGCCACATATGTTAATACCTGAATGTATATGTTATCTTTCTAACTAAACATAAATTAAGTGATCAATTTAGAAATAAATATCTTAAGGCTTCAGGGGTGCAATCGTCATGTAGACATATAATGTGTAGATATCATAGACATTTTAGCTTTTTGAAGGCCAAACTGAAAAAAGTCACACTACTACATATATGAGATTATGGTCCCTAAATTTCACATTGGAAGACTAAACAAACTCTTCTTCTCTTTCGATCAACAGCTATGGATTCAGGAATGGTTTCCGCTGATTTATTTGCTTTTCTTTGGTTTCTCCTTAATCCAATCAATATAAGTTATCTATTCGGATCTATGATTGATTAAGCAAATCTAAAGAGCTTTAAATCCTAACAAATGATATTAGAGCTACCCATCATTGATTTCTTTGATAAAACTGAAATTGTATGATTTGAAAAAAGCATTGAAATTTTACGATGGATGCGATTTTAGATTTGTTATTGGTATTGATTGTTGTTTATATCTTATATATAAAGCAAATACTTGAGTGGGTGAAGCCTTTTTCGAAGTGTCCAAACTACCCTTTTAGAGTTTGTAAAACAATAGTGATAAAGGGACATTTTGGTCAAACTTATTCCCACCATCTCCATTTACTCACGTTTTCGGAAACCAACCTATCTCTTCTCCAGATTCCTCATTCTAGGCCACGCAACTCTCTTTCCTGAATATTTCTTCGTTATTTCATCCAGTAACCTAATATTCTAAAATTTAGTGTTCCTAAGCTCAAATTCGTATTATTGAGGCAATCAAAAATCAATCAATGTTTTGATTTTGCTTCTGCAATTCATTTTATACCTAGATTCAATTTAATTTGCTAATTTGATCAATAATCGAATCAAAATATGCATTTTCAATCTCGAAAGAGGAAAATTGCAAAATTGTTTGCTTATGATGGTCAATTTTATGCAGGATCGAGCAGAAGTAGAAAAAGGTGATAATCAAGGCAAGCTTTCTCATTCTCAACTTAATTCGTCCTTGGCTTCTATCAAATTGTTTTTTGATCCATTCGAAAGATTCAATTGTTATGGGTTTTTAGGTTTGTGGGTAAAGATTCCGATGCGCAACCGAAACAAGCGAAGAAGTTGTTACGGCTTTGGATTCAAAATCAATTTCGGATTCATAATCAATGTCAATGGCGATTACTGTGAATGATGACCTGGAGGCCATCGCTAATGACAAACCATCTTGGTTTATGCCTAAAAGGTATAATTTGCTTTTGTATTTTATTTTGTTAATTTGTTTATCTGGGAGTTTAATTTATTCCTGTAAATGTTCACAGACACCATTGACAAAAAAAATCTTGCTTTTGCATTATTTTACTTCCTAAATAGTAATATTCTTACTACTTCTATGATTCTAGAATCGTTCTCTCTTGATATGAGCTAGATTGTTTCTTTTTATCTGGTAATGTAGACTGTAGAGGAGTGATGCACGAATTTATGTTGAATTTATTATACTTTTTCTTTGCAGACTGCTATTTATATTTTTTGTTATCAATATGCTAATTATCTTGACTGAGGTGCAATTGCAAGTAATGGCATGAATGGTTCTAAAAAAAATGCACTTGGACTGAAGTATGTATTAGAGGTAGCGGGATCCAGTAAGATACGGCTTAAAATTAATATTGGTAAAACATCAATTGTTAATTATGTTTTAATACATACTTACAAGACTTCTTGGTTTTGATTTTTCCAATGGATCTGTAATAGTCATTTCACTTGCTAATTACAAACAGCTTCGTATAGAAATTGCTAGGTTGAATGATCAATTTGGACTGATTAGTTGACTATGAGTGTGGTATTTTGGGATTAAGCGGTATTTATGGCATCAAGATTCACATTTACTGCATCTAGCAGATGTTGAGTAGGACATCACTCTGAAGCAGATAGTGGCCAAAGTATATTGCAAGAAACTACTATTTCCACCAAAGCTGCTAAAGATGGAAAATGGTAATCTGGCGAGCTCAGGACTTAAAAGAGTTTGAATATCAATTTTGTTATCTAACATATATCAGTTAATAATATTTGCTTGATGTTGATGGTTTCCTAATGTAACATGTAATGCATTATAGTTATATATATGACCACTAAGAATTTCTTAAGCATTTAATAATGTTAGTTATTTCATTCATACTGCCAAACACTAAAATAATTGACTTCTAAACCATTGTCCACAAATATCTTGGATTATTTGTTCCACGGATTGCAGTTTCTAACCTTTCTCTCTCGCTCATTGACTGTAATTACCTTATTCCCTGTACATATAAGCTATGTATTTTCCCCATAAATTGTAATATATATTTATATGACTGAACATAAATATGCATGAATGGTGATCTAAGCTAAGAAAAAAAGTCAAGGAAAAAGAGGTACTATCAGGTGGTTTTAAATCATTTTTAGCCTAATTATCAAAGGTACAACTTACTTTTTCACTTTTATTGTAGCTTATTTTACTGAATTGCTTTTAATATGTGATTTGCACCATGGCCATAAGGAAGTATGTTATTTAAAACTTTGAAATCTTTTTAATATAGCAAGTTATGCATATATATAGAACTTGCATAGCTAATTGCATATGCATGTAAATGGCATGATGTTCCTTTCTTACCTAAATTACGTTACAACTTTCTTTTATACTTTTCTTCCAGTATTACAAAATATTAACTAAACATTGAGCATGGAAATTGTCAAGAGCCGAAGGCTTCTCAAAGCTCCACATTAGGCAAGTGGAATCTGTATTTGAGTACTAGGTAACATTCTATATTTGGTTTGTAGCAACAATAGCCCTGGTATACAAATAATAGTATTCTTGGGATTAAGATTGAAGATTTATTATCTTGCAACTGTGATTCACAGACCATTTACTATAAGTATTTTGGTCGTCCTCTTAATAATAATGTTAAGAATGAACTCATTTTCTCTCTTTAATTACCTCTATCTCTACAGTCAATTTCTTTGTTTATGACAATTCTGTTATTTTATTTTAGTGTTTTATTTCGCACTCTAGAAGAAAAGCAAAATCTCTTCCTTTTAAATTCATGAATAAATCAATGAAATCGTCACAAAATATCTTTTAAGAAGCTACATGTACTCTTGCATAGATAGATATACTCAGACAAAATTTTCATCTGCTGAATTATATCTCTGTGCTTACTGAAGTTAAGATTTTTGCACTATGCTTGGGAAGTAATATGCCACTACTGTCATGTATGATTACCAGTGTGAAGTAAGATAATTAGAGTTATATAGTTTTTAGAGTTCTTTTTAACTTAATGTAAATACAAACCATTTTTACCTTTAGGCCTTTTGATTTATGGTTCAAACCGTGTACTATTGGAGTTGTTTTGCTTAAGAAGTGTGATTGAGTGAAAACTCTGACAACCTGGAGTAAGCTCTTTTATTTTCTACCTTTTGTTCTTTTTTTTTGTCAATTTGATAATGAAATGAGAATTCGTCTCCTTTAATATGTTGACTTTATATTTTACTAAACACCATGCTTACTTGGGTTGAATTTCCTAAAAAAGTAATCAACTGCACATTGCTCATGTCTATTCCTTAAATAAATGTCTGTGCATTTGAAAATCTCAAGACGAACTGGGAAGTCTGTGTTGTAATCTTAAGTACACTTTATTTCCATGTATGTACCGGAACCTTGACCTAAATAAATAATTAAAATAGAATGTACTTGGTTGCAGCAGCAAAAATGCTACCATGTATAGTTGATCACTTCTTTATTTCAAGCGCAAAGTTATAACTTTTATCACTGCCAATTGAATTCTAATTTTAGTTTGATATTGGATCTAATTCTTTGTTTTCACTCTTTATTTCAATTAACATGCATTTAGCAAGATTGATTGCAAATTCTGCATATGCTTTGATAAGGAAGTTCCGCTTTTCTCATTATTTTAATTGCAATAACTTTCACACACAATCAACTCTCTTCTCTTCCTACAGATGCCCTATATGAATCACATTCTAAAGTAATTTCCATTATTTCTCTCATAATATTGAACTTATGTTTCAAAATGTGAAAAACAAGTGAACAATGGACCAAGATGAAGAAGACAAGATCAAATTTGACCTCATAACTTCGGATTCAAATAATTTTAAATTAAAATTTGTGCATTAATTTTTTTTCATTACTGTTACAACATACATTGTTTGCGGATAAGATACATGCTTCTTCTATCCGTAAATTTTCTAATTAAAATTCTTTTTTATTCTATTATGTGATTTTTTTTTTCTGTGAATAGGTTGGAATTTCGGTTGTGACTTATTTCAGATAAAGAGATCCCTGAAAGGCGTATCATCACTTCAGATATTGGTAAGTAAATTCAAAATTCATATCCAAGATTATTGTTTTTTAGTATATGATATTTATAATTATGCAGTAAAGTGAATGAATAAAGTGGTGTTATAAGAACCACTTTAAAGTAAAAAATACACCTGTTGTAACTATTGAGGTAAGAAAATTGCATCAATTTTTTTCAAACAATAGCTTTAGGTTAACCGTTTAACTTATACACATGAATAGCAGCCCATGACATTGAGTAATGAAAAATATCGGCTCCCTACACTATTCTCGTGCAGCCTCAATGAAAATTTTGAATAAAATAGTGGTTTATACTTTTGTTTTTTGAGAGAGGTAAGTACCTCCTTGGTTCATTGAAAAGGAATTCTTAATTACTTAACCTCCGCTTTGAAATTATTTATCAATACTTTTTACGCCTTCATAAGTTGTATTTATATATACAGAAATTATCCACCGTTATACACACACATACAAATGGTATAGAAATCTTACGTAAATGATTGTTTTGCAAGTTGATGTTAAGATTACACAAAAAAAAACATTTATATTCTTACTTTTAAGCCTTATTGATGATATATCACATGGATTACGTTTTTCCATTTTATTTGACTGAATTTATTTCAACCTTAATTTCCTCTACTTCTGTAAATAGTTACTTCTGTTGCACTCTTCATTTTGTGAAATGTTAATAGTAGTTATCCCTGGTTGTGCTAAATTTTGTAAAATCATAATCTAAAACAATACTGGCATCTTAAAAGAATACAACTATGATTATTATGATTTTTAAGTTAAAATGTCATACCCACTATTAAGAAAATAATTTTTTATGACTATTTCGCTGATATAGCTTTTTGATACTTATGTGCACTGAAGTTCTTTTTTCCTGTTATGTATTATGATGTATGATGTATTTATGGCTACAATTTACCTTTATAACCTAGAAGCACGTTATATTAAACATGAAATAGGAATATAAGGACATCGAGTCGGTAATTCACCCTCTTTCTACTTATTTTACTCCTTTTTGTGAAAAAGTAAAATTTGTGAAGAAATACTGAATGTTATCATTCTTACTTTTTGTATTACAGTAACATTTTTGGATTTTATTCATGGTAAATCAATATGTACTATCTTACATATCATTCTTAAGCCTTTTTGCATTTTCAGTGTAGCTTCATCTCTAGGTTGAGGTGAATTCCATCTCTCTTATTTACAATTTAAATTTGCAGAAACATTTAACTAAAATATAGATTTTGGTTTTATCTCCGTTTGATAGTCCTCTATATTTTTGTGCTGATTTAACTAACCTTTTATGTGCATGATATTTTATTTTAGTTATGAGAATAACTAAAAAATGATATAATTAGTTTTATTTTCTATATGTGAATGGAGTTTTTATGCGTACATAATACTTGATATGGAGCATTATTGTTTTACTTAAACTTCTGGGTCTACTGCCCTATAAAATATGTTTGTATTTGTGATGTTAGTAAAAAAAAATTGGCTGGCATAACTATATATGACATGATGGGTAATATTTGCAAGTAGCTTTTCAAAACTACAAATTTGAATATTTATTTATTAGAATGTTTTTCTTTCATGTTTCTAGAAATGGTAAACTATAATATTTATTGTTTTTATCAGACTTGGAAGCCGAAGTATCAAAAGAGTACGATCAAAGGTTGATGCCAACAGTGGATATGATGAAGATAAATGCCAAAAAGGACAGCGAGATGGTTATAGTGAGGATACTGTACCACTATTGAACAAAGAAGAGCTAGAAGCAGCTTTGAGAAGAAAGCATAGAGAGAAGGAGATGGGTGAAGGAGTTGGGGGTATGATAGGCAACACTGTGGACATGGTGGAAGGTGAGGCATCTTTGGTGGCTATGCTCCATTTGTGGGTGTCTTTGCAAGATTTGTATGAGTTAATGATTTCGTTGGTACTGACTTGAAGACTGTTTATGAATTGCTAGGATGATATAAGATTGGTAGCAAGAAAATATTTATTATTATCTTCGTTTTTAAGACTGTGATGTAACTTTTCCAAATAGGATGAAACATCTTTTTTTGTTCACGTATTTTTAACAAAGCATAGTATTCTGTACAATAAATGTTTGGTCTACAATGCAAATTATCTAAAATATCTCAACGAATTATCTTCAAAAGCAAGTGAGAGCCAACGACTATTGACTTTGGTTTATAAGAGGAGTTAGAGAATACACTTATCACGGTATATATTAGTTAACCAGTAAAAAAATAAAACATAAAACTAAGAACGAAAGGAGGTCTAAAAGTGTCAAGGTAAAAATATCATTTTATCCTACAACCAAATAAACAAAGATGTACAATATTAGAACTTAAACATAAAGTTAACCACTGATGGACATTTCCGTAGATCCAGAAATCTCATAAATGTAGAAATCACTAATGGAAATTTCCATGGTATAAGTGTATTAATCCTACTTATACCACTTTAGCCGTCTAAGAATATTAAACATGCCTTTCAACCTAATCCGTAAACAATTTCTATTAAATTAGTTTTTTCCTTAACAATTAATAAATCACAAGGACAAACCATTCCTCAAGGATGATGTTTATCTTCCCGAATATGTTTTCAACCATGGTCAACTATATATTGCTGTCTAGAGGAGTTGCATGAAAATCATCGAAAGTTTTTGTGAAAAATGGAAAGACTCGAAATAGATGGTATGCATAGAAATGTTGTATATAAGGACGTAACATGTAATCATGAACTTAGTTAAATATACTTTGTTTTTTCCACTTCACACGCAATACTAAACATTATTCTTCAACATGTATACACATATGTTCTTCACAACTGTTGTATCACTCCATTTAAATATGGGATTTTTATATGATCATAATGAGTAATAATTGCACTTAAAATCGTTTTCTCCATTTTACTATTTTTTCCTTTATAATTTCAAGTACTGCTTCTATCAATTACGCCTTTGGGTTAATTTTTTTATATATGTACAAAAGAAAATTTCCTACTTTATTAGGAATACAATTGTAGTTAACATAACAAATCCCTTATAAAACATTTTTAACTCCACCAATCAACTTATTATTGATGCCGGTCTAAAGCTTGGAACAAGAAGGAGAGAAAACGATTACTAGAATATCTTACAAACAATGTTTTTAATACCAATTCCTCCTACGCACGTGCATCGCACGTGCCAAAGTACTCGTGTATATATATATATATATATATATATATAAAAGAAAGGTTCAATGGCACCCAAAAATAGTGCAACAAGCACCTTGATTTCAATCACATCCAGAATTAAATAATACAACTTTATCTCTCTTTCCACTAACTATATTATTATTATAATTGGAATTTGTGGTGGAAATCAGGAGGCTTTAGGGTGCTGCATTCTATCTTTCGGATTGTGCGGTGGAAATCAGGGGCAAAAGGGATGTTGCACTATTACGGGAGTCATTAAACTCTCATATGTGTACGTGTGTGTATGACATAGCAATATACTTGAATATTATATTGCATCTGTACTATTTGAATTAATATGGATATATAGTGCAATGAACTTAGATCTTCCAAAATTGATTTATTTATTCCTGCACCCACACTTTAGGAATGCTAAGCCGTCGCTCCTCTAAACTCTTTTTTTTTCTTTTTTTTTGTTATTTATTTGGTTAAGTGTAATCTATGATGAAACATGAATGAATGGTTTAAAGCTAAATAAATTATTATTGTTTTTAACCATTTGTATTATGATGCATTGTATATTCAGTATATCGTTATCTGGTAGTACAGTACACGTCATCTTTAAAAAAAAACAAGTTTTTTCAATGATGGTTTGATTTATGCACTTGGTTACCACACTTCAGGTGATGAATTTATTTTCAACATGGATAATATTTGTAATTATATTGATTGATGATTAATGAAATTTACTATGGAAAACTTTATTGAGACTCAAATTGATGACACTATCGATCTCAAACATTGAATTACCCATGATTTCAACCCCAAACATGAACACGATAAGATACAACAGTCGAGACCTTTTGTGCCACCGATTGTGTTTTATTTTGTACCCAAAAGGCCGACCTCATTTAATATATATATATGTTAGTCGTTACCTTATATAAATTATCGAACACCTGGGAAATAGTACCAATTGGTTTTGATTAATAAGTTTTGGGATGATTATCCCATAGTGATGCCAATACATTATATATATACATAAATAAAGGAATAACCTGAAAGTGATGAATTCAAAATTGTAATGCTTACATATTTAATTACATAATGGTGCTCAGTCAATTATGATACGATAACATTATTGATAGATTTGGATTCATCACATGCATTTATTCTTTGATTGGAAGTTGGATTCAAAAGCAACATCCGTAGCTTAGCAAACAAGCCTATGATTTTTTGATCAATCTGCATGCTTTTGTTATTTTTTATTTATACTTCAGATGAATCTGCAGTCCACATACTTCGGATTCAATCGATTACTTATTATTCATATAATTGTCGGTTCGTGAATATTTTCAGATATTAAACTTTTTTGAATCACTAAATTGGTCATGAGTACAAATTTGACAATGTAGTCGGTTGATATAATCCAAGAAACCTGAAAAATGCAGAAATGAAAAAAACATGAAAAATTCCATGTGTATATATATGTTGATATAACGACCGTTAATTTGTTTTTTAAATTTTGAAAAGTTGTGACTTTTGGACACACCTCTTCATGGATGGATACATATGTTCATTTACCATATAAAGGGAAATGTAAACTAATTTTTTCTGACTATTTCTCTTACTTTCTTCCTACTTAGTCCCTTAAAATATTTCTTGAAAGCTACTTACTACATTCTTCAAAACTACATAGAATCAATCCATACACTAAGATTGATTCTCTACAAATTAGTTACTATTTTGAAAGCATTCTCTCTGCAAATTCAAAGATCAAACCGCTATGAGAAGGGTCATAGGATATTTTGTATCTTAAGTACAACTGTTTGTATTTGAAAATCAACAACTATACTCTTATTTGTTTGGGTGTGCTTATTGTCCGTTCAAATCAAATCAAGTGGATGCGTTTATTAGCCCGTCTAAATCTCATGGGTGATCTTGTTACCTAGTAAATCAAAAGAGTTTACCCCGGACTCATGAGACAGAATGGTGTATCTCGTAGCCTTGAAATCGAAACTGTATTCTGATTTGTTTGCTACATATTCTAAGTAGGCGATTGAAAAGAAATTGTGTGTAACTGTATGTAAGAGAAATCTGAATCAGTATAAAACTTTTGGTGTATCTTTCTAACTCATTATTTTATTTATACTACATTTATATCTTTGGTTGTCTGTTGGTATATGTATATATAGATATGTGTGTGTGTGTGTATAATTGATTACCTTTGTTTGATTCAAATTTTGAAATAAGTTAAAAAGTTTCATAATAGTTATAAAACATTATTCACTCCTATCTAGTGCTAAAGCAGTCTTAAGATCCATTCACATTGGTACTACACCATTTTCCACACCCCCTTTCGTGGTACAAAAACGCATTCTTCTTTCGTTGAACTTTCTACGTTCAAGCCTTGTTCGCTTCGCAAAGAACACATTCTTATTATTGGTCTGTATAAAGCATCTAAAAAGGAATAAACAATTTTAAAAACAAATATTAAAATAGAAAAAAATTTAAGAAAATAGAAATCCACTTTCAAATTTCATATAATGCAAAGTTACTAGATATTTTGGCTTTGCGACAAATTAAGTAATTCAACTATCTTTAAAAATAATAAACTTAAACTATATTCAAATAATAGAAAAAAAAACTAAATTCAAATCAATCCTTTAACGATAATGATTTTTTAACATTAATGACCATCGGTCCAATGGTAATACATTTAGTTCGCCGCTAAAGGTCATGTTTTCGATCACCTAAGCATATATATATAGCCATGTTCAAAAAGAAAATAGAATTGAATTTCAAAAAATAATTAACTAAAACCAAAAATAGTTTGAAATCTTAAAAACCTTTTAAAAAAAAAAAAGAATAAAGCCCGGCAAAAATTACTTGCTTTTCGAGACCCTGTTAAAAATTCTATCCATATATATTATGATCGCCGATTCATATTATACTAGATCCAATTGCATTCGTTTGGAATTCAGAAAAAAAATTGACTTCGAATTTGAAAAACATAAATTTATAAACTCAAAATGTTGAAAATATTAAATTCAAGAAAGCATAGTAAGTAAACTGACACCTTAAAAAATAGAAACAGAATTATATTTATAACAAAAAAAAATAAGTTTTAAATTTAAAAACAATATATGTTCTGTATCAAAAGATTTTAGAAAAAAATCTTATGGTTTTTGGATCAAATTTGATTTCACATCTTAGTTTAGCAATTTTTTACTTATTTTAAAATAATATCTTATCATATTGATCTGTTAGTTTAAATTTTATAACAAAAATCAAAATTTGTGGAAAAACTTGAAAGTATATACTTCACAAATCAACGTTTATCAATAAAAACAAAACAAAAAAGGTAATTTTGGTAATTTACTTTTACACAAAAAGGTTACAACCCCAAAGATATTGCAGCCATGTAATGAAAATGTAGCAAACTTTCCTAAAGTAAAGCAATAAATAACCTGAAATCAAGTATGAAGTGCAACATGTGGAATTTTTATGCAACACTGGCCAGAAAATGTACACTAACCCATTTTTCAAGTGACTCAAAGCATCCATGTTTCCCGCATTTTAAAATATGTATATGAATTTCTTTGGATTTCAATGCTTTAACCCAACCAAGAAGCGATTTCAAATTGTATATATCCTATACTGTGGATCTTATGTACTATATTTCATAACAATGAGCCTTTAGGGCATGCATGTTAATGATTGCGTCATAGTTTGGGAATAGTGGACTTTCAGACTACCAGTAAATTACATCAATAGCATAATCCACATGCTTGGCCACAAAATTGCTCAACTTTGAGAAAGTCATAACAAGAAATAATATTGGCATATGCACCGACTAATTATAATGTTTCATGACTACTAAGCTTTCAACAATGAATTGATTGCAAAACTTGAATGTGCAACATGTCCCGCGATATAAATTTGTATTTCAACAAATAGAATTAACAAAACCATTTTCTTTAGACGTTACATGATGTAATATGTATCAGCCTAATAACATTACATAACATCTGGACTACCCTCTGTTCCGTGCTCCCAAATTTTTATACACCAAATTCAATATTGCCTAACTTCAGCAGAACAGTCTAGAGCTGTGTTTTCGATAGAACTGTGTGTTCCCAGCAAATCTATCTCTTTCATGTTCTGAGTTATAAACAGTCAGAAAACGAAGAGCATAATAATCAACCAAAAATATCATATAGCAGGACCGGTTGGATATAAAGAATGGTTATGTGAATGTTTAGAACCCTGATACGATCGGGCCTGGCATTTATTAAATTATAAATTATTACTTTTATATTAATATTGTAAAAAAATTCCAATGCTCATTTCTAGCCCATATGATACAAGATAGTAAGGAAGGCATAAATTCATCAACTAAGCAAAATAATCATCTGCAATTATTAGTTGAGTGTGTGTGTGCATGCGTGCGCATGTGTTATGAAAGTTGATTTCACGATGCTGGACTAAGTTAAGTGTAATTATTCATTAACCGTCTAGTTACTTTGGTAAGGTTAACAAGTTAAACATAGAGAAGTTGATTCGTTGCAAATGTGTTGCTGGACTTCATCTATAATTTGAACTGTCACTTGGCTTTTTCTATGATACTTCTTACTCTCTTTTATTTTCTTTAATTCTACTGGCTAAATTTGAAATTTAATTAATTTTTACCATTAACTAATAGTTATTGTCTTCTAAATATTAAGATACGTGTGTAATGTTCAAGTTACGGAAATTTATATGTAGCTAATAGCCTAATATGTAGCTAATAGCCTAATATATTTTCTTAATATGTTTATGATTAAGAAAGTTGATACTGAATAATAAATATTATAAACAGGAAAATAGGCACGGGGAAGAGGTTTAAAAAAAATATTCTCAATGACAACAAGTTTACTTTTTAGTCCGAATGACACTTTTTAGTGTAAATAGAAAATGATAGTTACAACTATCATTCTGTGATTTACCCTAAAAGGTGTCCTTTGATCTAAACAAACTTCTTGTTTCTGAAACTAAATTTTTCTCCAGCTTTTTCCTTGAGCCTAAAAACCTCTATTATAAATATGTAGCCTATTAAAGTTCTTTTACTAATGGCTGCTCTACGATTTTGTTTAGAACTCAGATTCCCTTGAGATGACCACGTCAGATAGCAAAGCTTGCTTTTTAATACACAACTACATCATTCCATATGTACCCCTAAATTAAGCTTGTCAGTATTCGATTTTTCCAAAATGCATTCGCATCTCAAAAAACGAATAAATATCTGATATCCGAAAATCTGACAAGGATGTGGATATGAAGGTACCCGCGTTCAAAAATGATCCATCCGATTTTCATCAAGATAATAGTTTATACTATGCATATTTTAGTTCAATGAATGATATGCATTTATTGTTTTATCAAGATAATGGTTAGTATATGTTTGCGTCAAAATTAATCACAAACACTCAATTGCAGATGAAAGCACCAACTCACAATCATAGATCACGGATAGACAATATGTAGAGGATATAAATATGAAGAACACTCCAAATTTAAAAGGGAAAGAAGTAAAAACACAAGATTCATAGTGGTTCGACGTTGTAGCCTACGTCCACTTTGAAGAGTTGTTTTATTGATGATTCTCTACTGATTTGCAATAGTACAATTGATAGTATCAGAGTTACAATGGAATTCAGAAGAGTAACGACGTAAAAGAGTCAAAAAGATCCATTTTCTGTGGGCATTGGGCTGCTATTTATAGGCATGGCATGGAAATATCTGACTCAGATTTTGAAAGACTTATCACACGTGGGTGGTCCCACATGATCGATCCAGGACGATTTGGGATCGATTCCTGATCAATACGTGTACATTTCGTATCAATCAATAATTGACCCAATGGCGATGGGATCGACCATCACATCCTTCTGATGGTATGCAAGCTGTGGCGAAAATTTAAAGGTACTGGGACTTGTAGATTTGTTAGTTATGATCGATCCAAGTTTGCATTTACAAAACACTGCCGAGTTAGTATCGCTCTAGTTCAGATCGATAGCTATTCGTATCAATCATTGCCATATCCATCATCCACCAATCACGCATCGATCCGAGTTTCATGCCTCGATCCATGTTGATCGTTTCATCATTTGACCAGCTTCCACATATCGATCGCTACGAAACCGACCGATACGAAACAGCTTATGATTGTCTCTCATATCGATTAAATGGTCGTTGATTTCATATCGATCTTCCAATTGATCGATACGGGTCATATAGGAAGATCGGTACGAAGTAGGTAGTTGAAGTGTAAATGAACATGGATCGAACTTCATCTACTTCGTATCGATCGTTTAGTATTGGTTTCGTATCGATAATAAGTGATGGTTTCGTATCGATCGTCTGGTCGATCAATACGAGTAACGAGACATGCATCATCATGGATCGATATGAGGTGTATAACTGTGGGCTGCCTTGTATCGATGGGAAGAGTTAATTAACTGGCTTCGTATCGATATTCTCAGGTGCTACATCGCATCGATCAACGAGGATATCGTTCGCATCGGTCCATCACGTATTATTTACATCGATCGATGTGAATAATGTGCATGGGTGGATCGATACGAAATGATAGTTTTTTTATGGATACGAAGGAAGTTGATGGGTGATGGATATGAAGTAGAATGAGCATGGACGGATACGAACGGGTGGCTTCTCTCTTGATTTTGATCGATCCATATCTTGAGTATACGAACTTCGATTGACTTGAAATTTAAAACGTTGACTTTTATAGTTTTGCTTGTCGTGTCATATCAATTGTACCTCGATCCAAACTCAGGCAAAATTTACCGGTATTCATAATGAACATGTGTATAATTTATCTTCCGGACTGATTATCTTCGGTTTCCAGCCAATTCTCTGGTGTCACGGCCTTGCCAAAAGGCGGGATAACAGTATATGTATATATAAACGCATATTCATTGCTCCAAACCATTTTTTATCATCATATCTTTTATTTTCTGTACTTCTATAATCACTAGGACTGAAATAATTTTACGCTAACTAAAATTTTCTATGTATTTAGACTTGTTAATTTGTCAACGGATGTGATATTATATGGTATCTGTCTGCTATCCATGGATAACGGTGTCCTATATCCGAGAATAATTTCGGATGCAGAAGTGGATATAGCTGTATCCGCATTCAAAAGTATTCGTTAATGGGTCTGCTCTCAGTATTTATTAAGTTTATCACCTGATGGCCTCAAGCTAACTTTCCCAATACTAAAGCTGCTTTCATTGAAATAATAGTATGAATAACTGTAAGATATGCTGTAAAATGAAATCACTTCCAACTTCATATCAGCAAAAATCCAAAAAAAAAAACCTGATTTCCTTGGAAATCGAGAATATAAACAGAGCCGTCATGGGTTCCTAAAGCAATCATCCTCTCAGCTATAGCAATAGAAGAAGCTGCATCAGTTGATAAAATTGATGGTAAACTTCCACTCAATCTTTGATATTTTAATCTTGGTTCTTCTTCTTCTGTTTCGGAAACTTCTTCAGTCTCGGAAACTTCTTCGTTTTCAGAATCTTCCTCTCTTTCATCATCACCGTCGACACTGTTGTGGTCGGGATGCATAGCCTTTGACAGCAACTATTTTTTACAGATAAAATAAAAATGAAACTACAGTGAAATGTTGTACTCCATACTAGTAACTTAATCTGATCCGCAGTACATTTACTCTACTACTTATTCAATTTCTGACCAAAACTTTTTTAGGGTTAATACTGATTGCAAATTACCAATAGACTTATCAAAATGGAAAGTGCGATGCTAAAGACATGCGCTGGGTGCTAGGGGCACCGTGGTCGGCGGTAATCCGCCAACCGCGGTGCCCGTAGCTCCAACGACGGTGCCTTTAGTGCTACACAAATGGAAAATCAAAATACTTCAGAGAAATTCCAAAAGAAACAACCATTAAAAAATTGCAACGAAATTAGTGAATGAATAAGAATCAATGTTTGCTTCGGACAACAATTTTTGTCTTCGACCGAAAAAAAATCATATACCAATTTATCAATTGCCGACCAAATAAATGTCAAAACAAGTCGAATAACTTACCTGCAGAGATTGCTTTCTTTGGATTTGATTTATCTGATTCTGTGAAAGCAGGAAGTAAGCAATCAGGTTTTGAGGACGTAGGACCAATGGTGGGTCTGCACAGGCATAGGGTGCTGCTGTCCCTGCCCGGATTTTGTACAATAAATGGAGAGGAATTGCGTCTTTCAACGATTTCGGCTATCAATAAGCAAACTGAGATAATATAATTAGGATTAGATGAATAGATTAAGACTTGTTGCTTAAACTGAAAACGGATTTTGAAAATACGGTGAGCTAAGAGTTAGGATTTTGAGGAAGAGAACAGCGTAGATGGACGAAGAAGGCTGTAAAATTGAGAATAATTGAAAGGCTATTTCTATTCCCAATTACCATTTAACACCCCCGTTATTTTACAAAAAGTTATACACAATATTTTCTTTTTCCACCCCCTTAAATTCCTATTACCCTTACAGGAAATTGTCGTCGAGGACAAAATTTCACAGCTTTTTAGCCTCAAGGACAGATCTTCAATATTTTATCCTAAAGGACAACTTTCTGTAGGTATCAGTTTTTAGTTATTGATAGCAGTTTTTAGGTATCAGTTTGTAGTTATCGGTAGCAGTTTTTAGGTATCAGTTTTAGCTCGGTAGCAGTTTTGTTGTCCTTATGAATAATTTTGAAAAATATTTGTCCTTATGAATAATTTTTAGAAGAATGTCTGTCTTTATGGTAAAAATATTGAGGTCGTGTCCTTGAGACAAAAAATATACCAATTTTTGTCCTTTAAATTAATTCCCCCTTACCCTTATTTATATTATCCAACTTTTCTAGATTTATTTTCAGGAAATTTTCCTCAAGGACAATTTTTAGGGCTTTATTAAATGTAGGACAGCCCGCTAACTATTTTCTTACAAGGACACACGCACGTGTTTTCCTTCCACCCCACTTTCGCGCGCTTCTTCTTCTTCTTCCTTTCGATCAAAATTTTTTGTCGCGACCCAATATTACTCTCGCAATCAAAATGTCGATAACCTTGTTCGATCATTTCAATTTCATTCTTCTTAAAATTATAGTTCATCTATCATATTTTTCTCATGCGCGTTTGTCGATCTCGTTCTTTTCATATGTCTACTGTGATCTCGTTTTTCTTCATAGTTTTGATATAAAGTTGTTTGGGTTGTATATAAAGTTGTGATAGAGTAGAGAAGTATCATATTTTAGGTTCAGTTTTTTTGTTTCATTTTTATTTTTTCTTATTATCATTTTTTTTTGTTATCAGTAACTAGGTATCAGTTTTGTATACGGAGGTATCAGTTTTGTGAAATTGAATAATTAATGTTCTACATTGAACATATTTTTACTAATGTTTATTTTTTATTTACTGAAACCAAAATGTAATGTTAGTATCAGTTTGCATAAGTTGTATTATCAGGTTTACAATTAATACAAAACATTGAATTTCAGGGATTTAATTAAATTAATTACTTAAGAATTAATCACATTACCTTGCTTAACCAATCATTAATTAATTAATCACAATCTTATAATTAATTAATCACTTCTTACTTAACCTCGTTATCAATTAATTAATCTTTAATTAATTAATAATTCTTAAGTTTTTAATAATGTATTAATTAAAAATTTAAGAATTATTAATTAATTAAAGATTAATTAATTGATAATGAGGTTAATTAAGAAGTGATTAATTAATTAAATGATTCTGATTAATTAATTAAAGATTGGTTAAGCAAGGTAATGTGATTAATTCTTAAGAATAAGAAAACAAAATTATCTCTATAAAAAGCTATTCCCTATTCTTCATCTAAATTTTTTCATTCTAATTTTCCTAAAGCAAGAAAAAGATCACACCTCCATTAACAAATCTGAAATTCCTCAAAATCTTCACACTTTCAACCAAAATTCAATCAAACATTCAAACCTCACTTAAAAATCTAAAAACTGCAATACAAATTACAGAAAATCTGCATACAAATATAACAGTTGGTAACAAGCATATGGTATGCTTTGAATTAAAATATTTAACAGTTTTACTAGCACACTTAGTATCAACTTAGCGCAGCGGATAAATCGAAACAAACTTCAATTGATGGAATGTAGCAATCGGTGAGTTGAGAATACTGCAAGGCCCAAATCCGTTGATCCAAAGATACCGGATTCTAGCTATCTTCGTCTCGTTGATCGCGCACGATGCCGAGAAAGAAGATCTACGATTCTTCGCACGTTGATCTAGCGCACTAGATACCGTGAATCGGCTTCTACGATCGTTGAATCGAGTGCACTCGATTAACCGAAAGAGGAGATAGGAGATCACACTCAACTACCAATTTGTATGAAAGCACAAAGCTAACAAAGAGAATTTTTATTCCAATATCCACCTCCCAAAGTTACAACACACTCCCTATTTATAGTGTTTTCGACCCTGACCTTAAGTCGTTGAGCGACCTACGACCTATACAAGGTCGGCAACGACCTACCATTACAACACAACACCACATGTTTACATTACACGTGACTCACGACCTAAAAACAACTCACGCGATCAAATAGACACTCAAACACACGACCTACGACTTACAAAAGGTCGTTAGCGACCTAACACACATATATACAACACATAGCGACTTAAACAAGGTCGTTCGCGACCTAAAGGAGCGGCTTCAGCAATCTTCTTGCGACCTATAAGAGTTAGGTCGTTCGCGACCTAAAGGAGCGGCTTCAGCAATCTTCTTGCGACCTATAAGAGTTAGGTCGTTCGCGACCTAGAAATGTGGCAACAGGAATTTCACGCGACCTATCTTCCTCGCGACTTATCTTAGGTCGTGAACTTCCTCTTTCAGCGTACCCACTAGGTCGTAGGCGACCTAAAATGCTTCTCATAGGTCGTAGCCGACCTAAAACCAAGTCTTCCTTCATACGACCTAAAGACCCCGAACGACTTAGGCTTCTGTTAGGTCGCTGCTCTTTTCCACACGACCTGTTAGGTCGTTGCTTCTCCCCTCGTGAGCCGTTAGGTCGTGGCCGACCTTCCTTAGGTCGTGAGCGACCTATAACTTGAGAATTTTCAGAGTTTTCAGACTGCACTGCATCAATATAGTATGCTTTGAATTAAAATATTTAACAGTTTTACTAGCACACTTAGTATCGATTTGTGTATGAATTTTTGCGTTTGTAGCTATTACTTTAAGATATATTTGCTAAATATTTTGTTTTATTTTTTATTATGTAGTTATCTTTTTTGTTTTTGTAGGTGTCGGTTTTGTTTCTGTAGGTATCAATTTTTTTTATGTAGGTATCAGTTTTGTTTCTGTAGGTATCACTTGTGTTTCTGTAGGTACCGGTTTCTTTTATGTAGGTATCAATTTTCTTCCTGTAGTAACTGTTTATTTTTGAACTAACTGTTTTGAAATCGAGAGATAATATTTTTCAATATTTTGTTATGAATCAAATTCAATTAAATATAAAAGGCATACAATGATGTATAGAATTATGTATGAAATGTTATAATGCAAAAACACAGATAGTTCAAATAATGAGCAACTTTCAATTGATTATGACTAGTAGTTTTAATTGTATTGTTCATTTTGTTGTCAGTAGATATCATTTTAACCAAAAAAACTTACGTGTCTTCTGCTTGTTGTGCACACTTTATTTGATGCATATCATCTAGTTTCACCTCCATGCCTGCTATGTTATTGCTTTTCTAGATTTCTTTGAGCATTTCTTATATTTTTGTCTCTAATAAAGACAAAATGTTAAAAAGTTAGTTCATATTCACCTTTTTTATCTGTAATAAGTAATTTTTTTAAAAGAAAAAGAAATCTCATACCAATTTTATAGCTTCTTTTAAACTGGATGTGAATTAACAAAATCATCACCATCCTATTATTTCAAAATAAAGAAATAAGTAATTTTCGAAACAAATTATGTTGAAATGTAACGATAGGTTGTGTATTAGCTGCAGTGAAATATCTTCAGTCAGATATGTAACAATTTCAAGTTTGCAGTAATTAGGTATTAGTTTGTATTAAATAGGTATCAGTTTTCGGTAAGTATGTATCATTTTTTCAAGTAGGTTGCTCCACCTTTCTGCATATACAACAAATTGCTTCTCCGACTTCACTGCCCAAAAACCCAACTCATCTGCCATGGCCAGACTCCAATCCACCTTCCTCGACCAATACAATCATCGCCAACAACTCGCGACCTCAACCTCGACAAAACCGTGACCTAATCAAAATTTTCTCCTCACCGCCTCCTTCAAAACATCAGCCATAACCACGACATCAAACTCAGACTCAAAGAAATTGGAAATTGTAATTTTGGCTTAGGGAAAGTGATTTTGGTTTTAGGGAGATTGTGGAAATTGATTTTGCTTCCGAGCAATTGAACGAGAAATCGATTTTTTTTATATAATTTTATTTTTAAAAGAAAGTTCGTCAAATTCTGAGTGAAAGCGAGGAGGAGGAAACGAACAGAATTTTTTGTTTTGTTTTAATTTGTATCTGTGCTTTGGGCTTTGTCCTTACGGTAAAAGTTTTTTGCGCGTGTCCTTGTGAGCAATTATTTACTTTAATTTGTCCTTTAAAATTATTTTCCCATTTATTTTATCTTTTCTTCTTCGCGTTCAATTGCAACAAGAGAACCAATCAATTTCTACATTCTTAGTTACTATATTGCACTTTAGAAATATGAAAAATGTTGCAACAAGATTTCTCAGTTATGAAAAAACAGCATCATTCACCGTTTAATATGAAACATTTTATGTTTAAAGAATCAACTTATGATTGTTATTTTCTTATTGTGTAATATGTATTGCAGTTTAAAGCATCATTCACATTTGTGTAACATGTATCATTTTATGTTCAAATGTTAATAGGTCTGGTTGTTGTTGGACTAATGATATACACTGTTGAAATTAATAGCGTGTCTCTTTCTTCTTTATTGTGCCATGCTCTGATATAAAATGTAGAATTCATTTGATAACATGTTATATTATAAATTATTATATTTCTCCATCTTCTTCATTGCACTATTATATTTTGATACAGCTTCCATTTATGATTTTTTTTCCCATCAACGATTTATGCTAAAACTTATTCAAACGCAGATGTGAATCTTTAGAGTATTTTAACTCCAGATTTTTACAGTTCAATTAGTTATTGACAACACTACCCGTATGGGTTTGGTTCACCAATCCTAAAGATAATACAAGTATACTAGAAGTAAATACTAAAGAGAATCAATCTCAAAACTTTATCAAATTTTTTTCTCGGTTTCTCAGCTCTACATTGCTCCTGTTTTGCATCAATGATACTTTGGTTTGACAAATATTTGTTGACGCGTTTGAATTTTGATGTATTTAGATGGGCCGAGATTGATCTGTTGTAGTACTTAAAGCCATAAAAATGACCTATATAACTACCCGTAATTTTTCAATAATTAAAAATTAAATTTAAATAAGATTTGAAATCTAATATTGTGAAAAATTAGACATTTTGATTTATAAATGAAGAAAATAATTAGAATATGACTTAATAATGTTGTTTGAATGTTTTGACACTTATTGTAATGTAATTTCAATCAACTGAAATTATTGTGAAGTTAACTAGGTTATAATTGTAAATAAAAATAAATTAAATGTTGGTTTCAATGTTGGAATTATATGTTATAAATTGAAATTAGTTTATATATAGAATATGAAATCAGTTTGTGGTAAGTAATTTATGATCTTTGTTATAAACAATAAGTTGATAGACTTGAATTATTAATGAATAATAATTGTTTATTTATTTCTTATTTTTAAATCCATTTGAAATTAATTTGGGAAATCGATGGTAGAAAATTAATGTTATTAAATATTTCAATTATTTGAGTAAAGATGTAACTGTAGAGTTTGATTGAAATAAAATGAAAACTCATTTTAACAAATTTCATAAGAGAATTGTTGATTTAATAATAAGGATGTAAATCAAAATAAGATAATCTGTTGAAATTTAAATTGTAATGAATTAGGTTTTATTTTCTATTGTAATATAATGTTGAAATTTAGGTAATAATTAAATATTAGATTTAACGTGGAAATTGTATTGTAAAAGACTATCAATTTCTATGTAATCAAGAACGACGAAATTGTTAACTTTTAAATTTGAATTTAAAAATGATTAAATTGATTTTTAATAATAATTTATTTAATCAACATAGAAATTAGCCTTTTACGGCCACTATCTCGAATTTCGACGGAATCAGTTTCATCGGTCCGTAACGGTGAATTATTATAGTGCTTCAACTTTCGTAGTGGTCGGACTTATCGTTTGATCGTACGAGCTCGAAACGCGTAGAAATCGATTAAAGGAAGCTAAATTAATATAATATGATTTTGAAAACTAAATTCTTTATACAATGGAATTAGAGTTTGAAATTTGTTCCATTGAGTTTAAACATATCGAAAATCTATATTTCAATATGTAGGATGACTTATTTTTCGTTCCGGAAATAAAATGGGCTTTCCGGGTCGTCGTTATCGCTTCGACCCAATTCGGTATGTCCATTCATTCTTACACACCTATGACTATATAAATAGATTTTTTTTTTGAAAACCCTAGCAGCCTTTCCATTTTACTGTATGTACTTTTCAGTTCCTCACCTGTTCCTCCTTCTCGAATGTCAGCAACATCCCAAAACCTAATTTCAATTCCAAATTAAATTGAAAATTTAAACTCTCCAATATATCAAATTATATATCGTTGTAAAGATATTGACAAATGGAACATACGTTTAGCGTTCATTTTTTGAGACAATGATCGGATCTATCAGAAATCACGGTTAAAGTCAAATTGGACGTTTTGATCGGAGCATCGATTGGTGAAATTGGTTGAGGGGTTTTGTAGAGATGGCTTCCAAGAGTCTATCTGTGGCGGTCACATCACCTAAGTTGGCTTGTGGCAATTGGATTTTGGCTGTTAGGATTCAAAACCCTAAGTTTTATAGGCAGCGGCGGCATCGATTGGAAGGTTAGAGTGGCGCGTCAGGCACAGGCGGGTGCGGCACATCGAGACGGTGACTGTGATGACCTGGAATTTTGGACAATGTCAATTTAATAATCTTTATTAATAATTAAATTGGTTTGATAATTTTCTTCTATAACTATTTTAAATGGGCAAGTTTATTCTTTTCATAGCTAATAAATATTTAATCGGTAAAAAATAAATTTCAAAGCTAATAAAAATGTATTCTATTTATAATATATACATGTATATATATATTGTAAATAGGAAGTCTTTGATTTTAGTAAAAGATATGTTTTCAAATCGTAATATATATATGTATGTATATATTGTGATTTGAAGTTATGTTTTAAAAATTCAACATAATAATTTTCAAAACCATATTAAAATATATTCTATTTATAATGTATATATTTATATATATTGTAAATAGAAAGGCTTTAATTTGAATTTAATAAATAAAAACATGTTTTCAAATTATATATATATTGTGATTTGGAAATTTTGTTAAATTCAATAATAACACTTTTCAAAAGCTATTTAAAAGTTTATCATTATTTTCAAAACACTTAAAAAAATGTTTATTTATCTAAAAAAATATAATAGTTTTAGTTTGAACAAGATTTTATAAAATTCTATTTTACTTAAACTAAAATGGTCTATAAATATGTATAAAGGTTTAATTTTACTTTCTTTAAAAATATCTTATGAAATAAAAATAGTTTGAAAACATAAAATATATTAATTTACTTAAAAAAACATAAGTATATAAATAATTATAAACATAAAGTCCTATTTGCATAAATAAAAAGGCATAAGAGATTTTTAGATAGGAGTTTAGACATAAAAATCCTTGTAATTAACATTTGTAAAGTAATTGAAACATGCAATGATATTTGTATAATTTGTATCAACAAGTGGCCAAATTCTCTTGTAAATGAAAAACAAATATAACGCTTTAAAGAATGTAGGCTGTTCATTTTTATTTTCTCTCTTCTCTAATCTTTTCTATCTTCTCCCATTTTCAAAACTAAAGAGGAAAACAAAAATCAAACCGGAAATAAAAATCAAACTGAAAACCAAAATCAATGATAACAGCAACAACTATTTCAAACCTGAGCAGCAATGCAAAGGATCAATTCAACTTCAACCTAAGCAATTAAACTCAACAAACAGTGCAGATCAAAACTAAAGAAGATTATATTAAATGCAAAGTTCCAGGAAAACAAGAAACTATTCTCTGTTAATTATTTCAGGTGAGTAAACAATTATTTTAAAAATAGTTTTAAATATGTGATTATGCTTTAATGTTTGTGATGAATTTTTGTGGAATATGGGTTGCATATGTTCATGGATGTGAATGCATGTATGTATATTTGATGTGTCTGTGTATATGAATTTTATATATATATATATATATATATATATATATATATACATATATATTGGCTCTGTTACTCTACAGGTTCAAAATCCACCAATAAATTCAAATCCTCTTTATACATTCATATCTAGGCTATGATTCATAAAGGAAATAAGATCATTACGGTGTAATATAAATTCTTAAAATGGTTCGAGATAAAGTATTTTTTTAAATACTAGTTTGCAGTGGAAATGAAATTTTGGTTAAGATCAATAATCTAGAAATCGTATTTTGGTTTCGTAATCTGATTCATCTTAGAAAATCATGAATTTTAATATAAATTTCATGATTTTAGAGTATGTGAATGTTGATGTATTCTGAGTTGATCAGAATTTGGATATTTGTCGATTGTCGACGAACGAAAGAGGTATGGATGTCAAGTTTTAGTCTGGAGGAAGGAGGTGGCACGGTGTTCTCTGGAAAAATGATCGCCATAGTTTAAGTTGGTCGTGGTGGCCAGGAGAGAGAGAAGTAGGGTTTTGACGTCGAATTGGGTAGGTCGTGTATTCGAGGCGATGGCGATGGCTATGGTGAATCGGAGGCGATCGTGATGGGGGGAAATGATGGTGGAAGTCGTGATGAAGTTTTGGCGATGTCGGCAAGGGATCTCATGGTCGAGATCGATGGCGATAGGTGGTTTCCGATTGAAGTTTGGGTTCCAGATTTGATCGAAGTACTCGATTTCGATTCGAGATGGGATTGTTGGATCTGGGTGGTCGGAAGGCTTGTAGAGGTCATCGGTGATGTGTCAAGGCCGGTGTAGTTAACCAGAGCGATGTGGAGTCGTCGTGCATGTGCACTGCGCACGTTTGAATATTTGGGTTTGATTAAGTTTTGGGGAAGAAGACTTGTACCCTGGTTTTGTCTCGAGGATAATATGGGTTTGACTCGGAGCTTTGTGGGTTGCGAATTGCTCGAGTATGATCTTGGGAATCCCTAGGGTTAGGCTCTGGTTTTATTCTGTGAAGTAAAAGCTGGTTTTCAGATTTAAAATATAAAGCTCGAATAAGTTTTTAATCAAGTTTAAAGTGTATGTATGGATTTCAAAGATAAATTTTGTAACCTGGTTTTGAAGAAAATAAAGTTTTATTAAAAAAACAAATGGTGTAAACAAATTTAAAGATTTAAAGTATATTTTAAATGAATTAGTTTTCCAAGCAAATGTTTTAAACAAGTTTTTCTAAGATTTAAATGATAAAGTAATGTTTAAATTTGTTTTGATTTTGAAGTAATTATATGATAGGTAAATTTTGGAATAAAATTCCTAAGTATTTTTAAAATGTAATAAATGTTGTATTTAAAGAATAATTAAGGTAGGTGTGTTGGATTTTAAATCAATTAAAAGATCTCATTTGATTTTTATAAATCGCTTTCAAGTTTTTAAATTAATAAGATTTAGATGGGTGATTAGTTAAGATAAGAAATTGTCTTTTAAAAATCAAGATTGTGATTAATTAGGAATAATTAATTTGTGAAATCAAATTTAAAGTTAATTTCATAATGAAATTAATAATGATTAATAAATTTATAATCAAAGTATAATTACTTAAAGGAAGTAATTAAAGAATTTTTAATGAGTATAATTAGTTTAAGGGTCATTAACTAGTGATTAAGAGATAATTAATTAATATAATTAATTTTAAGATAATTGATAATTGTTTAAGGATAGTTAATTACTTGATTAATTAAGGGTTAATTAATCTAAGTAATTAAAGGTCGACTGATTAAAGAATAATTAATTAATTTGTATAAGTAATTAAAGGGATTAATTTCTCAAAGTAATTAATTGAATGAATGTGATTAATTTAAGTTAATTAATTAGTTTAATTAATTAAAGATAATCACTTGATGATTGATTAAGTAAAATTACTTAATGAAGTATAATTACTTAGTGTAAGTAAATGAAGTATAATTACTTAGTGTAAGTAATTAATGGGTAATTATGGATGTAATTAATTAAAGGATAATTACTTAATGGAAATAATTAAGAATTAATTACTTAGTGTAATTAATTAAAGGATTAATTAATATAATTAACTAAAGGGTTAGTTAATTAATTAGAGGATAATTAATTACCGAATGTGATTAATTAAGATTAATTAATGAATGTGATTAATTAAGATTAATTAATGAATGCGATTAATTAAAGATTACTTGTTAAAAGTAATTAAATAAAAAGAGTAACTAATTAATGAAAGTAATTAGAAGATCATTAATTAATGTTATTAATTAATTAATGAGAGTAATTAAAGGTTAAGGGTAATTAATCTTTGTGACTAATTAAAGGTTAATTACTTAATGTAATTAGAGAATAATTAATCAAGGATGATTAATTAAGATAGTTAATGGATGGATGATTAATTAATTGGTTTGAAATTAATTAATGTTAAGTAAGCAGGATATAAGTAATCCAAGTGATTAAAAAGTTAGTAATTAATTTAATTAGAGGTTAATTAAATCAATTAGGAATTGTCCAACTTAAATATCTTGCTTATGAACGATGAATGATATTGGATGTTTGGACTATGTGATATCTCTGATATGTGTTATATGCTGCTTGGTGATATGAGACATTTTGGATGAATTGTGATGATAAGGATTTTCTATCTGTGATATTATGGATCATCTATCTAAATATAAATTAAATTATTAAACCTTTAACAACTTGGACATTAAAATGGCGTTTTGGATTTCGGTGAGACCGGGATCGGATTTCCATATTAGGATATCCGAAAACCACATCGATCCAAATTAAACGTTAGGTCGTGAAATCTCAAGTCAAGTTGAAGACTCGAAGTGTAAGAACTATTTGTCGTTAAAACCCTAAGGGTGATTCCAATACGAGTATAACGTAGATAGTGCTTTCAGTTTCGAGATGAAGATTCAGAGTGCAAGTGCTATTGTCGTTAACTCTAAGGGTGATTCCAAAATGAGTGTAACGAGATAGTGCCTTCGGTTTCGTTCGAACCCAGAACGAACTTGCATGGATTGAATGCTTTCAGAACATCGTCAGGAGGACGATGAGCATTCTAAGATAGATGTGTTCTAAAAAGGTAATCGCAGCCTCAAGCCTCATCAACCGGGAATGACCAAAACAAGGGAGGTGCGGTAAGGCTAAGTGAGTCACGCCCAAGTTGGACAAGATTTACCCGTCTAGAGGTCCCTTTATTTTCGGCTTAGTGAGTAGTTGGAATCGCTGCGGGGTTGTCTTGTTCGGGACTATCCTGTAAGGGATGGTCCCGGCCTTGTGTTGCAAGGATTTAGGATAGATCCTCGGTACTATGATCTTGACCAGGTACTGTGACGGGTGGTACCCCAGTAGCCCTGCCATTGACGGAAACCCATTTTCCCTGCGTGCCTTTACGGTTTTGATTGTATAACCCACTTTGTGGCTAGTATGCTGGAATTTAATCATGTAACAATTTCAGCTATTTTCTATTTACCTGAAAATCCTAGACACTATTATAATACCAATAGATTTCCTATCAAATGTTTTGGTTATCTTAAGGTAAAAACTTTTCCATGTTTATGTGTGGGAAGTATTACGAGATACTTTTTCTTTCAAATGATTTTCAAAGTTAAGCAACTTTAACCCGCTTACTCACACCAGACCCATGTCTGACCCAGAGTTTATTTTCTGTTTTATTAAACTCTTGGGTACTCAAATTTTTATGGGTAGCCAAGGGATTCGGGTTAGCTTTGACGAGTTGTGGAGGAGATATGGAGCAAAAGGCTTCAAAGTTTGTATATATATAATGGTTCCGTTGTGTTATATCTCTGTGATGATGTCTGTATTATACTAGAGTTGTATGATAGACAGGTCTTTATAACTATCTAGTTTGTGATGTATAAGCTGTATAACTTTGATGTATATGATACTATGTAATATCTTATGTGATGTAATTTAATTATTCGTTCCGCTGTGAGATTCTGATGTTTTTTAGTTCTTTCTTTTCTATCTTTTTTCTTTTCTATCCCTTCTTTTCTTAATAATGATGCGTCTTTCTGTGAGATGAAAGGCGGGTCGTTACAGTGATGATGGAGGTGGTCGGCGGTTCTCTGGTGGTCGGAGGCATGCATATTTGGCGGTCAAAGATAGATAATTTTCGGCCTATTTGGGTCCGGTGGTCGCGATGTTGAGCGGGAGAGGAAAGGTGATGTTGTGTTTCTTATTTTATTAATTAATTAATTATTATATTTTAAATTCAAACGTTCAAACTCGAATAACTTTTGCATATGAGCTCTGATTGAGTCGCGGTTTCTTCCGTTTGATTCATATCGAAAATCTAGACGATATGGAACTAGTGTGGTTGCATTCTAAAACTGTTCAAATTTGGGCCTTTATTTGGATTTTAATCAACTTAAAACAAAAGGTGAGTGATTCACATGCAATACCGAATCTTCTTATGTTAGTTGAATAAAATTTACAAAGGGATGATAATGTTGTTATTGGTTATTGTTTGATAGTTTAAGTTGAAATTTTAATTTAAATTGAGTTTTATTGAATTAAATTGTCATTTAATTAATATTGAAATTGAATTGCTGGTTGAATATATGATAATGATAACTAGTTAATTGTTGTGATTTATTGGTTGATTTGAATGACGGTTGTGATGGATGCTTGATTGTTGATATTTTAGATGATTTGATGTTATGTTTATTTTATATGTTGTTATCACACTGCAAGTTTCCTTGGTTATGTTAGGAAATCACTATGGGTTGAAATGATACATACTCGGACGATCTTATAGATTAGGGAAAAATCGTTATGAGTTGAAATGATAAAACCAAGCGATTTTATGGATTCGGAAAATTGTGATCCGGGATACGAGTTGAAACAATATATATTTGAAAATTTAAATTTATTACGGGTTGAAATGATATATATCTGTATCACTTGACCATATGGTAGAAAATTTTATACATACGCCGTTGGTCGGCTTCAAATTATTTTCTAAAATTATAAGTATGTTTGATCTAAGAAATTTGATTTTTAAATTTAATTTAATGATTTTATTTAAGACTTTTATTTGGAAAATAAACTGTTTTATATGTTTAAAGTTTAAAATTATAAGCTAATATATGATTTTAAATGTAATTTTAAGATTTAACTTAAAATTGTATTTAGTTATATATATATATATAATTTAAATAATTTAAAATTTTAATTTAATAAAATATTTAATATAGTTGTAAAATAATTAATTTAATTTAATTTAATAATTTTTTTATTTAATATAATAAATTTAGTTTTATTTAATATAATAAATTTAGTCTTAAATTAATATAACAAGTTTAGTTTAAATTTAATATAATAAATATGGTTTTAATTTAATATAAAAATACAGATTTTCTATAATAACTTTAATAAATAAAATTTAATTTAATAAAATAAGATTTAATAAAAAAATAATATAGTTTTAAAGATTTATTTAGAAATTTAATTTATTATAATGAATATAGATTTTGTAATAACTTTAATAAGCAAAAGATTTGGAAAGATAAATTAAGATTAAATGGTAATTAAGTCTGTTATAAGGATTTAATTCAAGTAATTTTTATTTAAGACTTAATTATTTATGAGATTTCCAAAAGATATTATTTTAAAATGGAATAACTCGATGTGACAAGAATTGTTAGGTTAAGAGTTTCAAAACTAAAATATAAATGAAGTTAAATATTTTGGTATTGATTAAATTTGTCGTTTGAGATTTTATTGAAATGTTTTATAAATGGCCACGGTGTGAAATAAACGTCTGGTTGTTAAGGAGACCGTGATCAGATATTGTCGTACTCTCTGCCAATACCGAAAATCACTTTAACAACTGTGCACGCGGTCGAGAAATCTAAAACAAAGTAGGATGGTTTGGCGAACACTACTGGAATGAAGTAAGAGAACGATGATGGATAGCCTTGACTTTCGGGTCATAATTAAAATGACTAAAATAGGAGCTATACCGGGCCAAGTGGGGTCGCTCTCCCTATCGAGCATGCTTCTTCGAAACCATATCTATTATTTTTCGATTTGATTTGGTGGCCACCCTTCGATTGGATTATGGGAATGAGTTTCGAGGTGGGTGGTAGTAGCTGCCATGCGTTACCACCAGTCTGGGGTTGCAAAATGGTAGAATCCTACCATGGACATTGTCGTGCGTGCCTTGTCATATTTATCCTGATCGAGCCCACTACGACTTTCTTTTATGTTGTATCTATGGAGTGCTCCCTGAGTATCCCACCAGTTTATGGTGGAGTTTATAGTACTGTATAGACTACGATGCTTATATAAAAATGTGTTAAGAGGGATATGGGTAACGCCTTAACACTATTTTAGCAGTTTACTTTATTGTAGACATATTATAATAGCGTGTTGTATGATATATGTAGATAGTTTAACGGATCCTTAGGAAATGGAATCCTAAACATCTTTTAAGTTATTGCATGCACGTTAGACATTGGATAGGAGATGTAAAATCCTGGAAACATCTCCGAAGCTATTATACTCATATTTATTTATGTTGATTTAACTTACATAAGATCTTTTAGTTTTAACTCGAGTGTTTTGTTTTTCATTACGCTCGGGTCAGCCTGAGCTTTTCAGTACTGAAGACATTATTTTTGGAGGACGAAGACGGAGCTTGGTATTAAGTTACTAGTATTATTCCACTGCATCATGTTGTTCCGCCCAATTTTCCTATTGTACCTGTTATATGTATAACTTTGATTTATATTATAAAGTGTAATCAAATGTATTTGTAAAATAGTTTCATGAATTGTTTATTTGATTATTATATTTTGTCATTCCGTTATGAGATTCTGTGTTTTTTTCCTTTTCTCTTGTTTTCTTATTTACCCATTAGCAATCCTCCTTTTTGAATGGTTTGAGTTGACATGTGTGGTTTATTTCCGATTTAAACCGTCTAAAACAGTAGGTCGTTACAATTAGTTTTAGAGCTTTGGTTTAAAGATACCTTAGCCTGTTCGGGGTTATCTCATTAGAGATAGGGTAGTAATACCCTAGAATGAGTTGTTTGAGAATATATATACGAGAGGGCGTATTTGTTAGTATTATAAAAATATTTTTATATTGTGTTAGTTTGTTCTGTATAGTATTTATGAATTCTGGTCGGTACATATGACGCTATGGCATCAATATGGATTTCTAAACACTTAATAGGGCATACCGACACAATATTGTTTTTGAAATGTAGGTAAATGAAATAATTTTACCTAGTATTATATTTTTATATAACAGAATAATTTTTATAAATAGATATAGTTGTATGTGATGTGTTTGTTTGTTAGTTTATAAATATTGGTTGCAAAATAGGATTTACAAATGAAGTAAGTATGAATTGGAAATTTGAGAACTTAAGTTTTTATGGTTTTGAAATTGGTTTTCAAAGACTTTGGAATATAATATTGGTACTATTTGGAAGTATTTTCAGATATAAATATTTTCAATTTGATTTGAAAGAAATGTTTTAGAAGAATTTTAAAAGGAAATAAGTTATGAACTCCCGCCTTTTGTCGCTGGAAATTAATTTTGGTGATGACCACGGCATCATCGACATTCATTTTTGAGTTTCAAAGTGGGAAGACCACTGTAGTAGCTTTGCTACACATTTGTTTTGATAAACAAATTTTAATTTTATTTTGTTAAGTATGATTTAATACATAAAATATATGAATATATATATTATTTCAAAATGATTTAAATTGAATCCGGAATTTGAATTCTTAAGTTCCTGTTAATTAATTATTTTCGGTTGTAGAAATAAAGTGCAATTTTAATAGTTGAAACTTCTAAAATGAAAAATCAGAAATTAGAAGCTAATTGATTAATGAAATTGTAAAGAAATTGAAGATTTATAACTTGTAAATTAAAAGATAATGGAAAATTAAGAAGATGTAAATTGTTGAAAATTTTGTTAACTAAACCGAATAAGATAAATTTGTGTAACATTCTATTACATTCTAAAAGCATATATAAAACTTACCTGAAATATCTAAAAAGTTGAAATGTTAAGTATAAATAGGTAATAAAATATTATACTAGTAAAAGCTTAATAACAAAAATGCTTCAAATTGAACGTATGTTTATAAATGAAAATTGCGATGTACAAGGAATATATAAACTTAACTTAATGGTTGAAATACTTAATAATCAAATTGAATAGTAAAGTGAATATCACTTAAGTAAATGGTTATAAACTTAAGAAATTGATGAAATGATTCATAAATATATTTAATATTAAATGATACTATATATGAAAGGAATGAGTGTAAATTCAAAAGTTTAGAAACTTAAGTATGAATTTATTCACTAATGAATATTAATATTAAATAGAAATCAAGTTTCATAAGTAAACGATAATTGTGAATTAAATCTACAAAGAAACTTATATAATATCTTAATAATTGATTTATTGATGATCTAAATAATTGAACGGAAAATAACATATGTAGGTAAATGAATGTAAATTAATGGAAAATGACATTGTATAAATGAATGAAAATAAATAAAAGAGTAAAAAGGAAACCAATAGAAAAAACTTAAATAACATTTAAATTACGTATTGTTTGGATAATGGGAAGTTTGGGAGAGGATACTTCAAATTGTGTAAGGAAGTATGAATAATCTATTAAATATTATCTAAGGCTGTTGAGCGTAGAATACACTTGATAGTTTATTTATCACAATAGTACGATTAAAAGTGTCTGAACATGGATAAACCATTAGTTTGGTTGCTATGAATGTATGATGGATACTTTGATTGCATATAATAGTTGTACTATTTTTATTGCATATGACTATTGTTATGTTATGTTGTTGTATTATTAATTGAACAACTAATATATTAATTTTTTACATAATTTTAACTCTTTGGGTTATATAAGTGAAATAAAGGTTTATGGAAGCAATAGCTACTATTTTTGGTTTCATAAATAAAGTTGTTTGCTTGATAAATATGTACGTTTTCAGATTAAGTTTTGAAATGATATTTTATTGTTTTTCCACATGGTTTGGGATATTCTATTACTGAAATATATATACATATATATAGTAATTATTGCTATTATTATTTTTTCGGAACTAACCGCGCAAAGGAGACACTGCCGAATTTTTTCGTAAATTTAGGACTTAGAAAATTTTGTGCAAATATGGTTAATTTCATAACTATATTGAAACTTAATGATATAAATTTAAAGTGTTTATAAATTAAATAATTTGAATAAAATTATATCAAGTTTCTTATTTTCTTTCTATTCCTTTTCGAGGATGAAAAGTTTTTAAGTGGGGGAGAGTGTAACAACCCATAATTTTTCGATAATTAAGAATGTTAAATTTAAATAAGATTTTGAATTCTAATATTGTGAAAAATTATAAATTTTGATTTATAAATGAAGAAAATAATTAGAATTTGATTTCATAATGTTGTTTGAATGTTTTGACAATTATTTTAATGTAATTTTAATCGATTGAAATTATTGTAAAGTTAATTAAGTTATAACTGTAAATAGGGAATAAATTAAATGTTGGATTTAATGTTGGAATTATCTACTATAAATTGAAATTAGTTTTTATGTAGAATATGACATCAGTTTGTGGTAAGTAAATTATGATCCTTGTTATAAAAAATAAGTTAATAGATTTAAATTATTAATGAATAACAATTGTTTATTTATTTTCTTATTTTTAAATCCATTTGAAATTAATTTGGGAAATCGATGGTTGGAACTTAATGTAATTGAATATTTCAATTAATTCGAGTAAAGATGTTAACTCTAGGGTTTGAGTGAAATAAAATGAAAACTCATGTTAATAAACTTTATAAGGGAATTGTTGATTTTATAATAAGGATATAAACCAAAATAAGATAATTTGTTGAAATTTAAATTGTAATAAATCAGTTTTATTTTCTATTGTAAAATAATGTTGAAATTTAGGTAATAATTAAATATTGAATTTAACGTGGAAACTATATTGTAAAAGACTATCAATTTCTACGTAATTAAGAATGATGACATTATTAACTTTTAAATTTGAATTTCAAAATGATTAAATTGATTTTTAATACTAATTTATTTAATTAACGTGGAAATTAGCCTTTTATTGCCAGTTCTCGGATTTCGACTAAAACAGTTTCATCGAATCCGTGACGATGAATTATTATAGGACATCAATTTTCGTAGCGATCGGACTTACGATTTGATCGTTTAAGCTCGAAACGCGTTGAAATCGATTAAAGGAATTTAAATTAGTATAATCTGATTTTAAAAGCTAACTTCTTTATACAATGGAATTAGAGTTTGAAATTTGTTCCATTGACTTTAAAAATATTGAAAACCTATATTTTAATATATAAGATGATTTATTTTTCGTTTCAGAAATAAACGGGATTTTCGGGTCATCATTGTCGTTTCGACCCAATTCGCTATGTACGTTCGTTCTTATCCACCTCTCTCTATGTAAATAAATTTTTCTGAAAACCCTAGCAGCCTTTACATTTTACTGTACGTACTTTTCAGTTCCTCACCTGTTCCTCCTTCTCGAATGTCAGGAACATCCCGAAACCTAATTTCAATTCCAAATCAAATTGAAAATTCAAACTCTCCAATATATCAAATTATATATCGTTCGAAAGATCTCGATGAGTGGAACCTATGTCTGGTGTTCATTTTTCGAGACAGTGAACGAATCGATCAGAAATCACGGTCAAAGTCAAATTGGACTTTTTGATCGGAGCAACGATTGGTGAAATTGGTTGAGGGGTTTTGTAGAGGTGGCTTCCAAGAGTCTATCAGTGGCGTTCGCATCATCTAAGTCAGCCCGTGGTGATTGAATTTTGGCTATTAGGGTTCGAAATCCTAAGTTTTTGAGGCAGCGGCGGCGTTGATGGGAAGGCCGGAGGCGGCGCGAGTGGGCACTAGCGGGTGTAGCACATCGAGATAGTGATGATCGAGGTGGTCGGCGGTTCTCTGGTGGTCGGAGGCATGCGTATTTGGCAGTCAAAGATGGGTAATTTTTGGCCTGTTGGGTTCGGTGGTCACGACGTTGAGCAGGAGAGGAAAGGTGATGACATGTTTCTTATTTTATTTATTAATTAATTATTATATTTTAAAATTCAAACATTTTAACTCGAATAACTTTTGTATACGAGGTCCGACTGATGCATGGTTTGCTCCGTTGGATTCGTATCGAAATTTCAAACAATATGAAATTGGTTTGGTTGCATTTTAAGACTATTCAAATTTAGGCCTTTATTTGGATTTTAATCGACTGAAAATCAAAGGTGAGTGATTCAATCCACACACGCAATATTAAATCTTCCTATGTTAACTGAATTAAATTTATGAAGAGATAATAATGTTGTTGGTCGTTGTTTGATAGTTTAAGTTGACATTTTAATTTAAATTGAGTTTTATTGAATTAAAATGCCATTTTGAATTGCTAGTTAAATACCTAATAATGATAACCAGTTAATTGTTGTGATTTATTGTTGATTTGAATGATGATTGTGATAGATGCTTAATTATTGACATTTTGGATGATTTAATGTTATGTTTATTTTATATGCTGTCATCACACTGCAAATTCCCTTATTGTTAGGAAATCACTATGGATTGAAGTGATACATACCCAAACGATCTTATAGATTAAGGAAAAATCTTTATGCGCTGAAATGATAAACCCATGCAATTTAATGGATTTGGATGTGATTCGTGGATACAGGTTGAAATGATATATATCCGAAAATTTAAATTTATTGCGAGTTGAAATGATATATATCTGTATCACTTGACCATAGGGTGGAAAATGTTGTATGGACACCGTTGGTCAGGTTTAAATTATTTTCTAAAATTATAAAGTATGTTTGATCTAAGAAATTTGATTTTAAAATTTAATTTAATGATTCTGTTTAAAACTTATTTTTAGAAATAAACTATTTTATATGTTTAAGTTTTAAATTATAAGCTAATATACGATTTTAAGTGTAATTTTAAGATTTAACTTATAATTTATTCAGTTTTATATATATATATATATATGTATATATATATATATATATAATTTAAATAATTTAAAATTTTAACTTAATAAAATATTTAATATAGTTATAAAATGGTAAAATTAATTTAATTTAATATAATAATTTTTTTATTTAATAAAATAATTTTAGTTTTTATTTAATATGATAAATTTAGTTTTATTTAATATAATAAATTTAGTCTTAATTTAATATAATAAATTTAGTTTTATTTTAATATAATAAATATGGTTTTAATTTAATATAGCAAATACAAAATTTCTATAATATCTTTAATAAATAAAATTTAATTTAATAAAAAAATATTTAATAAAAAAATGTAACATAGTTTTAAAGATTTATTTAGAAATTTAATTTAATATAATGAATATAGATTTTGTAATAACTTTAATAAATAAAAGTTTTGAAAAGATAAATTAAGATTAAATGGTAATTAAATCTGTTTTAAGGATTGAATTCAAATAAGTTTTATTTAAAACTGATTTGTTTATGATATTTCCAAAAGATATGATTGTAAAATGGAATAACCCGATTTGACAAGAATTGTTAGGTTAAGTGTTTCAAAACTATAATATAATTGAAGTTAAATATTTTGGTATTGATTAAATTTGTAACTTGAGATTTTATTAAAATGTTTTATCAAATGGCCACGGTGTGAAATAAGCCTTTGGTTGTTAAAGAGATCGGGATTGGATATTATTATACTCTCTTCCAATACCGAAAACCACTTTAACAACTGTGCACATGGTGGAGAAATCTAGAACGAAGTAGGATGATTTGGCGAACGCTACTGGAATGAAGTAAGAGAACGGTGATGGATAGCCTTAACTTTTGGGTCATAATTAAAATAACTAAAACAGGAGTTACACCGGGCCAAGTGGGGTTGCTCCTCCTATTGAGCATGCATTTTTGAAACCATATCTATTACTTTGTGATTTGTTTTGGTAGCCACCCTTCGATTTGATTATGGGAGTGTGTTTTGAGATAGACGGTAGTAGGCTACTATGCGTTACCACTAGTCCAGTAGTGCAAAATGGTAGAATCTTACCATGGGCATTGCTTCGCGTGCGTTTTCATATTTATCCCTATTGAGCCCACTACGACTTTGGTTTATGTCGTACCTATGGAGTGCTCCCCGAGTATCCCACCAGTTTACGGTGGGGATTACAGTGCTGTATAGACTACGATGCTTATATAAAAATGTGTTAAGGGGGATATGGGTAATGCCTTAACGCTTTTTAATACTTTACTTTACTATAGGCATATTATAACAGCGTATTGTATTGTATATGTAGATGGTTTAACGAATCCTTAGGAGATGAAATCCCGAACATCTCTTAAATTATTGCACACACATTAGACACTAGATAGGAGATGCAAAATCCCGTAAACATCTCTGAAGCCTTTACACTCATATTCATTTATGTTGGTTTAACTTACATAAGATCTTTTAGTTCTGACTCGAGTGTTTTGTCTTTCATTATGCTTGGGTCAGCCTAAGCTTTTCAGTGCTGATGACATTATTTCTGAAGGACAAAGTCGAAGTTTGGTATTATATTATAAGTATTATTCCACTGCATCATGTTGTTTTGCTGCATTTTCCTATTATACATGCTGTATGTATAACTCTATTTGTATTGTAAAGTGTAATCAAATGTATTTGTAAAATAGCTTCATGAACTGTTTATTTGATTATTATATTTTGTCATTCTACTATGAGATTTTGTGTTTTGCTTTTTCTTCTTTTCTCTTATTTTCTTTTTTACCCCATTAACAATCCTCCATTTTGAGTGGTTTGTGTTGACATGTGTGCTTTATTGTCGATTTAAACCGTCCAAAAAGGTGGGTCATTACAACATATAAAGTAATCATGTATGTATTAATTTGTCAATATCATATTAAACAAGGATAATTTTGTATTCTACCTTTTTTTATTTAACTGGGGTGATTAAGAAAAAGGATGGGGTTAGAATAGACTTAGCCCAACTAAGGGCTTAATAATTTTGTCTAAACAGATGAAAGTAGATAGCTTTTTACTTGAATATATTTCGTATACTAGTTCAAACCCATGCTATACACATGGTGTTTTGATATTTGCAGGAAAACTAATTGATAATATGGTTTTTTTAATTAAAATTTGCAGTTCATGCATTAAAACACTAAAAAATTATCTTTTAAAATTTCAATCAAGATTAATTTTGTTAGTAAGTATTATTTTTCTAAACTTTATTGTATAATTTTAGGATTATTGGTCCATTTTTATGAAATGATATTGAAAAAGAGTGGTGATTCTTTTACATAAAATGATTTGTTTTCATAAATTTCAAATTGTTTGGCGTTCAATTTTCAGTTATTTTTAAAAAATTGATTCGTTTAAACTGCTTGATTTTTTGAGAAGTTTAGAACTTCTTTTAATAATGGATAACATTAACATATATGATGGCTTCAAGAAACTTAAAGTACTTGAAAATTGATTTACTTTTAGATGTACTTTAGTTTTCAATTGAAATTTAGTACTTGTTGAGACCAACTGGTTTTATTTCAATTCTTTAAATTTATATATAAATATGAATTTCAAAGTGTGTTGACTTTTCTAATAAACGTCTATCTTTTTTTATTTCTTAATAAAATATAAAATAAAGGATAAATCAATTTCGGGAATTCTTTGAAAAAAATGAAAATATAAAATTAAAAATAGGTTCTACAAGTATCCTTTATGGTAAACTTTGGATCTTTCAATATGGATTATATTTTATTGAAAAGATTCTTGATTTGAAAAGTAGATGTTACTGTAAAAACTTGAGTTTTGTCAAAATGAGAAACTCTTCTAAAAATGCATAATTTCTTTAAAGCAGTTTGAGCATTTTTGAAAGGGCTTTCTCTTTTTTTTAAATATTTGCTTTCATTTTTTTGTTTAACACATTTGGATTTTATCACTTTTAAAGGAAAGGCTTTCCTTCAAATAATGAAATTTTTTATTACTTTGAATACGCTCAAAATTTAGATGAGCGTACTACATTTCCAATATGAATAAGATGATTCTAAAGCAAGGAATTATAGTGAAAATTAAAAAATTATAATATTATTACCAATAAATATCATTTTGTGCATTCATGCCTATTGTTTGCACCAAAAATGGTCGCAAACCCCATTGAGCGTGATTGTAGAGAGAAATAAACGAAGAAAGTAAAACTAAAATGAGGATAATATAGCAATCATACTTAGCAAATAGATGAACAATAAGAAACACAAAATTTATAGTGGTTCAGTACTGTTTTTCCTACGTCCACTTTGAAGATCAACCTTTTATTACTTTTTACTCCAGTATATTGCTTGTAATAGCTAATGATTGATTACAATTAAATCAGAAATAAAAGTTGCAGCACGTAGTGTCTCGAGCCAAAAGTCCCTTTTTAGTTGCAATGGAGGTGTTGTTTATAGCGTGGAGCTCGAAATATCTGCTTTGGATCTCGGAATACTCTTTCTCAAGCCTAGGTGGCCCGCATGATCGATTTGGGGTCGTTTGGGATCTGTTCTTGATCGATCCGTAGCATTTCGTATCAATTAAGAAATGCTCCAATCAAGCCATGATCGATCGTGGAGGCTTCTGAATTGTTATATGACTTGATGTGGAAATCTCATTGCATTTGGAGTTGTGGTAGCGGAGTTATTGATCGATCAAGATTGCAATTATGGAGTAGCTGAGGCCTTCGTATCGATTCATATCAATTCTGTATCGATAGAAGCACTTGTCATATAATGATGAAACACCCTGGAGTGGTTCCTCAGAGGCTTAGGAGCATTGTGTGAAAGTTTGAGATCGAACCAGTGAGTTTAGCTATCAATCCTCAACGGGATGGGCGTTTTTCGTATCCATATGATCGATACGAAAATGATCGACAGGGAATATATTTTTCTATAGAATTTTGGCCTGAGATCAATTATGCAAGTTTCTTAGAGTATTCTAAGCATGTCCCTAAAGCTTGGAGTCGTTTGGAGTCGATGATGATGAAGATGCGGTCTCTTGGAATGCAACTCAACAAAGAACTTCTTCATACTTTCCCGATATGGATCCGTTTTCTCAATCCTCCCCTTGATTATTAGATGGAGGAGGAGATAAGTCATATCTCCTCAGTGCTCAGTTCCTCGATCAAATTGGATAAATTTACTGAAGGAATTATTAAAATTGCTTAAGCAAGAGTTCGAATTGAAATTAATAATTCTTTTGAGTTTCTTCATAGAATTCCTATCCTATCTGAAAATGATGAAATTATTTTGCAAGAAGTTTCGTATGAGCGGAAAACTTCCATTTTTTTGGATTGTTCAAGCTTTGGACATGCTGAAAATCATTGCCAATTTAACAAGGTATAGGTACCGAAAGAAACTGCTCAGAAATCAGGCTCAGACAATAATGAAATGATTATAGATGACAATGATGATATCAATTTGGTAAACAAGCCTTTTAACACAGAGAATTAACAGAAAATAGTGATTACAGAACTAGTAGACATTAATCAAAGCCTAATATTGAATCTATCAATCACTCAAAGGAAAATGTTCTCTTTCATCCTCGAAAATTCCAGTCGAATCCTTCTAATTCAACTACTTACACAAATTTGCAAAACAAGCCTATATCTAAGGGAATTGATATAGAAATACAATCAATTAGCAATGATACTAATAAAGATAACAATGCCTCTATAGACATGTCTGCAGTGCCTGTAAAGTCATCCTCTATTCAGGTAGATACTAAACAGAATTCTGAGCCTCCTTCTAATCTCAAACCAAGACCGACTAGAAAAATACGAATAGAAGAAACTCCTTTCGATTTTACAGCTACAGCCTCCTCTGATGTTATTGAGAATCCTGCGTGGGAAAATTTAGTTTATCAACTAAAAGGTAAAAACAAAAGGACAAAAAAAGCTAAGTTTGCGGGGACTGCTGTTTCCCCTGACAACAGTAGCAGTCCAGACAACAATGTATAGATGCAGTTTCTATTTTGGAACATCAGCGGCAAGAATGCCCTGCTAAACAGTTCAAAGTTCTACATATTTTAAATAGTGATAATTCTTTGGCATTATTGAAAATAAACTATCCTTAGAAAAAAATGATAAATTTATGTCCAGAATAAACTCAAATTGGAAATACTCTCATAATATGTCTGATGATCAGAGCTATCGAATTTTAACCTTATGTATGGGATTCAACGCAGTGGTCGAATGTCATCCTTCACTCTAATGACCAATACATTACTTGCATTTTACACAATGTAAGTGGCAGTAGTGTTTGATGCATCATAGTCTATGGTTACAATGAAGATTCAAAACGTGGAGAGCTTTGGAATTTTTCTCAGACCAATCCAACAGAGTTAATTTACCTTGGCTTGTAGCGGGCGATTTCAATTCTCTTTTGACTCCTAGCGATAGAATATCTAATGGTGTTTTTAATTCGCCAGGCGGCCAAGATTTTATTGACTGTATTTCCTATTCTAAATTGGTTGAGCCAATCTTCACATGTAAATATTTTACATGGAGAGGCGTCCAAAGTTTTTCTATTCACAGTAAAATAGACCGTGTTTTTGTCAATTCCTTATGGTTGGACAAAATTTTTCAGTTTGGGATTCATTTTGGTTGTCACTCTTTGAGTGATCATACCCCCACAATTATTAATATTTTGATCCATAACAATAAAAGAATGCGAGTACCTTTCAAATACAAAAACTCCTAGCCCCTTCACAAAGACTACCAGTCATCCATCCTATATGCTTTGCAACAACAGTTCTTTGGAAATCCCCTCCATGCTCTGCTATGCAAATTGAAGTCTGCCAAATCTGCTCTGAAGGAATGGGCCAAAAGTAAAAGTAACATATATTCAATGGTTGATAAATTAAAAATGATACTAATGAGTTTTATCAACGACTTATTAAAGATTCAATGAATAACAGTATATTGGAGCAATATACTGTGCATAATGACCAACTTCATTCTATCATCAGAAAAATTGCTGTAGATAATGAGCAAAAGATGAAAATAAACTAGTTAACCAAAGAGAAAAATCTATTGAATTTTTTTCAAGTAAACTTTATGTATTTAATCCTAAATGAAGGAGAAATTTTACTCTTAATGATAATGGTATATGGATATCAACATCAGATGAACTCGTGCATGAGGCAATCAGATATTTTTCCGATCTTTCTTATCAACACAGGCCACAAATCAATTTTTAAGAATTATTTGTAGGAAAATTCTATCTGACAATGCCAGATATAATCTATATAAACCATTTTAGCTAGAGGAAATTAAAGCAGCCATATTTCAAATTAATGGTAATAGCTCCCCTAGACGAGATGGTATTAACTCAAAATTCTATAAAGTCCATTGGGAGAAAATCAAGTATGAAATTTGGAATGCTACGAATGACATTCTCGAATTGGGGAAATCATTAGAGAAATCAATCATACTTTTATTTCCCTAATTCCAAAAAAGCCTAATGCAGTGGACATGTGTGATTTCAAACCAATCTCTTTTTGCAATGTTTCTTACAAAATTCTAGCCAATCTACTTTGTAACCGAATGAAAGGCTACATGAATGATCTCATCTCATATGATCAGAATGCTTTTATTCCTGCCAGACTGATCAATGAGAATTCCCTACTAGCTTATGAAATGGTTCGAGGTTTTAACAGGAACAATTCTAACAATTTATGTCTGAAAATTGATCTGAATAAAGCCTATGATAAAATTAGCAGAGAGTTTATTCATCATATGATGATTTCTATGGGATTCTCTCTCCCATTTGCTAACCTTAACTTTGAGTGCATTTCTACTCCATTTTCAATTTTAATTGATGGTTCCCTATATGATTTTATCGACAACTTGAGAGGGTTAAGGCAAGGGAACCCTCTCTCGCCATATCTATTTTCTATTACTATGGAATTTCAGACTATCAGCCTTGATGTGGAATATTTAAAAGGTAATATTACCCCCATTTATCAAACCGAGCCTACGATTACCCACGCACTATACACAGATGATATTCTGATTTTGATAAAAGCTACTACTAAGAATGCTGAAAGTATAAATCAGATTTTTCAAAAACCAAAGTACTTTTCTGGTCTGGACTTAAATGTCGACAAATCATCTTTATACTTCAGCAAAGGAGCAAAATGCAAGCATCAAATAGCTACTTAAAATCAACAATAGTAATCTTCCCATTATGTACTTGGGTATCCCTTTATCTGTCAGCAAATTAAGAACAAGAGATTTTGGTCTGCGACGACCTGAAATTTCTGGATATTTGGAATTAAAATATTTAATTTATTTTAAATATTTAAAAGTTAGTTTCTAACGTGAATTTCAAATATCACTGTTTATTGAATAATTAAATTATTGAAGTTAATACTTTGATATTGGTTTAAATGGTAAGTCTTGAATTTTAAGATGGTTAAAAATATTTCAAAGGCTTGAAAAATTTATATATATAATAATACTGGAGATAATAGAAGTTTTAAAATTTGAATTTGGGAATGTTTTGTTCATTTTTAAAAATATATAGTTTAAATTGAAATTTAAAATAGCCTTCGGGGGGCACAGTCTAGGAATTCGACGAAATCAGTTCTATTGGATCCGTAATATTGTACTATTATCGGATTTCAATTTTCGTAGTGTTTGGAGTGTTCATTTGGCCGTACGGTAGATAAACACGCTGAATTTATGTTGAAAATTTAATAAAATAACTGGGTCCAAAAAGCTATATTCTTCAAACGATCGAATTTGGACTCAGAACTTTTTCCATTGCATCCGGAATAGGGGTTTAGCATTATAAATGCCTAGCGGCATGCCTCGTAGGAGGTCGAGATTTGTGAGTTGCGATAGTCGCGATGATTTAATTTAAATTTAATATTTTTACAAGACAAATTATAATTAACGTCCTTTTATTCAAACACTTGTCCTTCAATTCTTAACATGTGTTCATTGATTTTACATGCGTTAGAAATTGAAATAATATTTCGACAGCCGATTCAAAATAAAAATAATGAAGTCTTGGCAAGTCATTCGTTCTTCTTTTCTTTTTAAAATGATCAAAATCAAAATATAGCTGGCCGAACTCAAAATAAATCCTCCTCATTTTTCCACCCTTTCCATTTTCCTGATTCTTATTTCGATTTTTCAAAATCGAACTAAACGAAGAATCGCAAACATCAAAAAATAGTCCTCTTCGTTTTAAACAATCGCAATCGATTGAGGCGCGTGCGATTTCGAGAGTTCGCGGGGGTCGTCGCGTTCGCCGTAGGGCGTCGTGAGGCCAGAAGGAGAAGGCGGTAAACTAGGGCGTGCGCGACTGTTTTGTTCTGGAGGGATTCGTGGAGTTGGTGCTCGATGTCTCGAAGGATTTTAAGCTAGACTAGGTCGGCATGGAAGGGAAGCTAGTGTGGCCGAGACTAGGTAGATGGTGAGGTCATGACGTGGGCAGGCGCTCGCGACGAGAGAGCAGTCTAGGAAGATCGGACCGCATGATAGTGGAGAGGCACTTGATTATTAGGTCGGAGTCTTGCTGGAGTTTACTATTAACTGTGGCAGTAAGGTATAGCCTTTTCTAGTTGATTTTGCGTGTGTGTGTGTATATATATATATAGTTGTCACTGTTTGTTATTTGCAAAGAAAATATACACCTACCTAGTTAATTTAAATATAAGCAGGGAAATATTTATAGATGTTATTTCAAATTTGCTAGTATTTTAAAGAGAAAAACGAATGATGTATTATGGAAACTAATTTGTTTAATTAACATATTTAAATATTTCTATTACTAAAAAAATCTATTTGTTTTAAGGAAATTTTTCTAAAATCAATTTATTTGTTTAAAACCAAATGATTTGTTTAAATTAAATTATTGGGAAATTTAATGTATTAGATGGTAAATTATTTAGAGATTTTTTTTAGATGTTAAAAAATTATGTAATGTGTACGAGGTCTAAAAACTGTGAAGAAAACAAGTCAGTTGGATCAGATTTGCAAACCAAAAAGCAAAGGTGAGTTAATCTCACTCATCTTGGTATTATTTAAATTTAAATAGTTAAATTTAAAATATTTGGTTGAATGATAGAATCGATTGGATGTGGTATATTATATATAATAGTATATATATACATATTGGAGTGATTGATTTCACGTATTATATAGCGGATGAGACCCTATGCGCTGCATAATAGTGGATGACATAATATGATCTCATATACCGCGATATTCCGCCTCGAAGTGGAATTGGTATTTTATATTATGCTAACATCTATGGATGCAGGGAAACAGGTAGGAGGGATCCAATTGGATTCCTCAAAATATTTAGATTGTTTAATATTCTATGATATTATTTATTTGATTATCTGTGATAGATTACTTTGGTAATTGGCAATGATGGATGTTATGTTTGATTGAATGTATTTAGGTATACTGTGTTGTCAAAAATATATAGATTGGATTTTTGATGTGAAAATAAAAGAGATAATTTTTTTAATTTAAATAATTATAGAGAATTTGAATAAATTAAAGAATGAATTGGGAAAGAATAAAAGTGATTTTTAAATTCAAATAAATAAATTTCGAGTATGGGAAAGGAGATTTTGAATAAAAGGAGGGATAATAAATTTTTAAACTTAAGTGATATTATTTAAAAGGAATAAAGAATTTATTTGAAAATTTAAGGTTTAAATTTGTTTGGAAAAGATAAAGAAGAAATTTGAAAAGTATGAAATTTGTATTTTTAGTTCAAATAAGATTTTAAATCATGGTAAAGAAGTAAAATTTGAAGTTAATGAATTCTGAAATAAATTTAGATAAGAAAAGAAATTTATTTTTAAAATGGAGATAATTTTGGGAATCAATTTGAAAATTTATTAAGTGGTTGAAGCTGTGTTTTTAAAAAGGAAGATGAGACTATGGAATTTACAAACTGGGTTTATAAAATGAAACAAGATATCAGTGGATATTTGGTGGTATAAATTCAAGAAGAGAATTTATAAAGAATTGGAAAATTTGTTTTAAAAATAAATAGTGTTTTGTTTTTAAAAGGTGTGGAAGAGAAGTGTATTTCACTGGAAAGCCAGTACATTTTCAAAGCAAATTTTTAAGTATAAGTTAAAAGTTTTAAAGTTATTTTAAGGAATGGTTTAAGAAATAATTATTAAGTTGTTAAAATTTTAAAGGTGAAGATTTATTAGATTAGTTATAATAGTAATTATTTTTGAAGGTTAATTGGTATTATTTTTTAAAAGATAATTATTAATATTTATATTTTTATAAAATAATTTTATTTTAATGATTGTTTGGTTAAGTTTATTTATAAACTTGTATAGAATCTTGTAACACGTATTCTAAATTTAGTTTGGCTTAACGTTTATTTTAAAAATTATTAGTTTTATATTTTATAAAGTAGTTTTATTTTAAATATTTTTTAAAAGTATACATTTTTGAATAAAGTGTTTAAGTAATTTTAATTTAAACGATTTAAAGTATATTTTAGAATAAAATGATTTAAATTATTTTTAAAATCTTATGTATCTACGACTTGGCAGTTTCCAGTGGAAATAAAATAATTGGGTGGAAATTTATTTCCACGAGAGAGAGAAAAGTGATTTGAAAACTATATTCAAAGGATTGAAATGTAGAAAAATATCTTGCGAAGATATTTAAAAATAAATAATTTGGAAGAAATTATTATGGCATGATGATTGTTTGTGGATGTTATTTGATAGTTAAATAACCGACTATCAATATTGGCCAATGCGCTGATCGTTTCAAAGAGACCAGGATTGGGTTTGTTTTCCGAAAACCACTTCGATCTGATTTGAACGTTTCCGTATAGAAGACAAGAGCTTAAAGTCGAAGATGGAGTAGTGAAGTGCAAGGGCTAATCGCTACTAATCCTGAGGGTGATCCCAAAATGGATGTAGTAGGAGTAGTGTCTTTGGTTCCGTTCGAAGAACGAATGCTTTTAGAACATCGTCAGGGGGACGATGATCATTCTAAGTGAAGGTGTGCTAAAAAAGCAACGCATAGTCTCGAGCCTCATCAACAGGGAATGGCTAAAACAGGGGAGGTGCACATAAGGCTAAGTGGCTAGCAACCAATTAGGGTAAGGTCACCCCTGTCTAGATGTCCCTTTATATATTTGGCTGTGTGGCAGTTGCTGCCCCCAACCACGGGATGAACTTATTTGGACTATCCAGTAAGGGGTAGCTTCGGTCTTGTGATGCAGGGGATCGGGAGGGATCCTCGGTACGGTGATCTAGACCATATACTATGACGGACGGTACCCCAGTAGCTCTGCCGTTGATGGAAATCCATTCTCCCTACTACGGTTTTTGTTTGCAGAACCCACTTTGTGGCTGGTAGCTGGAATTTAATGATTGTAACAATTTCGGCTATTTGAATAAGTATTTGCATATAGACACTATTATAATATCAGAGGATTTTATAAGAAATGTTTTGGTTATCGTAAGGTAAAAACCCGGCATGTTCATTTGTGGCGTGGCCTTACGAGATAGCTTTGATTTCAAATGGTTTTGAAAATTTTAGTAATCCAATTGAGTATGTTTTTTCATGCTGTTTTTCCAGACTGACTCGGGTGTTATTTGACTATAATGCTCGGGTCAGACCAAATATTATAAATTACAAATTCTGGATGGATTGCTGTGCAACACAGGAGACGAGCTGGATGGCGAGACGTATCCGACATATTTGTTATATATTCCGCTATATATTCAGTTTTGGAAGGATTAGATATTATAACCGTCCTGAGTTGTGTTGTTGATTGTATTGAACTTTGATGCTGTTTTCTGATGATGTATGTATAAAACAGATATAATATCTTTTGTGTAAAGATCTGTTATCACCTATTCTATTTTATTCTGCTATGTTTGTGAGATTCTGATATTGTTTTCTATTTCTTCTTCTACCTCCTTCTTCTTTAACCCGAATGGTTCGGTTTTCTGGCATCCAATTGTTTGGCATTTGATACAGTGGTCGTATTGATGTCGATTTTCGGGCATCGAAAAATCGGGTCATTACACTTGATATCAGAGCTGAAGGTTAAGTGAGAACCTTGGCTCTGGTGGGGATTACTCATAAAAATAGAGTCCGTAAGTGCTCTAGAACGAGTCTGAGCGTATTAATAGATATGAGCGCGTATTTGTTAGTGAATATAAAAGTTTGTTTTTATATTGTGTTGACTTATCGGTTGAGTGTTTATGAATTCTGGCCAATATGTGGGATGCATGTCATCGGTAGGAGTTCCTAAACTCCTAAACAAGATAAATCGACGCAATATTGTTTTAAAATAGGGTAAATGAAATAATTTTACCCAAATTATTTTTATATATGAAAGATATATTTTTTCGAAAATTATTATAATTATATATGGTTGCTTGGTTCTTAGGAAGTGATAATATAAATTATTATCATTGAGTGTGAAATTGAATAAGAAATTAAGATAATAATCAAAGGTTAAGGAAAAAAATTCATTAATAAAATTTGAAATATAAATTATGAATGTGATTGATAATTGAAATTGAAATAAATTCCAGAGTAATTTTTGAATATGAGTTGAAAGGATTTGGAATTTGAAGTTTTAGAAATTAAGTTCCTCTGGTTTGAAAATTGTTTTCAAAGGTTTGGAGAAATAATAGTGATATTATTTCAGAAGTATTTTTGAATTGGATTTGGAATCTGGTGAGATCTAGAATTTAAAAATATTTGGGAGAATGTTTTAAAGTGGTAAAAGCACTAAACTCTCTTCGGTCGTTGGAAAATAATTCCGGTGACGACTACAACATCATTGAGATTCACTTTCGAGTTTCCAAGAGAGGAATTGCTACCAAATTGTTTTGAATTGGAATTATTTGCAAAATTGAGTTGGTTTTAAAAATTCAAGGAATAATTGGATATGCAATTGAAATATGGATTTCAAAAAAAAAAGATTTTTGAAACATTGAATGTTCGGTTTGTTAAAACCATTTTGATTTTAAAATGCAAAAGGATAGTTTGATTTAGATATACATGCCTTCAAAATTTGTTTTGAAATGTGAGAATTGTTTAAACTCTGGAATCTTAATTAAGATGTTTATGGAATAAAATAAGTTTGACAACTTATAGGAATTTGGAATTGGTTAAAATAAGATTCAACTTGAAAGGGGTTAAATAAAAGTAAGTGTGAAACCTAGAAACTACGTCATAGATGGCCTATTGCAACAAAAATACAAGATGTTGCTAGCTACAATGTAATGATGGCTATGCTGATTTTTGTCTATTACAACGTTAGCTTCAGGATGTTAGCATAGATATCAACACTATGTTGCAGCAGCTATAAACTTATAAAAATATTATAAAAAATGAGTGCGGGCTGGAAAAAAAGCGGGCTGAAATAATTTTTAATGCAGGAAGAAAAAAAACAAAGCGGCAAAAGTTAACAAAATATTGAAGGGTTTCACTCAAACACTTAACAAAATACGTACTCCGCGCTCAACCTCTTAAACACTCTGCGATTTCAATTAGGGCTAAAAGTTCTAAGTTTACAAGCTTAATTGCGGTTCGATTATGGCAAGTTCAAGCTCAATTAGGCTTCGGTGTTTCAATTAGGCCTTCAATTGGGGTTCATTTGGGTTTCGAATTTCCGTTAGGGCTTCGATTTAATCTGCTGCTTATGGTATCACTCTATGTATATTTCAAGTTTTTCCTGATTTGATTGTTGTGTTGCCTAATTTACCGATTTACTTGTGAGTTCAGGTGTAATCATATTCCTGATTTTATTATTGTGTTTGTCTTTGTATGTTATTTGTGTGTAAATTAGTGATGAACGACGAGGAAAAAATATGGCAGAACTTCCTAAGTTCAGTGAAGGATATATATCAGTGGAGTGAAACGTTTTATTCAAAATACTTTTTCTAGATTCGCGGTAGGTGATGAAATTACATGCCCTTGCAAAAAGTGTCATAATCGCAAGTGGCATCGTCAAGAGGTAGTCTACGACCATCTGATTTGGAATGGTCCATCTGAATTGTACGTGAAATGGATTTGTGAGGTTTCCTGTCTAGATCCTGAAAGGAGCGACAACGATATGGATCGTGAAGCGGGAATAAATTTTGGAGATAATCTCGATGAGATGTTGCATCGTACTTGTGGAAATATGCTAAACAATGAAGGTGGATCTTCTGATGGAGCAAATTGAATATACGTCTGCAAGTTAGATGCTTACCGTACTTGTGAAATGGATTTGTACGCATTTGGTCAATATACGTCTGCAAGTTAGATGCATATTAAACATTAAATATGAGTCCAATCCATCTCTGTGGAAATTAAGTAATTTGTAAACTATTGGATACACTCTTAACTCTTAAGCATATGGATGTCAAGTTGATGCCTGTCTTTTGTCATCTGTTGTATGTTGATAGCTTTGCTGCCTTGCTAAGCTTAAATCGTTTTAGTATTATATATATGTTTATGGCTCATAGGTTAATCACGGGGTAATCTTAGTTTTGCATCAGAATCTAAGATGAATCATGGGATATTTGTTATCTCCGTGCTTGCAATTAATAATCTGAAAGCATGGACATATGGGATATTTACTATGTAAATTTCCCTTAGCTCAGCCTTGAATTTTGCAAAACTAATACATCACTTGATACTATGCTTGAAAAAGCTCTGATATTGTTGCTACATATGTTGTGATTTTATACTTATTGTTTCTTTATTTTTGCACTTGTAAGCTGCTTGAGAACTTACTGTTGCTCCATTTTTGCATCTGTGAGTTGCTCGAGACTTTTAGCTTGTGTGCACTTGTGGTTTCTGTTCTTCGTTTGAACCGAGATTTGTTTCTATGTAAAGGCGATCATATTTACCTTAGTTTTGCTTTGACTTTGAGTATAATTTCTGAATTGATTAGTGATATATGTTCTGGAAAAATTAGTTTGATATCCTTTTGCTGTCTAACTTTTTTCATTTAATTTGCATCAGTCCAACGAATCAGATGGAGAACTTTTTGTTAAAACTCGCAAGCGGAAAGAAGGAAAGGTGTACAAGACTGATCTTCGGTAATGAAGTATAGAATCGTAAGAATTTTATTTTCTCTTCAATTAGATGTCAAAAAAATGTTTCATTTTACGCATCGACATTTTTGTAGAATTAGATCCCGTTTTGTTGAAACCTATTCTGAATCCATTTTAAAACTGTTAATAGATATTGCAAAACAATTCTTGTTTAAGAAACTTGTTTCAGAATTGTTAATTTTATTTAATGTCACATTTTGAAACTGCTTTATTTTGCAGGATAAGATTGAAAAAGCAATAGGTGAAGGAGAAAGTGATGGAGTAGTTCAAGAAATGATTTCTGATGGAAAGTCGCATGGTCCATCTTGGCTTATTGGACGGCACACAAAGTCTACAGAAGTTTCAAAATATGCCCCAACAACAAGCACATACATACGGGAGCTGGTAGCGATGATAAGGGAAAATATAGCTGACGAAGTCGAAGCAAAGGTGAACAAGAAGCTCCAAAATGAATTTGATGCAAAGGTGAACCAAAAAGTTCGGGAGAACTTGACATGGGTGCTTAAGAAATTAGGCGAAGAAAACCCTGACATGCAAATTGATGTTGGGGATCTTTGTGCGATCGTCTGCAGTGATGGCACTGGAGGCACTGGAGGCACTAGAGGCATTGATGACCTTGATGGCACTGGAGGCTCGTAAATATGAATGTACTGTTAATAAGTAGAATTTAGTATGTAGTGGCTGTAACTATGAATATTCTGGCTATGTTTTTAAGTATGTTGGTTATTTTGTACTTGACTAAGTAATACTTGTGTTGCTGGTTATTCTGAAATGAAAAGTTCTTTGTTGCAGTGTAATGTTGTCATATGATATAATGTTGCAGTATAATGTTGCCATAGATATGATATAATGTTGCAGTAGTATAATGTTGCAGTACATTTTCAATTTAAATTGCAAAGGTGTTGCAATAGATATGATATAATGTTGCAGTATGTGATGTTAAATATGGTAACAAACTGGGAAAGTGTTGCCATTGGATGGTAAAAGTGTTACCATAGATTAATGAATATGGGCCCCATAACAGGGTTCCGTAAAGGTGGGCCACAGAATTAGTGGGCTCACAATGTGGGCCCACGTGTTGGGTCCCAGATTGTGGGGCCTACTTTTTAGTAAATTTGGTATCTGTGGCAACAACAGAGCCGATGTTGCCCTAGGGCCGCAAAGATGTTGCCTTTGACTCTAGGGCAACGCAGCAAAATGCATCACCGAGAAAGTGTTGCATTTTCCCTTTTTTAGCCTACAGCAACATTTTTTGACACTTCTTGCATTACTTCTTGGGTGTTGCAGTATGCAATCTATGGCATAGTGAGGTAAGGGGGAAGGTAAGCTAATTAATTGAAGTAAATCACAAGAAGTTAGAAAATGTAATTAAATTCGAAAAACTTATAGAAGTTTAAATTTAAGTTGAATTGGAGTGTAATTAAATATAGTTAAGTAAAGGTGAATTTAAAGAAAAGTATAAGGAGATTAATTGAAATGGTTACTTAAATAAAATAGTTATGAGTTGGAGATAAAAATTTTGGATGGACAAATGAATTTGCATTTGTAAGTAAGTGGAATGAAAGCTGAAATATTGGAATTAAATTTGACTTGTGTTAAATAAAGTTAAATGGATAATTAGTTAAGTCGAATTAAATAAAATAAAGGTTTGAAATTATTTTTTTGAGATTTAAAATAAATTAGTAAGTGGAACTAATTTGAATAATGATATGAACCAGTTGTGAATGTAAGATAGTTGATAAAGTTCAATATTCAGAATTTGAGGATGAATTAAATTCAAGTAGAATTGAAAATGGAAAATCTGGATGAAAATTGGGAAAAAGTTTTAAGATCTGAGATAAATTAGTAAATTGAAGCAAATTGAACCTAGTTGGAATTAGAAATCCAAATTGATTAAATATAGATAAAAACCAAATGATAAAGTGAAGTTGAAAGATTAATTCATAGTAGACTAAAAATAATTTAAAGTTTGGAAATAAATCCATTGGGATTTAAATAAATTAGTAGTGAGACTAATTAAAGAAATGATCAATTGAATATGATTTGAGACAAAGGTAAATAAAATTCAATATCTAAAATGATGGTAAATTGAATTCATATGGGATTGGAAATCCTGTTTAAAAATAAGTGGATATAAAGGCTAAAGGGGTAAAGCAAAAAAATAAAAAAATAAATATAGGAAGTGTACAAAATATTTATATTGAACTTAAGAAATGAATGGTGAAATTATTAAGTAAGTTTGGTATTGGAAATATACCAAGTAATTTTGGAATGGAGATTAAGTAAAGTTGTTTAATGGGATAATTGTGGATAAGTGAATAGAAATCAAAATAATGTGAATAAAAGAGGATTGATATAGTCAATAATCAATGGATATAAATACGTAAGATATACGTATATTATTTTATTCGCATAGCGATTTGATCTAGATTCGAGCATAGAATTTCGAGGTAGTTATACCGATCCGAGTTGGAATTTTTCACTCGATTTTCGACGGCGAACCCTAGATATGGATTTTGGTTGATTGTAGAAATTCTCTATCATAGTTTGTGGCTATGCAAGGAGATTGACGGTTTTTGATCAAGAAATCAGATCTGAGTCCGCACTAGGAAGTCGGGTGGACGATACTAGTTCGAAAGTGAAATTGTGTGATCGAGTAAGCGATCGAATTGAGTATTGCGTACGGATGATATATGTGCATCGTACGGGTGTGAATGAAATAGATATGAAAACTTTTGTAGAGAAATGTGTAAAGCAATTTTGAATGTTGTAATTGAACATTATTGCTTAGTAGAATATTCAGGTATTAAAAGCAAAAAGGAATTGGGATACTTGATTTCAGAAGATAAATTTAAATTGCCCGATAAAGGTATGTATTTGAATTTCTGTATGGAATTTGATGATTTTCTGGTCTAGCCGCTTGGCGTTTTGTTTTCTTTTTGAAATCTGGGGGCCCGTTGAGGCATTTTGTAGTTGTACCGAGCTAGCCGCGTAAAGGAGACGGTTGCGGAAATTTTCGCAAATTTAAGAATAGAATTTTTTTTTTGAGATGTTTGAAAATTTAAAATTTGGTTTTAAATTTGAATGGTTGGGTAAGAGATATTGGTTGGAACTAATGAAAGAAGTTTGGAAGTTAGTAAAGGTGTTGGGTTGTCTTTAATAAAAAGATTTGTTTTGGGAAATCGTTGAAAACTGTTTAGATTGTGGGATTAATAGTTAACGGGTTATGGACCATTCCTCTTAACTAGTAATTTCAGGGACGAAATTCTTTTAAAGGGGGAGGAATGTGACGACCCGAAATTTCTGGATATTTGGAATTGAAATATTTAATTGATTTTAAATATTTAAAATAAGTTTGTAACTTGAATTTCAAATATCGCTGTTTATTGAATAATTAAATTATTGAAGTTAATAATTTGATATTCGTTTAAATGGTAAGTCTTGAATTTTAAGATGGTTAAAAATATTTCAAAGGCTTGGAAAATTTATATTTATAATAATACTAGAAATAATTGAAGTTTTAAAATTTGAATTTGGGAATGTTTTGTTCAGTTTTAAAATATATAGTTTAAATTGAATTTTAAAATAGCCTTCTTGGGGCACAGTCTCGAAATTGGACAAAACCAATCCCATTGGATCCGTAATATTGTATTATTATCGGATTTCAATTTTTGTAGTGTTAGGAGTGTTCGTTTGGCCGTACGGTAGATAAAAGCGCTGAATTTATATCAAAAATTTAATAAAATAACTTGATCCAAAAAGCTATCTTCTCCATAGGATCGAATTTGGACTCGGAACCTTTTCCATTGCATCTGAAATAGGGGTTTAACATTATAAACGCCTAGCGGCATGCCTCCATAGGAGGTCAAGATTTGTGAGCAGCGATAGTCGTGAGGATTTAATTTAAATATAATATTTTTACAAGACAAATTATAATTAATGCCCTTCTCTTCAAACACTTGCCCTTCAATTCTTAACACATGTTCGTTGATTTTACACGCGTTAGTAATTGAAATAATATTTCGACAGCCGATTCAAAATAAAAATAATGAAGCCTTGGCCGTAGGCATTTCTTCGTTCTTCTTTTCTTTTTAAAATGATCAAAATCAAAATATAGCTGGCCAAACTCAAAACAAATCCCCTTCATTTTTCCACCCTTTCCGTTTTCCAGATTCTCATTTCGATTTTTCAAAATCGAACTAAAGGAAGAATAGAAAACATCAGAAAATAGTACTGTTCGTTTTAAACAATTGAAATCGATTGAGGCGCGCGATTTCAAGAGTTCGTGGGGGTCGTCGCATTTGCTGTAGGGCGTCGTGAGGCTAGAAGGAGGAGGCGATAAGCTAGGGCGTGCGTGACTGTTTTGTTCTGGAGGGATTCATGGAGTTGGTGCTCGATGGCTCGAAGGATTTTAAGCTAGGCTGGGTCGACATGGATGGGAAGCTTGTGTGGCCGAGACTAGGTAGATGGTGAGGTCGTGACGTGGGCAGGCGCTCGTGACGAGAGGGCGGTCAAGGAAGATTGGACCGCATGATAGTGGAGGGGCGCTTGATTGTTGGGTCGGAGTCTTGCTGGAGTTTACTGTTAACTATGACAGTAAGGTATAACCTTTTCTATTTGATTTTGCATGTATATATATATATATATATATATATATATATATATATATATAGTAAGTTGTCACTGTTTGTTATTTGCAAAGAAAATATACACCTATATAGTTAATTTAAATATAAGCAGGGGAATATTTATTGACGTTATTTTAATTTTTCTAGTATTTTAAAGGGAAAATTGAATGATGTATTATGGAAACTAATTTGTTTAATTAACCTATTTAAATATTTCTATTACTAAAAAAATCTATTTATTTTAAGAAAGTTTGTTTAAAATCAATTTATTTGTTTAAAAGCAAATGATTAGTTTAAATTAAATTATTGGGCAATTTAATGTATTAAATGGTAAAATATTTAGAGATTTTTTAAGATGTTTATAAATTATGTAATGTGTACAAGGTCTAAAAACTGTGAGGAAAACAAGTCAGGTTGGATTAGATTTGCAAATCAAAAAGCAAAGGTGAGTTAATCTCACTCATCCGGGTATTATTTAAATTTAAATAGTTAAATTTAAAATATTTGGTTGAATGATAGAATCGATTGGATGTGGTATATTATATATAATAGTGTATATATATATATATATATATATTGGAGTGATTGATTTCACGTATTATATAGCGGATGAGACCCTATGCGCCGCATAATACCGGATGAGATAATATGATCTCGTATACCGCGATATTCCACCTCGAAGTGGAATTGGTATTTTATATTATGCTAACATCTGTGGATGCAGGGAAACGGGTTGGAGGGATCTAACTGGAATCCTCAAAATATTTAGATTGTGTAATATTCTGTGATATTATTTATTTGATAATCTGTGACAGATTACATTGGTAATTGGAAATGATGGATGTTATGTTTGATTGAATGTATTTGGGTATACTGAGTTGTCAAAAATATATAGATTGGATTTTTGATGTGAAAATAAAAGAGAGAATTTTTTTAAGTTGAATAATAATAGAGAATTTGAATAAATTAAAGACTGAATTGGGAAAGAATAAAAGTGATTTTTGAATTCTAATAAATAAATTCCGTGTATGGGAAAGGAGATTTTGAATAAAAGGAGAAATAACGAATTTTTAGACTTAAGTGATATTATTTAAAAGGAATAAAGAATTTATTTGAAAATTTAGGGTTTAAATTTGTTTGGAAAAGATAAAGAAGAAATTTGGAAAGTATGAAATTTGTATTTTTAGTTTAAATAAGATTTTAAATCATGGTAAAGAAGTTAAATCTAAAGTTAATGAGTTTTGAAATAAATTTGGATAAGAAAGGAAATGTATTTTTAAAATGAAGATAATTTTGGAAATCAATTTGAAAATTTATTAAGTGTTTGAAACTGTGTTTTTAAAAAGGAAGATGAGACTATGAAATTTATAAACTGGATTTATAAAGTGAAATAAATATCAGTGGATATTTGGAAGTATAAATTCAGGAAGGGAATTTATAAAGGATTAGGAAATTTGTTTTAAAAATAAATAGTGGTTTATTTTTAAAAGGTGTGGAAGAGAAGTGTATTTCATTGGAAAGCCAAGTTCGTTTTCAAAGCAAATTTTTAAGTATAAGTTAAAAGTTTTAAAGTTGTTTTAGGGAATGATTTAAGAAATAATTATCAAGTTGTTAAATTTTTAAAGGTAAAGATTTATTAGATTAATTATAATAGCAATTATTTTTAAAGGTTAATTGGTATTATTTTTTAAAACGATAATTATTAATATTTATATTTTTATAAAGTAATTTTATTTTAATGATAGTTTGGTTAAGTTTATTCATAAACTTGTATCGAATTTCGTAACTCTTATTTTAAATTTAGTTTGGCTTAACTTTTATTTTTAAAATTATTAGTTTATATTTTATAAAGTAGTTTTATTTTAAATATTTTTTAAAAGTATATATTTTTGAATAAAGTGTTTAAGTAATTTTAATTTAAACGATTTAAAGTATATTTTAGAATAAAATGATTTAAATTATTTTTAAATTCTTAACTATTTAGGACTTGGCTGTTTCCAGTGGAAATAAAACAATTGGGTGGAAATTTATTTCCACGAGAGAGAGAAAAGTGATTTGAAAACTATTTTCAATGGATTGAAATGTAGGAAAATATCTTGCGAAGGTATTAAAAAATAAATAATTTGGGAGAAATTATTATGGCTTGATGATTATTTGTGAAATTGTTATATGATTAAATTCCAGCTACTAGCCAAAAAGGTGGGTAATACAATCAAATCGTTGACACTTATTGGATTTTGGATTCCATACAATGGCATGGCTACTAGGGTACCGCCCGTCACAGTACGGGTCCTAGATCATCGTACCGAGGATTACTCCCAATCCCCTACAACACAAGGCCGGAACCATCCCTTACTAGACAGTCCCGAACAAGACAACCTCGCAGTTGGCCGCGGCCCAACTGCCCACACAACCGAATAAAAAGGGACTTCTAGACAGGGGAAAATCTCGTCCTTCTTGGGCATGGCCCACTTAGCCTTGCTGCACCTCCCCTGTTTTAGCCATTCCCGGTTGATGAGGCTTGAGGCTACGATTACCTTATCAGAACACATTACTTAGAATGTTCATCGTCCACCTGACAATGTTCTGAAAGCATTCAATCCATACAAGTTCTTTCCAAGTTCGAACGAAACCGAAGGCATTATCTCGTTACACTCATTTTGGAATCATCCTCAGAGTTAACGACGATAACCCTTGCACTCTGAATCTTCATCGGATATCCAATATGAAAAGCCGATCCCGGTCTCATCGAATCCAAAATGTATCTTCTAGGGCCAAGTTGTTTTAAAGTTTAAAACAATTCAATTTAATTATCTATATACACACAGATAGATAATTCACAACATCACAATAGATAATCAACACTATCATCATAAACAAATAATCCATATTATCATCACAAATTAATAATCTACATTATCAACATCAATAGATAATTCATATTATCATCATAATGCAACCAAAACATCCATATCACACAACATTATTTATCTCATATCTGAGATTCAAACCATTCAAGGAAATCTATATCATCCATATATAAACAAGGAAAAGATTAAATTGACAAATTTATACAAAGTCTACTAAATAATTTCATCTACGTAAATGAAATTCAAAACTGAATTAACTGTAATTGATGATAATTAATGTGAATAAACTTAGCAAATTTTTGGAAAAGGTTTTACGTACAATGTATGTCGGATCCGACATAGTCTTTAACTTTTATTAGCTCTGATCTATTATTATAATTTTGATTAAATTTAGCAACTTTTTGAAAAAGATTTAGTTCGACAAATTTATACAAATTCCACTAAATAATTTCATCTACGTCGATGAAATTCAAATACAAACAAAGTTTTTTGAAATGATCTAGGTGAACAATTACACACAAAGTATGTCGGATCCGATATACTCTTTATTAAAGCATGTTGGATCCGACACGGTCTTCTATATATTAAATTCAACAGATTTTGTATAAATAAATTACCGTGAGTTAAAATTTAGCTAATTTTTGCAGATATTTCAGCAATTATTCATCCGTCTTTCCACTAAATTCTGGGTGAATAATTGCGGAAATATTAGCAATTATTCACTAAAATTGCTGATTTTTCATTTTTTTTAGAATACTTCCATGAATATTTGCAAATTTTTTATTTTTTTATACAGCAGCGCGAAAAAAATTCGAAAAATGCATTGGCAACAGAAGTAGGGACCCGCTTTAAACCAAATGTCAGGGAAAGACCCGCTTTCAACCAAATGTCAGGAAAAGACCCGCTTTCAAAAAAACTTAGAAATGGGGATGCGCAACATGTTTCCACAGATAAAAATACCTTGATGGTAAATATTAGCCTTTGTGAAATAAATAAAAAAAAACCAAAATATAATATTAGGATATTAATGGAAAGTTAATAATATTTGTGATTTAATGATAAAAACGAAATTTAATTTCGATAAATCAACTGAAAGATATCACGTTTTAAATATATGATATAACTGATGGCTTTGGACTTGTAGATAAAATAATTGATATGTGTCTTTGTAGGAATAATGTTTTCTTTGAAAATAAAATCTAATTGCTTTTCCCAATCTATACTCATAATTCATATGCTCCATTTACATCCTTTGATTTCTCGGTAGTTCATAGATTATCGCCTTCATTATTTATGTTGTTTCTTTTTTTGAACAATCTTCCATCGAAGTAAATGAAATTCAAAAATTAATTAACTGCAATTGATGGTAATTAATGTGAATAAATTTAGCAAAATTTTGGAATGATTTAGATTTACAAATACGAACATAGTATGTCGGATCCTATAACTTAAACGAGTACATTTGCAAACCTTTTGAATAAATTTAGCAAATTTTAGGAAAAGATTAAATCGACAAATTTATACAAAGTCTACTAAATAATTTCATCTACGTAAATGAAATTCAAAACTGAATTAAGCGTAGTTGATGATAATTAATGTGAATAAATTTAGCAAATTTTTGGAAAAGATTATACGTACAATGTATGTCGGATCCGACATAGTCTTTAACTTTTATTAGCTCTGATCTGTTATTATAATTTTGATTAAATTTAGTAACTTTTTGAAAAAGATTTAGTTCGACAAATTTATACAAATTCCACTAAATAATTTCATCTACGTCAATGAAATTAAAATATCAGCAATTATTCACTAAATTGCTGATTTTTCATTTTTTTAGAATACTTCCATGAATATTTGCAATTTTTTTGTTTTTTCATACAGCAACGCGAAAAAAATTTGAAAAATGCATGGGCAACAGAAGTAGGGACCCGCTTTCAAAAAAACTTAGAAATAGGGATGCGCAACATGTTTCCACAGGTAAAAATACCTTGATGGTAAATATTAGCCTTTGTGAAATAAATAAAAAAACGAAAATATAATATTAGGATATTAACGAAAAGTTAATAATATTTGTGATTTAATGATAAAAACGAAATTTAATTTCGATAAATCAACTAAAAGATGTCACGTTTTAAATATATGATATAACTGATGGCTTTGGACTTGTAGATAAAATAATTGATATGTGTCTTTGTAGGAATAATGTTTTCTTTGAAAATAAAATCTAATTGCTTTTCTCAATCTATACTCATAATTCATATGCTCCATTTACATCCTTTGATTTCTCGGTAGTTCATAGATTATCGCCTTCATTATTTATGTTGTTTCTTTTTTTGTACAATCTTCCATCGAAGTAAATGAAATTCAAAAATTAATTAACCGCAATTGATGGTAATTAATGTGAATAAATTTAGGAAATTTTTTGAATGATTTAGATTTACAAATAAGAACATAGTATGTCGGATCCTATAACTTAAACGAGCACATTTGCAAACCTTTTGAATAAATTTAGCAAATTTTAGGAAAAGATTAAATTGACAAATTTATACAAAGCCTACTAAATAATTTCATCTACGTAAATGAAATTCAAAACTGAATTAACTGTAATTGATGATAATTAATGTGAATAAATTTAGCAAATTTTTGACAAAGGTTTTACGTACAATGTATGTCGGATCCGACATAGTCTTTAACTTTTATTTCAAAAGATTTAGTTCGACAAATTTATACAAATTACACTAAATAATTTCATCAACGTCAATGAAATTCAAAACTTACTTAACTTTTTATTTAAGTATGTTGGATCCGACATGGTCCACTATATAAAACTTCAACTAACCCTGTTTGCTTATTTTCATTGTGAATAAATTTAGCAAATTTTTTTTTTGGAGAAGATGTAGATTGATAAATACGTTCAAAGTATATCGGATCCGACATACATGATAAAAAAAGTATGTTGGATCTGACATACTTTATAAAAAAGTATGTTGGATCCGACATAGAGAGCTATATAAACTAGTTTTTTGAAATGATCTAGGTGAACAAATACACACAAAGTATGTCGGATCCGATATACTCTTTATTAAAGTATGTTGGATCCGACATGGTCTTCTATATTTTAAATTCAGCAGCTTTTGTACAAATAAATTACCGTGAGTTAAAATTTAGCTAATTTTTGCAGATATTTAAGCAATTATTCATCCGTCTTTCAACTAAATTCTGGATGAAGAATTGCTGAAATATCAGCAATTATTCACTAAAATTGCTGATTTTTCATTTTTTTAGAATACTTCCATGAATGTTTGCAATTTTTTTATTTTTTTTATACAGCAGCGCGAATTTTTTTTGAAAAATGCATTGACAACAGAAGTAGGGACCCGCTTTAAACCAAATGTCAGGAAAAGTCCCGCTTTTAAAAAAACTTAGAAATAGGGATACGCAACATGTTTCCACAGATAAAAGTACCATGATGGTAAATATTAGCCTTTGTGAAACAAATAAAAAAAACCAAAATATAGTATTAGGATATTAATGGAAAGTTAATAATATTTGTGATTTAATGATAAAACGAAATTTAATTTCGATAAATCAACTAAAAGATATCACGTTTTAAATATATGATATAACTGATGGCTTTGGACTTGTAGATAAAATAATTGATATGTGTCTTTCTAGGAATAATGTTTCCTTTGAAAATAAAATCTAATTGCTTTTCTCAATCTATACTCATAATTCATATGCTCCATTTACATCCTTTGATTTCTTGGTAGTTCATAGATTATCGCCTTCATTATTTATGTTGTTTCTTTTTTTAAACAATCTTTCATCGAAGTAAATGAAATTCAAAAGTTAATTAACTGCAATTGATGGTAATTAATGTGAATTAATTTAGCAAAATTTTGGAAAGATTTAGATTTACAAATAAGAACATAGTATGTCGGATCCTATAACTTAAACAGTACACTTGCAAACCTTTTGAATAAATTTAGCAAAATTTAGGAAAAGATTAAATTGACAAATTTATACAAAGTCTACTAAATAATTTCATCTACGTAGATAAAATTCAAAACTGAATTAACTGTAATTGATGATAATTAATGTGAATAAAATTAGCAAATTTTTGGAAAAGGTTTTACGTGCAATGTATGTCGGATCCGACATAGTCTTTAACTTTTATTAGCTCTGATCTGTTATTATAATTTTGATTAAATTTAGCAACTTTTTGAAAAAGATTAATTCGACAAATTTATACAAATTCCATTAAATAATTTTGTCTACGTTAATGAAATTCAAATATCAGCAATTATTCACTAAAATTGCTGATTTTCCATTTTTTTTAGAACACTTCCATGAATATTTGCAATTTTTTTTATACAGCAGCGCGAAAAAATTTGAAAAATGCATTGGCAACAGAAGTTGGGACCCGCTTTAAACCAAATGTCAGGAAAAGACCCGCTTTCAAAAAAACTTAGAAATAGGGATGCGCAACATGTTTCCACAGATAAAAATACCTTGATGGTAAATATTAGCCTTTGTGAAATAAATAAAAAACCAAAATATAATATTAGGATATTAACGAAAAGTTAATAATATTTGTGATTTAATGATAAAAACGAAATTTAATTTCGATAAATCAACTAAAACATGTCACGTTTTAAATATATGATATAACTGATGGCTTCGGACTTGTAGATAAAATAATTGATATGTGTCTTTGTAGGAATAATGTTTTCTTTGAAAATAAAATCTAATTGCTTTTCTCAATCTATACTCATAATTCATATGCTCCATTTACATCCTTTGATTTCTCGATAGTTCATAGATTATCGCCTTTATTATTTATGTTGTTTCTTTTTTTGAACAATCTTCCATCGAAGTAAATGAAATTCAAAAGTTAATTAACTGCAATTGATGGTAATTAATGTGAATAAATTTAGCAAAATTTTGGAATGATTTAGATGTACAAATAAGAACATAGTATGTCGGATCCTATAACTTAAACGAGTACATTCAGACCTTTTGAATAAATTTAACAAATTTTAGGAAAAGATTAAATTGACAAATTTATACAAAGCCTACTAAATAATTTCATCTACGTAAATGAAATTCAAAACTGAATTAACCGTAACTGATGATAATTAATGTGAATAAATTTAGCAAATTTTTGGAAAAGGTTTTACGTACAATGTATGTCGGATCCGACATAGTCTTTAACTTTTATTAGCTCTGATCTGTTATTATAATTTTGATTAAATTTAGCAACTTTTTGAAAAAGATTTAGTTCGACAAATTTATACAAATTCCACTAAATAATTTCATTAACGTCAATGAAATCCAAAACTTACTTAACTTTTTATTTAAGTATGTTGGATCCGACATGGTCCACTATATAAAACTTCAACTAACTCTATTTGTTTATTTTCATTGTGAATAAATTTAGCAAATTTTTGTTGGAGAAGATGTAGATTGATAAATACGTTCAAAGTATATCGGATCCGACATACATTATAAAAAAGTATGTTAGATCTGACATTCTTTATAAAAAAGTGTTGGATCCGACATAGACAGCTATATAAACTAGTTTTTTGAAATGATCTTGGTAAACAAATGCACACAAAGTATGTCGGATCCGATATACTCTTTATTAAAGTATGTTGATCCGACATGGTCTTCTATATATGAAATTCAGCAGCTTTTGTACAAATAAATTAATGTGAGTTAAAATTTAGCTAATTTTTGCAGATATTTAAGCAATTATTCATCCATCTTTCAACTAAATTCTTGGTGAATAATTGCTGAAATATCAGCAATTATTCACTAAAATTGCTGATTTTTCATTTTTTTAGAATGGTATTAGTTAGTAATTATGAATGAATTAAAGATTGATAAGATGTGATAACAAAGTTTCAACCAATTGATTTTGAAAAGTTAAAGGCTTAAAATAATTTGGTAGTCTATTTTAACTAATTGGTCTTGAAAAGTTAATGAATTTGGGGAATTTTCCTTACTAATTTCGAGGACGAAATTCTTTTAAGAAGAAGAACGTAACAACCTAGAATTTCAATCATTCGAATTTGGAATATTTAATTGATTTTAAATGTTGAAAAGTTAACTTTAGGTTAAATAACATGAATTTCAAATATAATGGTTATTTGAATATTTGAAATTGTTTAAAGAATTAAATCTTGAATTTCATATGAATAAAAATGGTTTCGAAATCTTGTTTAAATTCAAAATAAATAAGAATGGGATAATAAACTTTCAAATTCAAATTTAAAAGTGATTACTTTGGTTTTTATAATAATTTGTTTTAATTATTGTGTAAAAATATCATTCCGAGGCACTATCTCGGATCTTAACGAAACCAATGCCATTGGGATCGTAATAATAATTTTTTATATGCTAATGAATTTTGTAACAATTGGACGTATTGTGTGGTCGTGCAAGGTCAAAACACGTAGAAATCAATTAAAGGGGTTTAAATTAATATAATTCGATTAAGAAAACTATCTTTTGTATATAATCGAATTAGGTCTCGAGATTAGTTCCATTGTGTTTGGAATAGGAGTATTTAGTATAGAACGTCAGGCGACATGACTCGTTTGGAGTTCGAGACTTCTAAGTGCATCAAGCTAGATATTTTTGAAAATAAAATATATATATTCAATATATCTAAGCCATACCCTTCCCTCTCTATAAAAATCGTGTTCAAACCAGAGAAAGTCCGCCCATTTTTTTAAATTCAACTCCCATCATTCTACGGTTCAAATCAATTGGAGCCATTTTCGATGTTATCAGGAGAATTCATCAACAAGAGAATTGATCGCAACAATGAGTGGAGTAACTTGACTGGTTGGATCATCATAAATCGTCGTGTGGTAGCCGTAGTTTCAAGATGAGCATGGTTCTATTTTTTGTCAATTTCGGTTAAGTGGTGAACTTTCAAGTGATGGTGCCTGAAGGAGATGTGTCGAGAGGAGGGAGAGCGATGTCATAATGAAGTTTTGCGACCTATGGTGGCATGTGGTGGCAAGAATTCTCCATGAACGGCATGACATTTGGGATCGGTTTTTAAGGTTTAGAGTAAAACTTCATAAGTGATATGAGTATAGTATGTCAATAATAAATTCAAGTTAAGAATCTTTAGTTGGAAATGTTCTAAATGAAAGACCGTGACAGATCCGATGAAAAGGCTAAGTACATCACCTTGAATATTGCCGCAATAAAAATAATGTAAATAAATTTACAAGTGCATAAATTTATATTTGAGCTGGTTCCAAATGTTGAGAATCTCATAACATTGTTATGTGATAACAATGTCATGATATGATTCACAATAGAAATTAGAGCTCATTAGAGGTCGAGGTTGAGAGACATACTCCAAATTGTTCCACATGATGAAACAGCTTATCCCCATTGGAGAGAGTTAACTGATAGAGTAGATAATTGAAATATAATGGCATATCCATTCACAAAGGAATCAACACAATTAGTTTTGAGAAACTGATTGGAGAAGTTGGAATAAGATTTCATAATTGACCCCAATTGCAAATGGGAGATTGATAGAGTTTGGGGTATGTCCTAGGGGCAATTATGTAATTTGTGATGACCCGGAATTTTGGGCAAATATCAATTTAATAATCTGTATTTAAAATTAAATTGATTTGATAAATTTTGTTAATAAAATTTGACTTGATTTAATAATCCAATTAAATAGATGTTTAATTGGTGAATTTTATCTTTTAAAAGCTAATAAAATGTTTTCATATTTATAATGTGTATATATATATTTATATATAGTGCGAATAGATGAGTTTTGAATTTAATAAATAAATCTGGTTTCTAAATTCCAAAATACAATTTGATAATTTGGAAGATTATGATTTAATTGGATATATAACTCTTCAAAGCTATCTAATAAATAAACTATATAGTTTTAAATACTTAGCGTAAATATTAATTTGTTTAGATTATGTCTTAGCTTAAGTAGAAATTAATAAAAGATTTATTTTAGCTTCATTTTAAATATAGCTTAATAAATATAATTTGAAATTATATATGAAAATTTAAAATACCATTTATATATTAAACATTAAAGCATTTAAATAATATAAGTAATTTATAATTTCTTTTATAATTATTTAAATTTGATAAATATGTTATTTTCAAATAGTGATAAATGTAAAAAAAATAGACAGGTTAATAGAATTTCTGTTTTAAATTTGTATATGATATAAATTAGCTTTAAATTGGATTTTTTTAAATTTAAGTAGAATTTGAATTTAAATTAATTTTGAAATTCAAAAGAATAAACATATTTAAATTATGTGAGTAAGCTTTCATTTTTATACAATTTGTTTTATTTCATTTTCTTTAATAAGAAATGCACATATACATTTACATAAATCATTTATATGTAGATAAGTATTTAATAAATTAAGTTAATACCTTTATTTTCATTTAAGAATAAGTATTAACAACTTAAGTGACAAATGTAAGTATATTAAGCCTAATATAACAAGTGTAATTTTTTAAGCAAATGTTTTGACAAATGTTATGTTTTTAGACAAGTGTCCTTTTAATTTCTGTTTTTTCTTTTTATTTTTAAATAAATCATTTATACTTATAAGACATGTTTTCTTCTTTCTCATTTCTCTTCTAATCTTCATTTTTTCAAAAGCTAAGACAAAAGTTTCAGCTGAAAATTTATTCAAAACAAATCTGCGACTCTAATACTTCCTCAAAACCAAATTTCATTTTCAAATTTAAGATCTGGAAAATTCTCCTTAAACCAAAAATCAAATCTGATCAAACCTGCATTTTTAAATCTGTTCAAATATGCATTTTCTTCCATCTGTCTAAAAACCTACCTGTAGTTCACTTGCTTCAACCTGAGTTTTAAATCAAAAACATTCAAAGCCATCTCTGCATGCAACTGCAGTTGTAATTCAAGCACTTAAGTTTTCAAAGGCATTCAAGTTTTAAAACAAAGAAGTATTCCAGTCTTAAAGTTTTCAAGGGCAAATCAGTTTTTGAAAGTTCAAAGGTTTTAAGACTTTTCAAAGTACATTTGGAAGCTCTGCTTTTCATTTCTTCCAGTTGAGTAACATCACAGTTTTAAAAGTTTAAGTAAATAATTATGTTGCCTGATCATCAACGAAACAAGTATGTTTGTGAATGAATTTATCAGTTTAGCTTTGTGTGTGTGTGTGTGTATGAAATATTGTTGTGCATATATCTGTATTCTTCTCTGATTCTAGTTCCAAGCTTAAATTTCAAATCAAAATCTCTAGCTCTTGATCCAATCTTGTTAAGACTTAAGTATTGAATAAAATTTGTTTGTTGAATCATAGTTGTAAGTCTAAAAATATGTTTAAGTCAAAATAGTAATATTGCCTCTGGAAATAAATAAACTTCAGTACAAATTTAAAATAGGTTAAATTTCTATCATCACGATTCATAGATTCAGGTATATGAATCAAAAGCTAAAGCTTAAACTTGATTTTTGAAACAAAAATTATGATTTTTAGTAATGGGATTTAAGAGCATTTCTGATTCAACTAGAATTGAAATTCGAGGGAATTTTGATGAATTCGATAGCTTGAGGAGTTGTGATTCTTTCTGGAGGAAGAGGAGTGGTCAGTGACTTTGTGAAAAATGGTTGCATTGATGTCAGATCACGGCGGCGGCGGCAGCGATCGATTAAGGTTTTTAAACCTAGTTTTGGGTAATGCAGCAGGTTTTGATCGGCATGGTTGCTATAGGTGATCGAGTGCTATAGGATTCAGGTATATGGTAGCTTGGGTGTTGAAGAAGGGATGAATGGAGTTTCAAAGCCTTCGATGGTCGGTGGTGTGGGGACGAAGAGTTTTTCAGGTTTTGGGGGGGGGTGCCCGTTGCTTCCAGTTTCTGATTTGGGTGTTCGATTTTGAATTCATGATGTTTGGGTGGTTCTGATGGTTGATGATGGATTTGAGGGCAATCGACGACTTGCTCAAGGCAGTGGTGATGACTGTAAAGGGTCGGAGCCACCATGCATATGCACGGTGCAGTGGTCTGTGTCAGGTGATGTTTTCTTAAGGGGATTGTGTACTTGAGTTTTACTCGGGTGATTTGATCATTTGCTCGAAGCGGTAAAGGGTTTTACTCGAAGTAAACTGAAGAGGGGCTTGGGTATTTTAAGTGATTACAGGTTTCTCTGGAAAACCTATTTATTTCCAATTCAAATTTAGTTTTAGAATCTGAAGCAAGTTTTAAAACAGAATTTAAAACCTAAATTTTAAAGTATGGATTCAAAAATGAGTTTGAATCCTAGTTTTAAAATTTAATTAAATTTTATAAATTAAAAATGTTTTAAACAACTTTAAAAGAGTTTAAATAGTTTGAATTTAAAGGTAAAGCTTTAAAATAAAAAGTAGAGATTTAAACCTAAGTTTAAATCTGGAATCAAAATCCAAATTTGAGTCATAGTTTTGTAATAAAGGAAGTTTTTAAATTTAAATTGTTTTAAAACAACTTTGAAGGTTTAAGGTGTCATTTAAAATATGATTTGTATTTGAAAATGAATTTGGGTTTAAATTCCTTTAAACTTCCTTTATAAAATAAGAAATTCTTTAGCATAAGTTTTAAAGTTTTTTTTTAAATGTTTTTAAACTTTGTTAAAGTTAAGTTTGACTTCATTTTAAATCTAAAATTTAAAATGAAATTTGAAACAAATTTAAAGTAAATTGTTTTAAATTACTTTGTTAATGATAATGTAATCATTAATAAGAAATGTTTTTATTTTAAAGTAAATCAAAGAATTTAATGAATTGTGATTCATTAAATTAGTAAGGCAATTTAAATAAGATAATTAATTAATTAATTTAATTAGTTAAGGGTTTAAATTAATTAATTAAGGTTGAGTTAAGTAATTAAGATTAATTAAATTTGTAATTAATAATAATTAATTTAAGTTAATTACTTAAGAAAAGTAATTAAAGAATTGTTGATAAGTTAATGAAGGTCATTAACTTGAGTTAATTTAATAATTAATTAATGTAATTAATTTTGATAATCAATTTAGATAACCATTTATGGAATGTGGTTAAGTATGATTACTTTATGAAAGTAATTAAAGGTATTAATTACTCATTGTAAATAAATTAATTAATTTGATTGTTTAAGTTGATTAATTAAGTTTAATTAATCATTGGATTGGTTGATAAGTAATTAATGATGAATAATTACTTAGAGAAGAAATTAAGATAAGTAATTTACTGGAGATAATTAATTGAAGTATGGAAAAGTTTTGCGATTAATTGTTTTGTGTAATTAATATGAAGGATAATTACTTAGTGAAAGTAATTAATAATTAATTACTTAGTGTGATTAATTTAAGCATTTATTAATTAAGTCATTTGGAAATAATTAAGTGATGTAATTAATTAAGGGTAATTAATTACTAATGAGATTAATCAAGGATGATTAATAAATATAATTAATTATTAAATGTAATTAGTTTAGGAGTAATTAATTTACTCAATGAAGTAATTAAGAGTAGTTAATTACTGAAGGTGATTAATCGAAAGTGATTAATAATTATGGTTTAATTAAATGTTAAATTACTTAATGTAGTTAATTAATTATAACGTAATTAGGGATCATTAATTTATATAATTAATGATGTAATTAAGGTTGATTAATTAAGGTTAATTAATCAATGATAAGTGATTAAAGTAATTAATTAAGGATTAATGTAATTAATTATAGTTAATTAATTAATGAAGTAATTAAAGGTTAATTACTGTTTTTGGTTAAGGATAATTAATTTGTGAAATTAATTAAAGAATAATTAATCAAGGGTGGCTAATTAAGGTGATTAATTTAAGGATAATTAATTAATTGACTGATTTGTAATTAATCAATGGTTATATATGCAAGATTTATAATGATGAAGTAATTAATTTAATTTATTTTAAATTAATTAAAGATGAGATAATTAATTTAATTTACTTTAAATTAATTAGATATGAAATAATTAATTTAATTCATTTTAAATTAATTATAAAGGGTGTGATTATTAATCCTTGTTTATATATGGATGATATAGATTTCCATGAATGGTTTGAATCTCAGATATGAGATAAATAATGTTGTGTGATATGGATGTTTTGGTTGTATTATGATGATAATATGAATTATCTATTGGTGATGATAATGTAGATTATTAATTTGTGATGATAATATGGATTATCTGTTTATGATGATAATGTTGATTATCTATTGTGATGTTGTGAATTATCTATCTGTGTGCATATAGATCATTAAATTGAATTGTTTTAAACATTAAAAAAACTTGGCCCTAAAAGATACGTTTTGGGTTCGATGAGACCGGGATCGGGTTTCCATACTGGATATCCGAAAACCACATCGATCCAAATTAACGATAGGTCGTGAATCTCAAGTGAAGATGAAGATTCAGAGTGCAAGGATTATCGTCGTTAACTCTGAGGGTGATTCCAAAATGAGTGTAACGAGATAATGCCTTCGGTTTCGTTCGAACCCGGAATAAACTTGTATGGATTGAATGCTTTTAGAACATCGTTAGGCGGACGGTGAGCATTCTAAGTAATGTGTACTGATAAGGTAATCGTAGCCTCAAGTCTCATTAACCGGGAATGGCTAAAACAGGGGAGCTGCAGCAAGGCTAAGTGGGCCATGCCCAAGTAGGACGAGATTTCCCCCTGTCTAGAAGTCCCTTTTTATTCGGCTGTGTGGGCAGTTGGGTCGTGGCCAACTGCGGGGTTGTCTTGTTCGGGATTGTCAAGTAAGGGATGGTTCCGGCCTTGTGTTGTAGGGGATTGGGAGTAATCCTTGGTACGGTGATCTAGGCCCCGTACTGTGACGGGCGGTACCCCAGTAGCCCTGCCATTGTATGGAATCCAAAATCCAATAAGTGCCAACGGTTTTGATTATATTACCCACCTTTGTGGCTAGTAGCTGGAATTTAATCATGTAACAATTTCGGCTATTTCATATTTACTTGAAAACCCTAGACCTGTTATAATATCACTGGATTTCCTATCAAATGTTTTGGTTAGCGTAAGGTAAAAACTTTTCCATGTTTATGTGTGGGAAGTCTTACGTGATACCTTTCTTTTCAAAGGTTTTTCTAAAGTTAAGCAACTTTAACCTATTACTCACACCAGACCCATGTCTGACCCGGAGTTTATTTCTATTTTTTCTTAAACTCTTGGGTACTCAAATTTTTAAGAGTAGCCAAGGGATTCAGGTTAGCTTTGATGAATTGTTGATGAGCAGTGGAGCAGGAGGCTTCTACGTTGTAGTTATCTAGAATTCCGCTGTGTTGGTTTCTCTGAGTAGTTCCCTTGTATTGTATTGAGTTGTAATAACTAGACAGGTGTTTATAACTATCTAGTATGGGTTGTATAAGCTGTGTAACTCTGATAATGGTTGTATACTATGTAATACTTATGTTATTAATATAATTTATTCGTTCCGCTGTTGAGATTTTGATATTGGTTCTTCTTTCTTATCTATCTTTTCTCTTTCTATCCCTTTCTTTCTTAATTCATGATGAGCCTTTCTGGATAGTGGAAGTCGGGTCGTGACAGTTGGTATCAGAGCGCTAGGTTGAGTGAATACCTAGGCTTTGGAGTGTTTTCTTTCTTGAGAGAGCGTACTTGTAATTTTGATATATATATATATATATATATATATATATATATATTTGTTCCTACCCGAAACTGTCTCATAAACCTTTCAATCAACTCCGTCTATGTATCAATAGAGCCATTTTCCAACTGTCTATACCATAACGCTACTATATCTATCAGATACAAAGGGAAATATCGCGCCATGATCTCCTATGATGCCCCCAGTACTTCCATATACCGCATGTACCTCGTCAAATGAACAGCAGGATCGTTCCTTCCATCATATATCCTTAATGTTGGTAGCTTAAATTCTGGTCCCTAGCTTGCCTGATCGTAGGAGCAAAGGGACTCCTATTAACATCTTCCAGATCTCTATTCACCAGTCCGCCTCTCATGGCTCGTTTGACCATTTCTGCCAATCTGTCACTGTCATTAAGCTATAGCCCTTGTCTGTTGCCTCCAATCCGCCCCCCGAGTTCACGTGGGAATCCTCGAATCTTCTCTCCTGGACGAACGTCCATTCCTCTACCATTTCCATGTTGAACAGCTCCTCTTGGTTTCTGCTTGAGGTTGGATTAACATCTTCCGGGCGAGTGCCCTAAAGTTCTGGTGTTGCTCCTGATGGGCTCTATTCTGAACTCTGGTAGTTTCATGCTCCTGATCTCTATCTTCGGCATCTCCTGCAATAGCGTTAACCTGATTCTGCACTCCAACTCGTCCAGCCTGTTGGAGTAGGTTCTGCATCATCTCTTCTTGTCTTTTCAGCATTCCCTTCTGCATAGCTTCCATCATCATCTCCATCTCGTCCCGGGTGATGAAGACTGAGGTCTGATTTGCTCCAGAGGAAGCCACTTGACTCCCTTCATGTTGACTCCTTTCAGTTCTTTGTCTTTTTGCTGAATGCCTTGCCATAGCTTTCAAGTTCCAAGTCTTTAAACTTTCGAATCTGAAGTCCCAAGTTGTAGAATTCCCGAGTGCTAGCCTTCTCGATGAAAGTACCAAAATGTTTGCACCAAAATTGGTCACAAACACCCATTTATCGATGAAAGCACCCATTTAAAATCACAGATAACAGATAATAAGTATGTAGAGAACTAAAAAATAAAGAACACTTAGAAAATTAAGAAGAAAGCAGTAAAGAACACAGAGTTTATAGTGGTTCGGCAATCCATCCTACGTCCACTTTGAATTTGATGATTTTATTAATGTATCCTTGCTTATTACAATGATTTACAATTGATTACAATAGCAAAATTCGAGTACAATGATGAATCCGGCAGAGTATGGACATAGAAGAACTAAAAGTCCCTTTTCTATAGGATCTAGGATGCTATTTATAGGCGTAGGCTACAAATATCTCGCTCAGATCTCGAAAGACCTCTTCTGGCACGTGTGCAGGCCCACACGATTGATCTTATGTGATTTTGACTCGATCCATGATCGATACGAATGAATTTCGTATCGATCAAGATTTTGTCCAATCGAGTCGAAATCGAGCATGAACATTCTTTAGGTTGTATGTAAGCTCCAGTGAAAATTTTGTAGTATTTGAACTTGCAGATTGTGAGATATGATCGATGCAAGTTCGTGTTTTTCGAAGGCTGTCTCCTTCGTATCGATCGCTGTTGCACTATTCGTACTCGATCGCTATTGCACTGTTCGTATCAATCGCTGTCGCACTATTCGTACTCGATCGATGTCGCACTGTTCGTACTCGATCGAAGTCGCACTGTTCGTACTCGATCGCTGTTGCACTGTTCGTATTCGATCGATGTTGCACTGTTCGTACTCGATCGATGTTGGACTGTTCCTACTCGACCGATGTTGCACTGTTCGTATTGATTGCTGTTGCATTGTTCGTACTCGATCGATGTTGCACTATTCGTACTAGATCGATGTTGCACTGTTCGTACTCGATCGACGTTGCACAGTTCGTATCTATCGCTGTTTCACTATTCATGCTCAAACTACGTTGCACTGTTCGTACTCGATCGATGTTGCACTGTTCGTACTCGATCGATGTTGCATTGTTCGTATTGATCATTATTGCGTTGATGGATACGAACAGTGGAGGCTTATGGATACGAACAATAGAAGACTGATGGATACGAACAGTGGAGGCTTGATGGATACGAATAGTGGAGGAATGATGGATACGAACAGTGGAGGCTTGATGGATACAAACAGTAGGGGATTGATGGATACGAACAACAGGGGATTGATGGATATGAACAGTTGGTTGCTTGAATCACATCAATCATATCTTGAGCATACGAACTCCGATTGACCTGATATTTGAAACATAGCTTCTCCCAGCCTTGATCATCATTCCCAATCGGTTCCGTCTTGACTGGAGCCCAATCAAATTTTAACGACATCGATCATAGCCTTGTTTTCAATCGATCTCTGATCCTGACATCCATCCTTTTCAGCTAATTTGTTAATATCCCGGCCTTGACCAAAATGTGGGATGCCATTTAGTTTGAATTGTTCAAAATTATTGTTTTTGTAACATTTCTTAGGTGATGTGTTTTCATTTTGGCAGAATGTATCTATTTTTACATAATTTGTATTCGTTTTTTAATAAAATTAATCAATTTATATTTTCTTCACTATTTTTGTACTCATATTGCGATAATATAAAGTTTATTCTTATTATTCTAAACTCTTATATTTGATTAAGGTAATGTCCAGTATTACATTATTAACTAGTTATTTTATTTTGAGATATGCTGCACATCCGAAATTTGGAATTTTTTTAATGATTTTTTCGATCATTTTGGTGGTTTGTGAGATTTATTTGAACGATCTTTATATGTAATTTAAAGTTAAATATGTAGGTAACCTTAGCAGGTTTGGATTCATAAATTCATTTAGTAGGATTTATATGTATAGCACCTAATTATTTCATTTCAATTAAAGCCAATTCAGTTTGGTTAATTCATAATCTACACAAACATAAGCTTCGGATTATTGCATTTCTTATGCAACTTTATAGGGAAAACTGTCAAACTATCTCTATAATGACCTTATATGTAGAAGGGTTATTTGGGATGATGGGCAGGTCAGATATGAGCTTGAGGGATGTAGAGATTCTGACGCAGCGGTTTAGCAATCAATCGACGCGGCTTGAAGCAGTTGACGCAGCTTGATACCAATTGACGCAAGATGCCCTGTCAAATAAACGATAGAACGATAAAGCCCAATTCCGTTGATCATGACGATGCCGGAATCTAGCTATCTCCAACCCATTGATCTCGCAAGATACCGTGTTGAAAGATCTACAATTCGATCGTTGATCACTCGCAAGTGATACCGAGAATTGGCTTCAACTTCATTGATTCACACACGAATAACCCGAAGATGGAAAGAAGAAGGAGATCACACTCAACTTCAACAATGGTGGAAAAAGCTCACACAATTTTTTTATTCAAAATCAACTCCCTTTACAAATGACAACACACCCCTATTTATAGGAAATTACAACACATACAAGTGACATAACAACACCACAAACGACTCACGACATACGACTTAACACAATTACAGGTTACAGCATCACACGCGACTCAATATAACACAACACACGACATACGACTTACAATACAATACACGATCTAACGACATACGAGATAACATCACACGACTTAACAACATACAACACATATGCAATTTAACAATACAACAATACAACATAACAATAGACGACTCACGACTCACGACTCAGCGACATAAGAAGAAAGAACGGCTTCAGGAACGGCTTAAGCGACTTAAGCTTCATGCGACATAAGAACAATGCAACATAAGCGACTGAAGAAGTGCGGCATACGTTAACGGCTTAAGGAAATGCGGCATACGTTAACTCGTTAGGTGGTTGCTCGTTGAGTCGCTAGGCCGGTAGGTCGTTTGGGCTGTTAGATAGTTAAGTCGCTTTGTGCTTTAGACCGATAGGTCGCTCCCTGTTGTAGGTCGTTGGATCGCTCCCTGTTGTAGGTCGTTAAGGCAGGCGACTTAAGATTGAGCGACTTCGCATGGTGCACTGCATCATCCTCCTCTGGTTGAAAAGAATTCAACCCCGAATTTACACTTTCCTCTTCTTCGACATACTTGTTCTCATGATATGGAATCAAGTGTTTGACGTTGAAAACGTCAGCAATATGGATATGATCCGGCAATTTTAACTAATAAGCATTCTCATTAATTTTTTTACGATTTCCAAATGACCAATCTTTCTAGCAGCTAGTTTGTTGTAAGTACCAATAAGAAATCGATCCTTAGTCAATACTGCATATACAAAATCTCCTTCTTTGAATTCAACATTTCGTCGATTAATATTTGCGGATTGCTTATATTTCTCATTCGCCTTAAGCAATCGTTCCTGCACCACCTTGTGGAACTCTTGCAATTCATTAACAAAATCACTAGCTCGTTTGATTACTCCTTTCTGCTGTGGACTATAGATAAATCCAATGGTCCCTTAGTAATTGTTGAGTAAACAATCTGGAATGGACTGAACCCCGTGCTACGATTAACTGCATGGTTGTGTGCAAACTCAGCTTGACATAGCTTGGAATCCCAACTCTTCAAATTGTTATTCACGAGGCATCTCAATAGATTATCTAGGGATCTATTCACAACTTCTGTCTGTCCATCTGTCCGTGGATGATAAGCACTACTAAATTTCAGCTTTGTCCCGACCATTCTTCATAGACTCATCCAAAAATGACTCAGAAAACGAGTGTCTCTATCCGATACAATAGATTCAGGCAACCCATGAAGACGATATATCTCTCTGAAGTATAACTGTGCGACATTAACTGCATCTGTCATCTTCTTGCATGCGATAAAATGTACCATTTTTGAAAATCGATCAACCACTACGTAGATAGAATCATTGCCACGTTGCATCCTCGGCAAACCCAATACAAAGCCCATACTAACATCCACCCATGGTTTAGTAGGTATAGGCAACGACATATATAATCCTGCATTTGTTGTTGTCCCCTTCGAAACTTGACAAATATGGCACGTCTGAACAAACTTTTCAATCTCCTTCCTCATTGACGGCCAAAAATAAGACTTTGCGATCAACTGCATAGTACGGTCGCGGCCCACGTGTCCTTCTTCATGTAATTCTTTAATGATTTTCATTCGTAAAGTGCAATCTGGAATACACAACCGATTTCCCTTGAATAGAAAACCTTCAACCAGCATATAACCATCCATGCTTTCCTGCTTGACTTTGTCTAGGATTTTGGAAAAATATGAATCTGAAGTAAGAAGTTCTGAAAGTAAGTCAAAACCCATCACCTCTACTCGCATAGTTGTCAGTAGATTCTCCCTCCGACTCAATGCATCGGTGACGCGATTAGTTACTCCAGACTTGTGCTTTACGATGAATGCAAATTGTTGCAAATAAGCTATCCACGATGCATGCCTAACTGCAATTTTATTCTGCCCTTGTAAATGTTTCAACGCTTTATGGTCTGTCTACAAAACAAATTCTTTATGGACAAGTAATGTCTCCAATGCTTCACAGCCTGCACAATAGCATAAAACACCACATCATAAGTATTGTATCTCATCTTTGCTCCAGAAAGTTTTTCACTGAAATAGGCAATTGGACAATCCTTCTGACTCAATACTCCTTCAATTCCAACTTTCGATGCATCCGTATGTAACTCGAATAGTAACTGAAAATCTGGCAACACTAGAATCGATGCTGAGGTTAAAAGTTCCTATATTTGCTCAAAAGCAGATCCTGCTTCTTTCGTCCATGAAAACTGTTTTCCCTTCATACACTCAGTAACAGGAGCCATTACGCTACTAATAAATCTTCGATAAAATGAAGCTAACCCATGAAAACTTCTGACTTCTGTTATAGTTTTGGGCTGTGACCAATTTCTGATTGTGGCTACTTTACTCTGGTCCACTTGTATCCCTTCCTTAGACACGACATAACCCAGAAATAAAACACTTGACGTCATGAACACACATTTCTTCATTGCTGCATAGAACTGTTCTTGGTGAAGAATAGTTAACACCTTTCGCAAGTGTTGAATGTGCTCCTCCGTGCTTGCACTATATATCAAGACATCATAAAAGTAGACTACAACAAACTTCCCGATGTAAGGTCTAAAAATTTGATTCATCACCCTCATAAATGTACTTGGTGCATTAGATAGACCAAATGGCATGACCAGCCATTCATATAATCCTTCTCGAGTCTTGAATGCTGTCTTCCATTCATCACCTGGTCTAATGCGAATCTGTAACCACTCTTAAGATCGACCTTAGAAAAGATTACAGATCCACTAAGTTGATCCAATATATCATCAAGTCTTGGCATAGGAAAACTGTATCTGACAGTTATTTTGTTGAGTGCCCTGCTATCCGTACACATTCTCCATGAACCATCTTTCTTCGGTACCAACAGAGCTGGTACAACACAAGGACTGAGACTCTCTCGAACATGCCCTTGCTTAAGCAACTCTTTAACCTGTCTCCTCAACTCTTCATGCTCTTTTGGATTCATACGATAATGTGGCCTATGCGGTAAAGCAGCACCTGGCACTAGATCAATTTGATGTTGTATATCTCTCAGTGGCGGTAATTCATTGGGTAATTCCGCAGGAAAGACATCTTCAAATTCATCCAACACCGGTCTAACTTCCGCAGGTATTTCAAGAGCTTCACTTGTTTCATACCCAATCAACATAAACAATTCAGCACTATCTTTCACTTCTTCAACAAATTTTTTCATAGATAATAGACTAGTTGATTCCACTTTCTTCTCTGACTTGCTTTCACTTTGTTCACGCTTCTTAGGAACTAAAGTAATTTGAGTTCCTTCGAACATGAAACTGTAGCTATTGGTGCGACCATTATGTTGTACAACTCTATCATATTGCCATGGTCTTCCCAATAGTAGATGACAGACATCCATATCGACAACATCACACGATATATCATCTTTGTACTTCTTTCCAATAGAAAATATAACAAATGCTCGTCTTCCCACGGTCACTTCTCCACCTTTCTTTAGCCATGACAGTTTATAAGGTCTAGAGTGTTTTTCAGTCTTCAACCCTAACTTCGTGACGGCTTCTTCAGAAATAATGTTATGACAGCTTTCCGCATCAATAACAAATCGACAAACCTTTCCCAAGATAGTACATGTAGACTGAAAGATATTGCTTCTTAGCCAACTAGAATCATTCTCATGCTTTGGCACTAAACAAGACCTCCTTATCATCAAATTACACCCTTCGTCTCCTGACACAACTTCTTCATCTTCATCAAACTTCGATGGTTGAGAATAATCAACTTCAGCTTCCACATTCACATATTCACATTCCTCTGCAACTAATGCTCTCTTCTTTGTTGTACATCCATTACTTTTATGGCCAAACTCTTGACAATTATAGCACTTGATACTGTTGTTGACCTTTGCTTTAGTGGCTTCATTGACAATTGGTTTGTTGACTGCCTTGGAAACATTAGCACTGCTACTAGCACCCTTATTCTGGTTGTTAGAACCCGTAAACACACCACCTCCTCGTCTCCCTTGTTTCTCCCAAGCTAGAGCTTTCTGATGTGCTTCAGCAACAGACATTGGATTAAACATATTAACCATGTATTGAATTTGCATTCGTAACCCTCTAATATATCTACCCGTTAGCTGTTCCTCAGTTTCCATAATATCATTCCTTGCAATCAATTTATAGAATTCATCTGCATAGCCATTCACTGTCTTCGTCCCTTGTCTCAAATTCTGTAAACGTTGATACATAAGAGATTGATAATTGTACGGCAAGAAAGTCGCTTTCATCATCTTTCTCATCTTCTCCCAAGTGACAACTTTGGATTTTCCCATTCTCTCTCGAGTTAGTTTAGTTTGTTGCCACCAAGTCATAGCTCTTCCCCTTAGTCTTGTAGCAACTAATTGGACTTTGCGATTCTCAGGCACATCGTTGAATTGCAAAATTTCTTCAACATTTGACAACCAATCAATAAATTCTTCTGCTTGCATACCACCCTTGAATTCTGGAATTTCCATCCTCATACCCGACTCTCATTTACGTTCATTTTCTGAATCCTGATATATATTTTGCACTTGGCCTCGATTTCAATAATGAATACTACCTCCATTACCATCCTCCTCAAAATCATATGTATTTTGATATCGATCATGACCATCTACGTCTCTACGACTATGCATGTCACTTCTACCCTGTCTTTCAACATCACGATAAGGTTCATTCTCAAACCCACGTTGAGTTCTTCTTTCTTCATTTCGATACTCATGGTGTTCTCGCCTCATTGAAACCGATGATTCTCTCCTATCTCGTTAAGACTGGGGTGACATCCTCCTTTCTCCCGAAACCGATGGTGAAACCCTGTTTCCACTCTGGTTCGAAACTGGTGACGTTCTCATTTGATTTCGATTCATGTCATTCATCAATTTCTCCAACTTTTCAATACCCTCCTTGAAATTTTCATTGATTTGTTGCTCCATCTGCTCAGCTTCTTGTCTTCGATACAAATCCTCAACATTGTGATAGCGATTAGCACGTCTCGGAGGCATGATCTAGCTTTAATCTAGCTTTGATTTGACTCGAATTGGCTCTGATATGGCTCGACTTGGCTCTGATATGGCTCGACTTGGCTCTGATACCAATTTGACGCAGCGGTTTAACAACCAATCGACGTGGCTTGAAGCAATTGACGTAGCTTGATACCAATTGATGCAAGATGCCCTATCAAATAAACGATAGAACGATAAATGCCCAATTCCGTTGATCGTGACGATGCCAGAATCTAGCCATCTCCAACCCGTTGATCTCGCAAGATACCGTGTTGAAAGATCTACAACTCGATCGTTGATGTAACGACCCAGAATTTTTGTTAATTAAAATTTGATTATTTAATTGAATTTAAATATTAATAAGTGAAATTTATAAGTCGAATAATTTATTTTCGAATATTGGATTTAATTGGATAATTAAAGCGATTATTTAATAGTTGAAATTACGTAAATAATTGGAAAGTGGGTTTAATATGATTGAAATTTGATTTGTAAAATTTTATTTAATCATATTGAAGTTAGAATGATGTTATAGAACTTTTAAAATTGAATTTGAAGTTAATTTGTGAAAATTGAATATTTTATTATTTAATTGACGAGTTAAAATAGCCATTTTTCAAACAGTCTTGGATTTCGACAAAACTAGTTTCATCGGATCCGTAATTATATTATTGTAAGGTTTCAAATTTCGTGTCAATCAGATTTAGCGTTTTTCCGGAGCAAGCTAAAACGCACAGAAATTTGATTAACCGATTTAATTTAAAATCGATCGTTTATTGCCGTAACTCGCACAGATGATCGAATTAGCTTTCGAAACCTGTTCCATTGTGTCCGGAATGCGGGATAAAAGTAAAATTGATATTATTTATGTACTTGGAGTTGATTTCCCGCATTATATAGCGGATGAGACCCTATTGCGCCGCATAATAGCAGATTTTATTTTATGAATCCCATATACCGCGATATTCCGCTTTGAACGGAATTGGTATTGTGCTAATGTTTGTGGATGCAGGGAAACAGGTTGGAGGGATCCAACTGGATTCCTCACCAGTATTTATTTGATTACAGATATTTTGATGTTTTTTGATTGTCATATGATGATATATGATGTTTGTTGTCGTGATTGACTATTGGGTGCTGTTGCATCATCGGATCCATTTTTAAAGTTTAAAAATAACGATTTTGATTTTAAAAGGATTTTTCAAAGTATACGTTTTATTAAATTTTTGAATTGATTCATTTTAAATAATTAAAACGTTATTAATTTTTATGTTATAAAAATTAAGATTTTTGGGAAATATAACCAAAAGGTGATTTTTAAAATAAATAGATTTATAAAATAGTTTAAATTTGGATTTTTGAATTATTATAAAGGATGTATATAAAAGATTTTTAACATGGATATTTATAATATAAAAAATATATATAAAATATTGGAATTATAAAAAGAGTTTATTAACTGTTAAAATGAAGTATAAAATGTGTTTCATTAAAAGTTATAGAATTATAAATTATGAAGATTATAAAATGAATAGATGTTGTAAAATAAAAGATTTATAAGTAATTAACTTATAAACTGGATTTTGGGCATTTAAATGGGATATTAATAGAAATTGTTAATAAAGGAGATTTTATAAGTTGAAGTTGTTATAAAATATAAATGAATCTTATAAGTAATAGAAGTTTTAAAAAGAACGATTTTGTAAGTAAATGAATTATAAATATTTAACTTATAATATGGACTTTTGGTATATATTTGAGATATATAAATTGAATCGGATTAATAAAGGAGATTTATAAATCGAAGTTTATAAATAGAAATGGAATTTATAGACATTGTTTATAAATTCGAAATCAATGGAATTGGATAAATTGAATGTAGAAATTTATTAAAAGAAGTATATTCGCGATTTTGGATAGCGAACTATTCTTTATATAAAATGTGTAGAAATATTGAAATTTGGTTAGTGAAGTATATTCACGATTTTGGACAGTGAATATATTATTAAATAAAATGGTTATGTTTTGGGAAAGCTATATTATAAAATGAAGTTAATTATTTTAAAAAGATGTTTTAAAATGTATTATGAATCGAATACATAGATTTCAACATTCATTGTTGAAATAGACGTTTTCGAGAAATAAGGAAATGATGGACTATAACACTATTGTTATAGTAAATGATTTCCGAAAGGAAATGTTTTGTATAGTATTGGGATTTATATATCTATTTTAATTTCGAATCCCTATACTAGTGATTTTGGGTCGTCGTAACGATGTTTTACGCAATATTTGTTTTGGCCCAAATAAATATGTTCAAGAGAATGATTTCCTTAAAAAATGAAATATATACTTAATCTCGATTTAAGTATATTGAATATTTTTCAAGTGTAGAAAATAAATAGATTTGTGAATTACTTATTATTAAATAAGTATGGAAATGATTTCCAATATGAAGTGAATATTTTGAGATTTTATCTTTTAAAGATAAATTGAAAATGAATATTAGAAATCGATTTGGAAATCGTATATTCATAGATATTTTGGAATTGTAAATCCACTATAGAATTTATAGAAGAAAGGGAAATTTGATTAAAAATAAACGTTGATTTATTTTTGAAGTATGGAAATAAATTTACGGATTTGGAACGTAAATATAAAGTAAATCGGTAAGGATTTATTTAATTGGTTTAAATGAACCATCTTGAAATGAAAGTATATCCCGTGTAGGGAAACGATTTGAAATTTGTTTTCAAAAGTGGTAAAGGTGAAAAGTGATTTGAAAATTTGTTTTCAAATGTTGAAGTGTGGAAAATATATATCTTGTAAAGATATTTTTGGAAAATAAATAATTTGGGAAATTATTTGGAATCTGGTGATGTTGAGCATACCTATTGATATTTAAATAACCGACTATCAATATTTACCTTTGAATAGGTATTTGTTGTGATTGCTTGAATTTGAATGCCACACTTATTTTTAAAATAAGCGCTCACTATTCGGGTTAGCCGGGAAAGGACCTTGGGGTCGTATAACCCATTCCGAATATGCGATACGTCGTTATGAATTGCATTTGATGACCGGTGTTGAAGACCGAATATTTGTTAAAACGGAAGGATTACCGTCGAATGTTTCTGCGTCGGCTGATCTCCGATATAGAAATTTATTACCCTTTGTGATGGGAAGTCCGGTCGTGATTAGTGAATATCCTGATTGCAAGGACTTCTTTGTAAGTGCCTTCGGTTCCGTTCGATCCCGGAACGGACTTGTATGGATGTGTGTCTGACGTTATAGTTTGAGATGTAAAGCTGGTTTCTATCAAATATATTTCCGTTGGTGGCGGAGAATTTATTCTCTTAGCTTAACACCCTTAGAGGTTATGTGGTTGATGGTTACTAGTGATACATTCCCAAATTGGTAATGTGGCATACGAAATGCTGTTGAGCATTTGATGATCAAAGCACAGCTTTTGTATAAAGCATGGCTTTGTGAACGAGACTTCGTCGGACTCACACCCCGGAAATGGTCAAAACAGGAAGGATGCGGCAAGGTTATTAGGGGGTAGCGCCTCTTTAGTGTATGTCATTCCTTCTGGATAGAGGTGGTATCATGGTATAGAGCCCAGATACTTAACCTATGTTGTTGCTGCAAATTTATTGCTTTGTGGTTGTTGGAAATCGAGGATCCTCGGATATAGATCGATTACGATCGGGGAATGACATATTCGTGTCAGTAGTTATCCAGTTAGGGGTAACCCGGCATTGTGTTGGCAGAGATCCGGTTAGGTTCTCGGGTCGTCTTTCCAGAGACGTACCCATGTGGCAATGGGAAGTTCCTTGGCCCGACCATTTGTTGGAAATCCAAAGAAACAATACGAACCTTGTACGGTTTTAGTTGTAGAACCTGCCATCTAATATGGTTGCTATAGTAGGCATAATATAATGGTACTTATGCTGGCTAAGATTTATATTCTACTTTCGAAATGTTTTCTACACTATGCACTAATAGTAATATCAAAAATGATTTGATTTTACGTAGTAAGCATCTTTGACTATCATAAGGAGAAATCTCCCCCGATTCTGCGTTTGCATTGTGTGTGTGTGCGGGAGGCCTTATGGTAGTCTCATTTTCTAAAAAGCATTGCGAATCTGTTTTAAAATTTTACTATTCTATGTTTTAAAAAAATAAACTGTTTTAGTTCTCACACCAGTCTCATGACTGACTCGGAGTTTGTTGTTTTCCTTCCTAAACTCTGGGTGCCCATCAATTTCCACACGGGCAGTCTAGAGTTAGGTTATCAGGATATTCTGGAATTCAGGAGTTATTGGAGGCAAGCTGGATGGCATGGCGTATAACTAGTATATAGTATTTCTTTTTCGCTGTTTGTTGTTGTACACTCTGATGTAATGTAATGTAATATGATGTAATGTAATATGATGTAATGTAATAACTGATATAGTTATTTGTTTAAAGATTATTCATTTATCTATTATATGTTGTTCCGCTGCGATATGTGAGATTCTGATATTGTTCTATTGTTTCTTTTTGTTCTGTTCTATCTTTTTCTCTCTTCTTCTATCGTTTTCTTCTTCTTTAACCATAACGGTACGGTTTTTCGGCATTCGATTGCTCGGCAGTTGACACAGTGGACGTATTGATGTCGGTTTTCGAGCGTCGAAAAGTCGCGTCGTTACATTTGGTATTAGAGCATATTGTTAAGCGACAACCATGGCTCTGTTGGGTGTTACTCATTAGAGATAGAGTCAGTAGTACTCTAGAATGAGTTTGAGTGTAATAATAGTTATGAGCATGTATTTGTTAGTGAATATAAAATTTGTTTTATACTGTGATGATTGGTTTGTTGAGTGGTATATGGATTCTGGTCGGTATGGTCTGGACTACTCTATTGATAGGGATCTCTAAACACTTGTTCAGAACAATTCGACACGATATTGTTTTAAATAGGGTAAATGAAATAATTTTACCTTGATTATGTTTTACATATAAAGGAATAATTTTTCAGAATTATTAAATTGTATATGAATTGATTGTTTGGTTGTTGAATAAGTTAAATAAAAACAACAGCTGTAAAAGAATGAATTGTATAAGTAAAGAATTATAAGTATGAAGTTATAATTAAAATGATTTACAATTCTGGAATAATCTTATATATAAGAACTGAAATAATATAAGTAAAAGATTTATAAATGTGATTTATAATCTAAAAACAAAAAATTCCAGAGAAGTGTTTTGAAAGGATTTGATATTTTGGGAAAATTATTTTGGAGAAATTAAAGCGCTAAACTCTTTTCGGTCGCTGGAAAATAATTCTGATGATGATCGCGACATCATTGGTGTTCATTTTCGAGTTTCCAAAAGAGGGATTGCTGCCAAATTGTTTTATATGGAAGTTGTTTAGAAAATTTGGATTTGGTTTTGGAAATTCAAAAAGATAATTTGAATTGGTTTCAAAAATGGTTTTGAAAGATTAAAAAGACTCTGGAATCCTATTTAAAATATTTATGGGAATAATAAATGAGTTGATAACTTATACAATTCGAATTTGGATAGAATAAATTTAACTCAAAGGATGAAGTTAAGTTAAAGGGAGTATAAGTGAATCAATTAAAAATCCAAGTTGTAATTGATGAATATAAGTGAATTGAGTTTTAAACTTATAAATATGAATAATAAATTTAGCTTTGGATAAGTTAATGGATTTGAATGTTAATAAATAAGTTGTATAACTTATAGAATGGGAAAGGATAAGTAAAACCAATTATTGAAGTGGTTAAACAATTTTGTTAAGCAAAATGAGATGGAATTTGAATAAGTGGTGGAATTTGACTTCGGTAAAAAGTTAAATAGAATTTACTTTAGAATTGGAATTTGAATTGAATTTGTAAGTGGAAAATTTAAGTTAAGTAAAATAAATTGAAATGGAATATAACTTAAGTGAAGTTGAATAGAGTTGATTTTGGTGTCAAAGTAAATTAATAAGTGAATTAATGAAGTGAAGTCATTAAGAATTTGAACTTGAGTTATATAAATGAAATTCAACTTTATATTGTTAAAGGAATTAGCAATTGAATTAATTAATGGATTGAATGTTAATCAATAGAATGTAAATAATTGATATGGAATAATGAATGTAAGTGTAAATTCGTTAAAAGTTAATGTTATTGGAAGTTGAATAATTGAATGAAAGTCAATTTAATATCAACCAATTGGAATTAAAAGTGTTAAAACCAAATTGAATGAATGTAAGAGAAGTAAATAATTTGGTTATGTTGAATGTACATTGGTTGTCATATGGATGTTAGTTGATTGTATATAAATTCATTAAGTGTTAATGAAATTGAATTAGCAAAATTTGAACGCTAAAGTAATTGAATCCAACTTGGAAGAAAATGAACTTGAATAGAATTGAATTTGATTTGGAAGTGAACTAACGTGAATATAAATTAGTGAATGTAAACTAATTGAATATGAATAAGTGGATGTATATTGATCTGATATGGATTTGTTGGATGATAATTGTTTGGTTGTTGCATTTGTTGCTTTTGTTGCATTTGCTATGTTGGCATATGTAGTTGTAGTGATATATGTTGTATATTGATATTATTTTCATATATACATGTTCTTATTGGTTTGTTGAGTGTTTAGTAGGTGCAGATTGCGCTTGCTTCGCATTTGGAGCTCGCTTTCGCGCTATATTATCCGTATACGCTCGCTAATAATAAATAAGGTACATATCTCGGATTAAATATCGTACTTTTACACTTTTTCCCTGCGGGATGCGTCATCACTTGATGAGATGTATATTTGGGATATATACACTCATTTTTTTTCGGATCGAGCCGCGCAGAGGAGACTCTGCGAATTTTTCCGAAAATTTAAGGCGTTAGAATATTTTTGAGAAAATTGGGAAATTTTTGAAAACTAAATTTGGATTTGAAAACTTAGTAAAGATTTTGTAAGAAGTTTAACTATGAATTTTGGGAAAGTTAAACGCTTAAGAGATTTGAAAAATCTAATTAGAATGGTTTGTTTTGGAAAGTTAATGGATTCTGTAGCTTTTTCTTACTTGGTAATTTCGAGGACGAAATTCTTTCAAGGGGGAAAGTTTGTAACGACCCAGAATTTTTGTTAATTAAAATTTGAATATTTAATTGAATTTAAATATTAATAAGTGAAATTTATAAGTCGAATAATTTATTTTCGAATATTGGATTTAATTGGATAATTAAATCGATTATTTAATAGTTGAAATTACGTAAATAATTGAAAATTGGGTTTAATATGATTGAAATTTGATTTGTAAAATTTGATTTAATCATTTTGAAGTTAGAATGATGTTATAGAACTTTTAAAATTGAATTTGAAGTTAATTTGTGAAAATTGAATATTTTTAATATTTAATTGACGAGTTAAAATAGCCATTTTTCAAACAGTCTCGGATTTCGAAGAAACTAGTTTCATCGGATCCGTAATTATATTATTGTAAGGTTTCAAATTTCGTGTCAATTGGATTTACCGTTTGTCCGGAGTAAGCTAAAACGCACAAAAATTTGATTAACCGATTTAATTTAAAATCGATCGTTTATTGCCGTAACTCGCACAGATGATCGAATTAGCTTTCGAAACCTGTTCCATTTGTCCGGAATGCGGGATAAACCCTAGGAACACTGGTCACCGCGCGTAAATCAGAGTTCGGAAAACCCGGGATGAATAGTGTTTCAATATTTTTCTATAAAAGCATGATTTATTCTCATTTGCAAACAAGAAAACAAACCCTAGGGTTTTAAAACAGCGGCCGCCACTTTCAAATTCAAAGGCCAGAAATCAGTCTCCTTCCTCCCTCATTTTCTTAAAATCCGTTGATAATTACAAGAAACGCTCAACATGAAAGTTGTAGAGTATCGAGTGATCTCCATATCCAATGGTTAAGATCGTAAAAGGAGCCGTAGATTGATCACTAGGAGGCCGCGTTCATGATCGGTTGCGCACGCAAATCGAGAGAGGAGGAGCAACCGAGTGGGGCCGCAACTTGGGCGTTGGTAGAGCTGGAGCACGCACGCGTGATGATGGTCCCCGATCGCCTTCAATTCGTTGGAGGTGGTCGCTTTGATTCGATTTATGGAGGCGGCTTCATGGGTTCTTTGCGCGTCATTCGCCTGGGAAGGAGATGAAACATGAGTGGCTTGATCTAGGGTTAGGAAATGGATGGCTGCGATTTGGTTTGGGTTAGAAAATAAAATTTAATTGTAAATTGAATAATATTAAAATCGTGTAATGTTTGAAATGCTATAACTTTTTGCTACGAGGTCGAAAACGCACGAAACTAGTTGCGTTGGAATCGTATTGACGAGCACTACGCTATGAAACTGGGTTGGGGTTGTTTGGAGGTAGAAAAAATTTCGGATAAAATTAAACGTCCGTTTAATTTTATTCGAAATAAAACGCTACAAATTTCTATCAGAAATTCAAGGTGAGAACTTCTCACTCAATCGAATAATTTCGATTTAAATTTTAAATAGTTAGATTTAAAATTATTGATTATATGCCTGAATGATAAATTATTATCTTTTATTGATTGAAATAGACATTATGCGCCGTTAGTAAGCGGATGTTATTTATTAAAAACATATACCGCGATAATTTCACTGAAAAATGAAATTGATATTATTTATGTACTTGGAGTTGATTTCCCGCATTATATAGCGGATGAGACCCAATTGCGCCGCATAATAGCGGATAATATTTTATGAATCCCATATACCGCGATATTCCGCTTTGAACGGAATTGATATTGTGCTAATGTTGTGGATGCAGGGAAACAGGTTGGAGGGATCCAACTGGATTCCTCACCAGTATTTATTTGATTACAGATATTTTGATGTTTGTTGATTATCATAAGATGATATAAGATGTTTGTTGTGTGATTGACTATTGGGTGCTGTTGCATCAACGGGTCCATTTTTAAAGTTTAAAAATAACGATTTTGATTTTAAAACGATTTTTAAAATGATTTTTCAAAGTATACGTTTTATTAAATTTTTGAATTGATTCATTTTAAATAATTAAAACGTTATTAATTTTTATGTTATAAAAATTAAGATTTTTGTCAAATATAACCAAAAGGTGATTTTTAAAATAAATAGATTTATAAAATAGTTTAAATTTGGATTTTTGAATTATTATAAAGGATGTATATAAAAGATTTTTAACATGGATATTTATAATAAAAAATATATATATAAAATATTGGAATTATAAAACGAGTTCATTAACTGTTAAAATGAAGTATAAAATGGATTTCATTAAAAATTATAGAATTATAAATTATGAAGATTATAAAATGAATAGATGTTGTAAAATAAAAGATTTATAAGTAATTAACTTATAAACTGGATTTTGGGCATTTAAATGGGATATTAATAGAAATTGTTAATAAAGGAGATTTTATAAGTTGAAGTTGTTATAAAATATAAATGAATCTTATAAGTAATAGAAGTTTTGAAAAGAACGATTTTGTAAATAAATGAATTATAAGTATTTAACTTATAATATGGACTTTTGGTATATATTTGAGATATATAAATTGAATCGGATTAATAAAGGAGATTAATAAATCGAAGTTTATAAATAGAAATGGAATTTGTTGACATTGTTTATAAATTCGAAATCAATGGAATTGGATAAATTGAATATAGAAATTTATTAAAAGAAGTATATTCGCGATTTTGGATAGCGAACTATTCTTTACATAAAATGTGTAGAAATATTGAAATTTGGTTAGTGAAGTATATTCACGATTTTGGACAGTGAATATATTATTAAATAAAATGGTTATGTTTTGGGAAAGCTATATTATAAAATGAAGTTAATTATTTTAAAAAGATGTTTTAAAATGTATTATGAATCGAATACATAAATTTCAACATTCATTGTTGAAATAGACGTTTTCGAGAAATAAGGAAATGATGGACTATAACACTGTTGTTATAGTAAATGATTTTCAAAAGGAAATGCTTTGTATAGTATTGCGATTTATATATCTATTTTAATTTCTAATCCCTATACGAGTGATTTTGGGTCGTCGTAACGATGTTTTACGCAACATTTGTTTTGGCCCAAATAAATATGTTTAAGAGAATGATTTCCTTAAAGAATGAAATATATACTTAATTTCGATTTAGGTATATTGAATATTTTCCAAGTGTAGAAAATAAATAGATTTGTGAATTACTTATTATTAAATAAGTATGGAAATGTTTTCCAATATGAAGTGAATATTTTGAGATTTAATCTTTTAAAGATTAATTGAAAATGAATATTAGAAATCGATTTGGAAATCGTATATTCATAGATATTTTGGAATTGTAAATCCACTATAGAATTTATAGAAGAAAGGGAAATTTGATTAAAAATAAACGTTGATTTATTTTTGAAGTATGGAAATAAATTTACGGATTTGGAACGTAAATATAAAGTAAATCGGTAAGGATTTATTTAATTAGTTTAAATGAACCATCTTGAAATGAAAGTATATCCCGTGTAGAGAAACGATTTGAAATTTGTTTTCAAAAGTGGTAAAGGTGAAAAGTGATTTGAAAATTTGTTTTCAAATGTTGAAGTGTGGAAAATATATATCTTGTAAAGATATTTTTGGAAAATAAATAATTTGGGAAATTATTTGGAATCTGGTGATGTTGAGCATACCTATTGATATTTAAATAACCGACTATCAATATTTACCTTTGAATAGGTATTTGTTGTGATTGCTTGAATTTGAATGCCACACTTATTTTTAAAATAAGCGCTCACTATTTGGGTTAGCCGGGAAAGGACCTTGGGGTCGTATAACCCATTCCGAATATGCGATACGTCGTTATGAATTGCATTTGATGACCGATGTTGAAGACCAGATATTTGTGAAAACGGAAGGATTACCGTCGAATGTTTCTGCATCGGCTGATCTCCGATATAGAAATTTATTACCCTTTGTGATGGGAAGTCCGGTCATGATTAGTGAATATCCGGATTGCAAGGACTTCTTTGTAAGTGCCTTCGGTTCCGTTCGATCCCGGAACGGACTTGTATGGATGTGTGTCTGATGTCACAGTTTGAGATGTAAAGCTGGTTTCTATCAAATATATTTCCGTTGGTGGCGGAGAATTTATTCTCTTAGCTTAACACCTTAGAGGTTATGTGGTTGATGGTTACTAGTGATACATTCCCAAATTGGTAATGTGGCATACGAAGTGCTGTTGAGCATTTGATGATCAAAGCACAGCTTTTGTATAAAGCGTGGCTTTGTGAACGAGACTTCGTCGGACTCATACCCCGGAAATGGTCAAAACAGGAAGGATGCGGCAAGTTTATTAGGGGGTAGCACCCCTTTAGTGTATGTCATTCCTTTTGGATAGAGGTGGTATTATGGTATGGAGCCCAGATACTTAACCTATGTTGTTGCTACAAATTTATTGCTTTGTGGTTGTTGGAAATCGAGGATCCTCGGATATAGATCGGTTACGATCGGGGAATGACATATTCGTGTCAGTAGTTACCCAGTTAGGGGTAACCCGACATTGTGTTGGCAGAGATCCGGTTAGGTTCTCGGGTCGTCTTTCCAGAGGCATACCCATGTGGCAATGGGAAGTTCTTTGGCCCGACCATTTGTTGGAAATCCAAAGAAACAATACGAACCTTGTACGGTTTTAGTTGTAGAACCTGCCATCTAATATGGTTGCTATAGTAGGCATAATATAATGGTACTTATGCTGGCTAAGATTTATATTCTACTTTCGAAATGTTTTCTACACTATGCACTAATAGTAATATCAAAAATGATTTGGTTTTACGTAGTAAGCATCTTTGACTATCATAAGGAGAAATCTCCCCCGATTCTGCGTTTGCATTGTGTGTGTGTGCGGGAGGCCTTATGGTAGTCCCATTTTCTAAAAAGCATTGCGAATCTATTTTAAAATTTTCCTATTCTATGTTTTTACAAAATAAACTGTTTTAGTTCTCACACCAGTTCCATAACTGACTCGGAGTTTATTGTTTTCCTTCCTAAACTCTGGGTTCCCATCAATTTCCACACGGGCAGTCTAGAGTTAGGTTATCAGGATAGTCTGGAATTCAGAAGTTGCTGGAGGCAAGCTGGATGGCATGGTGTATAACTAGTATATAGTATTTCTTTTCCGCTGTTTGTTGTTGTACACTCTGATGTAATGTAATGTAATGTAATATGATGTAATGTAATAACTGATATAGTTCTTTGTTTAAAGATTATTCATTTATCTATTATATGTTGTTCCGCTGCGATATGTGAGATTCTGATACTGTTCTGTTGCTTCTTTCTGTTTCGTTCTATCTTTTTCTCTCTTCTTCTACCTTTTCTTCTTCTTTAACCATAACGGTACGGTTTTCCGGCATTCGATTGCTCGGCTGTTGATACTGGACGTATTGATGTCGGTTTTCGAGCGTTGAAAAGTCGCGTCGTTACTGTTGATCACTCGCAAGTGATACCTAGAATTGGCTTCAACTTCATTGATTCGCACACGAATAACCCGAAGATGGAAAGAAGAAGGAGATCACACCCAACTTCAACAATGGTGGCAAAAGCTCACACAATTTTTTTATTCAAAATCAACTTCCTTTACAAATGACAACACACCCCTATTTATAGGGAATTACAATACGTACAAGCGACATAACAACACCACAAACAACTCACGACATACGACTTAACACAATTACAGGTTACAACATCACACGCGACTCAATACACACAACACACGGCATATGACTTACAATACAATACACGATCTAACGATATACGAGATAACATCACACGACATAACAACATACAACACATATGCGACTTAACAATACAACAATACAACATAACAACAGACGACTCATGACTCACGACTCAGCGACATAAGAAGAAAGAACGGCTTCAGGAACGGCTTAAGCGACTTAAGCTTCATGCGACATAAGAACAATGCAACATAAGCGACTTAAGAAGTGCGGCATATGTTAATGGCTTAAGGAAATGTGGCATACGTTAACTCGTTAGGTCATTGCTCGTTGAGTCGCTAGGCCGGTAGGTCGTTTGGGCCGTTAGATAGTTATGTCTGTTTGTGCTTTAGACCGATAGGTCGCTCCCTGCTGTAGGTCGTTAAGGCAGGCGACTTAAGATTGAGCGACTTAGCATGGTGCGCTGCATCAGATCCAGTTGCTAGCGCTGGTCAATGTGTAGGATTTTTCTATTGATTTGGATGATGTGTTGAAGCTAAAGGTGAGGAGTGTTTGTGAGAGGGAGAAGTGTACTTTGGAGAAGCTATTCTTACTTTGTGAGGTAGTCTTTGATGAATCTGGGTTAAGTGATCTTGGTTTGGACATTTATTGTTTTGTATTCACCTGGATTTTTATTATTTCTTGTAGGCTTATAACTTTTTCCTAAGAAAAACCTTGGTTAATCATGATATTAATATAAACTAAATTTATTCAAGAATGATATTATAATTGAAATATATGAGGCATGAGGTGGCTAAATGCTAGAAGTGAATCATCTAAGCGCACCTTTCGAAGCTATTGTTCTTTGATGTTTTGGTTATATGTGGAAATTTTGCATTTTAATGAATTTTCGTCTGTAGTTATGATGCAGGGTATCGAAGAATTTGAGCAGAAAATCTCACCTTTAGGCAGTTATTGCTCCTAGGTCGCTCCACGACCTACGCAAAGTCGTTCACCGACCTATCTCCACCAAACAACGACATACCGAAGCCCAACAACCTAAATCACATCGCGCTACGACCTAATGATCTCCGACGTAAGCCTATGTCACTGGATCTGGATCCACATCACCGGCTCCAACCTATCCCAAAGTCACGAATTCCAAAGTCGCACTCCAGCATCCTAGGTTGTTCCGCCTCAGGTCGCGAGCCACCTTTCATCTCGCAAGCGACCTACTACCCACCGCGTCAAAGCCTAGGTCGCGAAATAGCAAATCCTAGGTCGCGAGATCTCAAATCCTCCCAGTAGGTCGCGAAGCTCCCTTTGCCGTACTTCTCTTAGTTCGTATGAAGTTTCTTAGCTCGCGTGAATATTGTTAAGTCGCGTGAGGGATGTTAGGTCGCGTGACGATTGTTAAGTCGCGTGAAGATGCTTATGTACGTAGTTACTTAAGTCGTTACTCATGTATTGTAATTGAGTAAGTCGTTGTAATATAGGTCGTAGGTCGGTCTGGTTAAGTCGTGCGTGTTGTATTGTCCCTATAAATATGGGTGTGTGAATCATTTGTAAAGGGGGTTGAATTTTGAATAAAATTTGGTTTGTGCTTTGTGCCTCCATTTAAATTGGTAGTTGAGTGTTATCTCCTATCTGCACTTTCGGATATTCGAGTGCGCTCGAATCAACGATTGTTGAAGCCGATTCACGGAATCAAGTACGCTTGATCAACGTTCGGAGAATTGAAGATCTTCTCTCACGGTACCGTACGCGATCAACGTGGCGAAGATTGCTAAAGTCCGGTATCTTCGTGATCAACGGATTTGGGCCTTACGGTATTCTTAAATTCATCGATTTATCAACGATTCACCGATTATTTTTGCTAATCGTGTGAGATCCTGGACGGATTCGATTTACATCTTCGAATTCGCTTCCCATGCTGCGTCAGTTTGGTATCAGAGCTAGATCGCAAGAAGTTTGTATCATTTGGAGAATTGGGTTTCGAGAATTTGTAGTTTAGAGTTCAGATTTGGAATTGTTGAGAAGTTTTGTGTTCATCGTGTTCATCGTGAAGTTGCAACAAGTTTGGAGCTTTCGATCCATATCATTTTGGATCAAAGTCCGGAAAGTGTTTGAAGTTGAGCCGTGCATCACTTTGAAGTGTTCAAGGCTGAGAGCCACGTGTTGGAGTAAGCCGTGACTTGATTGTTCAAGTTTGAGTTGAAGTTTTTGAAGATTGTTTGATTTGTTGAAGTTCAATCATGCCACCGAGACGAGCTCAACGTCATCGCAATATTAATGCTTTGTATGGAAGAGAAGAGGCCGATGAAATGGAGCAACGAATCAACGAGAGTTTCACTGAGAAGTTGAATGAAGGGATTGGTCGATTAGGGAGAATGATGCTTGAAATGAATCAAAATAGAAGAAGGGTTTCACCTGAATCGAGCCATGAGGGAAGTAGAGTTTCACCACATTCAGATCGGGAGAGAAGAGGAGATCATGATCGTAGGAATGTTGACGATCGTGATAGGAATGTTGATGAACGAAGTCGAAGAAATGGTGGTGGTAGAGATATTGGTGGTCATGATCGACATCAATATGCATCAGATTTTGATGAGGAGTTTGATGGTGGTAGTGTTTATAGTCGAAATCGAAGCCAAGGAAGAAATCATTCAGAATATGATCACAAATGGGAGTCCGGAATGAAAATTGAAATTCCAGAGTTTAAGGATGGTATACAGGCTGAAGAATTTCTAGATTGGTTATCTAATGTTGAAGAGATCTTTGATTTCAAGGAGGTTCCGGAAGATCGTAGAGTGAAGTTGATTGCTACTCATTTAAAAGGGAGAGCCACGGCGTGGTGGCAACAGACAAAACTTACACGAGAATGGATGGGGAAGTCAAAGATTGTTTCATGGGGGAAGATGAAGAAGTTAATGAAAGCTACTTTCTTATGCATCAACGCTTACAAAATCTAAGGCAGGGGACGAAGACTGTTAATGATTATGCTGACGAGTTTTATCAACTGATTGCTCGAAATGACATTATGGAGACAGAGGAACAGTTGACCGCTAGATTTGTTGGGGGGTTGAGGATCCACATCCAGGACATGGTAAATATGTTTGACCCTAGATCTGTAGCTAAATCACACCAGAAAGCATTGGCTTGGGAGAAGCAGGGAAGACGAGGAGGTGGTGTTTACAAATTCCAACAATCAAGTGAAGGGAGCTAGTAGCAATGCTAATGTTTCTAAGGCTGTCAGTAAACCAGTTGTGAATGAGGTTGCGAAGGCAAAGGTCAATAGTAGTGTCAAATGCTTTAATTGTCAAGAGTTTGGCCACAAGAGCAATGAATGTCCGAAGCCGAAGAAGCGAACGATGATTGCTGAGGTTGAGGGTGAGGATGTTGGTGAAGGTTATTCTAGTCCAGTTGAGGAGAATGAACAGGATATCATGTGGGGAGATGAAGGATGTAATCTAATGTTGAGGAGATCATGTTTGACACTAAAGCAGGAAGAGGAGGCTAGTTGGTTGAGGAGTAATATCTTTCAATCGACATGCACGATACTGGGAAAGGTGTGTAAATTTGTGATTGATGCAGGAAGTTGTCACAATATCATTTCTACTGAAGCTGCGAGAAAGTTGTAGTTGAAAACGGAGAAGCATCCAAATCCTTACAAGTTAGCGTGGTTGAGAAAAGGAGGAAAGGTGAAGGTGGACAGGCGAGTTCATGTACCATTTTCTATTGGGAAGAAATATAAAGACGATATCTGGTGTGATGTAGTTGAGATGGACGTTTGTCACATGCTTTTGGGAAGACCATGGCAGTATGATCGAGCAGTGCAGCATGACGGTCGGACCATTATCTACAGCTTTATGTTTGAAAGTGTTAAGATTATTTTAGTTCCAAAGAAGAGACAACAAGGAGAGAGCAAATCAGAAGAGATTGAGGAGCTGAAGACTTTATTGACTATGAAAGAATTTGTTGAAGAAGTAGAGGAGAGTCCAGAGGTCTTCTTGTTGGTTGGACATGAAGCTACTGAATCTATTGAAGTTTCAGAGGAAGTAATGCCGGTTTTGGAAGAATTCAAAGATGTGTTTCCTGAAGAATTACCAAAGGAGTTACCACCGTTGAGAGACATACAACATCAAATTGATCTAGTGCCAGATGCTGTTTTACCGCATAGGCCACATTATCGTATGAGTCCGAAAGAACACGAGGAGTTGAGAGGGCAAGTGGAAGAGTTACTTGAGCAAGGGCGTGTTCAGGAGAGTCTCAGTCCATGTGCAGTACCAACATTGTTGGTGCCGAAGAAGGATGGTTCGTGGAGGATGTGTACGGATAGCAGGGCACTGAACAAAATCACTGTCAGATACAGATTTCCGATGCCGAGGCTTGATGATCTGTTAGATCAAATCAGTGGGTCTGTAATCTTTTCGAAGATTGATCTTAAGAGTGGTTATCATCAAATTCGAATTAGACCAGGAGATGAATGGAAGACAACTTTCAAGATGAGGGAAGGATTATATGAATGGCTGGTTATGCCGTTTGGTATATCGAATGCACCAAGTACATTTATGAGGGTGATGAACCAAATTTTCAGGCCGTACATTGGGAAGTTTGTGGTAGTTTACTTTGATGATATTCTGATCTATAGTGTTAGTACAGAGGAGCATATTCAGCATTTGCGGAAGGTGTTAATTATTCTTCGTGAAGAACAATTCTATGCAGCAACGAAGAAATGTGTGTTTATGGCACGGAGTGTCTTATTTTTGGGATATGTTGTGTCGGAAGAAGGAATACAGGTGGACCAAAGTAAAGTTGAGGCTATCAGAGATTGGCCACAGCCCAAGACTATAACATAAGTTCGAAGTTTTCATGGGTTGGCTTCATTTTATCGAAGGTTTATTACACACTTTAGTAGTGTGATGGTGCCTGTTACTGATTGTATGAAGGGCAAGCAGTTTTCATGATCAAAGGAAGCAGAGGTTGCTTTGGAACGAATCAAGGAACTCTTGACGTCAGCACTAATTTTAGTATTACCAGATTTTCAGTTGTTGTTTGAGCTACATACTGATGCATCTAAGGTTGGGATTGAAGGGGTGTTGAGTCAGGGGGGCGTCCTATTGCATATTTCAGTGAGAAGCTATCGGCAGCAAAGATGAGATATAATACCTATGATGTGGAATTTTATGCTGTTGTGCAAGCCGTGAAGCACTGGAGACACTATTTGTTCCATAAAGAATTTGTTCTGTATACTGATCATGAAGCATTGAAACATTTGCAGGGACATGACAAGATTGCAGCCAGACATGCTTCGTGGATCGCCTACTTGCAACAGTTTACTTTTGTTGTGAAACAAAAATCAGGGGTGACGAATTGTGTAGCTGATGCTTTGAGCAGAAGAAACCATTTATTGACAACAATGAAGATTGAAGTGACATGATTTGAACTATTGCCAGAGTTGTTTGAAGAAGATCCTTACTTTGCAAAGATTGTTGAAAAGGTTAAAGATGGGAGCACTGCTGAGTTTGTATTGGTAGGTGGATTCTTATTCAAGGGAAATCGATTGTGCATACCAAATTGCAGCTTGAGAATGAAAATTGTAAAAGAGTTGCATGAAGAAGGACATGTTGGTCGGGATCGTACATTACAGTTGATTTCTCAGTCATATTTTTGGCCTTCTATGAGACGGAAAGTTGAAAAGTTTGTGCGTAGATGTCACGTTTGTCAAGTTTCGAAAGGAACAGTTACAAACGCAGGATTGTATATGCCTTTACCTGTGCCGACAAAACCGTTGGTTGACATTAGCATGGATTTTGTGTTGGATTTGCCGAGGACTCAAAGGGGAAATGACTCTATATATGTTGTGGTGGACCGTTTCTCGAAGATGGTACATTTTATTGCTTGTAAGAAGACGGCAGATGCAGTCCATGTAGCACAGTTGTTCTTTAAAGAGATATATCGCTTGCATGGTTTACCAGAATCTATAGTTTCAGACAGGGATACCAGATTTCTGAGTCATTTTTGGCTAAGTTTGTGGAAAATGGTCGGAACGAAGTTGAATTTTAGTAGCGCTTACCATCCGCAAACTGATGGGCAAACAGAGGTTGTGAATAGATCGTTGGGAAATTCACTGAGATGTCTTGTAAAAGACAATTTGAAGAGTTGGGATTTGAAGTTATGTCAAGTGGAATTTGCGCATAATCATGCTGCTAATCGTAGTACTGGATTCAGTCCGTTTCAAATTGTTTATTCAACAATTCCAAAGTGTCCGTTGGATTTGACGACAGTGCCAATTCAGAAAGGAGTTGTTAAACGAGCTGGTGATTTCGTAAATGAGTTACAGGACTGCCACAAAACTGTTCGTGAACGATTGCTTACATCAAATGAGAAATATAAACAACTGGCAGATAAGAAACGAAGGAGTGTGGACTTAGAAGTGGGTGATTTTGTTTACGCAGTATTGACGAAAGATCGTTTTTCAGTTGGAACTTACAACAAGTTGAAAGCTCGAATGATTGGACCCGTAGAAATTATAAGACGGATCAATGAAAATACTTATAAGTTGAAGCTGCCAGAGGATGTTTACACTTCTGATGTGTTTAATGTGAAACACTTGATTCCCTATTATGCTGATGATCAAGAAAATGCGAATTCGAGGACGAATTCTTTCATACCCAGGGAGGATGATGCAGGGTATCAAAGAATTCGAGCAGAAAACCTCACCTTTAGGCAGTTATTGCTCCTAGGTCGCTCCACGACCTATGCTAAGTCGTTCGTTGACCTATCTCCACCAAACAACGACATACCCAAGCCCAACGACCTAAATCAGATCGCACTACGACCTAATGATCTCCGACCTAATCCTATGTCGCTGGATCTGGATCCACATCACCGGCTCCAACCTATCCCAAAGTCGCGAATTCCAAAGTCGCACTCCAGCATCCTAGGTCGTTCCGCCTCAGGTTGCGAGCCACCTTTCATCTCGCAAGCGACCTACTACCCACCGCGTCAAAGCCTAGGTCGCGAAATAGCAAATCATAGGTCGCGAGATCGCAAATCCTCCCAGTAGGTCGCGAAGCTCCCTTTGCCGTACTTCTCTTAGTTTGTATGAAGTTTCTTAGCTCGCGTGAAGATTGTTAAGTCGCGTGAGGGATGTTAGGTCGCGTGAAGATGCTTGTGTACGTAGTTACTTAGGTCGTTACTCGTGTATTGTAATTGAGCAAGTCGTTGTAATATAGGTCGTAGGTCGGTCTGGTTAAGTCGTGTGTGTTGTACTGTCCCTATAAATATGGGTGTGTGAATCATTTGTAAAGGAGGTTGAATTTTGAATAAAATTTGGTTTGTGCTTTGTGCCTCCATTTAAATTGGTAGTTGAGTGTTATCTCCTATCTCCACTTTCGGATATTCGAGTGCGCTCGAATCAACGATTGTTGAAGCCGATTCACGGAATCAAGTGCGCTTGATCAACGTTCGAAGAATTGAAGATCTTCTCTCACGGTATCGTGCGCGATCAACGTGTCGAAGATTGCTAAAGTCCGGTATCTTCGTGATCAACGGATTTGGGCCTTACAGTATTCTTAAATTCATCGATTTATCAACGATTCACCGATTATTTCCGCTAACCGTGTGAGATCCTGCACGGATTCGATTTACATCATCGAATTCGCTTCCCACGCTGCGTCAAGTTAATAGCGTAAAACAACACTTAACTATTTACAAACACCTGGAATTGAAAAAATCGTTACAGCCACCTGTTTTGAGATTAATAGAATAGCATTCAAGGCCACAAGCACAATTTTATATAAGTTAACATGGCTAAAACGCAGTATTATATAACAGATTTTTATTCAATGTCCTTTTATTAAAATAGTATAAAAATCAGTATCGAGGGGAATAGAACCAAAGTTTTATATTAAGAAACTTGATGACCATTTCATCCAAAATGGAGTGAATAACACATTTCTACCAACTGCAGTTTTGTTGAATTCAGAAAAGGAAATGATATTAACTATAAATGTGTGCATCATATGGTGTCTTCTTACACAAATTTTATTGAAGATTTTGAATACACCACTCCCTATGGTGTTTGTTGGACACCATAAACTCTAAACTTTGCTAAGCTAAACTATGTTGGGGTGTAAAAGAAATGAAGAACAAGCTTTGATTAATGATTTGCCTGTGATTATGTAAAGATTTTCAAGAAATTTTAAAGGTCTCTTTCTTGATGAATTTAATTTCTTTATCTCTATACCTTGTGAAAGTGGAATAATGAAATTATGATGATGGGGACAGTTTAGAGTAATTATGCATCTAGTCCTTAGGAAAATTTGCAAATTTCAATTTATAGTAGCATGTAAAATATTCATTTATGTTTTATAAATGGTTTACTAAACTATACTTGTACAAAAATATTTTCATCCTTAACCACATGCTTACGCATAATATGCTTGCATTCTCTAACCTATTGTCATAAATATTTTCAAAATGTTCGTTCAGATTTTCTGTGATATGAATTAAAGTGGCTAGATGGGATGCTGAATATGTAATTTACTAGTCGTATAGGTGCATACATGTCTAGTGGCTACATACTTTGCATGATAAAACAATTAGCAATAGGAATAAAAGGCAATAAAGTAATATGTCCTACTGCTTTCAATCTATATGCATTATATTGGTTAGTCTTATGCCAGCAGAAGTGCAACTAAGTGGCTTTTAGTCACCCAGATTTGGCATGGGCTCAAACAATTTTGGTCACTCGATCAGATACAGCCATCTGATGACTCTTAATCACTCAACTGGAGCTCAACTTTGGGTGACTTTTGCATTGAGAATGGAGGGACTCCAGGCGATTAATTAAGTTAGCCCAAAGTGACGAGCTTCAAGTGTTTTCATCATCTTAAAGACAAGTTACCTGAATGACTTAAGTCCTTCAGGGCAGAGTAAAGCCACCATGGGTGTAGGTGTAGATGATAGCTGGTCTCCTTGTGTCCATGATGAATGCTTAGTTCCACTCATGCCCTATAAATTTACGCTGCGTGCATGCTCGATTTACCCTTCTTCATCATGTCTTCACATATACAGAGCTCAAATGTAATTGTGAAGTACATTCCAAGTGCCCGTATGTTTATGTAGGACATTAAGCTAAATAATAAAAATAATAATCATGTAGTACATTAAATTTTAATATTATGAATCATAAATTGTTTAAAATATTTTTACTGTTTTCTATGGAGCTTAGGTTGTATTTTATCTTTTGGTAACAACACTCAGATAAACCTAAAGTTCTTTTTTCTCACATAACAGGATAAGTATTTGTACGGTAGTGTTTATTTTAGTTAAGTTACTAATATATGACTTGGATAGAAAGACCATGAAAGAGCGAAGTGAATTTTTAGTCAAATTTTGATTTTAATCTAGTTATTTGTTTTATTTTTTTCAAGTTGGCACTGCCCGTTTTGTTTGTATTTGCTAAATGTAAGTATTCTGGTTTCTTATTTGCCTAATGTTAGTATTTGAATTATGTCATTATGCTCGTCCAAATTGTACATATGTGTCATAGTATGCTAACTTATTAATCCTAAACAAATATCAAAGAGATATTCTAGCATAAGAATTTAAGAACTGATATTCATACATTCTGTCACATCACAAATTTTGAATCACTGATGTTTATATCAATTTTATAAACCTTGCAAGATATAAAGTATCACTTACTTTTGTAGATTATCTTGGTTCAAAACAGAACGCAACAGTCAATGCGTGTTACTAATGCACGCAATGCAACAGTACTATATGTTACAATAAACAACAGCAACACTTTAAAGCGTTGCAAAATCAGAAAGCAAGCAACAGGGGTAAACCGTTACTGATTTGTGCGTGACAGAACTTAAAGTAAGAGGAATACCAAAGTTCGTCGGAGGCTTGTCGTGACAATCGCCTTAAGACTTTAGTCGAAGTCTCCCAGGGTACAACCGACGAAACTGCGCGAGATCGTAAAGAGCACGTCAGTCTGAGACGACGATGGCAACAGAAACGAATTTGGCTGAAGAGAATTTCGGGGAAGAAGAAGAACAGTAAAATCAGTGAGTCATTTGATCAGGATTCGTCACTGATTTATAGTTGTTGAACGGTCACGGTTGTGTCCGTTCAAAATATGTCTGTTCCGAAAAACTGCGTCCCTTCATTCTTCCAACGTGTCGCACCCGTATTCAATTCAAATTCAAACGGGCCGCGCCCGTATCTATTTGTTACTGTAGCCAAATAAAAACCCGCCGAAAATTGCAGTGTTTTCTGTAGCAAAAATAAGATTTCATAGTAGACCCGAACCCGAACCCGAGCCCGAGCCCGGCCCGGCCCGGGACGGGACGGGCGGGCGGCGCGTGCGTGTGTTCATCAGATTTGGGTCCTCCCTCTCGCACAAAATTACCTGACCCTAAGGGCCAATATAGGGAGGGAGGATCCTACATATATACACAATTTAATCTTTCATTTTGCCAATGTGGGACTAAAGTATATTGCATTCATTTCTTTAGAATTGTCAACAATCCCCCACATGAATGACAATATAATTTTCCCCCACACAAAGTGGAATATCTCAGACTACGTATGGAATAATGCTTTTTGAAGGATAAGTAGATGTTTCACTTTGAACTTTCCCTTGTTAACACTCATCGGATATACTTGGCTAATCGGTGAATTATTTCATCTTGAACCGTCTGCCGTTTATTGTATAACCAGACAATAAGGTTAACAGAGCATTGTTTCCCTTCTCATCCAATCTTTTGGTTGTGTTCATTTCGGTCCTGAACAGATTTGGTTCTGCGAGTGTATTTAGAGAATTTAAGCCTTTAATATTCTCATAGAGCCGACCCAGCTCACACTAACATAGGTGATCGCAACCATAAGGAGTATCCTACATATACCCCACTTGTTATTTTTCAATATATGGTCATCATTAAAAAGCATAGCTTTAACCTTTTAATACTTCTGTAGGCATGCATTTATGTTTTGCACCATAGGAATGGAATGGACTATGTCCAGAAAATGCGTTACGTCTTGAGTTATTCAAAACTGGTTTGCCTATTGATCCTAGTCCATGGGATCTCCAGTTGCCAGGATAGGTTTCCGTATAAGATAACTCTTGTTGTTTTAGGCTTTTAAACCCATTCCCCTCGATGCGCAGTCTATTTTCTCTCTTGATAACTCTTTTGTAAATGAATCCGCTAGGTTATCATTTGTTCTTACATAATCAATGGAGATAGTTCCATTAGAGAGTAACTGCATAACTGTGTTATGGCGTCGACGAATGTGTCATGATTTGCCATTATACACAAAGTTTTTCGCTCTACTTAGCGCAGCTTGATTGTCGCAGTGAATACATATGGCCGTTACAGGTTTAGGCCATAAAGGGATATCTTCTAGGAAATGACGAAGCCATTCTGCTTCCTCTCCTGCTTTGTCTAATGCAATGAACTCTGATTCCATAGTGGATCGAGCTATGCATGTTTGCTTCGTTGATTTCCATGACACTGCTGCTCCTGCAAGAGTGAAGACATAACCACTTGTGGATTTTGATTCATCTGAGTCTGCAATCCAGTTTGCATCACTGTATCCTTCTAGAACAGGTGGATATTTTCCGTAATGCAAGGAATAATTTGTGGTATTTTTCAAGTATCCCAATACTCTCATTAGTGCTTTCCAGTGTTCCTTTCCTGGATTACTTGTATACCTGCTTAGTCGACTTACTGAATAAGCTATGTCTGGTCTCGTGCAATTCATGAGATACATTAGACATCCTATTACACGGGAATATTCTAGTTGCATTACACTTTCACTAGAGTTTTTATGCAGTACTTCCGATGGATTAAAAGGTGTTCTTACTCCTTTAATTCCATAATGTTGGAATTTCTCAATTATTTTGTCTACATAATGTGACTGAGATAATTGTATTCCATTAGGCGTTTTTATTATTTTTATTCCCAAAATAATATCTGCAACTCCTAAATCTTTCATATCAAAATTGTTGATAAGCATTTTCTTTATGGTCTCTATAACTTTAATGTTAGGACCAAAGATTAGCATATCGTCCACATATAAACAAATAAACACGTATGATTGTCCAACTTGTTTACAATAAACACATTTGTCACATTCATTTATACGAAAACCATTTCTTATCATGACACTGTCAAATTTTGCGTGCCATTGTTTTGGAGCTTGTTTGAGTCCGTATAGTGATTTTACCAATTTACAGACTTTGTTTTCATTCCCCTTGGATACAAATCCTTCGGGTTGCTCCATGTAGATTTCCTCATCGAGATCTCCATTTAGGAATGCTGTTTTTACATCCATTTGATGAATTTCTAGATTGTAGATGGATGCAATTGCTATTAGCATTCTTATTGAGGTTATTCGTGTAACTGGTGAATATGTGTCAAAGAAGTCTATACCTTCTTTTTGACGATATCCTTTGGCTACTAATCTGGCTTTATATTTATCAGTAGAGCCATCCGGTTTCATTTTCTTCTTAAAAATCCATTTGCAGCCAATAGGTTTTATTCCAGGTGGAATATCAACAATTTCCCAAATTTTATTACTTAGGATTGAATCGATCTCACTTTGTATTGCTTCTTTCCAACATGAAGACTCAGAAGATGACATTGCTTCCTTGTACGATTGAGGTTCGTGTTCTAACACATATGTGAAAAAATATGAACCAAATGATTTGGAAGTTCTAGCCCTTACACTTCTTCTTGGCTCTACTTCATCACTTTCACGATGAGTTTCATGTGGGCTATTTGATTCTTCTCTTGTCATTTTTGGGACATTATTTCCTTCATTCCTTTTGTGTGGAAACACATCTTCAAAGAATGAGGCATCTCTTGATTCCATGATTGTATTTACATGAATATCAGTTATATCAGACTTGAATACCAAAAATCTGTAGGCACTACTATTTTGGGCTGGCCCAAGATAATAACATTCTACTGTTTTTGGTCCAAGTTTGACTCTCTTAGGAGGCGGAACTGGAACTTTTGCCAAACACCCCCACACTTTGAGGTATTTAAAACTTGGTTTGTGTCCTTTTCATAACTCATATGGAATTGTTCCTGTTTTATTGTGAGGGACCTTATTTAATATGTGATTAGACATATTTAATGCTTCCCCCCACAAGTTCGTCGGTAGTCCAGAAGTTAAAAGCATGGCAGTAATCATGTCTTTTAACGTTCTGTTCTTCCTTTCGGCTACACCATTTTGTTGTGGTGAATATGGTGCTGTTGTTTGATGAATTATTCCATTTTCTGCACAGAATTGTTCAAACGGCGACTCATATTCTCCACCTCGATCAGACCTCAATATCTTGATCTTTTTATTTAGTTGATTTTCTACTTCAGCCTTATATTTTATAAATGATGTAACTGCTTCATCTTTACTATTTAAAAGATATACGTAGCAATATCGTGTATAATCATCAATAAATGTGATAAAATACTTTTTCCCACCTCTTGTAGGTAAGTTTTTGAAATCACATAAGTCAGTATGAATCATTTGTAACGGTTCAGTATTTCTATCAACAGTATGAAATGGTTTCTTAACCATTTTTGCTTCTACACATGTCTCACATTTGTATTTTTTATCTACTTGAAATTGTGGAATTAAATCCAGAGTTGCAAGTTTTTTCATCTTTCGAAAGTTTATATGTTCTAATCTTTCATGCCATAATAGAGCATCATACTCGACAACATAAGAAAACTTCCTTTTTATTCATTTCAGAATTACAATATACATTATTGTTGCCAATTACGGCTACATTAGCCTTAAATAGGCCATCACACAAGTATCCTCTCCCTATATAGATTCCAGCCTTAGACAGAACAACTTTATCTGATTCGAAGACCATTCGGAAGCCTTTCTTCGAGAGTACAGGTCCAGAGATCAAGTTCTTACGAATGTCTGGAACATGAAGCACATCATTCAACGTAATAGTCTTACCAGATGTGAACTTGAGAATTACTTTCCCGCTTCCCTCAATCATTGACACCGCAGAGTTGCCCATGTACAACTTTTCTTCATGATTGAATTTGCTGTAAGTGGAGAACATGGACTTTTCAGAACACACGTGTCGTGTAGCACCTGTGTCAAACCACCACTGAGAAGGATTCTGAACTAGATTGCATTCTGACATAAATCCTGAAAAATTAGACCCATCGATGTCCATGTTTTCCACAACATTTGCTTCAGAATTATTCTGTTTCTTATGCCTGCAATCCTTCGCTGCATGTCCAGTTTTGCCACAAACCCAACATTGCCCATTGAACTTCTTGGACTGCTTCTGGTTATTCTGCTTATTTTTTGGCGCCTTCCTTTTCTTGTTTTTGTTGAAGTTCTTTTTCTTCTTTGACCCTTCTGCAACGAAGGCCTCTTTGCTTTTAGGTATGGTGACTCCACGATTATCTGCCTCTATCTTCAATCGGACGATGAGGTCTTGCAAGGATATTTCCTTCTTCTTGTGTTTCAAGTAGTTGCGATAATCCCTCCAAGATGGTGGCAATTTTCCAGTGATTGCTTCAACCAAGAATGATTCACCAACTGTGTGGCCTTCTGCCTCCATTTCATGGATAATAATTTGCAACTCTTGCACTTGAGAAGTCACCGACTTTGAATCCACCATTTTGTAACCCATAAATCTGTCAACGATGAACTTCTTTAGGCTCACGTTTTGCGTTTTGTACTTTGCATTCAGCGCATTCCAGAGAGCTTTTGCAGTTTTCAGTGGCTGATACACTTTGTACAAAATCTTATCCAAACAGTTGAGGATGTAATTCCTGCACAAGAAATCCGAGTGCCTCCATGCGTCAATTGCAGAAATCTCATTTGCTGAATTGGTTTTGGCTGGCGTAGGCGGCACTGGTTCATCTTCATCAAGATACTTCTGCAGACCAAGGGTTGTGAGATAAAAGAGCATCTGACTTTGCCATGTCAGAAAATCGTCTCCGTCTCCCTTGAATGGGTCTGGTTTATTTAAGTTCGCTGTCTTGATGGACATCGGTTCTGCTGCCATCTCTGTTTTAACCAAAACAGTAAAGTCTTAAGATGTAGATAATCTTGGTTCAAAACAGAACGCAACAGTCAATGCGCGTTACTAATGCACGCAATGCAACAGTACTATATGTTACAATAAACAACAACAACACTTTAAAGCGTTGCAAAATCAGAAAGCAAGCAACAGGGGTAAACCGTTACTGATTTGTGCATGACAGAACTTAAAGTAAGAGGAATACCAAAGTTCGTCGGAGGCTTGTCGTGACAATCGCCTTAAGACTTTAGTCGAAGTCTCCCAGGGTACAACCGACGAAACTACGCGAGATCGTAAAGAGCACGTCAGTCTGAGACGACGATGGCAACAGAAACGAATTTGGCTGAAGAGAATTTCGGGGAAGAAGAAGAACAGTAAAATCAGTGAGTCATTTGATCAGGATTCGTCACTGATTTATAGTTGTCGAACGGTCACGGTTGTGTCCGTTCAAAATATGTCTGTTCCGAAAAACTGCGTCCCTTCATTCTTCCAACGGGTCGCACCCGTATTCAATTCAAATTCAAACGGGCCGCGCCCGTATCTATTTGTTACTGTAGCCAAATAAAAACCCGCCGAAAATTGCAGTGTTTTCTGTAGCAAAAATAAGATTTCATAGTAGACCCGAACCCGAACCCGAGCCCGGCCCGGCCCGGCCTGGGACGGGCGGGCGTGTGTTCATCAGATTTGGGTCCTCCCTCTCGCACAAAATTACCTGACCCTAAGGGCCAATATAGGGAGGGAGGATCCTACATATATACACAATTTAATCTTTCATTTTGCCAATGTGGGACTAAAGTATATTGCATTCATTTCTTTAGAATTGTCAACAATCCCCCACATGAATGACAATATAATTTTCCCCCACACAAAGTGGAATATCTCAGACTACGTATGGAATAATGCTTTTTGAAGGATAAGTAGATGTTTCACTTTGAACTTTCCCTTGTTAACACTCATCGGATATACTTGGCTAATCGGTGAATTATTTCATCTTGAACCGTCTGCCGTTTATTGTATAACCAGACAATAAGGTTAACAGAGCATTGTTTCCCTTCTCATCCAATCTCTTGGTTGTGTTCATTTCGGTCCTGAACAGATTTGGTTCTGCGAGTGTATTTAGAGAATTTAAGCCTTTAATATTCTCATAGAGCCGACCCAGCTCACACTAACATAGGTGATCGCAACCATAAGGAGTATCCTACATATACCCCACTTGTTATTTTTCAAGATATGGTCATCATTAAAAAGCATAGCTTTAACCTTTTAATACTTCTGTAGGCATGCATTTATGTTTTGCACCATAGGAATGGAATGGACTATGTCCAGAAAATGCGTTACGTCTTGAGTTATTCAAAACTGGTTTGCCTATTGATCCTAGTCCATGGGATCTCCAGTTGCCAGGATAGGTTTCCGTATAAGATAACTCTTGTTGTTTTAGGCTTTTAAACCCATTCCCCTCGATGCGCAGTCTATTTTCTCTCTTGATAACCCTTTTGTAAATGGATCCGCTAGGTTATCATTTGTTCTTACATAATCAATGGAGATAGTTCCATTAGAGAGTAACTGTCTAACTGTGTTATGGCGTCGACGAATGTGTCGTGATTTGCCATTATACACAAAGTTTTTCGCTCTACTTAGCGCAGCTTGATTGTCGCAGTGAATACATATGGCCGTTACAGGTTTAGGCCATAAAGGGATATCTTCTAGGAAATGACGAAGCCATTCTGCTTCCTCTCCTGCTTTGTCTAATGCAATGAACTCTGATTCCATAGTGGATCGAGCTATGCATGTTTGCTTCGTTGATTTCCATGACACTGCTGCTCCTGCAAGAGTGAAGACATAACCACTTGTGGATTTTGATTCCTCTGAGTCTGCAATCCAGTTTGCATCACTGTATCCTTCTAGAACAGGTGGATATTTTCCGTAATGCAAGGAATAATTTGTGGTATTTTTCAAGTATCCCAATACTCTCATTAGTGCTTTCCAGTGTTCCTTTCCTGGATTACTTGTATACCTGCTTAGTCGACTTACTGAATAAGCTATGTCTGGTCTCGTGCAATTCATGAGATACATTAGACATCCTATTACACGGGAATATTCTAGTTGCATTACACTTTCACTAGAGTTTTTATGCAGTACTTCCGATGGATTAAAAGGTGTTCTTACTCCTTTAATTCCATAATGTTGGAATTTCTCAATTATTTTGTCTACATAATGTGACTGAGATAATTGTATTCCATTAGGCGTTTTTATTATTTTTATTCCCAAAATAATATCTGCAACTCCTAAATCTTTCATATCAAAATTGTTGATAAGCATTTTCTTTATGATCTCTATAACTTTAATGTTAGGACCAAAGATTAGCATATCGTCCACATATAAACAAATAAACACGTATGATTGTCCAACTTGTTTACAATAAACACATTTGTCACATTCATTTATACGAAAACCATTTCTTATCATGACACTGTCAAATTTTGCGTGCCATTGTTTTGGAGCTTGTTTGAGTCCGTATAGTGATTTTACCAATTTACAGACTTTGTTTTCATTCCCCTTGGATACAAATCCTTCGGGTTGCTCCATGTAGATTTCCTCATCGAGATCTCCATTTAGGAATGCTGTTTTTACATCCATTTGATGAATTTCTAGATTGTAGATGGATGCAATTGCTATTAGCATTCTTATTGAGATTATTCGTGTAACTGGTGAATATGTGTCAAAGAAGTCTATACCTTCTTTTTGACGATATCCTTTGGCTACTAATCTGGCTTTATATTTATCAATAGAGCCATCCGGTTTCATTTTCTTCTTAAAAATCCATTTGCAGCCAATAGGTTTTATTCCAGGTGGAATATCAACAATTTCCCAAATTTTATTACTTAGGATTGAATCGATCTCACTTTGTATTGCTTCTTTCCAACATGAAGACTCAGAAGATGACATTGCTTCCTTGTACGATTGAGGTTCGTGTTCTAACACATATGTGAAAAAATCCGAACCAAATGATTTGGAAGTTCTAGCCCTTACACTTCTTCTTGGCTCTACTTCATCACTTTCACGATGAGTTTCATGTGGGCTATTTGATTCTTCTCTTGTCCTTTTTGGGACATTATTTCCTTCATTCCTTTTGTGTGGAAACACATCTTCAAAGAATGAGGCATCTCTTGATTCCATGACTGTATTTACATGAATATCAGTTATATCAGACTTGAATACCAAAAATCTGTAGGCACTACTATTTTGGGCTGGTCCAAGATAATAACAATCTACTGTTTTTGGTCCAAGTTTGACTCTCTTAGGAGGCGGAACTGGAACTTTTGCCAAGCACCCCACACTTTGAGGTATTTAAAACTTGGTTTGTGTCCTTTCCATAACTCATATGGAATTGTTCCTGTTTTATTGTGAGGGACCTTATTTAATATGTGATTAGACATATTTAATGCTTCCCCCCACAAGTTCGTCGGTAGTCCAGAAGTTAAAAGCATGGCAGTAATCATGTCTTTTAACGTTCTGTTCTTCCTTTCGGCTACACCATTTTGTTGTGGTGAATATGGTGCTGTTGTTTGATGAATTATTCCATTTTCTGCACAGAATTGTTCAAACGGCGACTCATATTCTCCACCTCGATCGGACCTCAATATCTTGATCTTTTTATTTAGTTGATTTTCTACTTCAGCCTTATATTTTATAAATGATGTAATTGCTTCATCTTTACTATTTAAAAGATATACGTAACAATATCGTGTATAATCATCAATAAATGTGATAAAATACTTTTTCCCACCTCTTGTAGGTAAGTTTTTGAAATCACATAAGTCAGTATGAATCATTTGTAACGGTTCAGTATTTCTATCAACAATATGAAATGGTTTCTTAACCATTTTTGCTTCTACACATGTCTCACATTTGTATTTTTTATCTACTTGAAATTGTGGAATTAAATCCAGAGTTGCAAGTTTTTTCATCTTTCGAAAGTTTATATGTCCTAATCTTTCATGCCATAATAGAGCATCATACTCGACAACATAAGAAACTTCCTTTTTATTCATTTCAGAATTACAATATACATTATTGTTGCCAATTACGGCTACATTAGCCTTAAATAGGCCATCACACAAGTATCCTCTCCCTATATAGATTCCAGCCTTAGACAGAACAACTTTATCTGATTCGAAGACCATTCGAAAGCCTTTCTTCGAGAGTACAGGTCCAGAGATCAAGTTCTTACGAATGTCTGGAACATGAAGCACATCATTCAACGTAATAGTCTTACCAGATGTGAACTTGAGAATTACTTTCCCGCTTCCCTCAATCATTGACACTGCAGAGTTGGCCATGTACAACTTTTCTTCATGATCGAATTTGCTGTAAGTAGAGAACATGGACTTTTCAGAACACACGTGTCGTGTAGCACCTGTGTCAAACCACCAATGAGAAGGTTTCGAACTAGATTGCATTCTGACACAACTCCTGAAAAATTAGACCCATCGATGTCCATGTTTTCCACAACATTTGCTTCAGAATTATTCTGTTTCTTGTGCCTGCAATCCTTCGCTGCATGTCCAGTTTTGCCACAAACCCAACATTGCCCATTGAACTTCTTGGACTGCTTCTGGTTATTCTGCTTATTTTCTGGCGCCTTCCTTTTCTTGTTTTTGTTGAAGTTCTTTTTCTTCTTTGACCCTTCTGCAACGAAGGCCTCTTTGCTTTTAGGTATGGTGACTCCACGATTATCTGCCTCTATCTTCAATCGGACGATGAGGTCTTGCAAGGATATTTCCTTCTTCTTGTGTTTCAAGTAGTTGCGATAATCCCTCCAAGATGGTGGCAATTTTCCAGTGATTGCTTCAACCAAGAATGATTCACCAACCGTGTGGCCTTCTGCCTCCATTTCATGGATAATAATTTGCAACTCTTGCACTTGAGAAGTCACCGACTTTGAATCCACCATTTTGTAATCCATAAATCTTTCAACGATGAACTTCTTTAGGCTCACGTTTTGCGTTTTGTACTTTGCATTCAGCGCATTCCAGAGAGCTTTTGCAGTTTTCAGTGGCTGATACACTTTGTACAAAATCTTATCCAAACAGTTGAGGATGTAATTCCTGCACAAGAAATCCGAGTGCCTCCATGCGTCAATTGCAGAAATCTCATTTGCTGAATTGGTTTTGGCTGGCGTAGGCGGCACTGGTTCATCTTCATCAAGATACTTCTGCAGACCAAGGGTTGTGAGATAAAAGAGCATCTGACTTTGCCATGTCAGAAAATCGTCTCCGTCTCCCTTGAATGGGTCTGGTTTATTTAAGTTCGCTGTCTTGATGGACATCGGTTCTGCTGCCATCTCTGTTTTAACCAAAACAGTAAAGTCTTAAGATGTAGATTATCTTGGTTCAAAACAGAACGCAACAGTCAATGCGCGTTACTAATGCACGCAATGCAACAGTACTATATGTTACAATAAACAACAGCAACACTTTAAAGCGTTGCAAAATCAGAAAGCAAGCAATAGGGGTAAACCGTTACTGATTTGTGCGTGACAGAACTTAAAGTAAGAGGAATACCAAATTTCGTCGGAGGCTTGTCGTGACAATCGCCTTAAGACTTTAGTCGAAGTCTCCCAGGGTACAACCAACGAAACTGCGCGAGATCGTAAAGAGCACGTCAGTCTGAGACGACGATGGCAACAGAAACGAATTTGGCAGAAGAGAATTTCGGGGAAGAAGAAGAACAGTAAAATCAGTGAGTCATTTGATCAGGATTGGTCACTGATTTATAGTTGTTGAACGGTCACGGTTGTGTCCGTTCAAAATATGTCTGTTCCGAAAAACTGCGTCCCTTCATTCTTCCAACGGGTCGCACCCGTATTCAATTCAAATTCAAACGGGCCGCGCCCGTATGTATTTGTTACTGTAGCCAAATAAAAACCCGCCGAAAATTGCAGTGTTTTCTGTAGCAAAAATACGATTTCATAGTAGACCCGAACCCGAACCCGAGCCCGGCCCGGGACGGTACAGGCGGGCGGCGCGCGCGTGTGTTCATCAGATTTGGGTCCTCCCTCTCGCACAAAATTACCTGACCCTAACGGCCAATATAGGGAGGGAGGATCCTACATATATACACAATTTAATCTTTCATTTTGCCAATGTGGGACTAAAGTATATTGCATTCATTTCTTTAGAATTGTCAACAATCCCCACATGAATGACAATATAATTTTCCCCCACACAAAGTGGAATATCTCAGACGATGTATGGAATAATGCTTTTTGAAGGATAAGTAGATGTTTCACTTTGAACTTTCCCTTATTAACACTCATCGGATATACTTGGCTAATCGGTGAATTATTTCATCTTGAACCGTCTGCCGTTTATTGTATAACCAGACAATAAGGTTAACAGAGCATTGTTTCCCTTCTCATCCAATCTCTTGGTTGTGTTCATTTCGGTCCTGAACAGATTTGGTTCTGCGAGTGTATTTAGAGAATTTAAGCCTTTAATATTCTCATAGAGCCGACCCAGCTCACACTAACATATGTGATCGCAACCATAAGGAGTATCCTACATATACCCCACTTGTTATTTTTCAAGATATGGTCATCATTAAAAAGCATAGCTTTAACCTTTTAATACTTCTGTAGGCATGCATTTATGTTTTGCACCATAGGAATGGAATGGACTATGTCCAGAAAATGCGTTACGTCTTGAGTTATTCAAAACTGGTTTGCCTATTGATCCTAGTCCATGGGATCTCCAGTTGCCAGGATAGGTTTCCGTATAAGATAACTCTTGTTGTTTTAGGCTTTTAAACCCATTCCCCTCGATGCGCAGTCTATTTTCTCTCTTGATAACCCTTTTGTAAATGGATCCGCTAGGTTATCATTTGTTCTTACATAATCAATGGAGATAGTTCCATTAGAGAGTAACTGCCTAACTGTGTTATGGCGTCGACGAATGTGTCGTGATTTGCCATTATACACAAAGTTTTTCGCTCTACTTAGCGCAGCTTGATTGTCGCAGTGAATACATATGGCCGTTACAGGTTTAGGCCATAAAGGGATATCTTCTCGGAAATGAAGAAGCCATTCTGCTTCCTCTCCTGCTTTGTCTAATGCAATGAACTCTGATTCCATAGTGGATCGAGCTATGCATGTTTGCTTCGTTGATTTCCATGACACTGCTGCTCCTGCAAGAGTGAAGACATAACCACTTGTGGATTTTGATTCCTCTGAGTCTGCAATCCAGTTTGCATCACTGTATCCTTCTAGAACAGGTGGATATTTTCCGTAATGCAAGGAATAATTTGTGGTATTTTTCAAGTATCCCAATACTCTCATTAGTGCTTTCCAGTGTTCCTTTCCTGGATTACTTGTATACCTGCTTAGTCGATTTACTGAATAAGCTATGTCTGGTCTCGTGCAATTCATGAGATACATTAGACATCTTATTACACGGGAATATTCTAGTTGCATTACACTTTCACTAGAGTTTTTATGCAGTACTTCCGATGGATTAAAAGGTGTTCTTACTCCTTTAATTCCATAATGTTGGAATTTCTCAATTATTTTGTCTACATAATGTGACTTAGATAATTGTATTCCATTAGGCGTTTTTATTATTTTTATTCCCAAAATAATATCTGCAACTCCTAAATCTTTCATATCAAAATTGTTGATAAGCATTTTCTTTATGGTCTCTATAACTTTAATGTTAGGACCAAAGATTAGCATATCGTCTACATATAAACAAATAAACACATATGATTGTCCAACTTGTTTACAATAAACACATTTGTCACATTCATTTATACGAAAACCATTTCTTATCATGACACTGTCAAATTTTGCGTGCCATTGTTTTGGAGCTTGTTTGAGTCCGTATAGTGATTTTACCAATTTATAGACTTTGTTTTCATTCCCCTTGGATACATATCCTTCGGGTTGCTCCATGTAGATTTCCTCATCGAGATCTCCATTTAGGAATGCTGTTTTTACATCCATTTGATGAATTTCTAGATTGTAGATGGATGCAATTGCTATTAGCATTCTTATTGAGGTTATTCGTGTAACTGGTGAATATGTGTCAAAGAAGTCTATACCTTCTTTTTGACGATATCCTTTGGCTACTAATCTGGCTTTATATTTATCAATAGAGCCATCCGGTTTCATTTTCTTCTTAAAAATCCATTTGCAGCCAATAGGTTTTATTCCAGGTGGAATATCAACAATTTCCCAAATTTTATTACTTAGGATTGAATCGATCTCACTTTGTATTGCTTCTTTCCAACATGAAGACTCAGAAGATGACATTACTTTCTTGTACGATTGAGGTTCGTGTTCTAACACATATGTGAAAAAATCCGAACCAAATGATTTGGAAGTTCTAACCCTTACACTTCTTCTTGGCTCTACTTCATCACTTTCACGATGAGTTTCATGTGGGCTATTTGATTCTTCTCTTGTCCTTTTTGGGACATTATTTCCTTCATTCCTTTTGTGTGGAAACACATCTTCAAAGAATGAGGCATCTCTTGATTCCATGACTGTATTTACATGAATATCAGTTATATCAGACTTGAATACCAAATATCTGTAGGCACTACTATTTTGGGCTGGCCCAAGATAATAACAATCTATTGTTTTTGGTCCAAGTTTGACTCTCTTAGGAGGCGGAACTGGAACTTTTGCCAAGCACCCCCACACTTTGAGGTATTTAAAACTTGGTTTGTGTCCTTTCCATAACTCATATGGAATTGTTCCTGTTTTATTGTGAGGGACCTTATTTAATATGTGATTAGACATATTTAATGCTTCCCCCCACAAGTTCGTCGGTAGTCCAGAAGTTAAAAGCATGGCAGTAATCATGTCTTTTAACGTTCTGTTCTTCCTTTCGGCTACACCATTTTGTTGTGGTGAATATGGTGCTGTTGTTTGATGAATTATTCCATTTTCTGCACAGAATTGTTCAAACGGCGACTCATATTCTCCACCTCGATCAGACCTCAATATCTTGATCTTTTTATTTAGTTGATTTTCTACTTCAGCCTTATATTTTATAAATGATGTAATTGCTTCATCTTTACTATTTAAAAGATATACGTAGCAATATCGTGTATAATCATCAATAAATGTGATAAAATACTTTTTCCCACCTCTTGTAGGTAAGTTTTTGAAATCACATAAGTCAGTATGAATCATTTGTAACGGTTCAGTATTTCTATCAACAGTATGAAATGGTTTCTTAACCATTTTTGCTTCTACACATGTCTCACATTTGTATATTTTATCTACTTGAAATTGTGGAATTAAATCCAGAGTTGCAAGTTTTTTCATCTTTCGAAAGTTTATATATCCTAATCTTTCATGCCATAATAGAGCATCATACTCGACAACATAAGAAACTTCCTTTTTATTCATTTCAGAATTACAATATACATTATTGTTGCCAATTACGGCTATATTAGCCTTAAATAGGCCATCACACAAGTATCCTCTCCCTATATAGATTCCAGCCTTAGACAGAACAACTTTATCTGATTCGAAGACCATTCAGAAGCCTTTCTTCGAGAGTACAGGTCCAGAGATCAAGTTCTTACGAATGTCTGGAACATGAAGCACATCATTCAACGTAATAGTCTTACCAGATGTGAACTTGAGAATTACTTTCCCGCTTCCCTCAATCATTGACACTGCAGAGTTGCCCATGTACAACTTTTCTTCATGATCGAATTTGCTGTAAGTGGAGAACATGGACTTTTCAGAACACACGTGTCGTGTAGCACCTGTGTCAAACCACCACTGAGAAGGTTCTGAACTAGATTGCATTCTGACACAACTCCTGAAAACTTAGACCCATCGATGTCCATGTTTTCCACAACATTTGCTTCAGAATTATTCTGTTTCTTGTGCCTGCAATCCTTCGCTGCATGTCCAGTTTTGCCACAAACCCAACATTGCCCATTGAACTTCTTGGACTGCTTCTGGTTATTCTGCTTATTTTCTGGTGCCTTCCTTTTCTTGTTTTTGTTGAAGTTCTTTTTCTTCTTTGACCCTTCTGCAACGAAGGCCTCTTTGCTTTTAGGTATGGTGACTCCACGATTATCTGCCTCTATCTTCAATCGGACGATGAGGTCTTGCAAGGATATTTCCTTCTTCTTGTGTTTCAAGTAGTTGCGATAATTCCTCCAAGATGGTGGCAATTTTCCAGTGATTGCTTCAACCAAGAATGATTCACCAACCGTGTGGCCTTCTGCCTCCATTTCATGGATAATAATTTGCAACTCTTGCACTTGAGAAGTCACCGACTTTGAATCCACCATTTTGTAATCCATAAATCTGTCAACGATGAACTTCTTTAGGCTCACGTTTTGCGTTTTGTACTTTGCATTCAGCGCATTCCAGAGAGCTTTTGCAGTTTTCAGTGGCTGATACACTTTGTACAAAATCTTATCCAAACAGTTGAGGATGTAATTCCTGCACAAGAAATCCGAGTGCCTCCATGCGTCAATTGCAGAAATCTCATTTGCTGAATTGGTTTTGGCTGGCGTAGGCGGCACTGGTTCATCTTCATCAAGATACTTCTGCAGACCAAGGGTTGTGAGATAAAAGAGCATCTGACTTTGCCATGTCAGAAAATCATCTCCGTCTCCCTTGAATGGGTCTGGTTTATTTAAGTTCGCTGTCTTGATGGACATCGGTTCTGCTGCCATCTCTGTTTTAACCAAAACAGTAAAGTCTTAAGATGTAGATTATCTTGGTTCAAAACAGAACGCAACAGTCAATGCGCGTTACTAATGCACACAATGCAACAGTACTATATGTTACAATAAACAACAGCAACACTATAAAGCGTTGCAAAATCAGAAAGCAAGCAACAGGGGTAAACCGTTACTGATTTGTGCGTGACAGAACTTAAAGTAAGAGGAATACCAAAGTTCGTCGGAGGCTTGTCGTGACAATCGCCTTAAGACTTTAGTCGAAGTCTCCCAGGGTACAACCGACGAAACTGCGCGAGATCGTAAAGAGCACGTCAGTCTGAGACGACGATGGCAACAGAAACGAATTTGGCTGAAGAGAATTTCGGGGAAGAAGAAGAACAGTAAAATCAGTGAGTCATTTGATCAGGATTCGTTACTGATTTATAGTTGTTGAACGGTCACGGTTGTGTCCGTTCAAAATATGTCTGTTCCGAAAAACTGCGTCCCTTCATTCTTCCAACGGGTCGCACCCGTATTCAATTCAAATTCAAACGGGCCGCGCCCGTATTTATTTGTTACCGTAGCCAAATAAAAACCCGCCGAAAATTGTAGTGTTTTCTGTAGCAAAAATAAGATTTCATAGTAGACCCGAACCCGAACCCGAACCCGAGCCCGGCCCGGCCCGGGACGGGACGGGCGGGCGGCGCGCGCGTGTGTTCATCAGATTTGGGTCCTCCCTCTCGCACAAAATTACCTGACCCTAAGGGCCAATATAGGGAGGGAGGATCCTACATATATACACAATTTAATCTTTCATTTTGCCAATGTGGGACTAAAGTATATTGCATTCATTTCTTTAGAATTGTCAACAATCCCCCACATGAATGACAATATAATTTTCCCCCACACAAAGTGGAATATCTCAGACTACGTATGGAATAATGCTTTTTGAAGGATAAGTAGATGTTTCACTTTGAACTTTCCCTTGTTAACACTCATCGGATATACTTGGCTAATCGGTAAATTATTTCATCTTGAACCGTCTGCCGTTTATTGTATAACCAGACAATAAGGTTAACAGAGCATTGTTTCCCTTCTCATCCAATCTCTTGGTTGTGTTCATTTCGGTCCTGAACAGATTTGGTTCTGCGAGTGTATTTAGAGAATTTAAGCCTTTAATATTCTCATAGAGCCGACCCAGCTCACACTAACATAGGTTATCGCAACCATAAGGAGTATCCTACATATACCCCACTTGTTATTTTTCAAGATATGGTCATCATTAAAAAGCATAGCTTTAACCTTTTAATACTTCTGTAGGCATGCATTTATGTTTTGCACCATAGGAATGGAATGGACTATGTCCAGAAAATGCATTACGTCTTGAGTTATTCAAAACTGGTTTGCCTATTGATCCTAGTCCATGGGATCTCCAGTTGCCAGGATAGGTTTCCGTATAAGATAACTCTTGTTGTTTTAGGCTTTTAAACCCATTCCCCTCGATGCGCAGTCTATTTTCTCTCTTGATAACCCTTTTGTAAATGGATCCGCTAGGTTATCATTTGTTCTTACATAATCAATGGAGATAGTTCCATTAGAGAGTAACTGCCTAACTGTGTTATGGCGTCGACGAATGTGTCGTGATTTGCCATTATACACAAAGTTTTTCGCTCTACTTAGCGCAGCTTGATTGTCGCAGTGAATACATATGGCCATTACAGGTTTAGGCCATAAAGGGATATCTTCTAGGAAATGACGAAGCCATTCTGCTTCCTCTCCTGCTTTGTCTAATGCAATGAACTCTGATTCCATAGTGGATAGAGCTATGCATGTTTGCTTCGTTGATTTCCATGACACTGCTGCTCCTGCAAGAGTGAAGACATAACCACTTGTGGATTTTGATTCCTCTGAGTCTGCAATCCAGTTTGCATCACTGTATCCTTCTAGAACAGGTGGATATTTTCCGTAATGCAAGGAATAATTTGTGGTATTTTTCAAGTATCCCAATACTCTCATTAGTGCTTTCCAGTGTTCCTTTCCTGGATTACTTGTATACCTGCTTAGTCGACTTACTGAATAAGCTATGTCTGGTCTCGTGCAATTCATGAGATACATTAGACATCCTATTACACGGGAATATTCTAGTTGCATTACACTTTCACTAGAGTTTTTATGCAGTACTTCCGATGGATTAAAAGGTGTTCTTACTCCTTTAATTCCATAATGTTGGAATTTCTCAATTATTTTGTCTACATAATGTGACTTAGATAATTGTATTCCATTAGGCGTTTTTATTATTTTTATTCCCAAAATAATATCTGCAACTCCTAAATCTTTCATATCAAAATTGTTGATAAGCATTTTCTTTATGGTCTCTATAACTTTAATGTTAGGACCAAAGATTAGCATATCGTCTACATATAAACAAATAAACACGTATGATTGTCCAACTTGTTTACAATAAACACATTTGTCACATTCATTTATACGAAAACCATTTCTTATCATGACACTGTCAAATTTTGCGTGCCATTGTTTTGGAGCTTGTTTGAGTCCGTATAGTGATTTTACCAATTTACAGACTTTGTTTTCATTCCCCTTGGATACAAATCCTTCGGGTTGCTCCATGTAGATTTCCTCATCGAGATCTCCATTTAGGAATGCTGTTTTTACATCCATTTGATGAATTTCTAGATTGTAGATGGATGCAATTGCTATTAGCATTCTTATTGAGGTTATTCGTGTAACTGGTGAATATGTGTCAAAGAAGTCTATACCTTCTTTTTGACGATATCCTTTGGCTACTAATCTGGCTTTATATTTATCAATAGAGCCATCCGGTTTCATTTTCTTCTTAAAAATCCATTTGCAGCCAATAGGTTTTATTCCAGGTGGAATATCAACAATTTCCCAAATTTTATTACTTAGGATTGAATCGATCTCACTTTGTATTGCTTCTTTCCAACATGAAGACTCAGAAGACGACATTGCTTCCTTGTACGATTGAGGTTCGTGTCCTAACACATATGTGAAAAAATCCGAACCAAATGATTTGGAAGTTCTAGCCCTTACACTTCTTCTTGGCTCTACTTCATCACTTTCACGATGAGTTTCATGTGGGCTATTTGATTCTTCTAATGTCCTTTTTGGGACATTATTTCCTTCATTCCTTTTGTGTGGAAACACATCTTCAAAGAATGAGACATCTCTTGATTCCATGACTGTATTTACATGAATATCAGTTATATCAGACTTGAATACCAAATATCTGTAGGCACTACTATTTTGGGCTGGCCCAAGATAATAACAATCTACTGTTTTTGGTCCAAGTTTGACTCTCTTAGGAGGCGGAACTGGAACTTTTGCCAAGCACCCCCACACTTTGAGGTATTTAAAACTTGGTTTGTGTCCTTTCCATAACTCATATGGAATTGTTCCTGTTTTATTGTGAGGGACCTTATTTAATATGTGATTAGACATATTTAATGCTTCCCCCCACAAGTTCATCGGTAGTCCAGAAGTTAAAAGCATGGCAGTAATCATGTCTTTTAACGTTCTGTTCTTCTTTTCGGCTACACCATTTTGTTGTGGTGAATATGGTGCTGTTGTTTGATGAATTATTCCATTTTCTGCACAGAATTGTTCAAACGGCGACTCATATTCTCCACCTCGATCAGACCTCAATATCTTGATCTTTTTATTTAGTTGATTTTCTACTTCAGCCTTATATTTTATAAATGATGTAATTGCTTCATCTTTACTATTTAAAAGATATACGTAGCAATATCGTGTATAATCATCAATAAATGTGATAAAATACTTTTTCCCACCTCTTGTAGGTAAGTTTTTGAAATCACATAAGTCAGTATGAATCATTTGTAACGGTTCAGTATTTCTATCAACAGTATGAAATGGTTTCTTAACCATTTTTGCTTCTACACATGTCTCACATTTGTATTTTTTATCTACTTGAAATTGTGGAATTAAATCCAGAGTTGCAAGTTTTTTCATCTTTCGAAAGTTTATATGTCCTAATCTTTCATGCCATAATAGAGCATCATACTCGACAACATAAGAAACTTCCTTTTTATTCATTTCAGAATTACAATATACATTATTGTTGCCAATTACGGCTACATTAGCCTTAAATAGGCCATCACACAAGTATCCTCTCCCTATATAGATTCCAGCCTTAGACAGAACAACTTTATCTGATTCGAAGACCATTCGGAAGCCTTTCTTCGAGAGTACAGGTCCAGAGATCAAGTTCTTACGAATGTCTGGAACATGAAGCACATCATTCAACGTAATAGTCTTACCAGATGTGAACTTGAGAATTACTTTCCCGCTTCCCTCAATCATTGACACTGCAGAGTTGGCCATGTACAACTTTTCTTCATGATCGAATTTGCTGTAAGTGGAGAACATGGACTTTTCAGAACACACGTGTCGTGTAGCACCTGTGTCAAACCACCACTGAGAAGGTTCTGAACTAGATTGCATTCTGACACAACTCCTGAAAAATTAGACCCATCGATGTCCATGTTTTCCACAACATTTGCTTCAGAATTATTCTGTTTCTTGTGCCTGCAATCCTTCGTTGCATGTCCAGTTTTGCCACAAACCCAACATTGCCCATTGAACTTCTTGGACTGCTTCTGGTTATTCTGCTTATTTTCTGGCGCCTTCCTTTTCTTGTTTTTGTTGAAGTTCTTTTTCTTCTTTGACCCTTCTGCAACGAAGGCCTCTTTGCTTTTAGGTATGGTGACTCCACGATTATCTGCCTCTATCTTCAATCGGACGATGAGGTCTTGCAAGGATATTTCCTTCTTCTTGTGTTTCAAGTAGTTGCGATAATCCCTCCAAGATGGTGGCAATTTTCCAGTGATTGCTTCAACCAAGAATGATTCACCAACCGTGTGGCCTTCTGCCTCCATTTCATGGATAATAATTTGCAACTCTTGCACTTGAGAAGTCACCGACTTTGAATCCACCATTTTGTAATCCATAAATCTGTCAACGATGAACTTCTTTAGGCTCACGTTTTGCGTTTTGTACTTTGCATTCAGCGCATTCCAGAGAGCTTTTGCAGTTTTCAGTGGCTGATACACTTTGTACAAATCTTATCCAAACAGTTGAGGATGTAATTCCTGCACAAGAAATCCGAGCGCCTCCATGCGTCAATTGCAGAAATCTCATTTTCTGAATTGGTTTTGGCTGGCGTAGGCGGCACTGGTTCATCTTCATCAAGATACTTCTGCAGACCAAGGGTTGTGATATAAAAGAGCATCTGACTTTGCCATGTCAGAAAATCGTCTCCGTCTCCCTTGAATGGGTCTGGTTTATTTAAGTTCGCTGTCTTGATGGACATCGGTTCTGCTGCCATCTCTGTTTTAACCAAAACAGTAAAGTCTTAAGATGTAGATTATCTTGGTTCAAAACAGAACGCAACAGTCAATGCGCGTTACTAATGCACGCAATGCAACAGTACTATATGTTACAATAAACAACAGCAACACTTTAAAGCGTTGCAAAATCAGAAAGCAAGCAACAGGGGTAAACCGTTACTGATTTGTGCGTGACAGAACTTAAAGTAAGAGGAATACCAAAGTTCGTCGGAGATTTGTCGTGACAATCGCCTTAAGACTTTAGTCGAAGTCTCCCAGGGTACAACCGACGAAACTGCGCGAGATCGTAAAGAGCATGTCAGTCTGAGACGACGATGGCAACAGAAACGAATTTGGCTGAAGAGAATTTCGGGGAAGAAGAAGAACAGTAAAATCAGTGAGTCATTTGATCAGGATTCGTCACTGATTTATAGTTGTTGAACGGTCACGGTTGTGTCCGTTCAAAATATGTCTGTTCCGAAAAACTGCGTCCCTTCATTCTTCCAACGGGTCGCACCCGTATTCAATTCAAATTCAAACGGGCCGCGGCCGTATCTATTTGTTACTGTAGCCAAATAAAAACCCGCCGAAAATTGCAGTGTTTTCTGTAGCAAAAATAAGATTTCATAGTAGACCCGAACCCGAACCCGAGCCCGGCCCGGCCCGGGACGGGACGGGCGGGCGGCGCGCGCGTGTGTTCATCAGATTTGGGTCCTCCCTCTCGCACAAAATTACCTGACCCTAAGGGCCAATATAGGGAGGGAGGATCCTACATATATACAAAATTTAATCTTTCATTTTGCCAATGTGGGACTAAAGTATATTGCATTCATTTCTTTAGAATTGTCAACAATCCCCCACATGAATGACAATATAATTTTCCCCCACACAAAGTGGAATATCTCAGACTACGTATGGAATAATGCTTTTTGAAGGATAAGTAGATGTTTCACTTTGAACTTTCCCTTGTTAACACTCATCGGATATACTTGGCTAATCGGTGAATTATTTCATCTTGAACCGTCTGCCGTTTATTGTATAACCAGACAATAAGGTTAACAGAGCATTGTTTCCCTTCTCATCCAATCTCTTGGTTGTGTTCATTTCGGTCCTGAACAGATTTGGTTCTGCGAGTGTATTTAGAGAATTTAAGCCTTTAATATTCTCATAGAGCCGACCCAGCTCACACTAACATAGGTGATCGCAACCATAAGGAGTATCCTACATATACCCCACTTGTTATTTTTCAAGATATGGTCATCATTAAAAAGCATAGCTTTAACCTTTTAATACTTCTGTAGGCATGCATTTATGTTTTGCACCATAGGAATGGAATGGACTATGTCCAGAAAATGCGTTACGTCTTGAGTTATTCAAAACTGGTTTGCCTATTGATCCTAGTCCATGGGATCTCCAGTTGCCAGGATAGGTTTCCGTATAAGATAACTCTTGTTGTTTTAGGCTTTTAAACCCATTACCCTCGATGCGCAGTCTATTTTCTCTCTTGATAACCCTTTTGTAAATGGATCCGCTAGGTTATCATTTGTTCTTACATAATCAATGGAGATAGTTCCATTAGAGAGTAACTGCCTAACTGTGTTATGGCGTCGACGAATGTGTCGTGATTTGCCATTATACACAAAGTTTTTCGCTCTACTTAGCGCAGCTTGATTGTCGCAGTGAATACATATGGCCGTTACAGGTTTAGGCCATAAAGGGATATCTTCTAGGAAATGACGAAGCCATTCTGCTTCCTCTCCTGCTTTGTCTAATGCAATGAACTCTGATTCCATAGTGGATCGAGCTATGCATGTTTGCTTCGTTGATTTCCATGACACTGCTGCTCCTGCAAGAGTGAAGACATAACCACTTGTGGATTTTGATTCCTCTGAGTCTGCAATCCAGTTTGCATCACTGTATCCTTCTAGAACATGTGGATATTTTCCGTAATGCAAGGAATAATTTGTGGTATTTTTCAAGTATCCCAATACTCTCATTAGTGCTTTCCAGTGTTCCTTTCCTGGATTACTTGTATACCTGCTTAGTCGACTTACTGAATAAGCTATGTCTGGTCTCGTGCAATTCATGAGATACATTAGACATCCTATTACACGGGAATATTCTAGTTGCATTACACTTTCACTAGAGTTTTTATGCAGTACTTCCGATGGATTAAAAGGTGTTCTTACTCCTTTAATTCCATAATGTTGGAATTTCTCAATTATTTTGTCTACATAATGTGACTGAGATAATTGTATTCCATTAGGCGTTTTTATTATTTTTATTCCCAAAATAATATCTGCAACTCCTAAATCTTTCATATCAAAATTGTTGATAAGCATTTTCTTTATGGTCTCTATAACTTTAATGTTAGGACCAAAGATTAGCATATCGTCCACATATAAACAAATAAACACGTATGATTGTCCAACTTGTTTACAATAAACACATTTGTCACATTCATTTATACGAAAACCATTTCTTATCATGACACTGTCAAATTTTGCGTGCCATTGTTTTGGAGCTTGTTTGAGTCCGTATAGTGATTTTACCAATTTACAGACTTTGTTTTCATTCCCCTTGGATACAAATCCTTCGGGTTGCTCCATGTAGATTTCCTCATCAAGATCTCCATTTAGGAATGCTGTTTTTACATCCATTTGATGAATTTCTAGATTGTAGATGGATGCAATTGCTATTAGCATTCTTATTGAGGTTATTCGTGTAACTGATGAATATGTGTCAAAGAAGTCTATACCTTCTTTTTGACGATATCCTTTGGCTACTAATCTGGCTTTATATTTATCAATAGAGCCATCCGGTTTCATTTTCTTCTTAAAAATCCATTTGCAGCCAATAGGTTTTATTCCAGGTGGAATATCAACAATTTCCCAAATTTTATTACTTAGGATTGAATCGATCTCACTTTGTATTGCTTCTTTCCAACATGAAGACTCAGAAGATGACATTGCTTCCTTGTACGATTGAGGTTCGTGTTCTAACACATATGTGAAAAAATCCAAACCAAATGATTTGGAAGTTCTAGCCCTTACACTTCTTCTTGGCTCTACTTCATCACTTTCACGATGAGTTTCATGTGGGCTATTTGATTCTTCTCTTGTCCTTTTTGGGACATTATTTCCTTCATTCCTTTTGTGTGGAAACACATCTTCAAAGAATGAGGCATCTCTTGATTCCATGATTGTATTTACATGAATATCAGTTATATCAGACTTGAATACCAAAAAACTGTAGGCACTACTATTTTGGGCTGGCCCAAGATAATAACAATCTACTGTTTTTGGTCCAAGTTTGACTCTCTTAGGAGGCGGAACTGGAACTTTTGCCAAGCACCCCTACACTTTGAGGTATTTACAACTTGGTTTGTGTCCTTTCCATAACTCATATGGAATTGTTCCTGTTTTATTGTGAGGACCTTATTTAATATGTGATTAGACATATTTAATGCTTCCCCCCACAAGTTCGTCGGTATCCAGAAGTTAAAAGCATGGCAGTAATCATGTCTTTTAACGTTCTGTTCTTCCTTTCGGCTACACCATTTTGTTGTGGTGAATATGGTGCTGTTGTTTGATGAATTATTCCATTTTCTGCACAGAATTGTTCAAACGGCGACTCATATTCTCCACCTCGATCAGACCTCAATATCTTGATCTTTTTATTTAGTTGATTTTCTACTTCAGCCTTATATTTTATAAATGATGTAATTGCTTCATCTTTACTATTTAAAAGATATACGTAGCAATATCGTGTATAATCATCAATAAATGTGATAAAATACTTTTTCCCACCTCTTGTAGGTAAGTTTTTGAAATCACATAAGTCAGTATGAATCATTTGTAACGGTTCAGTATTTCTATCAACAGTATGAAATGGTTTCTTAACCATTTTTGCTTCGACACATGTCTCACATTTGTATTTTTTATCTACTTGAAATTGTGGAATTAAATCCAGAGTTGCAAGTTTTTTCATCTTTCGAAAGTTTATATGTCCTAATCTTTCATGCCATAATAGAGCATCATACTCGACAACATAAGAAACTTCCTTTTTATTCATTTCAGAATTACAATATACATTATTGTTGCCAATTACGGCTACATTAGCCTTAAATAGGCCATCACACAAGTATCCTCTCCCTATATAGATTCCAGCCTTAGACAGAACAACTTTATCTGATTCGAAGACCATTCGGAAGCCTTTCTTCGAGAGTACAGGTCCAGAGATCAAGTTCTTACGAATGTCTGGAACATGAAGCACATCATTCAACGTAATAGTCTTACCAGATGTGAACTTGAGAATTACTTTCCCGCTTCCCTCAATCATTGACACTGCAGAGTTGCCCATGTACAACTTTTCTTCATGATCGAATTTGCTGTAAGTGGAGAACATGGACTTTTCAGAACACATGTGTCGTGTAGCACCTGTGTCAAACCACCACTGAGAAGGATTCTGAACTAGATTGCATTCTGACACAACTCCTGAAAAATTAGACCCATCGATGTCCATGTTTTCCACAACATTTGCTTCAGAATTATTCTGTTTCTTGTGCCTGCAATCCTTCGCTGCATGTCCAGTTTTGCCACAAACCCAACATTGCCCATTGAACTTCTTGGACTGCTTCTGGTTATTCTGGTTATTTTCTGGCGCCTTCCTTTTCTTGTTTTTGTTGAAGTTCTTTTTCTTCTTTGACCCTTCTACAACGAAGGCCTCTTTGCTTTTAGGTATGGTGACTCCACGATTATCTGCCTCTATCTTCAATCGGACGATGAGGTCTTGCAAGGATATTTCCTTCTTCTTGTGTTTCAAGTAGTTGCGATAATCCCTTCAAGATGGTGGCAATTTTCCAGTGATTGCTTCAACCAAGAATGATTCACCAACCGTGTGGCCTTCTGCCTCCATTTCATGGATAATAATTTGCAACTCTTGCACTTGAGAAGTCACCGACTTTGAATCCACCATTTTGTAATCCATAAATCTGTCAACGATGAACTTCTTTAGGCTCACGTTTTGCGTTTTGTACTTTGCATTCAGCGCATTCCAGAGAGCTTTTGCAGTTTTCAGTGGCTGATACACTTTGTACAAATCTTATCCAAACAGTTGAGGATGTAATTCCTGCACAAGAAATCCGAGTGCCTCCATGCGTCAATTGCAGAAATCTCATTTGCTGAATTGGTTTTGGCTGGCGTAGGCGGCACTGGTTCATCTTCATCAAGATACTTCTGCAGACCAAGGGTTGTGAGATAAAAGAGCATCTGACTTTGCCATGTCAGAAAATCGTCTCCGTCTCCCTTGAATGGGTCTGGTTTATTTAAGTTCATTGTCTTGATGGACATCGGTTCTGCTGCCATCTCTGTTTTAACCAAAACAGTAAAGTCTTAAGATGTAGATTATCTTGGTTCAAAACAGAACGCAACAGTCAATGCGCGTTACTAATGCACGCAATGCAACAGTACTATATGTTACAATAAACAACAGCAACACTTTAAAGCGTTGCAAAATCAGAAAGCAAGCAACAGGGGTAAACCGTTACTGATTTGTGCGTGACAGAACTTAAAGTAAGAGGAATACCAAAGTTCGTCGGAGACTTGTCGTGACAATCGCCTTAAGACTTTAGTCGAAGTCTCCCAGGGTACAACCGACGAAACTGCGCGAGATCGTAAAGAGCACGTCAGTCTGAGACGACGATGGCAACAAAAACGAATTTGGCTGAAGAAAATTTCGGGGAAGAAGAAGAACAGTAAAATCAGTGAGTCATTTGATCAGGATTCGTCACTGATTTATAGTTGTTGAACGGTCGCGGTTGTGTCCGTTCAAAATATGTCTGTTTCGAAAAACTGCGTCCCTTCATTCTTCCAACGGGTCGCACCCGTATTCAATTCAAATTCAAACGGGCCGCGCCCGTATCTATTTGTTACTGTAGCCAAATAAAAACCCGCCGAAAATTGCAGTGTTTTCTGTAGCAAAAATAAGATTTCATAGTAGACCCGAACCCGAACCTGAGCCCGACCCGGCCCGGGACGGGACATGCGGGCGGCGCGCGCGTGTGTTCATCAGATTTGGGTCCTCCCTCTTGCACAAAATTACCTGACCCTAAGGGCCAATATAGGGAGGGAGGATCCTACATATATACACAATTTAATCTTTCATTTTGCCAATGTGGGACTAAAGTATATTGCATTCATTTCTTTAGAATTGTCAACAATCCCCCACATGAATGACAATATAATTTTCCCCCACACAAAGTGGAATATCTCAGACTACGTATGGAATAATGCTTTTTGAAGGATAAGTAGATGTTTCACTTTGAAATTTCCCTTGTTAACACTCATCGGATATACTTGGCTAATCGGTGAATTATTTCATCTTGAACCGTCTGCCGTTTATTGTATAACCAGACAATAAGGTTAACAGAGCATTGTTTCCCTTCTCATCCAATCTCTTGGTTGTGTTCATTTCGGTCCTGAACAGATTTGGTTCTGCGAGTGTATTTAGAGAATTTAAGCCTTTAATATTCTCATAGAGCCGACCCAGCTCACACTAACATAGGTGATCGCAACCATAAGGAGTATCCTACATATACCCCACTTGTTATTTTTCAAAATATGGTCATCATTAAAAAGCATAGCTTTAACCTTTTAATACTTCTGTAGGCATGCATTTATGTTTTGCACCATAGGAATGGAATGGACTATGTCCAGAAAATGCGTTACGTCTTGAGTTATTGAAAACTGGTTTGCCTATTGATCCTAGTCCATGGGATCTCCAGTTGCCAGGATAGGTTTCCGTATAAGATAACTCTTGTTGTTTTAGGCTTTTAAACCCATTCCCCTCGATGCGCAGTCTATTTTCTCTCTTGATAACCCTTTTGTAAATGGATCCGCTAGGTTATCATTTGTTCTTACATAATCAATGGAGATAGTTCCATTAGAGAGTAACTGCCTAACTGTGTTATGGCGTCGACGAATGTGTCGTGATTTGCCATTATACACAAAGTTTTTCGCTCTACTTAGCGCAGCTTGATTGTCGCAGTGAATACATATGGCCGTTACAGGTTTAGGCCATAAAGGGATATCTTCTAGGAAATGACGAAGCCATTCTGCTTCCTCTCCTGCTTTGTCTAATGCAATGAACTCTGATTCCATAGTGGATCGAGCTATGCATGTTTGCTTCGTTGATTTCCATGACACTGCTGCTCCTGCAAGAGTGAAGACATAACCACTTGTGGATTTTGATTCCTCTGAGTCTGCAATCCAGTTTGCATCACTGTATCCTTCTAGAACAGGTGGATATTTTCCGTAATGCAAGGAATAATTTGTGGTATTTTTCAAGTATCCCAATACTCTCATTAGTGCTTTCCAGTGTTCCTTTCCTGGATTACTTGTATACCTGCTTAGTCGACTTACTGAATAAGCTATGTCTGGTCTCGTGCAATTCATGAGATACATTAGACATCCTATTACACGGGAATATTCTAGTTGCATTACACTTTCACTAGAGTTTTTATGCAGTACTTCCGATGGATTAAAAGGTGTTCTTACTCCTTTAATTCCATAATGTTGGAATTTCTCAATTATTTTGTCTACATAATGTGACTGAGATAATTGTATTCCATTAGGCGTTTTTATTATTTTTATTGCCAAAATAATATCTGCAACTCCTAAATCTTTCATATCAAAATTGTTGATAAGCATTTTCTTTATGGTCTCTATAACTTTAATGTTAGGACCAAAGATTAGCATATCGTCCACATATAAACAAATAAACACGTATGATTGTCCAACTTGTTTACAATAAACACATTTGTCACATTCATTTATACGAAAACCATTTCTTATCATGACACTGTCAAATTTTGCGTGCCATTGTTTTGGAGCTTGTTTGAGTCCGTATAGTGATTTTACCAATTTACAGACTTTATTTTCATTCCCCTTGGATACAAATCCTTCGGGTTGCTCCATGTAGATTTCCTCATCGAGATCTCCATTTAGGAATGCTGTTTTTACATCCATTTGATGAATTTCTAGATTGTAGATGGATGCAATTGCTATTAGCATTCTTATTGAGGTTATTCGTGTAACTGGTGAATATGTGTCAAAGAAGTCTATACCTTCTTTTTGACGATATCCTTTGGCTACTAATCTGGCTTTATATTTATCAATAGAGCCATCCGGTTTCATTTTCTTCTTAAAAATCCATTTGCAGCCAATAGGTTTTATTCCAGGTGGAATATCAACAATTTCCCAAATTTTATTACTTAGGATTGAATCGATCTCACTTTGTATTGCTTCTTTCCAACATGAAGACTCAGAAGATGACATTGCTTCCTTGTACGATTGAGGTTCGTGTTCTAACACATATATGAAAAAATCCGAACCAAATGATTTGGAAGTTCTAGCCCTTACACTTCTTCTTGGCTCTACTTCATCACTTTCACGATGAGTTTCATGTGGGCTATTTGATTCTTCTCTTGTCCTTTTTGGGACATTATTTCCTTCATTCCTTTTGTGTGGAAACACATCTTCAAAGAATGAGGCATCTCTTGATTCCATGATTGTATTTACATGAATATCAGTTATATCAGACTTGAATACCAAAAATCTGTAGGCACTACTATTTTGGGCTGGCCCAAGATAATAACAATCTACTGTTTTTGGTCCAAGTTTGACTCTCTTAGGAGGCGGAACTGGAACTTTTGCCAAGCACCCCCACACTTTGAGGTATTTAAAACTTGGTTTGTGTCCTTTCCATAACTCATATGGAATTGTTCCTGTTTTATTGTGAGGGACCTTATTTAATATGTGATTAGACATATTTAATGCTTCCCCCCACAAGTTCGTCGGTAGTCCAGAAGTTAAAAGCATGGCAGTAATCATGTCTTTTAACGTTCTGTTCTTCCTTTCGGCTACACCATTTTGTTGTGGTGAATATGGTGCTGTTGTTTGATGAATTATTCCATTTTCTGCACAGAATTGTTCAAACGGCGACTCATATTCTCCACCTCGATCAGACCTCAATATCTTGATCTTTTTATTTAGTTGATTTTCTACTTCAGCCTTATATTTTATAAATGATGTAATTGCTTCATCTTTACTATTTAAAAGATATACGTAGCAATATCGTGTATAATCATCAATAAATGTGATAAAATACTTTTTCCCACCTCTTGTAGGTAAGTTTTTGAAATCACATAAGTCAGTATGAATCATTTGTAACGGTTCAGTATTTCTATCAACAGTATGAAATGGTTTCTTAACCATTTTTGCTTCTACACATGTCTCACATTTGTATTTTTTATCTACTTGAAATTGTGGAATTAAATCCAGAGTTGCAAGTTTTTTCATCTTTCGAAAGTTTATATGTCCTAATCTTTCATGCCATAATAGAGCATCATACTCGACAACATAAGAAACTTCCTTTTTATTCATTTCAGAATTACAATATACATTATTGTTGCCAATTACGGCTACATTAGCCTTAAATAGGCCATCACACAAGTATCCTCTCCCTATATAGATTCCAGCCTTAGACAGAACAACTTTATCTGATTCGAAGACCATTCGGAAGCCTTTCTTCGAGAGTACAGGTCCAGAGATCAAGTTCTTACGAATGTCTGGAACATGAAGCACATCATTCAACGTAATAGTCTTACCAGATGTGAACTTGAGAATTACTTTCCCGCTTCCCTCAATCATTGACACTGCAGAGTTGCCCATGAACAACTTTTCTTCATGATCGAATTTGCTGTAAGTGGAGAACATGGACTTTTCAGAACACACGTGTCGTGTAGCACCTGTGTCAAACCACCACTGAGAAGGATTCTGAACTAGATTGCATCCTGACACAACTCCTGAAAAATTAGACCCATCGATGTCCATGTTTTCCACAACATTTGCTTCAGAATTATTCTGTTTCTTGTGCCTGCAATCCTTCGCTGCATGTCCAGTTTTGCCACAAACCCAACATTGCCCATTGAACTTCTTGGATTGCTTCTGGTTATTCTGCTTATTTTCTGGCGCCTTCCTTTTCTTGTTTTTGTTGAAGTTCTTTTTCTTCTTTGACCCTTCTACAACGAAGGCCTCTTTGCTTTTAGGTATGGTGACTCCACGATTATCTGCCTCTATCTTCAATCGGACGATGAGGTCTTGCAAGGATATTTCCTTCTTCTTGTGTTTCAAGTAGTTGCGATAATCTCTCCAAGATGGTGGCAATTTTCCAGTGATTGCTTCAACCAAGAATGATTCACCAACCGTATGGCCTTCTGCCTCCATTTCATGGATAATAATTTGCAACTCTTGCACTTGAGAAGTCACCGACTTTGAATCCACCATTTTGTAATCCATAAATCTATCAACGATGAACTTCTTTAGGCTCACGTTTTGCATTTTGTACTTTGCATTCAGCGCATTCCAGAGAGCTTTTGCAGTTTTCAGTGGCTGATACACTTTGTACAAAATCTTATCCAAACAGTTGAGGATGTAATTCCTGCACAAGAAATCCGAGTGCCTCCATGCGTCAATTGTAGAAATCTCATTTGCTGAATTGGTTTTGGCTGGCGTAGGCGGCACTGGTTCATCTTCATCAAGATACTTCTGCAGACCAAGGGTTGTGAGATAAAAGAGCATCTGACTTTGCCATGTCAGAAAATCGTCTCCGTCTCCCTTGAATGGGTCTGGTTTATTTAAGTTCGCTGTCTTGATGGACATCGGTTCTGCTGCCATCTCTGTTTTAACCAAAACAGTAAAGTCTTAAGATGTAGATTATCTTGGTTCAAAACAGAACGCAACAGTCAATGCGTGTTACTAATGCACGCAATGCAACAGTACTATATGTTACAATAAACAACACCAACACTTTAAAGCGTTGCAAAATCAGAAAGCAAGCAACAGGGGTAAACCGTTACTGATTTGTGCGTGACAGAACTTAAAGTAAGAGGAATACCAAAGTTCGTCGGAGGCTTGTCGTGACAATCGCCTTAAGACTTTAGTCGAAGTCTCCCAGGGTACAACCGACGAAACTGCGCGAGATCGTAAAGAGCACGTCAGTCTGAGACGACGATGGCAACAGAAACGAATTTGGCTGAAGAGAATTTCGGGAAAGAAGAAGAACAGTAAAATCAGTGAGTCATTTGATCAGGATTCGTCACTGATTTATAGTTGTTGAACGGTCACGGTTGTGTCCGTTCAAAATATGTCTGTTCCGAAAAACTGCGTCCCTTCATTCTTCCAACGGGTCGCACCCGTATTCAATTCAAATTCAAAAGGGCCGCGCCCGTATGTATTTGTTACTGTAGCCAAATAAAAACCCGCCGAAAATTGCAGTGTTTTCTATAGCAAAAATAAGATTTCATAGTAGACCCGAACCCGAACCCGAGCCCGGCCCGGCCCGGCCCGGGACGGGACGGGCGGGCGGCGCACGCGTGTGTTCATCAGATTTGGGTCCTCCCTCTCGCACAAAATTACCTGACCCTAAGGGCCAATATAGGGAGGGAGGATCCTACATATATACACAATTTAATCTTTCATTTTGCCATTGTGGGACTAAAGTATATTGCATTCATTTCTTTAGAATTGTCAACAATCCCCCACATGAATGACAATATAATTTTCCCCCACACAAAGTGGAATATCTCAGACTACGTATGGAATAATGCTTTTTGAAGGATAAGTAGATGTTTCACTTTGAACTTTCCCTTGTTAACACTCATCGGATATACTTGGCTAATCGGTGAATTATTTCATCTTGAACCGTCTGCCGTTTATTGTATAACCAGACAATAAGGTTAACAAAGCATTGTTTCCCTTCTCATCCAATCTCTTGGTTGTGTTCATTTCGGTCCTGAACAGATTTGGTTCTGCGAGTGTATTTAGAGAATTTAAGCCTTTAATATTCTCATAGAGCCGACCCAGCTCACACTAACATAGGTGATCGCAACCATAAGGAGTATCCTACATATACCCCACTTGTTATTTTTCAAGATATGGTCATCATTAAAAAGCATAGCTTTAACCTTTTAATACTTCTGTAGGCATGCATTTATGTTTTGCACCATAGGAATGGAATGGACTATGTCCAGAAAATGCGTTACGTCTTGAGTTATTGAAAACTGGTTTGCCTATTGATCCTAGTCCATGGGATCTCTAGTTGCCAGGATAGGTTTCCGTATAAGATAACTCTTGTTGTTTTAGGCTTTTAAACCCATTCCCCTCGATGCGCAGTCTATTTTCTCTCTTGATAACCCTTTTGTAAATGGATCTGCTAGGTTATCATTTGTTCTTACATAATCAATGGAGATAGTTCCATTAGAGAGTAACTGCCTAACTGTGTTATGGCGTCGACGAATGTGTCGTGATTTGCCATTATACACAAAGTTTTTCGCTCTACTTAGCGCAGCTTGATTGTCGCAGTGAATACATATGGCCGTTACAGGTTTAGGCCATAAAGGGATATCGTCTAGGAAATGACGAAGCCATTCTGCTTCCTCTCCTGCTTTGTCTAATGCAATGAACTCTGATTCCATAGTGGATCGAGCTATGCATGTTTGCTTCGTTGATTTCCATGACACTGCTGCTCCTGCAAGAGTGAAGACATAACCACTTGTGGATTTTGATTCCTCTGAGTCTGCAATCCAGTTTGCATCACTGTATCCTTCTAGAACAGGTGGATATTTTCCGTAATGCAAGGAATAATTTGTGGTATTTTTCAAGTATCCCAATACTCTCATTAGTGCTTTCCAGTGTTCCTTTCCTGGATTACTTGTATACCTGCTTAGTCGACTTACTGAATAAGCTATGTCTGGTCTCGTGCAATTCATGAGATACATTAGACATCCTATTACACGGGAATATTCTAGTTGCATTACACTTTCACTAGAGTTTTTATGCAGTACTTCCGATGGATTAAAAGGTGTTCTTACTCCTTTAATTCCATAATGTTGGAATTTCTCAATTATTTTGTCTACATAATGTGACTGAGATAATTGTATTCCATTAGGCGTTTTTATTATTTTTATTCCCAAAATAATATCTGCAACTCCTAAATCTTTCATATCAAAATTGTTGATAAGCATTTTCTTTATGGTCTCTATAACTTTAATGTTAGGACCAAAGATTAGCATATCGTCCACATATAAACAAATAAACACGTATGATTGTCCAACTTGTTTACAATAAACACATTTGTCACATTCATTTATACGAAACCATTTCTTATCATGACACTGTCAAATTTTGCGTGCCATTGTTTTGGAGCTTGTTTGAGTCCGTATAGTGATTTTACCAATTTACAGACTTTGTTTTCATTCCCCTTGGATACAAATCCTTCGGGTTGCTCCATGTAGATTTCCTCATCGAGATCTCCATTTAGGAATGCTGTTTTTACATCCATTTGATGAATTTCTAGATTGTAGATGGATGCAATTGCTATTAGCATTCTTATTGAGGTTATTCGTGTAACTGGTGAATATGTGTCAAAGAAGTCTATACCTTCTTTTTGACGATATCCTTTGGCTACTAATCTGGCTTTATATTTATCAATAGAGCCATCCGGTTTCATTTTCTTCTTAAAAATCCATTTGCAGCCAATAGGTTTTATTCCAGGTGGAATATCAACAATTTCCCAAATTTTATTACTTAGGATTGAATCGATCTCACTTTGTATTGCTTCTTTCCAACATGAAGACTCAGAAGATGACATTGCTTCCTTGTACGATTGAGGTTCGTGTTCTAACACATATGTGAAAAAATCCAAACCAAATGATTTGGAAGTTCTAGCCCTTACACTTCTTCTTGGCTCTACTTCATCACTTTCACGATGAGTTTCATGTGGGCTATTTGATTCTTCTCTTGTCCTTTTTGGGACATTATTTCCTTCATTCCTTTTGTGTGGAAACACATCTTCAAAGAATGAGGCATCTCTTGATTCCATGATTGTATTTACATGAATATCAGTTATATCAGACTTGAATACCAAAAATCTGTAGGCACTACTATTTTGGGCTGGCCCAAGATAATAACAATCTACTGTTTTTGGTCCAAGTTTGACTCTCTTAGGAGGCGGAACTGGAACTTTTGCCAAGCACCCCCACACTTTGAGGTATTTAAAACTTGGTTTGTGTCCTTTCCATAACTCATATGGAATTGTTCCTGTTTTATTGTGAGGGACCTTATTTAATATGTGATTAGACATATTTAATGCTTCCCCCCACAAGTTCGTCGGTAGTCCAGAAGTTAAAAGCATGGCAGTAATCATGTCTTTTAACGTTCTGTTCTTCCTTTCGGCTACACCATTTTGTTGTGGTGAATATGGTGCTGTAGTTTGATGAATTATTCCATTTTCTGCACAGAATTGTTCAAACGGCGACTCATATTCTCCACCTCGATCAGACCTCAATATCTTGATCTTTTTATTTAGTTGATTTTCTACTTCAGTCTTATATTTTATAAATGATGTAATTGCTTCATCTTTACTATTTAAAAGATATACGTAGCAATATCGTGTATAATCATCAATAAATGTGATAAAATACTTTTTCCCACCTCTTGTAGGTAAGTTTTTGAAATCACATAAGTCAGTATGAATCATTTGTAACGTTTCAGTATTTCTATCAACAATATGAAATGGTTTCTTAACCATTTTTGCTTCTACACATGTCTCACATTTGTATTTTTTATCTACTTGAAATTGTGGAATTAAATCCAGAGTTGCAAGTTTTTTCATCTTTCGAAAGTTTATATGTCCTAATCTTTCATGCCATAATAGAGCATCATACTCGACAACATAAGAAACTTCCTTTTTATTCATTTCAGAATTACAATATACATTATTGTTGCCAATTACGGCTACATTAGCCTTAAATAGGCCATCACACAAGTATCCTCTCCCTATATAGATTCCAGCCTTAGACAGAACAACTTTATCTGATTCGAAGACCATTCAGAAGCCTTTCTTCGAGAGTACAGGTCCAGAGATCAAGTTCTTACGAATGTCTGGAACATGAAGCACATCATTCAACGTAATAGTCTTACCAGATGTGAACTTGAGAATTACTTTCCCGCTTCCCTCAATCATTGACACTGCAGAGTTGCCCATGTACAACTTTTCTTCATGATCGAATTTGCTGTAAGTGGAGAACATGGACTTTTCAGAACACACGTGTCGTGTAGCACCTGTGTCAAACCACCACTGAGAAGGATTCTGAACTAGATTGCATTCTGACACAACTCCTGAAAAATTAGACCCATCGATGTCCATGTTTTCCACAACATTTGCTTCAGAATTATTCTGTTTCTTGTGCCTGCAATCCTTCGCTGCATGTCCAGTTTTGCCACAAACCCAACATTGCCCATTGAACTTCTTGGACTGCTTCTGGTTATTCTGCTTATTTTCTGGCGCCTTCCTTTTCTTGTTTTTGTTGAAGTTCTTTTTCTTCTTTGACCCTTCTGCAACGAAGGCCTCTTTGCTTTTAGGTATGGTGACTCCACGATTATCTGCCTCTATCTTCAATCGGACGATGAGGTCTTGCAAGGATATTTCCTTCTTCTTGTGTTTCAAGTAGTTGCGATAATCCCTCCAAGATGGTGGCAATTTTCCAGTGATTGCTTCAACCAAGAATGATTCACCAACCGTGTGGCCTTCTGCCTCCATTTCATGGATAATAATTTGCAACTCTTGCACTTGAGAAGTCACCGACTTTGAATCCACCATTTTGTAATCCATAAATATGTCAACGATGAACTTCTTTAGGCTCACGTTTTGCGTTTTGTACTTTGCATTCAGCGCATTCCAGAGAGCTTTTGCAGTTTTCAGTGGCTGATACACTTTGTACAAATCTTATCCAAACAGTTGAGGATGTAATTCCTGCACAAGAAATCCGAGTGCCTCCATGCGTCAATTGCAGAAATCTCATTTGCTGAATTGGTTTTGGCTGGCGTAGGCGGCACTGGTTCATCTTCATCAAGATACTTCTGCAGACCAAGGGTTGTGAGATAAAAGAGCATCTGACTTTGCCATGTCAGAAAATCGTCTCCGTCTCCCTTGAATGGGTCTGGTTTATTTAAGTTCGCTGTCTTGATGGACATCGGTTCTGCTGCCATCTCTGTTTTAACCAAAACAGTAAAGTCTTAAGATGTAGATTATCTTGGTTCAAAACAAAACGCAACAGTCAATGCGCGTTACTAATGCACGCAATGCAACAGTACTATATGTTACAATAAACAACACCAACACTTTAAAGCGTTGCAAAATCAGAAAGCAAGCAACAGGGGTAAACCGTTACTGATTTGTGCGTGACAGAACTTAAAGTAAGAGGAATACCAAAGTTCGTCAGAGGCTTGTCGTGACAATCGCCTTAAGACTTTAGTCGAAGTCTCCCAGGGTACAACCGACGAAACTGCGCGAGATCGTAAAGAGCACGTCAGTCTGAGACGACGATGGCAACAGAAACGAATTTGGCTGAAGAGAATTTCGGGGAAGAAGAAGAACAGTAAAATCAGTGAGTCATTTGATCAGGATTCGTCACTGATTTATAGTTGTTGAACGGTCACGGTTGTGTCCGTTCAAAATATGTCTGTTCCGAAAAACTGCGTCCCTTCATTCTTCCAACGGGTCGCACCCGTATTCAATTCAAATTCAAATGGGCCGCGCCCGTATCTATTTGTTACTGTAGCCAAATAAAAACCCGCCGAAAATTGCAGTGTTTTCTGTAGCAAAAATAAGATTTCATAGTAGACCCGAACCCGAGCCCGGCCCGGCCCGGGACGGGACGGGCGGGCGGCGCGCGCGTGTGTTCATCAGATTTGGGTCCTCCCTCTCGCACAAAATTACCTGACCCTAAGGGCCAATATAGGGAGGGAGGATCCTACATATATACACAATTTAATCTTTCATTTTGCCAATGTGGGACTAAAGTATATTGCATTCATTTCTTTAGAATTGTCAACAATCCCCCACATGAATGACAATATAATTTTCCCCCACACAATGTGGAATATCTCAGACTACGTATGGAATAATGCTTTTTGAAGGATAAGTAGATGTTTCACTTTGAACTTTCCCTTGTAAACACTCATCGGATATACTTGGCTAATCGGTGAAGTATTTCATCTTGAACCGTCTGCCGTTTATTGTATAACCAGACAATAAGGTTAACAGAGCATTGTTTCCCTTCTCATCCAATCTCTTGGTTGTGTTCATTTCGGTCCTGAACAGATTTGGTTCTGCGAGTGTATTTAGAGAATTTAAGCCTTTAATATTCTCATAGAGCCGACCCAGCTCACACTAACATAGGTGATCGCAACCATAAGGAGTATCCTACATATACCCCACTTGTTATTTTTCAAGATATGGTCATCATTAAAAAGCATAGCTTTAACCTTTTAATACTTCTGTAGGCATGCATTTATGTTTTGCACCATAGGAATGGAATGGACTATGTCCAGAAAATGCGTTACGTCTTGAGTTATTCAAAACTGGTTTACCTATTGATCCTAGTCCATGGGATCTCCAGTTGCCAGGATAGGTTTCCGTATAAGATAACTCTTGTTGTTTTAGGCTTTTAAACCCATTCCCCTCGATGCGCAGTCTATTTTCTCTCTTGATAACCCTTTTGTAAATGGATCCGCTAGGTTATCATTTATTCTTACATAATCAATGGAGATAGTTCCATTAGAGAGTAACTGCCTAACTGTGTTATGGCGTCGACGAATGTGTCGTGATTTGCCATTATACACAAAGTTTTTCGCTCTACTTAGCGCAGCTTGATTGTCGCAGTGAATACATATGGCCGTTACAGGTTTAGGCCATAAAGGGATATCTTCTAGGAAATGACGAAGCCATTCTGCTTCCTCTCCTGCTTTGTCTAATGCAATGAACTCTGATTCCATAGTGGATCGAGCTATGCATGTTTGCTTCGTTGATTTCCATGACACTGCTGCTCCTGCAAGAGTGAAGACATAACCACTTGTGGATTTTGATTCCTCTGAGTCTGCAATCCAGTTTGCATCACTGTATCCTTCTAGAACAGGTGGATATTTTCCGTAATGCAAGGAATAATTTGTGGTATTTTTCAAGTATCCCAATACTCTCATTAGTGCTTTCCAGTGTTCCTTTCCTGGATTACTTGTATACCTGCTTAGTCGACTTACTGAATAAGCTATGTCTGGTCTCGTGCAATTCATGAGATACATTAGACATCCTATTACACGGGAATATTCTAGTTGCATTACACTTTCACTAGAGTTTTTATGCAGTACTTCCGATGGATTAAAAGGTGTTCTTACTCCTTTAATTCCATAATGTTGGAATTTCTCAATTATTTTGTCTACATAATGTGACTGAGATAATTGTATTCCATTAGGCGTTTTTATTATTTTTATTCCCAAAATAATATCTGCAACTCCTAAATCTTTCATATCAAAATTGTTGATAAGCATTTTCTTTATGGTCTCTATAACTTTAATGTTAGGACCAAAGATTAGCATATCGTCCACATATAAACAAATAAACACGTATGATTGTCCAACTTGTTTACAATAAACACATTTGTCACATTCATTTATACGAAAACCATTTCTTATCATGACACTGTCAAATTTTGCGTGCCATTGTTTTGGAGCTTGTTTGAGTCCGTATAGTGATTTTACCAATTTACAGACTTTGTTTCCATTCCCCTTGGATACAAATCCTTCGGGTTGCTCCATGTAGATTTCCTCATCGAGATCTCCATTTAGGAATGCTGTTTTTACATCCATTTGATGAATTTCTAGATTGTAGATGGATGCAATTGCTATTAGCATTCTTATTGAGGTTATTCGTGTAACTGGTGAATATGTGTCAAAGAAGTCTATACCTTCTTTTTGACGATATCCTTTGGCTACTAATCTGGCTTTATATTTATCAATAGAGCCATCCGGTTTCATTTTCTTCTTAAAAATCCATTTGCAGCCAATAGGTTTTATTCCAGGTGGAATATCAACAATTTCCCAAATTTTATTACTTAGGATTGAATCGATCTCACTTTGTATTGCTTCTTTCCAACATGAAGACTCAGAAGATGACATTGCTTCCTTGTACGATTGAGGTTCGTGTGCTAACACATATGTGAAAAAATCCGAACCAAATGATTTGGAAGTTCTAGCCCTTACACTTCTTCTTGGCTCTACTTCATCACTTTCACGATGAGTTTCATGTGGGCTATTTGATTCTTCTCTTGTCCTTTTTGGGACATTATTTCCTTCATTCCTTTTGTGTGGAAACACATCTTCAAAGAATGAGGCATCTCTTGATTCCATGACTGTATTTACATGAATATCAGTTATATCAGACTTGAATACCAAATATCTGTAGGCACTACTATTTTAGGCTGGCCTAAGATAATAACAATCTACTGTTTTTGGTCCAAGTTTGACTCTCTTAGGAGGCGGAACTGGAACTTTTGCCAAGCACCCCCACACTTTGAGGTATTTAAAACTTGGTTTGTGTCCTTTCCATAACTCATATGGAATTGTTCCTGTTTTATTGTGAGGGACCTTATTTAATATGTGATTAGACATATTTAATGCTTCCCCCCACAAGTTCGTCGGTAGTCCAGAAGTTAAAAGCATGGCAGTAATCATGTCTTTTAACGTTCTGTTCTTCCTTTCGGCTACACCATTTTGTTGTGGTGAATATGGTGCTGTTGTTTGATGAATTATTCCATTTTCTGCACAGAATTGTTCAAACGGTAACTCATATTCTCCACCTCGATCCGACCTCAATATCTTGATCTTTTTATTTAGTTGATTTTCTACTTCAGCCTTATATTTTATAAATGATGTAATTGCTTCATCTTTACTATTTAAAAGATATACGTAGCAATATCGTGTATAATCATCAATAAATGTGATAAAATACTTTTTCCCACCTCTTGTAGGTAAGTTTTTGAAATCACATAAGTCAGTATGAATCATTTATAACCGTTCAGTATTTCTATCAACAGTATGAAATGGTTTCTTAACCATTTTTGCTTCTACACATGTCTCACATTTGTATTTTTTATCTACTTGAAATTGTGGAATTAAATCCAGAGTTGCAAGTTTTTTCATCTTTCGAAAGTTTATATGTCCTAATCTTTCATGCCATAATAGAGCATCATACTCGACAACATAAGAAACTTCCTTTTTATTCATTTCAGAATTACAATATACATTATTGTTGCCAATTACGGCTACATTAGCCTTAAATAGGCCATCACACAAGTATCCTCTCCCTATATAGATTCCAGCCTTAGACAGAACAACTTTATCTGATTCGAAGACCATTCGGAAGCCTTTCTTCGAGAGTACAGGTCCAGAGATCAAGTTCTTACGAATGTCTGGAACATGAAGCACATCATTCAACGTAATAGTCTTACCAGATGTGAACTTGAGAATTACTTTCCCGCTTCCCTCAATCATTGACACTGCAGAGTTGCCCATGTACAACTTTTCTTCATGATCGAATTTGCTGTAAGTGGAGAACATGGACTTTTCAGAACACACGTGTCGTGTAGCACCTGTGTCAAACCACCACTGAGAAGGATTCTGAACTAGATTGCATTCTGACACAACTCCTGAAAAATTAGACCCATCGATGTCCATGTTTTCCACAACATTTGCTTCAGAATTATTCTGTTTCTTGTGCCTGCAATCCTTCGCTGCATGTCCAGTTTTGCCACAAACCCAACATTGCCCATTGAACTTCTTGGACTGCTTCTGGTTATTCTGCTTATTTTCTGGCGCCTTCCTTTTCTTGTTTTTGTTGAAGTTCTTTTTCTTCTTTGACCCTTCTGCAACGAAGGCCTCTTTGCTTTTAGGTATGGTGACTCCACGATTATCTGCCTCTATCTTCAATCGGACGATGAGGTCTTGCAAGGATATTTCCTTCTTCTTGTGTTTCAAGTAGTTGCGATAATCCCTCCAAGATGGTGGCAATTTTCCAGTGATTGCTTCAACCAAGAATGATTCACCAACCGTGTGGCCTTCTGCCTCCATTTCATGGATAATAATTTGCAACTCTTGCACTTGAGAAGTCACCGACTTTGAATCCACCATTTTGTAATCCATAAATCTTTCAACGATGAACTTCTTTAGGCTCACGTTTTGCGTTTTGTACTTTGCATTCAGCGCATTCCAGAGAGCTTTTGCAGTTTTCAGTGGCTGATACACTTTGTACAAAATCTTATCCAAACAGTTGAGGATGTAATTCCTGCACAAGAAATCCGAGTGCCTCCATGCGTCAATTGCAGAAATCTCATTTGCTGAATTGGTTTTGGCTGGCGTAGGCGGCACTGGTTCATCTTCATCAAGATACTTCTGCAGACCAAGGGTTGTGAGATAAAAGAGCATCTGACTTTGCCATGTCAGAAAATCGTCTCCGTCTCCCTTGAATGGGTCTGGTTTATTTAAGTTCGCTGTCTTGATGGACATCGGTTCTGCTGCCATCTCTGTTTTAACCAAAACAGTAAAGTCTTAAGATGTAGATTATCTTGGTTCAAAACAGAACGCAACAGTCAATGCGCGTTACTAATGCACGCAATGCAACAGTACTATATGTTACAATAAACAACAGCAACACTTTAAAGCGTTGCAAAATCAGAAAGCAAGCAACAGGGGTAAACCGTTACTGATTTGTAAAGACCCATAATTTTCGACTATTAAAAATAGTAAATTTAATAAGACTTTTGTAACTAAATGTTGGAAGAAATTAAAATTTAAGATTTATAACTGGAAAAATACTAAAATGAAATGCAACAATGTTAATTTAAGCTAAGTATTAACAATTTGAATGGAATTCCAATTAATTGAAATCGTGTAAGGTTATACTTGGTTATAAAATGAACATAGGAAAAAGAATGTAAATATTGAATTCATTAGTGAAATAATATATCGTTAATGGAAATTGAATAAAATTAGTGTTATGAAATAAATGGTAACATTTATTTGTAGGTAATAAACATATAAAATGTAATTAAAGGCTAATGGTGACAATTATTATATATATTATCTATTTATTTGGTCAATTAAATTAATTGGAAATAAATGGTAATCAATTCCCTTAATTAGTGCAGTTAATGTAGGTTTAATTGATAACGGTAAAAAGTTGATTCTATACAATATAACCAATGTAAATTTTTATCATAGTATGACCTTTGATTTGAATAAAAGGATGAAAATCAGTTTACTCAAATTTATTGGAATTGGAAATTTTAATAAGTGAATTTATTACAATAAATGAAATAAAACGTTACATAAATGAAAGGTAAGATGAAATGGTAAAATATTGATGTTGACTATGTATGTAAGGTAATGATTGATTTAATAAGAGAATGAAATCAACATAAATAAATAATTGAGAATTTAATTATAATTAATGTGTGAGATTGACCAAAATTCAATAAAATCGAAATATAGTAGTTAATACAAAAGGATGAAAATTGGAGTATATTAATATAATGAAATTTAAATAAATGTTAACTGTGTTATTAGATCATAAGTTGGACCATAAATAAAATTCTAAACAATAAACTACAATGAAGCAATTAAGTGGAAGGTTCTAACGCGTATTATAATATAATTTAATAATAGGAATTGGAATAATAAATGCCAGCTTCAATGATGAGTTAAATGAATATTGATTGATAGAGAAAAACGTTTATTCTGTATGCAATTTAATGCGTATTGGATACTGTAATTTTATAAACGTATTTGCATGACTATAAATAAGGATTACAATGTTCATGTATTTATTAAATTGATTTCATCAATTAGGGTCTATTTTGAAGTGAAAGATTAAAATTAATTAGAAATAAATTTATTGAAATCATTCAATTAAAAAAAGGAAAAAGAAACAAAGTGCAATTAATAAATTTAATGTAAGAATTTTTTTATTTGGAATGTACATTATTTGGAAATATAAGAATGGATTTAATGTTGTATAAGTTGATCATTTTAGAATATAAGAATGTTTACATTTATGAATTGCAAGTAATGAATAAGCATTTTAAGGAAAATAAAAGAATATTTGAGAAAAATAAAGGGAACGTTTCCTTTTTAAATATAAATATAACGTTGTAACGGTACGGTATATTGTGACTTTACTTCTTTCTTCCGTTTCAAAATTTAAACGCACAGCCTGGACCACAATCATAATTTGCTTTAATTATTCACCAAATCAAAACGTTGACCGTTGCCATTTCATTTTTTTTTTTACGTTTCACTTGATTTTTATACGGTACGTTTTTTTTATGTGCGTGAATTATTCATTCCTCTTTATAAAACCACTATCTCTTCACTTTCTTTTCAATTGAGAAAACAACTTATACAGTAACGTATACATATAAAAAGGTGGATCTCATTTTGTTTCTTTATCTTCTGGAGTTTCCCATGTGTGAGCCTATGCTTCTTCCCCTCCTCTTATCACCCTCCCTCTGTTTTCCTGAAGCCATCATAATACCCACGCAAATGCCTTCTCTCCCTTTTCTTCCATCTGATGTAAGTTTGTATGCATAGAATGATGCATATTATTTTATTAGCTCTTATATATATATACTTTGTATGTGTAAATTCAAAAGTTATAGGGTTACAGCATTATGTCGTATATAATTAGCTTAGTTATAGATTTATATTGTTATATATGTCAGATGTTGTTCAAATATAATATATGTCCATACTAGGCCGTATTGAGTAGGTGATAGTACAAATTTTAAAATTTTAGTCATGACTATTTATAAATATGTTGAACAGTTTATACTATATGTTATATAATATTTTAATATGTTCAATGATATAATTTAATGGGTTATAAGGTTTTAGTTAGCCGTATGTTAAGGGAAGAGAGATTACTATATAAATATAGTACGCTTTGATTTTTTTATTTATTGTCTTCAGATTTATTGTGTCGTTGAAAAATATATCTATATATGTAAAGTTACAAAGGTTATAAATTTATTTCAAATCTGGGAAGTTGCTTCCATTTTTCCTGAAACTTATATTCACAAAATACCATATATATTGATCCATCTGTATGTTTTTCAAGCCGAGCACCTGGGTTCATAGGATGTGCATATTTGGTATATATAGTTATAGTGCATAAGTGTTTAGATTTCGGTTATGTGCATTTCATTTTAATATGGTAGGTATGTATTCAGCTTTGTTTTATATATTAGTTTATTTGTATATAACCGGTTCATATGTATATACTAGGATTTTATTAAGTATAGTCTAGGTGATATATATTGTTGAAAATATTTGATTTTATTTTTATATAAATGATTTTTGTTTTAAAACAATGATTTTATTTACATATATATATATATATATATGTATGTATATATATCTAAATTTAGGATGCGTTTGAATTTAGAAAATGACTTTTTAGATATAGAGTTATATATGTATATATGTATACATATATGTTCACATGCATCAAATTATCTCATCAATCAAGTTCTGATTTGATTTCGTCAATTCCTATTTACCAGCTTCGTTCGTCAAATTCGTACCAATTTCGACTTGCTTTGAAAATCGTCAATTGGATCGGTCATTTCGCAATTCAAATCGTAGCCTATTACGTTGTCTATCTCTCTAACCTCGAAAGGTGAGCAATCACTCACGATTAACATTCTTTTATTCATTAAATATTGATTTCAATTGAAACGACAATTGAAATATGCTGCTGTAGTTATTTAAATTTGTTATATACGCTATTATCTGTAACTGTTCACCTGCGGGATATGACACCATATCCTGTTGTTTATATTTTATTGTTATTGATGATATATGCCTGTTATTTTATTGTATTATCTGTTATCACTCTGCAAGTTCCCTGTAGTTTAGAAATCACTATGGATTGAAATGATACATGCCCGAACGGACTTTAGAATAGGAGAAAATTGTTATGGGTTGAAATGATAAACCCAAGCGATTTTCAGTTAATTGAATTTGGGATTACGGGTTGAAATGATATCCGCCCGTATATATTTAGTGTACGGATTGAAATGATAAATATCCGTAGCACTAGACTATATGATAGGAAATATATACAGACACCGTTGGTCCATATAAATATTCTGAAAATAATTTTTATAATTTTGGAAAAATGTATATGGTTTAAATAATATTGATTCTTAAGATATTATATAAATGGAAATTTTATATATAGATTTAGTCGTAATATTTGATTTAAATTAGATTAATTTAATACGGATAATATGGTTGAGTATTTATGTAAATCTATATTTCAAATAGATTTTCTTGTAATAAATTAAATAATTAAGATTGAGAGATAAATTGGGGTTTATTAAAAATGGTATTTAAATGAGGATTTATTTAATTAAATCAATTTGAAATTTTTGAATGGGAAATTTAAAGGTATGATTTTCTAACTGGATTTTTGATTTATGTGATTTAATGAATATTTCACATTTAAATAAATTAAAGAAAATATTGAGTAAAATGTAATTTAAGGATACTTAAATGATATTGTATCTAATGAGGGAGTATTTCAAGACTAAATAATAACGAGGTTAAATCGAGATCTATATGAAACTGTTAAATTGAACATTTAAATACTAAAGCTTTGAACTATATTGGAATTTAAATGGTTTATTTTGAGATTCAGATCTGTATTTGAAATCAATATAGTTGAATTTGTTATTTAGAAACTAAATTGAATTAAAATGAAAATTTAGGTTGAACTAAATTTGAATTTATTATTTAGAAAACTAAATTGAATAAAAATTTAGTTTGAAACGTTGAATACTTAAAGTCTTGAAATATATTGGAATATAAATGGGTATTTTGTGATTACAAATCCGAATTTGAGATCGATAAAATTGAAGTGGTTATTTTTAGAATTGAGTTGAATTAAAATTGAAAATACTTTACTGTATAAATTATTTAATATATGTAAATACTATTTTGGGAAATGTAGGGATAATTGAAGTAAAAATGATATTTGGTTTGAAGTACAAATAAAGGGAATGGCCACGGTGTTATAGTGTATATTTCTACTTTGTAGATAGTTCCATGGACCCTTAGAGGATGGTTATCCCAAACATCCTTTAAGTTATTTGTATTTCAGTTGATATTTCACTTGAGTTGGATTTATTGATATAAGAATGTTAATCCTGACTCGAGTGTTTTGTGTATTGCTTTACGCTCGGGTCAGACTGAGTTGATACAGCATTTAAGACTCACCTTCGAAGTTGGAGCTTTGTTTGAAGATCCAGCTATCTATCCTTCCGGTCATCCAGTTGATTGGTTCAAAGAAGTCATCTGCTCGTACTGGAGACTTCACTGCAACTGGGATATTCTGATGTATTTTATTTCTCTAACCCCGATGTATGTAGTAGCTTTATGAACTACTATTCCTTATTTATTCCGCTGCATTTTATTACTCTGTGTCTGTGATCTGTGACTGATTTATTTACTATATATGTTGAGTTTGTCACATTTAAATTAACAACGCGGTATTTTGAATTATTCAAGTCGGACATGTATGGTTTATTGTCGATTTGAATGGTCCAAAATAGCGGGCTGTTACAGTTGGTATCAGAGCTTTGGCTCTAGGCAAAACTTAGCATATATGGTAAATTTATTTACAGAATCACTTTCATTCGAGTTGAATCTCTTCCTTTTTGACTCGATTTCCTTTGAATTTTGGAATGTCCCTCAGTTTCGAAATTCATTCTTGTCTCTCCCTATTTATATTCGTTCGATTCTGGAGTATTCCATAACTTCACTGAATGATTTGTAAAAGGGGTGAATCTCCTTTTCAGTTGGCATTGATTCACCGAAGATTCATGTATCCTCGGTTTACAATGCTGCTATATCTAGTTATGCCGAATTCTATATCGGGCGATCGAATGTCGATTTGCCTTAGAATTCCGCATCAATCATATTCCTGAAATCACGATTGACCCGGTTAAGGTCGCCCGCGATTTATAGAAGTATATCCATCTTCTATTTTGTAATTTAATTATCTCATCTTCGATCGAGTCTATCTTCGAATCAGAATTCTATGGATTGGAGTTCCTCTAATTCAAATCTCTATCTTTGTTTTGAAATCCATTCTTAAAATTATCCTTTGAAAATCGGGTATGTTCGCATTTTGAAATTTGTTTTAAATATCGAAATTATTATTTTGATAACTATGATTTTATTCTATATATAAAAGTGAAAATGTTTTCCATAAGGATTATATACCTATATACAAAACAAATAAGAAATGTTATTCTATATATAAAAAGGGTTTTGAAAGGATTTGAAATTTTGAAAAATTATAAGAAATTGATTTATATAAAAATGATTTATAACTGAAGTGTTAAATTTGAAATTCGAGAATTGAATTCCGGTATTTTGAAATTGGTTTTAAGATTTTGGAAAATATATATAAATAATACGATTTAAAATTATTTTTTTTGAATAAGAAATGTTTCAAATGAGCTCAAATGAATTCCAATAATTTTAAAGAAATTTCAAAGAAGTTTCCAAGAAAATAGAAGTCCAGAACTCACTTATGTCGCTTGAAAATAATTTCGGTGATGAGTGCACGCATCATCGACATTGATTTTCGAGTTTCAGAGTGAGGGAGAGGCCACTTTAATAGCTTCGCTATGCAAGTGTTTTTGTAAAACCGTTTTTGATTTCAAATTCCGAAGTATAATTTGATATTTTAGAAAAATATAAGTATATATTTGAAACAATTTAAAATGAGACCGGTATTCAGTCCTCGATTTTCGGATTTAATAATTGGTTTATTGATTTATTGTTGATTTTCAACTCTTGAATTGAAAATTTGATCTCCCTAATTATTTTGAAGGTTCGAACACTTCCAAGTCAAGGTCTAAAGTTTTAAAAACTAAGAAAGTTCGAAGAGTATAAAATGTTTGATAAAGAATATAAATTTAGTTTGAAATGTTTTGAAAAAAATAGTTTTGAATAATGGTTTTCAGAAAGGTAAATTGAATATTTCAAATAGAAATAGATAGTTTAAAAGTTTTAAAGGGATAATTATAAATTTGGAAACCATTTTGAGTATAATTGATTTTGAGAAAAATATTTGGTTTTGAAATTAAATTGGAATTAAAAACCAGTACTTATATGGTGATTTTGGAAATGTATTTGTTTGACTTTAGATATTTAATTTGGAAGAAAATTGGTGAAATCAAATATGATTTTGAAACTAAATTGATATTGAAATAATTTGAAATTGAGAACCTTATATTATTAAGTACTTGATTTGGGAGTGGTCGAACTTATATAAAATGGATTTGTATAAGTATGAAGTTGATTTGAAATCTATTGATTTGAAAGGTACTCAATTTGGAAAGAGATTTTATATAATCGAAGTCTATATAAGTATGATTTGATCTACTATTGATTTGGAAAGTATCCGATTGAGAAAAATAGAATCCTATATATATGGACTTTATATAAGTATGATATTTGAAAGTGATTTGAAAAGGTACTATATGATATATATTTTCGAAGTAAAGATATGGAAAGTGCCTTCTGCTTGATATCCGCTTTGTGGCCACATCGTGGATTCATTCTATCGATACTATTCTCTCTGATTTTTGGTTTTCTGGATGTAATACTCGAGTGTTCCCACCGTGGCGTAACCCATGGTTTTTTCTTCTTCTCGTGAATGCACAGCGCAATTGCCTGGCTGAGTCTTGCCTAGGGGTACGGATTGTTTCCTGGGGGATCCAGGCGTAACCATTGTGTATCCTGCAATCTGTGTAGGTCGCGAATAGTAGCGCAAGTTCCTGGCTGAGTCTTGCCTGGGGGTACAGATTGTTTCCTGGGGGATCCAGGCGTAACCATTGTGTATCCTGCACTCTACTAGTCATCATGGGGTAACTCGCAGGGCTGAGAAAGCTTACGGATACAGATTGTTTCCTGGGGGATCCAGGCGTAACCATTGTGTATCTGCGAACCATGATCGGACAAAGGTTTTTGGTTTGGTTGTTTTGTTTGGATTGTACTTTCCATATCTGTTTTTAAAGGTTTTTCAAGTATTTTCACTGGGTGTTGAAATGAGTCTACTAAGTACTTGAAGAATTCTAGCTTTGCGCTTGATCAACGCATGGCCAGAGTCTGCAAGAACAAGGATAAACTTGTTGAAACATCGAGTTATAAAAGTATTTTCGAATAGAAATTTGTTTTGATAATAAAAGTATTTTATTATAAAGGTATTTCCACAAGAAAATTCTGTATTAGTTTTGAAATTAAATTTCTTATGGTTTGAAATTAATTATTCGTGCCCGATACTATTCTTTTGAATCTACCTTATCCGCTCAGCTTTAGTTATTGAGCTAGATTTTGTTTTCCGAATCTACCTTCTTCCTTTTCAAATATATTCTTTTAAAATATTGTTGTGTATATACTGCATGGTTTAACAATAAATTTTTAGTGTTATAAATACTTTAGAAGTTAATAATTCAATAAAACATATTTAAAGTAAATGATTATTGATTTATTATTAATGTTTGAAAAGTATCTTGAGATAAAACTAATAAATTTATAAATTATCGGATTTAAGGAACTTTATTTTAAGGTTTATTATAATGTTTTGATATAAATTTCTAACACTGCTTTAGATTTAAAAAAAAAAAATCTTTGCATAATGCAATGAGGATGTTTTAAATATATCTTATATTTTTATTAAGTGAATGAGGTTAAATGTTTTAATTGAATTTTTAGATATAATGAAATATTTCTTTCCTCTTCAAGAGCGAATAGCAAAAACTTAATTTTTTTTATTTATAATAGAATTAAGTTGTAAACTTAGGCAAGGCAGTAGGAGCTTAAGTAATATTTTATGAAATTATTCATTAATGAATTAAATCTCTAATGAAAATAAGAAATTAAATGTTAGACTATAACTGAAGTATATAAGAAATTTAGAATTTGTAACCTGTAAATAAAAAGGATATGAAAATAATAAATGATAACTATTGAACATTTATTTACTAAAACAAAATAAGATAGACTTGTGTAACTTTCAATTGCATTCTTAAAGACATATATATAACTTACCAATTAAAAAGTTGAAATGTTAAAAGAATAGGTAATGGAGAATTTTACAAGTAAAACTTATGTAATGGAAGTGTTCAGTGAATTACTTTTATAAATAAGAAACTTGATATGAAAGTAGTTATAAACCTGAGTTATAAATGTAGTGCTACTAAATAAAATGAAATAGAAAATGAATATTGTAAGCAATGAATTATGAACTCAAGTTAATGTTTGAAGCTATTGATAATTAAAGTAAATAATTAAATGAATACTATATTAAATTTAAATTTTTGAATATATTGATTACTTAATTCCTTCTTTCCCTTTTTTTTCCTTTTCGGGGACGAAAAGTTTTGAGTGGGGGAGAGTGTAAAGACCCATAATTTTCGACTATTAAAAATAGTAAATTTAATAAGACTTTTGTAACTAAATGTTGGAAGAAATTAAAATTTAAGATTTATAACTGGAAAAATACTAAAATGAAATGCAACAATGTTAATTAAAGCTAAGTATTAACAATTTGAATGGAATTCCAATTAATTGAAATCGTGTAAGGTTATACTTGGTTATAAAATGAACATAGGAAAAAGAATGTAAATATTGAATTCATTAGTGAAATAATATATCGTTAATGGAAATTGAATAAAATTAGTGTTATGAAATCAATGGTAACATTTATTTGTAGGTAATAAACATATAAAATGTAATTAAAGGCTAATGGTGACAATTATTATATATATTATCTATTTATTTGGTCAATTAAATTAATTGGAAATAAATGGTAATCAATTCCCTTAATTAGTGCAGTTAATGTAGGTTTAATTGATAACAGTAAAAAGTTGATTCTATACAATATAACCAATGTAAATTTTTATCATAGTATGACCTTTGATTTGAATAAAAGGATGAAAATCAGTTTACTCAAATTTATTGGAATTGGAAATTTTAATAAGTGAATTTATTACAATAAATGAAATAAAACGTTACATAAATGAAAGGTAAGATGAAATGGTAAAATATTGATGTTGACTATGTATGTAAGGTAATGATTGATTTAATAAGAGAATGAAATCAACGTAAATAAATAATTGAGAATTTAATTATAATTAATGTGTGAGATTGACCAAAATTCAATAAAATCGAAATATAGTAGTTAATACAAAAGGATGAAAATTGGAGTATATTAATATAATGAAATTTAAATAAATGTTAACTGTGTTATTAGATCATAAGTTGGACCATAAATAAAATTCTAAACAATAAACTACAATGAAGCAATTAAGTGGAAGGTTCTAACGCGTATTATAATATAATTTAATAATAGGAATTGGAATAATAAATGCCAGCTTCAATGATGAGTTAAATGAATATTGATTGATAGAGAAAAACGTTTATTCTGTATGCAATTTAATGCGTATTGGATACTGTAATTTTATAAACGTATTTGCATGACTATAAATAAGGATTACAATGTTCATGTATTTATTAAATTGATTTCATCAATTAGGGTCTATTTTGAAGTGAAAGATTAAAATTAATTAGAAATAAATTTATTGAAATCATTCAATTAAAAAAAGGAAAAAGAAACAAAGTGCAATTAATAAATTTAATGTAAGAATTTTTTTATTTGGAATGTACATTATTTGGAAATATAAGAATGGATTTAATGTTGTATAAGTTGATCATTTTAGAATATAAGAATGTTTACATTTATGAATTGCAAGTAATGAATAAGCATTTTAAGGAAAATAAAAGAATATTTGAGAAAAATAAAGGGAACGTTTCCTTTTTAAATATAAATATAACGTTGTAACGGTACGGTATATTGTGACTTTACTTCTTTCTTCCGTTTCAAAATTTAAACGCACAGCCTGGACCACAATCATAATTTGCTTTAATTATTCACCAAATCAAAACGTTGACCGTTGCCATTTCATTTATTTTTTTGTACGTTTCACTTGATTTTTATACGGTACGTTTTTTTTATATGCGTGAATTATTCATTCCTCTTTATAAAACCACTATCTCTTCACTTTCTTTTCAATTGAGAAAACAACTTATACAGTAACGTATACATATAAAAAGGTGGATCTCATTTTGTTTCTTTATCTTCTGGAGTTTCCCATGTGTGAGCCTATGCTTCTTCCCCTCCTCTTATCACCCTCCCTCTGTTTTCCTGAAGCCATCATAATACCCACGCAAATGCCTTCTCTCCCTTTTCTTCCATCTGATGTAAGTTTGTATGCATAGAATGATGCATATTATTTTATTAGCTCTTATATATATATACTTTGTATGTGTAAATTCAAAAGTTATAGGGTTACAGCATTATGTCGTATATAATTAGCTTAGTTATAGATTTATATTGTTATATATGTCAGATGTTGTTCAAATATAATATATGTCCATACTAGGCCGTACTGAGTAGGTGATAGTACAAATTTTAAAATTTTAGTCATGACTATTTATAAATATGTTGAACAGTTTATACTATATGTTATATAATATTTTAATATGTTCAATGTTATAATTTAATGGGTTATAAGGTTTTAGTTAGCCGTATGTTAAGGGAAGAGAGATTACTATATAAATATAGTACGCTTTGATTTTTTTATTTATTGTCTTCAGATTTATTGTGTCGTTGAAAAATATATCTATATATGTAAAGTTACAAAGGTTATAAATTTATTTCAAATCTGGGAAGTTGCTTCCATTTTTCCTGAAACTTATATTCACAAAATACCATATATATTGATCCATCTGTATGTTTTTCAAGCCGAGCACCTGGGTTCATAGGATGTGCATATTTGGTATATATAGTTATAGTGCATAAGTGTTTAGATTTCGGTTATGTGCATTTCATTTTAATATGGTAGGTATGTATTCAGCTTTGTTTTATATATTAGTTTATTTGTATATAACCGGTTCATATGTATATACTAGGATTTTATTAAGTATAGTCTAGGTGATATATATTGTTGAAAATATTTGATTTTATTTTTATATAAATGATTTTTGTTTTAAAACAATGATTTTATTTACATATATATATATATATGTATGTATGTATGTATATATATATCTAAATTTAGGATGCGTTTGAATTTAGAAAATGACTTTTTAGATATAGAGTTATATATGTATATATGTATACATATATGTTCACATGCATCAAATTATCTCATCAATCAAGTTCTGATTTGATTTCGTCAATTCCTATTTACCAGCTTCGTTCGTCAAATTCGTACCAATTTCGACTTGCTTTGAAAATCGTCAATTGGATCGGTCATTTCGCAATTCAAATCGTAGCCTATTACGTTGTCTATCTCTCTAACCTCGAAAGGTGAGCAATCACTCACGATTAACATTCTTTTATTCATTAAATATTGATTTCAATTGAAACGACAATTGAAATATGCTGCTGTAGTTATTTAAATTTGTTATATACGCTATTATCTGTAACTGTTCACCTGCGGGATATGACACCATATCCTGTTGTTTATATTTTATTGTTATTGATGATATATGCCTGTTATTTTATTGTATTATCTGTTATCACTCTGCAAGTTCCCTGTAGTTTAGAAATCACTATGGATTGAAATGATACATGCCCGAACGGACTTTAGAATAGGAGAAAATTGTTATGGGTTGAAATGATAAACCCAAGCGATTTTCAGTTAATTGAATTTGGGATTACGGGTTGAAATGATATCCGCCCGTATATATTTAGTGTACGGATTGAAATGATAAATATCCGTAGCACTAGACTATATGATAGGAAATATATACAGACACCGTTGGTCCATATAAATATTCTGAAAATAATTTTTATAATTTTGGAAAAATGTATATGGTTTAAATAATATTGATTCTTAAGATATTATATAAATGGAAATTTTATATATAGATTTAGTCGTAATATTTGATTTAAATTAGATTAATTTAATACGGATAATATGGTTGAGTATTTATGTAAATCTATATTTCAAATAGATTTTCTTGTAATAAATTAAATAATTAAGATTGAGAGATAAATTGGGGTTTATTAAAAATGGTATTTAAATGAGGATTTATTTAATTAAATCAATTTGAAATTTTTGAATGGGAAATTTAAAGGTATGATTTTCTAACTGGATTTTTGATTTATGTGATTTAATGAATATTTCACATTTAAATAAATTAAAGAAAATATTGAGTAAAATGTAATTTAAGGATACTTAAATGATATTGTATCTAATGAGGGAGTATTTCAAGACTAAATAATAACGAGGTTAAATCGAGATCTATATGAAACTGTTAAATTGAACATTTAAATACTAAAGCTTTGAACTATATTGGAATTTAAATGGTTTATTTTGAGATTCAGATCTGTATTTGAAATCAATATAGTTGAATTTGTTATTTAGAAACTAAATTGAATTAAAATGAAAATTTAGGTTGAACTAAATTTGAATTTATTATTTAGAAAACTAAATTGAATAAAAATTTAGTTTGAAACGTTGAATACTTAAAGTCTTGAAATATATTGGAATATAAAGGGGTATTTTGTGATTACAAATCCGAATTTGAGATCGATAAAATTGAAGTGGTTATTTTTAGAATTGAGTTGAATTAAAATTGAAAATACTTTACTGTATAAATTATTTAATATATGTAAATACTATTTTGGGAAATGTAGGGATAATTGAAGTAAAAATGATATTTGGTTTGAAGTACAAATAAAGGGAATGGCCACGGTGTTATAGTGTATATTTCTACTTTGTAGATAGTTCCATGGACCCTTAGAGGATGGTTATCCCAAACATCCTTTAAGTTATTTGTATTTCAGTTGATATTTCACTTGAGTTGGATTTATTGATATAAGAATGTTAATCCTGACTCGAGTGTTTTGTGTTTTGCTTTACGCTCGGGTCAGACTGAGTTGATACAGCATTTAAGACTCACCTTCGAAGTTGGAGCTTTGTTTGAAGATCCAGCTATCTATCCTTCTGGTCATCCAGTTGATTGGTTCAAAGAAGTCTTCTGCTCGTACTGGAGACTTCACTGCAACTGGGATATTCTGATGTATTTTATTTCTCTAACCCCGATGTATGTAGTAGCTTTATGAACTACTATTCCTTATTTATTCCGCTGCATTTTATTACTCTGTGTCTGTGATCTGTGACTGATTTATTTACTATATATGTTGAGTTTGTCACATTTAAATTAACAACGCGGTATTTTGAATTATTCAAGTCGGACATGTATGGTTTATTGTCGATTTGAATGGTCTAAAATAGCGGGCTGTTACATGATTTGTGCGTGACAGAACTTAAAGTAAGAGGAATACCAAAGTTCGTCGGAGGCTTGTCGTGACAATCGCCTTAAGACTTTAGTCGAAGTCTCCCAGGGTACAACTGACGAAACTGCGCGAGATCGTAAAGAGCACGTCAGTCTGAGACGACGATGGCAACAGAAACGAATTTGGCTGAAGAGAATTTCGGGGAAGAAGAAGAACAGTAAAATCAGTGAGTCATTTGACGAATTTGGCTTGTCACGGTTGTGTCCGTTCAAAATACGTCTGTTCCGAAAAACTGCGTCCCTTCATTCTTCCAACGGGTCGCACCCGTATTCAATTCAAATTCAAACGGGCCGCGCCCATATCTATTTGTTACTGTAGCCAAATAAAAACCCGTCGAAAATTGCAGTGTTTTCTGTAGCAAAAATAAGATTTCATAGTAGACCTAAACCCGAGCCCGGTACGGGCGGGCGGCGCGCGCGTGTGTTCATCAGATTTGGGTCCTCCCTCTCGCACAAAATTACCTGACCCTAAGGGCCAATATAGGGAGGGAGGATCCTACATATATACACAATTTAATCTTTCATTTTGCCAATGTGGGACTAAAGTATATTGCATTCATTTCTTTAGAATTGTCAACAACTTTTTGTATCAAGTATCATGTAATTTTAGGTCATATGTGCATTTTATTTCCTTTCATCAATTGCCTATTTCAAGACAACATGAACTACTTAAAAATACGATCACTCTTTTCATTTTACCAATGAAAGTTGCAGTTTCATGAACTTATGTGCACCTTCCGATGGGGAACTTTGTCAGTCCTTTCTAGTTTTCCTTTTAGTATTACCAAGTATCAAAGGAAGCTGCTTCTTTTGATTGATAATTTCAGTAAACAATGACTTTTTGTTGCTTCATCTTGATTTTTTTCATTGTATATTCATTTCAACAGCATGGTCTGAATCCAAATGAGTTATAAACATGATCCACTATCCACCCTTTGCGCATCATATAGAAAAATGATTTATTTTTCTAAAGTGAAAATAAAAATAAATGTTATAAGCTTATACGATATCTCAAAACATATATAGAACTTATATGATATATATAAACTTATATGATATCTCTTTTCTTACACACACACACATGTTATGAACCAAAAATAAATGTTATGAACTTATAAGATATCTCTTTTTCCATGTACCAATTATTCTTAAACCCCGTTGGCTTCTATTACCATTTACGTTCTCCATATTGGTTAAATAGTGATTAGGCAAAGATAAATATCCTTAGAATTATAGTTTTCAATGCATTTTCTATTTTCTAATCATTTTTTTTTGACTTATGCCAGCTGAAAAGTGAAATGGTTTTACTAGAGTCACAAATTAAGCTTGAAAAGTATAATGGTAGTTTCAAACTCATGTACTGATGAATATTAGCTTTTTGTCTCTACCTAAGACCAACTGGTGAAAGTAATCAACATTGTTCGTCTATATTTGCTAACTACAGTTGCGTTGATTTGTTAAATTCATAGATTTATGTAGTCGTCATCGACGTTCAATCAAGTATGGATTCACAGAGCTATAATATTGAAAATTATTGATGAGATGATTGACATGTCAAAGATGGTTAGCTCTGTCTCAAAGCTAACATTTTATCTCCACATGTTGGTTTAAACCACTTTTCCATTGCTGACTTTATGTCAGTGTCAGTATCAGCAGTACTAGATTGATCGTCTGCTGGTCATGATTTTCTCTCTCTCTGAGAATGCTTATCCACTCAAATGTTGAGTCATTTGTGTATTATCAGTACTCTTTAAACTATGTTACTGTGATTATGCTACTGTGATGTACACTATGTAAGGGTAGTGCAGTTTTTATGTCATTAAGTTTAGTTTTACTTAAACTGTTTTAAAGGTATTCAAAAACTATCTAACCCCCTTTTCTATCTGACTTTCAATCCTTTTAATACAGATAGTAGAATTTAATACCACTATCCCACGATGTATCTTTGTCACACCTGTATGTTTATATTAAACAATCACATTTGTAACGACTCGTAAAATTTTAATAATTTATAATGGCTTTAATTACGTGTTTAATCGAATTTTTGAGAAATTTTAATGATAATAATTTTTAAAATAAAAACTTAATATTTGGATTACGTATAATTAAACATAGCAGTGGAAAATTTTCAATTAATTATATGGAAGTTTATTTTATTGAGAAATTCTATTACATTCAAATCAGTTAATAATTGATGGTAATAAGTAAATTTCCAAACCTAAATATTTTTACATAGAAAAATTCTAAACCATCTTCTGACTAAGACGTCGTTTTTCGTTTTTCAAATTCGGACTTCTATTACTCCGTTTATCTTATTTCTGGCAAAATAACTGCATTTCTGGTACCGATTATCGACTTTTGATCGGATGATCGTTCCACCAATATCTGTATACCGTTTTGATCGTCTCACCGTGCTGATCTTTATGGTATATTTATTTCTATATTTGAGATCCAGTGCGCAACGGAAGCAATAAATTTTTCGTTGTAACGACATCATAATTTATGCCTTCTTAAATTTCCTGTGCTTTTCAAATCTAAACGTGCAGCCCAAGCAATATAGCAAATTACTTTAATAAATTTTTGCTGAATCAATGACATTCAAATTTATTAATTGTCTGCATGTTTATATTTGGGTCTCTTCGTTTCTTTACTATTTTGGAGTTATAAATTTATATCATAACGTTATAATACAGTAACTTATATTTATTTCCTGGAAACGGGTAAGTTTCCTCTATTTTCTTTTATTATCCCATAAAGGTAGTCGTGATTACCATTATTTCATATTGTACCTTCTATATTCCTGACTGACTTTCAGCGTTCATTCATTCATTTTTAATTGTGGGTTTTTCTTTTCTCTCTCTTTTCTTATAAATAATTGTACGCATTCATCTCTTTCCCTTTCTTATATTTTGTCCCTTCATCATCTTTTAGCCGTTAATTTTGTTTCGAAAATCAAGAAAATTTGTATGCGTTTTATTCTTTTTGAACGTTTAATAATAAAGATAAATCTGCATAGTATAATCAGATATGAATTGAGATCTAGGAAATAAATAAATATAAAAACGTATAACATGCCACTAATAATAAATTGCATTAATAGTTTTTCAATCAGTGTACAGCTGTGCTCATCCCATGCCATTTCAAAAGTTGGAAACGTATAAAATTCTACACGTTATTTACGCATTCATTTATTACTTTTATTTTCCCCTGTCCATTCAATCTTTCCATCAGTTTCGAAATATGGAAATTTTATTCGTGCATTTATTAAATTTTCAATGGTTCCTTTTGCCTTTATAGCTTTCTCTTTTCTTTAATTGATTTCCTAGATTCACGGGCATGAACGTTCGCCTTTTCTTCTGTTATAAAATATTTAGTGATTTCTTTCTTTTACTGGCTTGTGAATTATCTTTCCTCTCCTCTTATCTTCCTCTCCTTTATTTATTTCTTTCCTTCTCCCCCTCCATAATTTAACTACAGCAAAGCATCCTCTCTCCACCAAGCTCCTCTCACCTTCTTTTCTCCTCTCTCATGTTTTCGCCCATGCTGGTAAAAAGAAGAAGAATAATTATATTACAAAGCTTATTTGTCTCTCCTGACCTCATCGACTTCGGCCTTTCTACTTCTTTTTTTCTGGTTAGTATATGTATCTAAAATATAAGTATAGTATTCTGTGTAAATTATTTATATACATTAAGTAATAGATTCATAACTGTTGTGTATATATGTTTAGCTAAGAGTTTGTAACTGGTTAGTTCATATATCATTTTAGATATATATGGATTAATGTATATTTTATTGCATAAGTTTGCATGCATATTAAGCTACAGCCTTCTCTTTGGAAGGGATGATATAGATTTCGATTTTTAGGTATTGGTTTTCATCTAGAAATTATAAAATTATATGTTTACTGATTGATATAAAGGTATATTTTATAAATAAGCTTAAGTTTTCATGTTTTACAGGCCTGCATGTATTTTTTTTATGTCTAGCTTCTGTTTATAATATGAGTCTAGTATATAGGCAGCTGTATGGATTGTCTGCATAGTTGTATAAGTTTATAAATAGTTTATATAAGATATTTTAGTTATATAGTTTACATATATATTGGTATAAGAATTTGTGTGGTGTGCGTATGTTTTGGGTTATAACTTTTGTGTGGTGTGCGTATGTTATGGGTAGTATTTGCAGTGCATGGTTTCAGATATTATTATATTAAAGCGTACTAAGTATATTGGGTTCGAATTAAATATGGTTTTAAATTTTTATGTTTTGAATTGATGTAAAAGCAAAAATATGAATAAGTTGTAAGATTTTGTTTTCTGTTAGAGATAAAGTTGGACTTTAAATTTTATTTTATATGTGTCTAAATTAAATATAATATATGTATAAAGTTTTAACTGTTTAAGAAAAATATATAAAGTTTTAAGTGTTGTTAGAAGTATTGTTTTATTCGCTAGAAGGAAAGTATTTTGTTTTATATTACTTATATAAACGCTGTCAGTTTTAAATACATAGGTTATGAAAATTTGGTATTGAGTCTTTTCATTTTGGGTAAGGTTACAATAATTTACTTATATATATAGCTGCATGTTCACCTGTATATGAATTTATGTTTTGATTTAGGCTGCAACTACATGTATTTTGAATTCCCACGTTTTCTATTCTAAAATTTTTCCAGATTATATTAATATGTATAGGCAATTGTTTATATTTAAGTTTACAAGATTTTTTTTTGTCTGCATAGTGAGTTAATATAAAAAGTATATTTTATTTATAAGCGGTTGTATACACATTAGTAGTTGTTTAGTTAACAGTAATAAAAACAAATTTATATAGTCTGTGTTGGTTTATATATCTAAACTGTCAAGTTTATATGGGTATAAATGATTCGGTCAAAGTGCATATACAAGCTATAAAGATTTTATTGATTTTTGGTTATATAATAAATAAAAAATTTAATTTGAGATTTATTTCAAATGAATATGTATTTTTAAAATAATGGGTTTAAGTGAAATATTAATATAATATGCGTCTCATCTAAAACTTTATATCAAGCTATTTTGATCCGTTCCCATCGTTTTCTGTTACCAGATTCTGTTCATCAAATTCGTGCCAATTTTGCTTTGCTTGGATTTGTAAATCAAATTTCCATGTCCGTATCAGTGTGTGTTTCCGTATCATCTTCGGTACCCTCCAGCCACGAAAGGTGAGCAATCACTCACGATTAACGTTCTTCTATTTATTATATTTGATTTCAATTGAAATGACAATTGAAATAAAAATGTTGTAGTTGTTTTGTTATATATGCTATTATATGAAATTGTTCACCTGCGGGATATGACACCATATCCTGTTGTTATATTTTATTGTTATTGATGATATATGCCTGTTGTTATTATTATTTTCATATCTGTTATCACTCTGCAAGTTCCCTGTTAGTATAGAAATCACTATGGGTTGAAATGATAAACCCAAGCGATTTTCATTTAATTGAATTTGGGATTACGGGTTGAAATGCTATCCACCCGTATACATTTAGTGTACGGATTGAAATGATAAATCTCCGTAACACTTGACCCTAAGATAAGAAATATATACAGACACCGTTGGTCCATATATGGATATTTTGAAATTTAATTCATTGTTTTGGAAAGAGATATGGTCTTATTAAATGTTAAATCTTGAATTTTTATATATAAAGGGTAGTGATACATATAGATTTAATGATATTTAATTTAGTCAAAAGTTGATTTAATACATAAATTATGTTAAATATTTATGAAAATTTTATTCCAAATAGATTTTCTAAAATTAACTAAGATTGGGAGATAAATGTGGGTTTATTTAAGACGGTATTTAAATAAGGATTTATTTAATTAAATCAATTTGAAATTTTTGAATGGGAAATTTAAAGGTATGATTTTATCACTGGATTTTGATTTAAGTGATAAATGAATATTTCACGTTTAATAAATTAAAGGAAATTTTTAGTAAAATGTAATATAAGGTTACTTAAATGATATTGAATCTAATGAAAGAGTATTTGAAGACTAAAATAATAACAAGGTAAATCGAGATCGATATGGAACTGTTAAAGTGAACATTTAAATATTTAACTTTGAACTATATTGAAATTTAAACGGGTAAATTTGAGATTCAGATCTGTATTTGAAATCAATGTAGTTGAATTTGTTATTTTGAAACTAAATTGAATTAAAGTGAAAATTTAGGTCGAACCAAATTTTGAATGTATTTAGAAAACTAAATTGAATAAAATTTAGTTTGAACGTTTAATATTTAAAAGTTTTGAAATATTGAAATGAAAAGGGTATTTTGTGATTTCAAAACCGGAATTTGAGATTCATAAAATTTTGAATTGGTTATTTTAGGAATTGAGTTGAATTTTAAAGTGATAAATTGAGATTGAATTTAATGTGTAAGGGAAGGTCGGGTTGATGTTGAACGATTCGCTAAGTAAAGGAATTGAATATACTTCACTTTATAAATTATTTAATCTATATAAATACTATTTTGGGAAATATAGAGATATTTGAAGTGAAAATGATATTTGGTTTTGAAATATAAATTTGAAATGACCACGGTGTTATAGTGTATATTTCTACCTTGTAGATAGTTCCATGGACCCTTAGAGGATGGTTATCCCAACATCCTTTAAGTTATTTGTATTTCAGTTGATATTTCACTTGAGTTGGATTTATTTATATAAGAATGTTAATCCTGACTCGAGTGTTTTGCTTTACGCTCGGGTCAGACCGAGTGATACAGTATTAGAGATTCACCTTTAGAGTTCAGAGTTTCATTTGGAGATCCAACTATCGACTCAGATTCCAACCCTTCCAGTTGATTGGTTCAGAGAAGTCATCTGTTGCATTGGAGACTTCACTGCATTTGAACTATTCGGTTGTATTTTATTTCTAACTTTAATGTATATAGTAGCTTCATGAACTACTATTTTTATCTATTCCGCTGCATCATATTACTCTGTGTCTGTGATCTGTGATTGATTTATTTATTGTATATGTTACGTTTTGCCAAATTTAACTTAACAATTCGGTATTTTGAATTATTCAAGTCGGACATGTATGGTTTTATTGTCGATTTGAATGGTTGAAAATAGCGGGTCGTTACAGTTGGTATCAGAGCTTTGGCTCTAGGAAATACTTAGCATATATGGTAAATTTATTTACAGCATCACTTTCATTCGAGTTGAATCTCTTCCTTTTTGACTCGTTTTCCTTTGAATTTTGGAATGTCCCTCGGTTCCGAAATTCATTCTTGTCTCTCCCTATTTATATTCATTCGATTCTGGAGTATCCCATGACTCCACTGAATGATTTGTAAAGGGGATGAAACTCCTTTACAATTGGCATTGATTCACCGGAGATTTATGTATCCCTCGGTTTAGATGCTACTATCCCCTGTTATTCCGAATTCTATCTCTAGCGATCGAATGTCGATTTGCCTTAGAATTCTGCATCCATTGTATTGCTAAATTCACGGTTGATCCGGTTAAGGTCGCCCGCGATTTATAGGAGTATATCCATCTTCTATTTCTGTAATTTAATTACCCAATCGTCGATCGAGCCTATCTTCGAATCAGAATCCTATTGACTGGAGTCCTCTAATTCAAATCTCTATCTTTGTTTTGATATCCATTCTTAAAATTATCCTTTGAAAATCGGGTATGTTTGCATTTTTTGAAATTGTTTTATATATCAAAATTATTATTTTGATAACTATGATTTTATTCTATATATAAAGGGGAAAATGTTTTCGATAAGGATATATCATATAAGAAATGTTATTCTATATAAAAAGGGTTTTGAAAGGATTTGAAATTTTGAAAAATTATAAGAAATTGATTTATATAAAAATGATTTATAATTGAAGTGTTAAATTTGAAATTCGAGAATTGAATTCCGGTATTTTGAAATTGGTTTTAAGATTTTGGAAATTATATATAAATAATACGATTTAAAAGTATTTTTCCGAATAAGAAATATTTCAAATGAATTCAAATGAATTCCAATAATTTTGAAGAAATTTCAAAGAAGTTTTCAAGAAAATAGAAGTCCAGAACTCACTTATGTCGCTGGAAAATAATTTCGGTGATGAGTGCACGCATCATCGACATTGATTTTCTAGTTTCAGAGTGGGGAGAGGCCCCTTTAATAGCTTCTCTATGTAAGTGATTTTATAAAACCATTTTTGATTTCAAATTCCGAAGTATAATTTGATATTTTAGAAAGATATATGTATATAATTGAAACAATTTAAAGAGAGACCGGTATTCAGTCCTCGAGTTTTGGATTTTATAATTGATTTATTGTTGATTTTCAACTCTTGAATTGAAAATTTGATTTCCCTAACTATTTTGAAGGTTCGAACACTTCCAAATCAAGGTCTAAAATTTTAAAGCTAAGAAGTTTCGAAGAGTATAAAATATTGGATAAAGAATATAAGTTTAGTTTTGTATGTTCAAAATATGAGGAGTATAACTTAAGTAAATTTGAAACTTTTGTTAAATAAATAATTTGCAAGAAGAAAAATTGGATTTTTTTTCATATAGAAATAAATAGTCAAAGGTTTTAAAGGGATAACTATAAATTGAAAACCATTTTGAGTATAATTGATATTGAGAAAAATAATTGGTTTTGAAATTAAATGGGAATTAAAAAACCAGTACTTATATGGTGATTTTGGAAATGAATTTGTTTGACTTGAATTATGTTAATTTGGAAACTGTGATTATTTTATAAGCCTATTATGTTGGGAACTTTGAAATTTAGGTATTTAATGTGGAAGAAAATTTGGTGAAATCATATATGATTTTGAAACTGAATTGATATTGAAATGATTTGAAATTTGCAAACCTTATATTATTGAGTACTTGATTTGGGAGTGGTCGAACTTATATAAAATGGATTTGTATAAGTATGAAGTGATTTGAAATCTATTGATTTGAAAGGTACTCAATTTGGAAGAGAATTTTTTTTAAAATCGAAGTCTATATAAGTATGATTTGATATACTATTGATTTGGAAAGTATTCGATTTGAAAATGGAATCTTATATATATATGGACTTTATATAAGTACGATATTTGAAAGGATTTGAAAAGGTACTATATAATATAGATATTTTTCAAGTAAAGATATGGAAAGTGCCTTCTGCTTGATATCCGCTTTGTGGCCACATCGTGGATTCATTCTATCGATATTATTCTCTCTGATTTTTGGTTTTCCGGATGTAATACTCGAGTGTTTCCCACCGTGGCGTAACCCATGGTATTTTTTTTCTCTCGTGAATGCACAGCGCAATTTCCTGGCTGAGTCTTGCCTAGGGGTACGGATTGTTTCTTGGGGGATCCAGGCGTAACCATTGTGTATCCTGCAATATGTGTAGGTCGCGAATAGTAGCGCAAGTGCCTGGCTGAGTCTTGCCTAGGGGTACGGATTGTTTCCTGGGGGATCCAGGCGTAACCATTGTGTATCCTGCACTCTACTAGTCATCATGGCGTAACTCGCAGGGCTGAGAAAGCTTACGGATATGGATTGTTTCCTGGGGGATCCAGGCGTAACCATTGTGTATCTGCGAACCATGGTCGGACAAAGGTTTTGGTTGGTTGTTTGTTTGGATTGTACTTTCCATATCTGTTTAAAAAAAAGGGTTTTTCAAGTATTTTCACTGGGTGTTGAAACGGGTCTACTAAGTACTTGAAGAATTCTAGCTTTGCGCCTGATCAACGCATGGCCAGAGTCTGCAAGAACGAGGATAAACTTTTTGAAACATCGAGTTATAAAAGTATTTTCGAAAGGAAATTTATTTCAATATAATAGTATTTTATTATAAAAGTATTATTATAAAGGTATTTATTATAAAAGTATTTTTCCCAACAAAGAAATTTTGAATTAATACTTGAAATTTAAATTCTTATGGTTCTAGATTAATTATTCATGCCCGATACTATTCCTTGCATCTACCTTATCTGCTCAGTTTAGTTATTCGCCTTGATTCTGTTTTCCAAATCTACCTTCCTTACTTGTTGGATATATCCTTTTTAAATATTTTTTATTTGTATACTACATTGTTTAATAGAAAATTTTAGTGTTATAAATATTTCGATGTTACTAATTTAATAAAACATGTTTAAATAAAATGATTATTGATGTATCTATAGTGTTGAAAGTATCTTAAGATAAAGTAGTAAAAAAAAAAAATTCAAATGAGTTTGGGAAAAATATTAAAGTATTAAAGAAAATTGATTTCAAGTAAAGTTTTCAAGTGAATATTTCAAGTAAAATTTATATAGTTTTAAAGTTTAATGTTTATCTTCTCTTTCAATCTATTTTCTTTCTGGTTGTTTCTACTCTCCTACCTTCTTCCTTTTCGGGGACGAAAAGTTTTGAGTGGGGGAGAGTGTAACGACTCGTAAAATTTTAATAATTTATAATGGCTTTAATTACGTGTTTAATCGAATTTTTGAGAAATTTTAATGATAATAATTTTTAAAATAAAAACTTAATATTTGGATTACGTATAATTAAACATAGCAGGTGGAAAATTTTCAATTAATTATATGGAAGTTTATTTTATTGAGAAATTCTATTACATTCAAATCAGTTAATAATTGATGGTAATAAGTAAATTTCCAAACCTAAATATTTTTACATAGAAAAATTCTAAACCATCTTCTGACTAAGACGTCGTTTTTCGTTTTTCAAATTCGGACTTCTATTACTCCGTTTATCTTATTTCTGGCAAAATAACTGCATTTCTGGTACCGATTATCGACTTTTGATCGGATGATCGTTCCACCAATATCTGTATACTGTTTTGATCGTCTCACCGTGCTGATCTTTACGGTATATTTATTTCTATATTTGAGATCCAGTGCGCAACGGAAGCAATAAATTTTTCGTTGTAACGACATCATAATTTATGCCTTCTTAAATTTCCTGTGCTTTTCAAATCTAAACGTGCAGCCCAAGCAATATAGCAAATTACTCTAATAAATTTTTGCTGAATCAATGACATTCAAATTTATTAATTGTCTGCATGTTTATATTTGGGTCTCTTCGTTTCTTTACTATTTTGGAGTTATAAATTTATATCATAACGTTATAATACAGTAACTTATATTTATTTCCTAGAAACGGGTAAGTTTCCTCTATTTTCTTTTATTATCCCATAAAGGTAGTCGTGATTACCATTATTTCATATTGTACCTTCTATATTCCTGACTGACTTTCAGCGTTCATTCATTCATTTTTAATTGTGGGTTTTTCTTTTCTCTCTCTTTTCTTATAAATAATTGTACGCATTCATCTCTTTCCCTTTCTTATATTTTGTCCCTTCATCATCTTTTAGCCGTTAATTTTGTTTCGAAAATCAAGAAAATTTGTATGCGTTTTATTCTTTTTGAACGTTTAATAATAAAGATAAATCTGCATAGTATAATCAGATATGAATTGAGATCTAGGAAATAAATAAATATAAAAACGTATAACATGCCACTAATAATAAATTGCATTAATAGTTTTTCAATCAGTGTACAGCTGTGCTCATCCCATGCCATTTCAAAAGTTGGAAACGTATAAAATTCTATACGTTATTTACGCATTCATTTATTACTTTTATTTTCCCCTGTCCATTCAATCTTTCCATCAGTTTCGAAATATGGAAATTTTATTCATGCATTTATTAAATTTTCAATGGTTCCTTTTGCCTTTATAGCTTTCTCTTTTCTTTAATTGATTTCCTAGATTCACGGGCATGAACGTTCGCCTTTTCTTCTGTTATAAAATATTTAGTGATTTCTTTCTTTTACTGGCTTGTGAATTATCTTTCCTCTCCTCTTATCTTCCTCTCCTTTATTTATTTCTTTCCTTCTCCCCCTCCATAATTTAACTACAGCAAAGCATCCTCTCTCCACCAAGCTCCTCTCACCTTCTTTTCTCCTCTCTCATGTTTTCGCCCATGCTGGTAAAAAGAAGAAGAATAATTATATTACAAAGCTTATTTGTCTCTCCTGACCTCATCGACTTTGGCCTTTCTACTTCTTTTTTTCTGGTTAGTATATGTATCTAAAATATAAGTATAGTATTCTGTGTAAATTATTTATATACATTAAGTAATAGATTCATAACTGTTGTGTATATATGTTTAGCTAAGAGTTTGTAACTGGTTAGTTCATATATCATTTTAGATATATATGGATTAATGTATATTTTATTGCATAAGTTTGCATGCATATTAAGCTACAGCCTTCTCTTTGGAAGGGATGATATAGATTTCGATTTTTAGGTATTGGTTTTCATCTAGAAATTATAAAATTATATGTTTACTGATTGATATAAAGGTATATTTTATAAATAAGCTTAAGTTTTCATGTTTTACAGGCCTGCATGTATTTTTTTTATGTCTAGCTTCTGTTTATAATATGAGTCTAGTATATAGGCAGCTGTATGGGTTGTCTGCATAGTTGTATAAGTTTATAAATAGTTTATATAAGATATTTTAGTTATATAGTTTACATATATATTGGTATAAGAATTTTTGTGGTGTGCGTATGTTTTGGGTTATAACTTTTGTGTGGTGTGCGTATGTTATGGGTAGTATTTGCAGTGCATGGTTTCAGATATTATTATATTAAAGCGTACTAAGTATATTGGGTTCGAATTAAATATGGTTTTAAATTTTTATGTTTTGAATTGATGTAAAAGCAAAAATATGAATAAGTTGTAAGATTTTGTTTTCTGTTAGAGATAAAGTTGGACTTTAAATTTTATTTTATATGTGTCTAAATTAAATATAATATATGTATAAAGTTTTAACTGTTTAAGAAAAATATATAAAGTTTTAAGTGTTGTTAGAAGTATTGTTTTATTCGCTAGAAGGAAAGTATTTTGTTTTATATTACTTATATAAACGCTGTCAGTTTTAAATACATAGGTTATGAAAATTTGGTATTGAGTCTTTTCATTTTGGGTAAGGTTACAATAATTTACTTATATATATAGCTGCATGTTCACCTGTATATGAATTTACGTTTTGATTTAGGCTGCAACTACATGTATTTTGAATTCCCACGTTTTCTATTCTAAATTTTTTCCAGATTATATTAATATGTATAGGCAATTGTTTATATTTAAGTTTACAAGATTTTTTTTGTCTGCATAGTGAGTTAATATAAAAAGTATATTTTATTTATAAGCGGTTGTATACACATTAGTAGTTGTTTAGTTAACAGTAATAAAAACAAATTTATATAGTCTGTGTTGGTTTATATATCTAAACTGTCAAGTTTATATGGGTATAAATGATTCGGTCAAAGTGCATATACAAGCTATAAAGATTTTATTGATTTTTGGTTATATAATAAATAAAAAATTTAATTTGAGATTTATTTCAAATGAATATGTATTTTTAAAATAATGGGTTTAAGTGAAATATTAATATAATATGCGTCTCATCCAAAACTTTATATCAAGCTATTTTGATCCGTTCCCATCGTTTTCTGTTACCAGATTCTGTTCATCAAATTCGTGCCAATTTTTCTTTGCTTGGATTTGTAAATCAAATTTCCATGTCCGTATCAGTGTGTGTTTCCGTATCATCTTCGGTACCCTCCAGCCACGAAAGGTGAGCAATCACTCACGATTAACGTTCTTCTATTTATTATATTTGATTTCAATTGAAATGACAATTGAAATAAAAATGTTGTAGTTGTTTTGTTATATATGCTATTATATGAAATTGTTCACCTGCGGGATATGACACCATATCCTGTTGTTATATTTTATTGTTATTGATGATATATGCCTGTTGTTATTATTATTTTCATATCTGTTATCACTCTGCAAGTTCCCTGTTAGTATAGAAATCACTATGGGTTGAAATGATAAACCCAAGCGATTTTCATTTAATTGAATTTGGGATTACGGGTTGAAATGCTATCCACCCGTATACATTTAGTGTACGGATTGAAATGATAAATCTCCGTAACACTTGACCCTAAGATAAGAAATATATACAGACACCGTTGGTCCATATATGGATATTTTGAAATTTAATTCATTGTTTTGGAAAGAGATATGGTCTTATTAAATGTTAAATCTTGAATTTTTATATATAAAGGGTAGTGATACATATAGATTTAATGATATTTAATTTAGTCAAAAGTTGATTTAATACATAAATTATGTTAAATATTTATGAAAATTTTATTCCAAATAGATTTTCTAAAATTAACTAAGATTGGGAGATAAATGTGGGTTTATTTAAGACGGTATTTAAATAAGGATTTATTTAATTAAATCAATTTGAAATTTTTGAATGGGAAATTTAAAGGTATGATTTTATCACTGGATTTTGATTTAAGTGATAAATGAATATTTCACGTTTAATAAATTAAAGGAAATTTTTAGTAAAATGTAATATAAGGTTACTTAAATGATATTGAATCTAATGAAAGAGTATTTGAAGACTAAAATAATAACAAGGTAAATCGAGATCGATATGGAACTGTTAAAGTGAACATTTAAATATTTAACTTTGAACTATATTGAAATTTAAACGGGTAAATTTGAGATTCAGATCTGTATTTGAAATCAATGTAGTTGAATTTGTTATTTTGAAACTAAATTGAATTAAAGTGAAAATTTAGGTCGAACCAAATTTTGAATGTATTTAGAAAACTAAATTGAATAAAATTTAGTTTGAACGTTTAATATTTAAAAGTTTTGAAATATTGAAATGAAAAGGGTATTTTGTGATTTCAAAACCGGAATTTGAGATTCATAAAATTTTGAAATGGTTATTTTAGGAATTGAGTTGAATTTTAAAGTGATAAATTGAGATTGAATTTAATGTGTAAGGGAAGGTCGGGTTGATGTTGAACGATTCGCTAAGTAAAGGAATTGAATATACTTCACTTTATAAATTATTTAATCTATATAAATACTATTTTGGGAAATATAGAGATATTTGAAGTGAAAATGATATTTGGTTTTGAAATATAAATTTGAAATGACCACGGTATTATAGTGTATATTTCTACCTTGTAGATAGTTCCATGGACCCTTAGAGGATGGTTATCCCAACATCCTTTAAGTTATTTGTATTTCAGTTGATATTTCACTTGAGTTGGATTTATTTATATAAGAATGTTAATCCTGACTCGAGTGTTTTGTGTTTTGCTTTACGCTCGGGTCAGACCGAGTGATACAGTATTAGAGATTCACCTTTAGAGTTCAGAGTTTCATTTGGAGATCCAACTATCGACTCAGATTCCAGCCCTTCCAGTTGATTGGTTCAGAGAAGTCATCTGTTGCATTGGAGACTTCACTGCATTTGAACTATTCGGTTGTATTTTATTTCTAACTTTAATGTATATAGTAGCTTCATGAACTACTATTTTTATCTATTCCGCTGCATCATATTACTCTGTGTCTGTGATCTGTGATTGATTTATTTATTGTATATGTTACGTTTTGCCAAATTTAAATTAACAATTCGGTATTTTGAATTATTCAAGTCGGACATGTATGGTTTTATTGTCGATTTGAATGGTTGAAAATAGCGGGTCGTTACAACATTCCTCTTTCCGATTCAGGAAAATGGAAATGAAGGTGATCAACATTTTTGAAAAGTCGGTGGGAGTTGATGCTGTTTTTGAATTCGGGCCAAACAAATACAAAACGAATAACAAAATTATATTTTTAACTGCCCGACAAATCATCAAAAAAGCTGCAACCTCTAAAGTTTCCAACGCTATGTCTCAGGTTTATTGTTTTTGTCCTTTACAATTACATTTTTTCCCTTTATTAAAGCACTGTAAATCAACATAAACTCTGCTTCAACTAACAATCATATCCATTTTGATGCGTTAGATAAAGAATGTGACCGAACAAGGTAATCTATTGAAAATGTATCCTCCCAGAACAATGATTACTCACCTACTAAATATGATTGCAAGGGGAAACAAGTGGTAATCTTTTTATTCCTTCTATCCAACCTTTACAAAATTGTACTGCATAGTTGATTTATTTATTTGTACGAATATTTCGTTTGTACAGATTAATGACCAGAGCAGCACCGAGGCACTTACTATCCGGAGCATAGTTCCAACAGGGAGGAAGGGGGGAGAAGAGGAATTGTCATTGCTATATGTCGTCAACCTATCTTACTGTTCTTTATTTTCATAACCCCATCAAAGTTGGACTTCACCATTTTACTTTTTGTTGCCATTGAACTGTCTTATACCTACATCTACCTAATGATGGCAGTATAATAATTTTAATTTACTTAGTAATGTGGTTTACTAACAAGAACAAAGACCATAGTAGGATTTCAAATAGCCCAGTAATATCTTTAAATTATTTCAAATTGTACAGATGATGCCAGCATATCCAATTATGGTCAAACAGATAATGAGGGTGAGGCTTCTCACAATTACAAATAATTCATCATTGGGACGGAGAGGTATCGTTAATTTTTTTTACATATAACGCAAAGTAATATTTGCACAACACATTGAAGTACTCAGTATATAAAACTCCTACAATAAATATGTATAGAAAGTGATATGTGATGGCCGTCGTATTAATTTGATTTCAAGTACTGGATGATTGCCTGCAAGATTAACTCTACCATTAGATTTATTTCCGTTGGCTAACTTAAACTTCACAGGTTAACGTCTTTGGTTAAAAAAAAGTTTTTATTCCTGTTGGCTTGCTGACCTGTACTGGGTTAACACATTTGTTACATATGCCTTTTTATTCCTGTCAGCCGACTAACACGGATTGGATCAACTCTGACATCAATTTATAAACTGTATTGTGATAACTGTTATCCCGTTTTTGGGCAAAGCCGTGATACCAAAAGATCGGTCAAAAAACAAAAGACAGTTCGTCTCAGAAATTGGTCGTACTTCACTTCGCTATGGATATCGATGAATTTTGTCCGAGTCCGGATTGGGCCAGAATCAACAAGACAGGATGAGCAAAGCCATGAAAGCCAGTGTTTCAAATTTCAAGTCAATCCGAGGTCGTATACTCAAGTTATGATGGATTCAAGTTGAGAGAGATGGACTCTGATCGGTTCGAATCCATCACCCCTTCACTAGTTCGAAACCATCACCTTCGAACCCATCCGATGTCCTTGCCTCGAAACCATGAAGTTCGAACCCATCCAGTATCCTTCCTTCGAGTCCATGAAGTTCGAACCTATCATCCTTGCAATGGTTCGCATCCACCCACGTATGCCCTAGTCCGAATCCATCAGCTAGTGCCTGCCTCGCATCCATCAGCTTCGACTCCATCAACTTCGACTCCATCGGCTTCGACTCCATCACCCTCGAATCCACCACGATAGCCTACCTTCGAATCCATCCGTCCTGCACCTCGCCACGAATCCATACCCTCGAGTCCATCAAAGAAGGGTCTCTCGAATCCCCGTATTGAAGCCACTTCGAATCGATCCACAGTCACATATTGGGATCGATTCGAATGAGAACCGGCTCCATCGATTCGAAGCGAGCCTTCGAATCCAACCCTTCGAACACACACAGCAAGCACCACGTCGCCGCCTCCACATGCAAAAGGATCGATTCGAACCTATGGGTTCGAACCATATGAATTCGAACCTATGGGTTCGAACCATATGGATTCGAACGAACCATAGGGTCGATTCGAAGCAGCCAACGCGCCGAAGAACACAATCTTGAATCGATCATATCTCTCAATCCCTTGATCCAAATGTCATGAAATTTTCACAGGAGCTTGATTATATACTGAAGAATGTCCACACCAAATTTCGCCTCGATTGGATGCATTTTTGATCGATTCGAACCTTACTTCGAATCGATCCCAAATTGGGCACGGATCCCGAGAACATGAGCTCATGGGCCCCCCTCACGTGCCAAGCGGCCTCCCTGAGTTTTAGGCGGGATTTCAGCCTTCCACGCCTATAAATAGAGCCCCTGGTCATTCAGAAAAGGGGTCGGAAATTGAGGAGAGAGAAAGCAAGCCCAGACTCTGCCAGATTCAATTCTAAGTCTTTGTAACATCATTGTAATCAAGTATCAAAGCTACAACTTGCTGTAATCCATTGTAATCGATTAATATCATCAAGGGAAGCAATAAAGAGAGAACCTTCAAAGTGGACGTAGGCACGAACGCCGAACCACTATAAATCCTGTGTTGTTTACTGTTATTTGTGATTTGCTGCATTTACTATCTCTTAGACCTGAGTTCTGTGTTAATTATTGCTGATCTGTGTTGATAAACGGGTGCTTTCTCGGTATTGGGCGTTTATGACCAATTTTGGCGCAAACATTTTGGTGCTTTCACTGAGAAACTGATTCAGGAAGAAGTTGAATTTGAAAATCCAAGAGTTCAGATCTAAGAGTTATGACAAGACAAACAAGTAGAAGGCAAAGGCCAGAGAGAAGTGAACACCAAGGAAGTCAAGAGGCTTCCTCAGGAGGGAATCAAACTTCAGTCTTCATCACCAGGGATGAGATGGAAACAATGATGAAAAGGCAAGAGGAATTGATTCAGAACTTATTTCAGCAAATTGGACAACTTGGAGCACAGAATAGAGGAACGGATGGAGTTCAGAACGAAGCAGGGCCATCCGGCGTAGCACCTAGGTTAGGAGGCACACCCATGGAGAACGTTGACTCAATTTCAGAGAGAGAAAGAGGAACATCTGTGCAACCCGGGAATAGTAGAGGAGTGAACTCTCAGTCAAGGGGGCAGATCCCAGAATTCCCTCGTGGGCTTGGGGGGGCAGGTTGAAAGTAATGAACGAAGGTTGCATCTCGGTGACAACGATAGATTGGCGGAGATGGTTAGATGAGCTATGAGAGGCGGTTTGGTGAACAAAGACCTAGAGGATGTTAATAGGAGTCCTTTCATTCCGGCAATCAGACAAGCTAGAAACCCACCGGATTTCAAGTTACCATCGTTGGACATGTATGACGGGAGAACGGACCCCACGGTTCATCTAACAAAGTATATGAGGCATATGGAAGTGCTGGGGGCATCAGAGGAGGTTATGGCCCGGTGCTTTCCATTGTATTTGATGGATATTGCAGCATTGTGGTTTAGACAATTAGAGAATGGATCCATCAGAACATGGAATGGTTTAATTGAGAGATTTATGAGGCAATTCAGGGTTCACATTACAAGACCCAAGAATGTGATGACTTTGGCAACCCTAAAACAGAAAACCGGAGAGACTTTGAGGAGTTATCTAGCGCGATTCAATGCAGCAACAACTTCGGTGGATCGAGCAGATCCATCTATGGTGGTGATGGCAGCTGTGTCCGGAGTAGCTGACGGCACAGAATTCAAAAATTCATTGACTAAAGATCCACCTGTGGATCTAGAGGAATTCTACAACGAGGCAGAAAAGTTTTTGCAATTAGAGGATGCGAATGCAGAAAGAGAAGAAGGAGAAGGAATAGAAGTTTATATGCTTAAAGACAAAAGGCCCATCGAAAAGGACTCAGACAAGGATAAAGGAAAACGAAGGGCTGAGGATTATGTGGACAGGTCAAAACGGCAGCGAAGGGAGCCGCGATTCACTACTTACGCCGAGCTGACTGAGAGTTTGGAACGCATTTATCAGGATACCAAGGAGCAGGTTCCATATCGTAAACCAATGCGAAGGGATCCAACCTCTAGCGAGAGAAAATCAGATAAGTTTTGTGTATTTCATGAACTAAACGGTCATAACACTAATGATTGTAGGCATCTGAAGGACGAGGTGGAAGGACATATCAGGAACGGTATGCTCCTTCAATATGTGAGGAGGCGAGCTTCAGCGGTGGAGCCAGAGCGGCCACCGTCTACATCAGCTAGGGGCAACCCTGAACCAGGACATCGTTTGGTTATCAATTAATTAAAATAACGATGAACAAGTCGTAAGCTTCCACTGACACAATTAAATCATTTACACATGTACGAGATCGCGAACGTTCTCTAGGCATGCTCTGGATGATCATTGATTGTTTCGTAGTGGGAACTTACACTTTGACATCCTTGCTTTGCTTTTATTTCATGTTGATTTGGACATTTGAACTTGGTTTGTTTGGACATTTCTGTTTTTTAAAACTCATCTGTCGAATAAATATTTGATTCTGATAACTCTGAAATGGCTAAGCTACTTGCATATGTACGGGGTCGCGAACGGTCCTTAGACATGCTTTGAGATAGTGATATACCCTAACAAATGATCCGGGGACCCACTCGAACGTGAACCTGGTATCAACAGTATCAAGCCCCCCCGGGCACACTGATTCGCCTCCAACAGGCACAAAAACAGTCCAGGAACTCACCCGAACGTGATCCTGGCACCCATAACATCAAGCCCTCCCGAGCACACAAACTCGCCTCGAATGGCACACGATCGCGAACGATCACAATTCGCCTCGAACGGCACCCGACCGCGAACGGTCACAACTCGCCTCGAACGGCACAACTCACCTTACCTCAAATGGCTCGATCGCGAACGGTCGTCATTTGAGGTCCGCCACCTGATCGCTGACTATTACATCTCACCTCAAATGGCTCGATCGCGAACGGTCGTCATTTGAGGTCCACCACTTGACCGCGCACTGTCGCACTTTGCCTCGAATGACTCGATCCCGAACGGTCGTCATTTGAATTTGAGCGCTTGACCCTGAACGGTCACATTTCACCACAGACGACTCGATCCCGAACGATCGACACATGGATTTATGCACTTGACCGCACACTGTCGCACTTTACCTCGAATGACTCGATCCCGAACGGTCGTCATTTGAAGTTAAGCACTTGACCTTGGACGGTCACATCTCACCACAGATGACTCGATCCCATACGATCGACGCATGGATTTACGCGCTTGACCGCGCACGGTCGCACTTCCCCTCAAATGACTCGATCACGAACGATCGTCATTTGAAGTTAGGCGCTTGACCATGAACGGCCGCGCTTCATCCCAAATAGCTCGACCCCGAACGATCGTCATTTGAGGATATATGAAACTATCAAGTTCTTTGCAGGTTGATGACAGGATATGAAACATCCAACTCAAGGCATTGCAAAACACACCTTCCTACCGCAAGGCATGTTTTGGGGGGCAAAATGTTATCCCATTTTTTGGGCAAAGCCGTGATACCAAAAGATCGGTCAAAAAACAAAAGACAGTTCGTCTCAGAAATTGGTCGTACTTCACTTCGCTATAGATATCGATGAATTTTGTCCGAGTCCGGATTGGGCCAGAATCGACAAGACAGGATGAGCAAAGCCATGAAAGCCAGTGTTTCAAATTTCAAGTCAATCCGAGGTCGTATGCTCAAGTTATGATGGATTCAAGTTGAGAGAGATGGACTCTGATCGGTTCGAATCCATCACCCCTTCACTAGTTCGAAACCATCACCTTCGAACCCATCCGATGTCCTTGCCTCGAAACCATGAAGTTCGAACCCATCCAGTATCCTTCCTTCGAGTCCATGAAGTTCGAACCTATCATCCTTGCAATGGTTCGCATCCACCCACGTATGCCCTAGTCCGAATCCATCAGCTAGTGCCTGCCTCGCATCCATCAGCTTCGACTCCATCAACTTCGACTCCATCGGCTTCGACTCCATCTCCCTCGAATCCACCACGATAGCCTACCTTCGAATCCATCCGTCCTGCACCTTGCCACGAATCCATACCCTCGAGTCCATCAAAGAAGGGTCTCTCGAATCCCTGTATTGAAGCCACTTCGAATCGATCCACAGTCACATATTGGGATCGATTCGAATGAGAACCGGCTCCATCGATTCGAAGCGAGCCTTCGAATCCAACCCTTCGAACACACACAGCAAGCACCACGTCGCCGCCTCCACATGCAGAAGGATCGATTCTAACCTATGGGTTCGAACCATATGGATTCGAACGAACCATAGGGTCGATTCAAAGCAGCCAACGCGCCGAAGAACACAATCTTGAATCGATCATATCTCTCAATCTCTTGATCCAAATGCCATGAAATTTTCACAGGAGCTTGATTATATACTGAAGAATGTCCACACCAAATTTCGCCTCGATTGGATGCATTTTTAATCGATTCGAGCCTTACTTCGAATCGATCCCAAATTGGGCACGGATCCCGAGAACGCGGGCTCATGGGCCCCCCTCACATGCCAAGCGGCCTCCCTGAGTTTTAGGCGGGATTTCAGCCTTCCACGCCTATAAATAGAGCCCCTGGTCATTCAGAAAAGGGGTCAGAAATTGAGGAGAGAGAAAGCAAGCCCAGACTCTGCCAGATTCAATTCTAAGTCTTTGCAACATCATTGTAATCAAGTATCAAAGCTACAACTTGTTGTAATCCATTGTAATCGATTAATATCATCAAGGGAAGCAATAAAGAGAGAACCTTCAAAGTGGACGTAGGCACGAACGCTGAACCACTATAAATCCTGTGTTGTTTACTGTTATTTGTGATTTGCTGCATTTACTATCTCTTAGACCTGAGTTCTGTGTTAATTATTGCTGATCTGTGTTGATAAACGGGTGCTTTCTCGGTATTGGGTGTTTGTGACCAATTTTGGCGCAAACAATAACTAAATGATAAATTTGTAATTCGCAATTGTTATGCACAGTTAGAAGGGCATCATGTTTTTTTCATACGCAAGCTTAACGTTTTAAGATTGAATTTCAAAGTCAATGTGTACAAACCATAGTGGATGTGTACCATGCTATAAATATCTATGTTGCTGTTTTTTTACATAAATATCTTCCCATTTATGTTTCCATATAAGATTAGAGTCTTCCTTCTTTGTATATCATCAACTTCTTCAGAACAATTCGGATAAAAATCCTAATTTAGTTTCATATATCATGTTCAATCAGGATGCGTTGCCATCCCCTCCTTCATATTACTGCTACTATCAACCGAACTATGGCAATTATGCGCGTATTTCATAAGATAATTATTGCAGCTACTTGGCAAATTCATTCGCATCCCAACTTTCACTAAATGATGGCTGCATCACATTTTTTGAACAGGAAGAAGATGACAGTGGATCAGTTCCTCGTGTGCATCGACATAACCGATCAAAGATGAGAGAAAATGCATCACTTGCTTTGGAGTTCGATGAGTCGAGACTTGACGATGAGATAAGAACAACCATCATGATCAAGAACATACCAAATAGGCTAATGTGACATCTTTTGGAATTTCTTACTCATATCATTTATCATCGTACGTACATGTATAAATCTTACGGTTGATTTCTATTGTGTGATAGTCGAAGAATGTTGTTTACGCTTCTGGATCAACATTGTGCTGAAGAAAATAGTAATGCTTTTGGAGAAGGCTTACCCCTGTCTGAATGTGACTTCATTTACTTTCCAATGGATTTCTCGTATTTGCATTGTTCTAATTTTCCCCCCCAAATAAACTGTTGAGTTTAATTTTGTTAAACAGAAATGGGTGCCACCTTGGATAGGCATTTATTGACTTCATAGCTGCGACTATAGCATAGCGCATGTACCATGCAATGCATGGCCATAAATGGGCCGTTTTCAGCTCTCAAAAACAATATCACATTTGCTTTTCTAGAATTCAGGTTTGCTTCCCCAACTTTTCAATTCTCTTTAACATAAATATGGAAACATTTTTATAGCAGGTCCATCAGATTGGTTGATGAGAAGCTTAAATGTTTAAATAATCAAAGTACCGAATAATTTAGAAGTATAGATTAACGAACATTTTATTATATCCTTTTGAAACTATTTTAGCTAGGTTATGGCCATCGAAAATAAATGTCCTTAGGCTAATTGATATTGTGGCAACATCTTTGATCAATAATCAATTAATTTATAATACATTTAAGCAACTAAGCATTTAGATCAGTGTGCAATACTGGATTTCGACATGTTAAATTGCTGAGGTGGAAAAGAACTTGGATCACCTGCTCTGATATTTAACTGGAGGGCAGGTGATCCGATTCCAGTTAAGAATTCAATATAAATGAATGTTATGAATTTGAAGTTATTTCATTATATACATTATTTATAAATAATAATGGTATGCTATATAACAGTTGATACAACTGATGCTAATTAATATATACATGTGAGAACTTAACCCATGTTTCATTCAATATTTAATGGATTCAACAACACATGCATTAGTGTAGATTTTGACATGTTAGTTTCAGACTGTAGGTTTTCATTGTACCTGACTTGCTTCTGCTTTCTTTTTGCTTATTTTCTATTGATTCTTGCATGAATTTTTTTGTTATTTCCCTGTTTTTAAAAACCATGTTCAAATCAGTCTGCGCATGTATAAAGTAATAGCTTAAAGGTAGATATAATATTCTGTACATACTAAACTCGGCTTAAGTAATTTTCTATATGCATAGCTGTTGCCTTTCTGAAACAATTCAGATAATTTGTTTAGTACACCATGTTCATTAGTCTGTTTCACTAACAAGGAATATATAAGCTGAATTTATTATTTATCACACTAGCATCGGGGTAGACAACTGATAGCAAGTTTTATGTATGTACAAGTTAATAAGACCTTACAATATTGGTCAAACATTTAGATTGCTTATTTGATATTTGATATAACAATCACTAACATCTAGATTGCTTATTTGATTATTGCAGATGGTAGAGAGAAAATATAAAATGCAAAGCAAGATGAAATTACTGTTTGACCGGCCTATAAGTAAGTTATTGATACTAATATGTATAAAATATTATGTATGGACACCAGATAAGTTTATTGAACGATATGTATGAAATACAGTGGATGGATATGGCAAAAGTTGTTTGAATGCTATGTATGAAATACTATTTATGGATATGGCAAAAGTTGTCTAAACGATATGTGTGAAATATTGTACTTTAATTTATATATTTTTTGTCAATGAAAATCTTTTATATTTATATGCAAAGAAGAAATGAGTAAATGGATATAATAAAAAATAAAATGTAACAGCGATAAAACAAACCTGTAAATTAATAATATATTTAATAGCATTTAAAAAACGCTATCTTTAATAAAACGCAATAGAAAGTAAAAGGGTCTTTATCTAACTAAATGCAATAATATAACTGCATAAACACTATAGAACAACAAACGCTATAATAATATACAAACCAACGCTATAGAAATATGCATACAAAACGCTATATAATGTGCAAAGCTAACACTGTAGAAGTGTGTAGAACAAATGCTATAGAAAGTAACCATGAGAGATTATTTCCTATAGTGTTTTTGCTTAATAGCTTTGAGAAAACGTTATGGAAAATTAATTTTCGATGGCGTTTTTGTTCCTGCTATTTAAAGTTTACGGTCTACCAGCGTATCGTTCCACAACGTTCTCTAAAACATTATGGTAAGCTTTAATAACGTTTTTCAAGCTATAGGAAAGCTCCAGTTTGTTGTAGGGAAAGAGTATATGTAAATGAAAATCAATAAGGCGAGGAATCCTTTAGAAATCATCTATAAAATTTCTATTCTTCGAAGTGCTTCCGTAGTGATCTATTCGTTACAAAGATGCTTCAACTTTCATTTTTCGTTGCTTTTGTCCCCGCAAAACAAAGTTACATATGCTATCTGCTTCCAAGTGGGAATCAAACAGTACCACATATTGTATACACAACATTAGCAATAATATTTATAATATATAAACATTCATTTAAAAATCATTTTAAATTGAGATATCTCACTTTTAATCATGACCAACTCTTGCTAGAAGCTACCACTACATCCTTAGAACCAACAACCAACACAACATCACCCCACCACCTTGCATGCTATGCCAAGGCCCTCCCCCTTCACCTACATGCTCAAGCACTAGCCTAGGAAGGCATTATTTCTCATAGCCCAGGTGGAAAAATGGAGTTAACGACAAAGTTTGAATCTTTGGGTATAGAGAGCGTTAGCTACATTTCAAGGCTTGTTTAAGTGTTTCAAGGAAGAAAGAAGATGTTTTGAAGTAGGAAAGTGAGAGAGAAGAGAGCAGAGAAGAGGGTGAAGAAAAGGAAGAAAAAAAGAAATGAAAGTGGAAATGAAAAGTGAAAAAAAGGAAGAAGTATGCTCCTTTTATACAATTTGAAAAAGTGGCAAATGACTTTAATTGCTTCTTTACCAAATTACTCATTTACCCTTTCTTATCTTCCATGTTAAGCTTCCTCCATGTGCCTAAGTACTTTCTATCACAACTCCAAAAGAAGCATACAAATTTATGTACTTTATCACTTAAAATAAAAAAGACAAGTCATTCATACTTTATTACCTTAATTAGTTATTATTTTAAGCATTTTATTTACACTTTTTTTACTAATTCTTTTTTCTTTATTAAACCATTTATTATACGTATAAGTGTATGTTACGAAAGTGTGCATATATGTGTGTAACAACGTTACGACAACTTCTATTCGATAAAAAATTGAAAGTCCGAAAATGATTTTGGCTACATTTTCAATTTTTCATCAAACTATTTATTTTGTTAAATAAACATTCAAATGAGTTTTCCATTATTATTTATTAACAAGAGAGTTATTTGACCATTAAAAATCATTAATTAAATATTTAAAATTAATTAAATTTTCATAAATCAAAACGGTAAAATTTTGGATCGTTATATTCTCCCTCCCTAAAGAATTTCGACCTCGAAATTTCATCACAAATAAACAATCAAGAAACATGCCATACTAATTCTTAACATTTTCCAAAATTTTAAATGACTAAAAACAAACTTAGAATTTATCTAGGTTTACAACCTCCTGATCATACAAATAAGATAAACAATCTATTGAGCATACCTCATGCTCAACAGCTATAGTTTAGTACTTGATCGATTATTCACACTAACATATGACAAATAGATGAATCATCTACCCAACTCCTCATAAACCATAAAAAATTAAAGGGAAATGAATTTAAGCCTATACGATGTGCATGATTCATCATTACGCAATATCCGATCACTTATTCGGATACATAAATCTCTCATCCAAATTAGTATAGATCACTTAACTTCTCCGTTGCGGAACTATGATCTTGTTCCTTGATTTGATACTTATGTTTTTCCTTACATGGTCCTAAATTATGATAGAAAATATTTACATTATCCTGAGAATCCATCTCAAGTACTCGCCATTGAGAATTCGAGTGAAAATACCTAGTTCAGACCGGTTTATAACACATAGAAATCATATGCACGAACTCTGGATCAAGAAAAGTAACGTGGATAAAATGGTCCAAGTCTAACTTAAGATTTTATCCCTCTCGAATAACTTGATAATTATACTACTCTAATTCTTCTAATTTTCCAAAATTATTAATGAAAAAGTTTCATAAAACATTACTTAAATTTAAATTTGTATAATACCTAGTATATCTTAAGAGTATATACAACTATCTTATTTAATCTCATTCTTTCTAAATTCAGATGCAGGCCCACAATAAATTTGGGTCTTAAGATTGAGTAGACCGCTTCGACCTCTTTACCCATTCGGTCTAGTAAGTAGCTAAGAAGAATAGGATGTTGGTATCCAACTCAGTCCTAGAGTCTACTTTTCCTTAGACACCTCTAAGGTAAAGACGTTTATTAGTCGATTCAATAACGTCAAATAGTTCTCATAACTTAGATGTTAAAACAAAAGACACAATTTAATAAAACAAAGTTTATTAAACCTTCATATTAAATTCAACCCATTAAAACTTGTGTTAAAATTATTTCTTCTCTATCCAAAAGTGAAATGAACCCATATTAAAATTTCATTTATCAACACATTACTTTATCAAATACCTTTTTATTTTGAATCCATTATCTTAAAAAAAAAATTAAGAATTAAATACACAATTTATATTTAAAATTCTTTTTTTTGAAATGATACAATATATTTTAATCCATAGAAAATATATGTGTGGACTGAGTAACACCAAAATGATACCGAGGAACTGGATCCTACCAAATAGTATTAAACTTTTCCTTACCAAGAAGCGTGATACTTAAGAAAGTGCTTACCATTCGAACACATCTCTTGTTCCTTTCTAGTCATTTTCAAGCCATTCGAACTATTTAACATAAAAATACTTCTCCTTTTTGAATCCATTTTGAAACCATACTGTATATATTTCCACATAAATAGTTTTAACAAAATATCTATTACCGTATACTTTATGTTCGGTCGAATTCAAACTTGTCTCGATCGTACAATGATAGAGGGAATAATTACTAAATGCACTATAATATTCCTCTAAGCAAATATTCAATCGTCACTAAGAACATATTGCCAAAAAATTAATCGAGACTCATTCCCCGAACTACCCAAAGAAAATATATCCAACTTAAAATTCTATCTGAAAATACTTAAAAATTCTTTCAAGTAATACTCTTATTGCTTTTTCCAAAATTCGTTTGAAATCTTTTCAAAGACATTGGGATTTAAATTCTCAAAAAATCCTCTTTATTTTATAAGACATCTTATAAACCCAAATTATATAAAATTATCTTTATGCAATAACCTTCTTTATTATAGTAACCCTTTGTAACACTTTTAACAAAGTAAACTTGTTAAATCTATTACTAATGAACGCCTTAAGGTCAAATCGCGAAAAAAATTCACATGGTATTCGTATTTAATCTAATCAAACAACAAATGCCCATAAACTGGCCGATCAAAAATAATCAATCAACAAATAATGATAAATAAATATCATCATTTCCTAGCAAATAATCACAAAAAAATAAATATATCTATTTTTTTAAAAAATTAATCATTTACATATAAAATATAAAATCTAGGTAAAATTATTTCATTTACCAATTTCAATATAATATAAGACATTTTTATAGCACTAAAAAATGAGAGCTCTTATACACACACACACACACACACACACACGCTCAAACTCATTTTAAGGCGTTACTTACCTTATCTCTAGTGAGTTTACCCCACCAAGCCCAAGGTTCTGGCGTAACCTTCAACTCTGATACCACTGCAACGACCAGCTTCTTCAACCCTTAAAGTCGATAGTCTTACATCCGCGGTATTCATTTGCCTATATAAGAGGGTGCTTGGCTCTTGAATCCATTTCACATGGCCGGTCTCAGTGGTAAGGGGAGGGGGTGAAGCTACAATGTCGGAACCAATTATAAAGACCCAGAAATTATCACTTTAATTTGTGAATATTAATTTATTTTAAATATTCTGTTAATGGTTGTGATAATTAAATATCTCTCTTTTAATTTATAACTAATAATAGAAAATTAATTTTTGAATTTTGTTACATAAATAGGTAGTTTGATAAAAAAATTAGAAAATGCGACCGAAACCCCTTTTTTGTATTTTCGACTGTTCACCAGACGACAAGTTGTAAAATGTTGTTAAACCCTTGTAAAAAATTTAAACAACATTTAAATGTTATTTTAAGTGTAGAGAAACATCTTTTAATTTAAAATGTAATAATAAATGAAGAATTTTATAATAATAGGAATTAATGAAAAATAAAATTTATTTGAATTTGATTTCAAAGTGATGGCTTGAATATGAAAGTTGAGAAGGGTACATGAACCCTTCTATTATCCACCATTTTATTCATGGTTTAGTACTCAGTTGAACTTAAGTAAAGACTGGTAGGAAGAAAATGAGTCTAAGGGTATTTTGGTCTTATGCTATTTATGCATTTATAAAAGAGGAAAAGTTTGTTCCTTTATCATATTTCATTTTTCATTTTTCATTTTGAACTTCTTTCCTTAATCTTCTTTTCACTTCCTCTTCCTTCCTTTAGTAAGGAAAAAAACTCATATGTTAACCTAAAAGTTCGAAATTTAGTTACGAAACTATATTGGGGATAATTGCTAGGGAAGTAAGCTAGGATCTTTTGCATTTTCATCGATTTGGAGAAAAATGGGAACACTAAACTTTGCATTCTTTGGAAATAATAAATGTTGTGACAAATTACTGATAGTTTGATTTTTTATTTTGTAGCGACCGCCTTTCATACTCCGAAAGATAAGCCGTTAAGGGTAGAAGAAAAAAAAGATACGAAGAAACTATACAATCACATAATCTCACCACGAATCAGAGTAACATATAATAGATAACATAGGATATTACATTGTCATTTCCATAATAATAATAATACATCAGAGTCAACACATTACAACATTCAACTGGATAGTTATAACTAGGTGCCCATACAAAATACATAGATCATACATACACACAACGGAATAAGATAATAACTAGCTAATGGTGAAGCCATCTGCTCGAGCTCCTTTAAAATGCTTCCATAAGAAACCTGGTTCACTTGGCTACTCATGCAAATTTGAGTATCCAAGAGTTTTTGGAAAAGAAAATAAAAATCCGGATCAAACATGGGTCTGGTGTAAGTAAACTCAAACAACTTAATTTTTTACTTTTATAAAACGCTTTGAAAATCAAAAATATCTCGTAAGACCACACCGTACATAAACACGGATGGGTTTTTACCTTAAAATAACCAAAACACTTTATATAGAAATCTAGCGATATTATCATAATGTCTAGGGTTTTCAAATAAATAATCCACATAGCCGAAATTGTTACATTAATTAAATTCTGGCATAATAGATATACAACTAAGACCGAATGCACCTATTGGGAAATGGATTCCATACAATGACTGGGCTACTGGGGTACCGCCCATCATAGTGCATCTCTATATAAAATTACACCGAGGACCTCGCTTGGATCCCTTACAACACAAGACCAACCTACCCCTTGCTGGATAGTACCGAATAAGATCACCCCTCGATGGGGATTTGCAACCGTACTGAAGCATACATGAGTTGATAATAGGGACTCTAGATAGGGGTGATCTTACCCTAATAGGAGCGACCCACCTAGCCGTGCTGCATCTCTCCTTTTTTAGTCATTCCCAGTTGATGAGGCTTGAGCCTATGTTTACCTTTATTATAGCATTACCACTTGGAATGCTAAAATTGCCTTCCATATGTTAGCATAATGTCAGCACTCATCCAACCGAAAACACTATTTCTACTACACCCATTTTGGAATCACCCTCAGGGTTAGTAGCAAATAGTCCTTGCACTTGAAAGTCTTCATCTTGGACCTTTCCTTTACTATTTCTAATCCGAATGTTTATGTTGGTTCGAAGTGGTTTTTGGATAATAGCTCTTATTCGATCTCGGTCTCTCCAAACCAATGTTCGATAATTTTAAAGGGTCAAGTTGTTTATAGTGGACCATTCTCCTATCAGGGTGTAAAGATTTACATATGAACATATGTTCCATAGGCTTAGATTATCATGACCTGCTTATCGAAATTAATCCCATTGTATTCATCATGTTGTCGAAATGCGATATTTGTGATATGTACAATTCGACTTTCTTTCAATAAAATGTGTCAATATTTTGTTAAACTACTTTAATTCATTTGGCTACTTAATAACATAGATAAGAGATCCTTGGTTATAAAACAATTTACTTAAAACAAGAAAAGTGAAATAACCAATAGAGTTTAAAAAGGGGCTTTAAAATAAATAACCTTTAATTAAATCATAAGTTTAATATTTAAATAAACTTTGATCAATCTTAATTAAATCAAAATCATACTTAAAATCTTAATTAATTAAGAATTTATTTATAATTAACTTAAATTAAATTTTAATTAAGCAACATTCATTTAAGAATTATACCCAATTTAAGTGGATAATTAACCTTAAGTTAATAATAATTGATTAAACAACTAAGTCTAATTAAATAATTAATTAAAGTAATTAAACCAGATTAAATAAAAATTAATCCCCTTTTATCTTAGTTAATCATTATTTAAAACTAACTTAATTAAAATAATTACTTGGTTCATAATTTCTTAAACCCTAATTACTTACCATAATTACATAATTAATTAATTAATAATTACCCTAATAAATAAATTAATTAAATAAATTTTTAAATAATTAAAACTTATACTTTTTTACTTACTTTATTTATTTAGAATGAGTTTTGAAAAAAAATCCAAAAAAACACTTTAAAACTTGAAACCGTGAAATTTTCCGGACTGCTTCCATAGCGACTGCTGCTATAGACATAGTTTGCTAGAATTGAATTCTAGGTGAAAACTCCACTTTAACTCTAGCTACTGCATGTTTTAAAACATAAACGGAAAGGTTTTGAGAACTTAAACAAAAGGTGAAATTTTGAAAAAACATTTCCAAGATCCAAAACTAGAAAAAGAGCTAGAGTTTTTGTTTTTTCAAGTCGGATCTCAAGTTCTTGCGACGTTTCAAAGTGCTAACTTCACAAAGTTTACATCACACACACTTTGTTTTGTTTCATAAAAGCACTACCATCATATCATAACCAACCATTCACATTTCCATATCCAAAACATATCATTTAACAATTAAATTACAAATCCAAGCTCAACCAAAAACATATAATTATATACCATCAACACAACATGGTAATCCCATATAACAACCACTATATTTTCATGACATATAGTTCATAAAAATTAAGTAATTTTTCTTTTACAAAAATAATAGGTTTACTCACGAAAATTTAGTAAATCAAAGAAAACTTTTGTCAAAACTTGAAACAACTTTAGAAACTTGCAAAATTTAAAACTTTGGACCCTTGAACACTTGAAAGGGCTCAGCCATGTGGTGTTTGGGCTCGGCCTAGGGCATGTTGAGCTCGACCATGGGGTTTACGAGTGTTTGAGTGATTGCTACTTGGAAGAGGAGGCTTGTAGATGATGTAGAAGTGATTCTGGGAATTAAAAAGGTGATTTTAAACAAATTGAAATAAATTTTCTCACTTTAAAAATTTATGAAGAGGAAGCCACAGATGTTTGCTTAAGCTTCTTAGGAATTTTGAAATAAGAAGGAGGTTGTAAAAATGTGAATGTGAAAGTTGAGAGGTATATATAGGCTTAGGAAATTATTTTAGAAAATGTGTAAGTGCTTATTATAAAATATATACATGCATGCATGTCCTCTCCTTCCGCTTTCATTCATGTCCTCTTGTACTCCTCTCTATCTTGCACTATTCATGTCATGCACTAAGTGTTATGTGTATATATATTTATTAAATAAAATCTTATTTTAACTTATATATTTATATGTTTAGGCGAGCATATATGTATTAATATGCTTTGCATTGTGTGGATGTGTGTTTACAATAGTGTTATGCATTTTAGATGACTTGTAACCAATGAAAAATAAAATCAATATTTCAGAAAACAATTTTCGGTCGCATTTTCTTTTTCTCTATGACTATATATTGGTAAATAAATTTTAAAAATGATTTTATCATCATTCGCTATTATTTAAAATAGTTCTATTTGTTAATGAAAACTCATTTATTAATTTTTTAAAATATAATTAAATATTCATTTAAAAGCGATTAAATTCTAGGTTGTTATACTCTTCCCCTTTAAAAGAATTTCGTCCCGAAATTAGCAAACAAGAAGAGAATTCAAACTACATAAAAAGCTATATATTTATATCATAAAATTCATATAAAGATATGTACTAAGCATCCATAGCAAACAAACATATACTATACAGACAACAGACAAACAACAGACTATCGTAACATCAACTCGGGATAGGCTTCTCTCATACGATCCACAGTCTCACAATTGCAGTCTCTTGGATCCTCACTCAATTTATCTTAACTAGTCACACCACCTTGTTATGTAACCTCTTTTCAACCTAATCCACAACATAAAATGGATGTCTAACCATTGTCAGGTTTGGTTTTATTTCCAATTCCACTTGAACCGATGGCTCCACAATCAAAGATGAGTCATGAACATACTTCCTTAAATGAGACACGTGGAACACTATGAACTATTGCCAATTTGGCAACTCGACCCTATAAGCAAGCGATTTGGTACTTTTAAGAATATGGAAGGGTCCAACATACCTTGGAGCTAACTTCCCTGCTTTCCTAAATCTAACAGCTCCTCTTGTTTGTGAAATCTTTACGAACACCTAGTCTCCAACCACAAATTCCAAATCCATTTGCCTCCTATTAGAAAAGCTATTTTGGTGATCTTAGGCTTCCTTCATTCTTTTCTTACTCACTGCAACTTTTTTGGTAGTCTCTCGTATCATGTTCGGTCCAAGAACTAATATTTCTCCCGCCTCAACCCAACATACTGGTGACTTGCTTAGTCTTCTATATAAGGTTTCATATGGTGCCATCCCGATGCTTGCTTGGAAGCCATTGTTGTAGGAGAACTCAATTAAATACAAGTGATCCTCCCATGATCCAACAAAATCCAGAATACATGCTCTCAAGAGATCCTCTAGAATTCGATTCACGTACTCCGTATGTCTGTCTGTTTAGGGGTGATATGTTATGCTTAGGCTTAACTTTGTTCCTAGAGTTGTTTGCAATGTTGCCCAAAATTGACTAGTAAATATGGGGTCTCGATCACTTACAATACTAATAGGAACTCCATGAAACCTGACTATGTCTCTCATAAAAATTTCATTTAAAGAAGGATCGGTCCTTGTTAGTTTCATCAGAATAAAATTTGTGCCCTTCGTCAGCCAATCCACAATCATTTTCTTTTGTGATTCTAGGTAAACTATCAATAAAATCCATTGACATTATTTCCCATTTCCAATTAGGTATTTCCAATGGTTGTAATAATCCTCCTATCTTCTGATGATTACCTTTGATTTGTTGACAGCACGAACATCTGCTAACAAGGATTGAGACATCTCTCTTCATTCCCTTCCACTAAAACATTCGCTTCATATCCCAATACATCTTTGAGACACCTAGATGGATACTCAATTTAGAATGATGGCATTCTAACAAAACCTCCTACCTAAGACCGTTGACATTCAGTACATAGATCCATCCATTCATCCTCAAAACTCCTCGATTTTCAATCTTAAAACTGGTACACCCCTCCTCAACCTTACTGATGATTTCCACTAAGCTTCTGTCCACTCTTTGCTTGCCCATTATTCCTTCTAGAAGAGGTGGGGTAACCTCCAAAAGAGTCGAAATGGCATTCCTGCTTAAGGCATCCACATACCGCATTAGCCTTTCTTGTCGCATAAAGAATATCCAAGTCATAAGTCATAAGTCATTAGAAATTCCAACCACCTCTACTGTCTCAGGTTCAGGTCCTTTTGATTAAAAAGATACTTCATGGATTTATGATCCGTGAAGAGTTCAAATTTTTAACCTAATTAAAGATAGAAAACTTACTCCTATATCTCTAAACATTAGAATGAAACTAAGCGGAATATAATAATCCTTACCTAGTAGGTAGTGTCTCCACTTTTTCAATGTAAAGACAAAAGCTAGCAACTCTAGGTCATGCATAGCGTTTCTTGTGAGGATTTAACTGCCTGCTTGCATACACAATCACTTTGCCATCTACATCAAAACAACACCTAGTCCCACTTCCCAAGCATTTGTGAAAACTATGAATCCACTACTTCCATCTAGAACAACCAAAACCGGTGCACTGGTCAATATCTTCTTCAATTCTAGAAATCACTCTTCACACTTTGGAGTCCATATAAACTTCTCCTCCTTCTTAGTGAGCTTAGTCAAATGGGAAGAAATCTTAGAATAATCTTCAGTAAACCTCTTATAGTATTCAGCCAATCCTAACAAAATGAGAACCTCGGTAGGAGTCCACGGTCATTTCCATTCCTGAACAGCTTCCACCTTTGCTAGATTTACTGAAATACCTTCTCTTGTCATAATATGTCCTAAAAATCTTACCTTCGGTTTTCAAAAATGTCACTTAGAAAATTTCACCTTTAGGACATGTCTCCTTAATGTCTCCAACACCATTTCTAAATAATGTTTACGCTCCTCCTTAGATTTCGAGTAAATAAGAATGTCTTTGATGAAAACTAACACAAACATATTAAGAATATCTCGGAAAACATGGTTCATGAATTCTACAAAATATACTGATGCATTAGTTAGCCCGAAAGGCATAACCAACCACTCAAAGAAACAATTAGGGCCTCTAAACGTAGTCAAGGGTATAATGTTTTTAGCAACCCTCAACTGATGGAATCAATAACTAGATCCATTTGAGAAAATACCATAGCTCCATGAAGTCGATCAAAAAGATCGTCGATGTGGAGTAAGGAATACAAGTTCATAATGGTCAGCTTATTCAACTCCTTATAATCCACGCATAACCTTAAAGATCCACCAGACATAGGCTTAAAAACTACAGCAGACCCCCAACTCAAGTGACTTGGTCTAATCAATCCTTTCCTTATCAGGTCCTGGTTTTGACTTACCAACTTCTCTCTTCCCCTCAAAGCCATCCTTCATTTAGGTTGAACCATAGACCTTGCACCAAGGACTAAATCAATGCAAAACTCTATTTCTCGGTGCGGGGGTTAAACTTTTAACCTCCTCGAAAACTTCATGATAATTATTAACAACTTCAATAAACCCTAGATTTTCTTAGATGCCTCTAGTGCACATAAGAAACTACACATATGAATACCGGGTCTCTTACAAGATACTTTAGCAACCCTTCCCAAGTTGGTTACTAATAGTACAGTTCTTTCATTACAATCTAAAACAGCTACATATTTTGATAACCAATCCATACCAAGAATAATGTCAAATCCTTTAAAGTCTAAGATATACGGATCACAAGAAAAGTGATGAGAGGTAGGAAATTGGTAAATTCTCACAAATCATATTCAAATGGATTACACCACCTATAGGGTTAGACACGCACATAGGGTCTTCAATATTACTTGGAATAAGATGAAATTTACCTACCGATTCACAAGAGATAAAATATGACATGCAATGGTATCAAATAATGCTCGAACAAAAATACCGGTAATAAGTAAGGTACCTTAAAGGATGCCTTTCCCCTTCACATTTGTTGAAGTCGATGATTCATTCTTAATGGCACACACCTTGGGCTAGTGCACCTTCTTTATGAGTGGGCAGTCCTTTACTGTATGTACGGGCTGATGGCAATTAAAAAAGAGAGCCTTCTGGACCATCGGGAAGGTAGGTCCACTTTGCTGCTTTGGAGCTTCACAATTTGGACACAACCTTGAAATTTGTCCTTTCTGCTTACAAATATAACAACCACTATCCTTAGGCTTGCCTCCTTAACCTTCTCCCTATTCTACTTTTCCATGACTCTTCCAATTTGGATTGAACTTCCTCTTATTAGAACCATTTCCACCTGTATTTCCACTAGGTGCTACTGGAATAGGCTTCTTCTTTTCCAAGGCCTCGTACCTCAGAGCCATATCAACTAAATCCACAAAATCTCCTTTAATGTGTGCAGTTTATTTTCTCATGGTACTCTTCCCTGATACCCAAAAAAAACATCTTGTTTTTCTTTAATGGGGTGTTGATCAATTTCGGTCCAAAACAAGGTATCTCGTTGAACTTCGTCTCATATTCTACTATAGATAGATCCCCTTGCTTCAAGTTCATGAAGTTCTAGTAAGTCCTGGTCCTTCCTGATATCGGCAAGAATTAGTCCCCAAAAACTTCTTTAAATCGGGCTCACGAAAACTCTTCTTCTGGAATATTTGCAATAAGGAAGTCCCACCAAGCTGTTGCTCCCTCTCGCAGTTGTCGTGCAGCTAAGAAGCTTTTCTATTCATCGGATGAACCAAGACCTTTAAAAATCTTTTTGCAAGATCACAACCAAGCTTGTACTTCCATGATAGACTCAGTTCTTTTAAATGGTTTTCCTCCTAGGTTGGTGTAATCCTTGCATAAGGGTGCAAAATTTGCTCTTGGCTACTCTAGTGCTACCTCTTCGGCAATCTGAACTCCTTTAGGATTTGAAGTTCAGTTGTAGTGCTACCTACTCCCCTACCTCTTCTGCCTTTGATATATCTATCAGATACACACACACACACACATACACACACACACACGAATAAAAATTACAAATACGCATTTTCGAAGTTGACCCTAACCTAAAGCCTAAGTGCTCGCTTAACCTAGGCTTTGATACCAAATTTGTAACGACTGCCTTTCAGACTCCAAAAGACGAGTCATTAAAGGTAGAAGAAAAAGAAAGATAAGAAGAAACTACACAATCACAGAATCTCACCATGAATCATAACAACATATAATAGATAACATAGGATATTACGTTATCATTTCCATAATAATAATACATCAGAGTCAATACATTACAAATTTCAATTGGACAGTTATAACTACTTGCCCATACAAAAATACGTATATCATACATACACATAGCAGAATAAGATAATAACTAGCTAACGGTGAAGCCACCTGATCTAGCTCCTGCAAAATGCTTCCGTAAGAAACCTGGATCACTTGGCTACTCATACAAATTTGAGTACCCAAAAGATTTAGAAAAAGAAAATAAAACTTCGGTTCAGAAATAGGTCTAGTGTGAGTAAACTCAAACAACTTAAATTTTTACTTTTATAAAATGCTTTGAAAATCAAAGGTATCTCGTAAGACCACGCCGCACATAAACATGGACGGGTTTTTACCTTACGATAAACAAAACACTTTAAATAGAAATCCAATAATATTATTATAATGTCTTGGGTTTTCAAGTAAATAATTCACATAGCCGAAATTGTTACCTTAATTAAATTCCAGCATAGTAGGTATACAACTAATACCGAAGGCACTTATTGGGAAATGAATTCCATACAATGATTGGGCTACAAAGGTGCTGCCCATCATGGTGCATCTCTAAATAAAATAACACCGAGGACCTCGCCTGGATCCCCTGCCAACATAAGACCGGCCTACCCATTACTGGATAGTATTGAATAGGATCACCTCTCGGTTGGGATCAACAACCGTACCGAAGCATACATGAGTTGATACTAGAGACTCTAGATAGGGATGACCTTACCCTAATGGGAGAGACCCACTTAGTCCTGCTGCATCTCCTCTATTTTAGTCATTCCCAATTGATGAGGCTTGAGGCTACGTTTACCTTTATTATAGCGTTGCCACTTGGAATGCTAACATTTCCTTCCATATGTTGTTATATTGTCAGCACCCATACATACAAGTCGTGCAGGAGATGAATGAACCAAAAGCACTTTTTCCACTATACCTATTTTGGAATCACCCTCAGGGCCAGTAGCAAATATCCGTTGCAATTCAAAGTCTTCATCTCGGACCTTGCCTTTACTATTTCGAATTTGAATGTTTATGTTGGTTTGAGATGGTTTTCAGATAATAACTCCCATTCGATCCCAATCTCTCCAAACCAGCGTTCGATAATATTAAAGGGACAAGTTGTTTATAGTGGACCATTCACCTATCAGGGTGTAAAGATTTATATATGAACATACGCTCCATATGCTTAGATTAACATTACCAGCTTATCGAAATTAACTTCTTATATTCGTCATGTTCTCAACGTGCGGTATTTATGATAAGTACAAGTCGACTTACTTTCAATAAAGCGTGTCAATGTGTTATTACTGTTGGAATTGGACTAGCCCGCATCGGAAGTTATGGTTGAATTTTAATTTTTTTGCCCTATTGGATCTTTTATTGGCCCTATGAAGTCTAATGAATTAGAACATTTATAAATTTCATTTAAATAAAATCATTTACTTTATTTAAATTCAAATTCAACTATATTAAGATATAAATTAATTTTATTTGATTTAGTTTATACATAAATGTATCATATACATATATGTATGAGTGCATGTGTAACATAATAATCCGTGAAAGGTATAATATGCCCATATGTAGATGTTAGAGATTTACATCACAATAGACATATTAGCTCATTTTGTATGTCATGCATGTTGTCCAAATATGTGCATGTATATATGCTACTACTACACACACACATATATATTGACACACGCACATATGTAAGTATAAATATATTATATATAATATATGGACATAAAACATTTAAATATAGATAAATATATATATGTATAGAAAGAGAGATAACAATCATTAAAAATTATTTATAATTCAAAATTAAATGAGTTTTACAAACAAAATAATTTTAATATTTTAATTGGTATATATTATGTATAAATAATGTTTTCATCCATAAATAATTAACATAAAATAATATATTGATGAAAATTAAATTTTACAAATTTGAAAATCTAGGAACATAAAATAGTGCTTAGGAAAATTTCGAAGATTTTTCAAAGTTGAATTATTATTTTTAAAAACATATACATTGATTTCGGTAATAATTATTTAATATAAAATAAAATATAATTAAAATTTCAAATTTTAAAATTTCAAAAATTCTAGGATCATGAATGAAAGGTTACAAAAATTTTTAAAGAATTTTTCAATTAAATTATTATCCTTAATAAATCATAAACAGTTTTTTCTGAAATAATATTAATTATTAAAAATAATAAAATATATTGAATTCCCAATTTTTTTACATATGTTTCTGAAATGATATAATATTTTTTATAAATATAAAATTGAATTTTTAATGTAATAATTATTTATACACAATAACAATTCAAAAATTCAATAAATGTTAATTTAAAAATATGAATATATGTATGATAATTAATTTTTGAATTTGTAAATTTATATTACATATAAATAAGTGTACTAAATTTTTAAATCATATATATATATATAGATCTTATACAAGCATATTTGCTATTATGAGAGAAATATACACTAATATATATATATATATATATATATATATAGATATATGTATATATTAATTTACTAATAAATATATACAAAACAATTATTAATGAAAAAATTGATTTTATACAGTAAACAACATTAGTCTATACACAAATCAAATAGTATAATAAACAAATTATGTACACAACCAAACTGATTTGTGACCACCACATTAACTTAAAAAATCTCACCTAACATATAGTAGCAATATATTTAAAGAGATATGAAATTGCTCATTATAGGATCATAAAATATAATTTAATTGCCGTAATATGAATTAAAATTACCAATTTAATGATGCCTTCGAATCCAAGTTGAAACAATGATCTCCCTTTTTTTTTACTGTTCTTGATTCGTCAAATTGCAAGTCTGGAATCACCGACCACTAACTATCGAATAGTATTATTTTAATTTGAAATATATTTGAGAATTTTGGAGCGGATTAGCTATGTTTTAACCAACAATGTAATGGCGGACAAAAAGGTTAGTAACTGTTTTTAGAGACACACATACAAAGACACACACACACACATAGGGTTGTATTAGAGAAAAAACGAGGAAAACCTTTTTACCCATTCTCACTTTACTTCAACCCATTATCTCCAACCCAATTTCCTATGTTTTAGCCACCCTTAAACCCTCCCAAAACCAAAATTTTCAGCCCTAATTATGGGCCTTAAACCCATCTAAGCCCAAGCCAAAATACTATGCAATTAAATCTAATTTAATCGCTTGTCGATATTGTATATCGATCGATATATTTATAACTGTTATAAATATATATAACACTATTAATTTATGAAATCATATTCAAATTTTATAATTAATATTTCATAATATTGATTAATTTAATTAATTTATAACAATTATAAACTAATTAAATCGTTTAGATTTAAGGGAATTCATCTTTTCGGTTGTGTAACTCTTGGGTGTAAATTTAATCAGCGATTAACATCGAACTATTCTATGTTAACATTCACAAGTCCTTTAGCAGGTGGTGTGACATTATGGTCAAATTTATCGCTTACTCAATTTCGGTAATATCCAATTTTAGTTTAATAAGTGTTACCTAGTTGTGACATTTGTTTACACCAATTCTTTTCGTCAAAACTATATCACCTTGGACATATGGAATTTGGTAATGGTCAAAATTCCAACCTCATCCACATTCAACTTTATAGTCTAAATACAAAGTCCTTTGTTTAATAATAAAAATTATTAATAACCGAAATACTCTGGCCAGAGACTTTGACTTTGAGTTGACTTGAGTTGTCTATGATACTAATCGCATATAACTGATGAGACGAACCCTCTCTTGAATAGTGCTTCACATCCATAGTTATACAATAACTATTAGTACGTAACCCCTAGGTTCCCCAGCAGTCATGAGTAATACACTGCTCAACATTTGAAGATCGTTACGTACTCCAGTCTCAATGCATACATCGTTATCCAGTCTCGATGCATCTTGACTAGGAACATTTAAAATGATATATTTGTTTCATTGTGATAAATTACTCACGGTTATAAAACTTTGTAACTACTATCAAAAGGTATACCATTTATGGATTTTTCTATTAAATATACTTTTAATTAAGTTAATTAATTAATATAATAACATTATATCAAGTATATAATAGGAAGAAAATACCTTTTATATCGAACATGATTGGTCAACGAGTTAGATATATGTAACAAATTACATAATTACCCCTAGGACATGCCCTTAACTCTATAATCTCCCACTTGCATTTGGGGTAAATTATGGAATCTAATTCTAAGGTCTCCAATCAGTTTTCTCAAAATCAATTAGGTCAGTCCCTTAGTGAATGAGTATGCTATTATGTTTTAATTATCTACTTTGTCGATTAACTTTCTCTACAATTGATAAATTGTCTTTATCATTTGGAATGATTCGAAGTATGTATTTCGATTTCTAGTGAGCTTTAAGTTCTATCAATTTCATAACACTGTTATCTTATAACAATATTATGGGATTCTCAACATTTGGAATAACCTTTGGCTCAATTAAATTTTTTGCATTTAAATCTATATACATTGGTTTATTGTAGTGCTATTCAAGTTAATGTTCTCAACATTTCATCCAATCGACTACAATCACTTTTATTTTAAAACATTTTCAAATTAAAGATTTTAACTTGAATTTTATCATTTGACATATTATACTCAATATCACTTATAAAAGTTTGTGTCCAAATGTTCCATCATAACGAGTTCGTTGTTTCTATAAACAATTTCCTAGTATTTCATAAATATGCGAGAACACCTCAAACAACCGTTTAATGATATATTTGGATTTTATATTTGCTCCATGTATCAGATACATAAACAAAACATCATATCATACACAACATAACCTGTATGATAATTCCTATTGCTAATGCATAAGGAATCCAACTTACATATTCTCCTATTAATAGGGTGCTCTTGTATATTGTTTTGAGACAATCCCTATATCTTTTATACTCACCATAAAAGGCATCATTTACAATCTAAAATTGAGTATTAAAACAACTAAAGTTGATTTTAATACAAGCATAACTTTAACATCAACAACGTGTTGTTTACTTATACTTTAGAAACATCAATGTATCTTTTAACGTTCTTTCTTAGAGCACATGCTTCCTTTGCACTTTGATTGAAAATCAAACTATTTGATATTTCTATCAAAATACTTATTCAATCTTGATGCTTATAAAATGATACATTCGTATAATTTATTGGTTTGTATCCAAAGTCTCACAAACCCATATAGCTCCCACTGACTTCGAGGCATTTTGGGTTAATATGTGTAAACGGCTTAATCTAAATCATTATTTAGAAGTTTCCGTTTCAATACATATGTACCGAACACTAAGTCTTATCGAGCGATAATTTTGTGAGTAAGTCTGAGTTAACTTGAGCATGTTGAATACCGAATCTATTATCCTAATTTCAACAATTGAAATTTGCGATATTATTCTTGTTTAACATTGCTTATTTAATTCCAACCACATTAGTCTTTCCAATAAAGGCACAATCTCGGCTGATGTATCACATCTCTTTGGTTACGACCACTAACATCATATTTTGATAGCGTACTTGGAATTCTTTTAGATCTGCGCATTATACCATATAGAGTCAACAATCTTAATCACTTAATTGAACAACCGAAGGTAATGTATATTTTTGACATTAATAAGAAACTCATAGTTTCTCTCCGACGTACGAGAATACTTATTAGACATTCTAATGCCATGTATTCATTTAGGTTAGTTAATTTCACTTCATCTTATATAATCGATTCTATCTATGGATCGAAACCAATACCATTTAACTACCAAAAATTTCTTAAAGAAATTCTTTCACAATGAAGTTGATATATGTTGAAACAATAATTGTTTCTTAGTGCAAATAGAATAGGGATTCGTAAACGTTTTATGAACCTTGTTATTCATAAAAATGATTTTAGTTTACAAAAATTATGTTCAAAATATAAATATGTCATTTTGAGATGACCCACTTTCTTATTTTAATTTTTTTATGCAGTGGTCATCTAATCAAGAGAATATTATTCTCTAATTTTTCTTCTGTCCAGGATCTTAATGCCAATATAAAAATATTGTTGTGCTCGAATTATCTTAAACTTACATATACGAAGATATATATTTATATTACTTTCTATTTAAACCAGAGTACAAAAGTTTGGAAGCAGAAAATCTGTTTGGGGATCCTTAAGTAATTCCCCACATAGCAAAAATGTTTCTAAAAACAGGTTTTCTGGGCACACTTAAATCATTACATAACCATTGATTTCATGCCTTCAAAATCTTAGCATTTTATATGTATTTCCCATGATTTTTATTACTGTATGAAATGTGCTTTTGATGGTGCATGTGTGTGCATGTTCCAGTGCGTGTATATTCACTGGAAGATTTTAGTGCCTAATTTTTAAGATAATTGTTAACCTAAAAATAACTGTGTCTACCCTATATTTGGGTTATCAAACTTTACTGAAAACCGAGTTTGAAACTTTTTTTTTAGTGCTGGCTTAACCTAGGCTCAGTGAAATGGTCATGTTAGCCTTGTTTAGTCTGCACTTATTCTTAAACAAAACATATGTCATTTTGTTTCCTTTTTAAAGCAACTCAAAACTCTCTCTTTTTCTTTTTCTACCAGATTTTTCAAGTTAGACATGGATTTTCTTAAGTCAAATACCTGATTGTTCACTTAATTGATACATCCTTACAATCTATGGTTTTCTATCATTATAAATGAATTATTCTGAAAGCTTAAAAACTTCATTACTTAGTAAAACATTTGCAAAACCAAACACATAGGTTCCAGCTGAAACACATTTAAATTCAATACTTACAAAATAGTAGATAACAATACATTAGTTTTTCTAAGCAACTTAAACAACATAGCTTAACATAAATTTGGCATAAATATCTATTTTAACTTCAGCAAATCTTTAAATATTGTATCCAATTCCTTAAGCAGCTAAATCATCCAAAGCCTGATCAAGGAAATCCTATTTCCCTGCAAAGTCACCATGAACTGCCCCATATGAATATGAGACACCCAAGGGTGAATAAACACACTAGGGTCAGACTAAAGTCTGGTATGAGTAATCTAACTGAAAACATGATTTTATATGACCCTTATTCATATTCAAATAACTTTAAATGGGTAAAGAAAATTCACTACTACCCTGTTGCAGGTTTCTGTGAGATATGTGTATATAAATTAGTGCATAACAAATTTTTGCATAGATCAATGGTTTATTTCAGTGATAATAATCATAAGATTCATCTATGAACATCATAAACCAATCAACACATTCATCAATCAAACTTTCAAGACTTTTCTACCAAGTTATTGGCCATCAGGGATTTTACCCAAGCCCTCACCTGAACCTATTTCTATTGTTCACTATTAAGTGTAATATGGCCTTTAGCTACTTTCTCTTGTTTAAACCACACACTGCCTGGGACATCTCTCTGTTAACGCAGCACACTCAGGCCCCTGGGTATAAACATACCATGTGTGAGCTTGCCATATTCACCTTGCCAAGCCATATTTTGTAGCCCTAAGATCCAAAAGTCCCTAGTTAAATTACTAAGTGTTATTTTCCCCTTTTCATTACTGTGCTAACCATCTGCATATCATATTTTAATCAGAGAAACAAACATTCAGCCAACATACAGTCATCCAGAGATTGGTAAATCAGGTTCTCATAAACAAGCATTTAATCATGCAAACGGATGTGAGTTCTCAGAGTATATATTATTTTGTCTATGGGTTTCAATGGATCAAGTTATAAACATATGGTTATAGGTAGTTTTTCTGGTTGCCTCCCTTTTACCACTGGTTCAATCAGATCCTTATTAATCTTTAAGATCTGGCTAAACCACAAGTATAAGCTTTGATTTGGATGGTTCATAAAACATAGAAGCTCAGCACATGTACAACATTGCACTTCTGCGTTTTTCTTTATTTCAATTAATATGAGACATAAGCAACAACACAATGTTGCAGCCCCACATTTTCTTTCATTTTAGATCATATATTTACAACATAAATCCTGGGTTTTAAATAAATAATTGTATAAAGAAATCCCATAAATAAAACTACTTCATCTCAAAGTTAAACCATGCCACAGATAAATATATTTAAACATGAAATCCATGACTCTTTTATACTGGATAGATTACTATAAAAGATTTTTCACTTGAGCAGATCATTAATATACCAAAGTCATCAAATCATAAAAATGAACATAGCTTGCAAAAGTGAAATATAAATTCAATTAGGCTGCCTCAATATTCAGGACTTAATGCCAAAGTTTCCAGTGAGGTTACTCACCTTAATTCCTCTTTTCCTAAGTCTTTTCTTTCTTTTGGGTCTTCTGCCTTCTTCTTACTCTAATGGTCGGTGCTCCTCATTTTTTTCTGACTTATGTTTTTTTTTTTTTTAAGTGTTGAAGAGCAAATATGGATGATCTCACTACACTAAGCCTCCATATATAAAACCCTAGCTGCTACTAGGGTTTAATGAAATTACTCAATGTTAGTTTTACCCTATATAACATGATCTGCCTCTCATTTGAATTCAAGAGAAAAAGGGTATGTGGTCCTGGTTATATTTTTTAGAAATAAGCCTTATTCTTTTAATCTTACCCCGGTCATGTTATATGCATGACTTCTTGTTTTCCCCAATAAAAAGATTGCTGGAAATAGATAAAATGCTTGCTCAAAGGTTCATGCCATTTCCATGCAATTTTTGTTTCCTACCAGCAAATGCTTGCCTGTGCACTTAGATAACACATGTGAACTTATTTTGCCTAAGTCTTCTTTTTCTCTTTGTTTTCTTAAATAATTTTAAGTATCTAATATTTTTCTGCATGTATTCATTATTTCTGCCTATATTTATTTTCTTTTATGCCAAACTTATTAAAGACATAATCTTGTCTGCATACATATGTATTTGTAGTTTATTTATTCTAATATATATATATATATATATATATTGATTGCTGCCTACTTTTATTACACAGAAAAAAAGAAATGTGTGCATATGTGCGCACTATCTTGTACACACATTCATGTTTAAACCATACACTTACAAAATAGTTTCCATTCCTATTTAAATATTTTTTTTTCTTTTCAGTGCATGTATATTCACTGGAAGATTTTAGTGCCTAATTTTTAAGATAATTGTTAACCTAAAAATAACTGTGTCTACCCTATATTTGGGTTATCAAACTTCACTGAAAACTGAGTTTGAAACTTTTTTTTTAGTGCTGGCTTAACCCAGGCTTAGTGAAATGGTCATGTTAGCCTTTTTTAGTCTGCACTTATTCTTAAAAAAACATATGTCATTTTGTTTCCTTTTTAAAGCAACTCAAAACTCTCTCTTTTTCTTTTTCTACCAGATTTTTCAACTTAGACATGGATTTTCTTAAGTCAAATACCTGATTGTTCACTTAATTGATACATCCTTACAATCTATGGTTTTCTATCATTATAAATGAATTATTCTGAAAGCTTAAAAACTTCATTACTTAGTAAAACATTTGCAAAACCAAACACATAGGTTCCAGCTGAAACACATTTAAATTCAATACTTACAAAACAGTAGATAACAATACATTAGTTTTTCTAAGCAACTTAAACAACATAGCTTAACATAAATTTGGCATAAACATCTATTTTAACTTCAGCAAATCTTTAAATATTGTATCCAATTCCTTAAGCAGCTAAATCATCCAAAGCCTGATCAAGGAAACTCCTATTTCCCTGCAAAGTCACCATGAACTGCCCCATATGAATATGAGACACCCAAGGGCGAATAAACACACTAGGGTCAGACTAAAGTCTGGTATGAGTAATCTAACTGAAAACATGATTTTATATGACCCTTATTCATATTCAAATAACTTTAAATGGGTAAAGAAAATTCACTACTACCCTAGTGCAGGTTTCTGTGAGATATGTGTATATAAATTAGTGCATAACAAATTTTTGCATACATCAATGGTTTATTTCAGTGATAATAATCATAAGATTCATCTATGAACATCATAAACCAATCAACACATTCATCAATCAAACTTTCAAGACTTTTCTACCAAGTTATTGGCCATCAGGGATTTTACCCAAGCCCTCACCTGAACCTATTTCTATTGTTCACTATCAAGTGTAATATGGCCTTTAGCTACTTTCTCTTGTTTAAACCACACACTGCCTGGGACATCTCTCTGTTAACCCAGCACACTCAGGCCCCTGGGTATAAACATACCATGTGTGAGCTTGCAATATTCACCTTGCCAAGCCATATTTTGTAGCCCTAAGATCCAAAAGTCCCTAGTTAAATTACTAAGTGTTATTTTCCCCTTTTCATTACTGTGCTAACCATCTGCATATCATATTTTAATCAGAGAAACAAACATTCAGCCCACATACAGTCATCCAGAGATTGGTAAATCAAGTTCTCATAAACAAGCATTTAATCATGCAAACAGATGTGAGTTCTCAGAGTATATATTATTTTGTCTATGGGTTTCAATGGATCAAGTTATAAACATATGGTTATAGGTAGTTTTTCTGGTTGCCTCCCTTTTACCACTGGTTCAATCAGATCCTTATTAATCTTTAAGATCTGGCTAAACCACAAGTATAAGCTTTGATTTGGATGGTTCATAAAACATAGAAGCTCAGCACATGTATAACATTGCACTTCTGCGTTTTTCTTTATTTCAATTAATATGAGACATAAGCAACAACACAATGTTGCAGCCCCACATTTTCTTTCATTTTAGATCATATATTTACAACATAAATCCTGGGTTTTAAATAAATAATTGTATAAAGAAATCCCATAAATAAAACTACTTCATCTCAAAGTTAAACCATGCCACAGATAAACATATTTAAACATGAAATCCATGACTCTTTTATACTGGATAGATTACTATAAAAGATTTTTCACTTGAGCAGATCATTAATATACCAAAGTCATCAAATCATAAAAATGAACATAGCTTGCAAAAGTGAAATATAAATTCAATTAGGCTGCCTCAATATTCAGGACTTAATGCCAAAGTTTCCAGTGAGGTTACTCACCTTAATTCCTCTTTTCCTAAGTCTTTTCTTTCTTTTGGGTCTTCTGCCTTCTTCTTACTCTAATGGTCGGTGCTCCTCATTTTTTTCTGACTTATGTTTTTTTTTAAGTGATGAAGAGCAAATATGGATGATCTCACTACACTAAGCCTCCATATATAAACCCTGGCTGCTACTAGGATTTAATGAAATTACTCAATGTCAGTTTTACCCTATATAACATGATCTGCCTCTCATTTGAATTCAAGAGAAAAAGGGTATGTGGTCCTGGTTATATTTTTTAGAAATAAGCCTTATTCTTTTAATCTTACCCCGGTCATGTTATATGCATGACTTCTTGTTTTCCCCAATAAAAAGATTGCTGGAAATAGATAAAATGCTTGCTCAAAGGTTCATGCCATTTCCATGCAATTTTTGTTTCCTACCAGCAAATGCTTGCCTGTGCACTTATATAACACATGTGAACTTGTTTTGCCTAAGTCTTCTTTTTCTCTTTTTTTTTCTTAAATAATTTTAAGTATCTAATATTTTTCTGCATGTATTCATTATTTCTACCTATATTTATTTTCTTTTATGCCAAACTTATTAAAGACATCATCATGTCTGCATACATAGGTATTTGTAGTTTATTTATTCTAATATATATATATATATTGATTGCTGCCTATTTTTATTACACGAAAAAAAAAGAAATGTGTGCATATGTGTGCACTATCTTGTACACACATTCATGTTTAAACCATACACTTACAAAACAGTTTCCATTCCTATTTAATTTTTTTTCTTCTTTTCAATGCAATTTTTAAATAAACTTAAACTAATTTAAATCATAAACTTACTTCACAAAAATCAGGGTTATCACATATACCCCTCTTTTTAGGAATTGTGTCCTATAATTCTTCCATACTTAACTTAAATATCATTAATCCAGAAAATCAACTTTTCTGATCTCAAACCATTCTCAAGTCAATCATTTGATTAAACTCTAGGCATATCAAAACAAAAATCACAATGCAATTTTCAATCAAAACATTCATCAGTATATATAAATTATACCTTTCATTCAATCAAATAGTTGTGGATAATCATTTATGATTTTATCCTCTACTTCCTATGTGCAATCATTTGGGTCAAGACTCCATTGCACTTTCACTAATTTAATTTCTTTGTTTCTCAATTTCTTGATTTCTCTAGCAACTATGCCCACTGGCTCATTTTCATAGATCATCCTGGGGTCAATCTACACATCTTTAGGGGATTCTAGGATTGCCTCCTTATCATGAACCCACCTTCTTAGTTGAGACACATGAAAATCATCATGCATTGCTCTCATTTCTTCTGGCAACTCTAGTTTATAGGCTACAGTTCCTATTTTCTCTAGAATTTTATATGGCCCTATATATCTAGGAATCAACTTTCCTTGTTTCCCAAACCTTAGAATCTTCTTCATGGGTGATATTTTGATAAATACAAAATCCCCAACATCATATTGTACTGCTTTCCTTCTTTGATCTGCATATTTCTTTTGTCTATCTTGGGCAGAGGCAATTCTTTTTCTAATCAAAGCTATTTTCTCTGAAGTTTCCTTCACATTCTCTGGCCCTAAGACCACTTGTTCCCCAGATTCAAGCCAACTTGAGGGTGATAAACATGGTCTCCCATAGAGAGCTTCAAAGGGTGCCATGCCTGTGCTACTATGATGGCTATTGTTGTATGCAAATTCAGCTAAAAAATATGATCCTCCCAATTTCCTCCCCAATCCAATACACAAGCTCTCAACATGTCTTCAAGCAATTTGTTCACAATTTCTGTTTGACCATCAGATTGAGGATGGTATGCTGTGCTTAAGCACAAATCAGTCCCCATTGCCTTGTGAAAACTCTGCCAGAATTTTGAAGTGAAGATGGTATCTCTATCACTTACTATAGTCTTTGGTATACCATGTAGTCTAACCACTTCTTTGATAAACAACTGGGCTAGAGTACATGCATTTCTTTCTGACTTAACTGGTATAAGCGGGCTGACTTGGTTAACCTATCAACCACTACCCAAATACTATCATTTTCCCTCCTAGTTCGAGGCAAACCATCAATGAAATCCATTGATATATCCTCCATTTCCATTGTGTTATTTGCAAAGGTTGAAGCATCCCTGAGGGTTTTTGATACTCAGCTTTCACCTGTTGGCAAACCATACATTTAGATACATAGGTTGCCACTGCACTCTTCATACCACTCCACCAATAATCCCTCTTGAGGTTGTGATACATTCTTGTGCTTCCTGGGTGTATAGTGTATTTGCTTTTGTGGTAAGCATCCAAGATTTCTTGCTTCAACTCATCAATTGCTGGAACACATATTCTTTTTCCTTTCTTCAAATGGCCTTGATCATTCAATTGAAAACCTGCCACTGCCTCACCATTTAATATCCGAGTTTTCTTTTCAAACAAAAATGGATCTTGGTCTTGTAACTTTACAACTTTGTTTTTCAATTTTGACCCCAGAGTGATAAAGCTTAATTTTCCCATTTCTACATTCTCACTGCATAAGTTCATGTTTTCTACATTATCACTTTCTATCTCTAAATCAATTAACAATGATAAAGTGTTAAACTCTTTTATCATTAATCTAGCCACGTTAGCATGTTGTCCACTTAGGGCATGTAACGACCCAGAATTTTTATTAATTAAAATTTGAATATTTAATTAATTTTAAATATTAATAAGTGAATTTACAAGTCAAATAAATTTTATTTTGAATTATTGGATTTAATTGAATAATTAAATCGATAATTTAATATGTTAAATTATGGAAATAATTGAAAATTGAGTTAAATATGATTGAAAATGATTTGGGAAATTTTATTTTATCATATTGGAGTTAGAATGATATTTTAGAACTTTTAAAATCGAATTAAAAGTTAATTTGTGAAAATTGAATATTTTAATATTTAATAATCAACTATAAAATAGCCAATTTTTGAACAGTCTCAGAATTGAACGAAACCAGTTCCATTGGATCCGTAATAGTTAGTTATTATCGGATTTCAATTTTCGTGTCAATCGGAGTTATCGTTTGAGCGTGGCAGCTCGAAACGCATCGAATTGTTTTTAATTTAAATTTGGCGAGTTAAAATAGCCATTTTTCAAAAAGTCTCGGATTTCGACGAAATCAGTTTCATCGGATCCATATTGTGATATTATTGTAAGGTTTCAAATTTCAAGTCAATTGGATTTACCGTTTGTCCGGTACAAATTAAAACGCCTAGAAATCGATTTAAATCGGTTTAATTTAAATTGAGCGTTTACAGCTATAACTCGCACAGATGTCCGAATTAGCTTTCGAAACCTGTTCCATTGTGTCCGAAACGTGGGGTAAACCTTAGAAACGCTGGTTACGGCACGTAAATCGGAGTTCGGAATTTCCGGATGAATAGTGTCGAACGAAACTCTATAAATAGACCACCCCTTCATAAATTTAGAAAAAAAAAGACTAAAACCCTAATTCATGTTGCTAGCCGCCACTTTATAATTGAATGGCCAGAAATTAGTTTCATTCATTCCTTAATCTCTCCAAATCCATTCACAATCAAGCGAAGTGATCAACTACAAAGATGAAGAGCAAGGCGAGAGCTTTAATTTCATACGGAGATGATCAGAAACGGCGCGACGTGGAGGGAGCAAAGGGGGGCCGTCACCTACAGCTCACGCACGCATTTCGAGGGCCAAGCAAGGGCCGAGCTCCACGTGCTTCAGGCCGAGCATGAGGGGGGTGAAGGCCTTCGTTTTGGCGCGTCTTTATCGAAGTATCGTCGAGTATTGATGTTGCTAAATTTAACCCTAGTTTGTGATGTTTGGGTTCATGCTTCGTGAGTTACCTGGAAGGAGAACGAAGAGATGAGGAAGGGGGGGGGGGGGGACGTGCGGTCATGATGAGAAGATGGTGAATCTGGTGGCTATGGTTTAGTGTAGGTTTTAATTATAAATATATGTTGTGAATTTGTTTATATAAATCGTGTATAAACTTGTAAAATACATAACTTTTTCATACGAGGTCGAAAAAATGCAAACTCAGTTGCGTTGGAATCGTATGGATGAGCACTACGCGATGGAGATGGTTTGGAGTCGATCGGAGTCAGTGAGAATTTCGGGTAAAATTAAACGCACGTTTAATTTTATTCGAAACGATCGCTAAAACGAGAAATAAATCAAGGTGAGAACTTCTCACTCAATCGAATTAGTTTCGATTTTATTTGAAATAGTTATATTTAAAATTATTGAATGCATATTTGAATGATGATTGTTATCTATTGATTGTTAAAATAGACATTATACGCCGTTAGTAAGCGGATGTTATTTAATAAAAACATATACCGCGAATATTTCATAAACAGTGAAATTGGTATTATATATAATAGCAATATATATATATATTGGCATATGTATATATTGGAGTTGATTGATTTCCCGCATTTTTTAGCGGATGAGACCCTATTGCGCCGTTATTAAGCGGATAATATTTATTAAAAACATATACCGCGATAATTTCGTACTGGAGCGAAATTGGTATTGTGCTAATGTTTGTGGATGCAGGAAAACAGGTTGGAGGGATCCAACAGGATTCCTCAACAGTTTTTATTTGATTTCAGATATTTTGATATTTGATGGATTTTCATATCGATATATGATATCGTTGTTAGTCGTGATTGACTATTTGGTGTGTAGCATCATTGGACCCAGATTTTGGGATTTTAAAATGATTTTAAAGTGATTTTTGAAAAATATACTATATTTTGGAATTAATCCATTATGAATAAATAACGATATAATTTTTAAAGTTATAAAAATTATGATTCTGAGAAATATAGTTAAAAGATTGATTTCTGAGAAATATGGATTAATGACTTTATAAAAAAATAGTTAAATTGGAATTTTCTGAATTTAGTATAAAAAGGTTAAGAAATAGGATTTATAAAATTTGATTATTTTATAAATAAAAAATGATGAAGTTTTAAAGGAATTTAAAGACGTTTTAAAGAATAATATAAATTGATTTATATTAAGAGATTTATAAATGGATACTTATAAATTGAGATATAGACATTATAAAATGAGTTTTTATAAGTGTTTGAATGAAGTGAAAATGAATTTCATTAAAGAATGAAATTTATAGAATTATAAATGGTGAAGTTATAAACGAAATTTATAAATAGTAAGATTTATAAATTTTGTGAAGTTATTAAAGAATATATTTGTATAGATAAGTGAATCTTATAAGTTATAAGATTTATAATTATGAAGTTCAAAGGAACGATTTTTGCAAACGAATAGATTATAAGTGTTTAACTTATAATATGAACTTTTAGTTTATAATTGAGTTATAAACTGGAATAGGTTAATAAAGGAATTTATAAAAAGGAAGTTTTTATAAATAAATAGAAATGGAATTTATAAACGTTGTTTTATAAATTCGCAAATGACTTATTTTGATAAGTTAATTGTTATAACTTATAAATGGAGTTATATTCACGTTTTAGACAGTGAATAATCCTTTAAAGTAAAATGAATATAAAAGGATGAAATTTGTTAACAAAGTTTATTCACGTTTTTGAATTGTGAATAATATGTTAAAGAAATGTTTGAATGTGATGTTTTAAATGGAATTAAAACGATCTAATGATGTTTTTAAATGTGTTGAGATTCGAAACCATAGATTTCAACATTTATTGTTGAAATAGACGTTTTCGAGAAATAAAAGGAAATGGTGGACTATAACACTGTTGTTATAGTAAATGATTTCCGAAAGGAAATGTTTGAATAGTAATAGGATTTATATATCTATTTAATTTCGAATCCCTATACTAGTGATTTTGGGTTGTCGTAACGATGTTTTACGCAACATTCGTTTTGGCCCAAATAAATATGTTTAAGAGAATGATTTCCTTAATAGAATGAAATATATACTTAATTCAATTTAAGTATATTGAATATTTTCCAAGGTTGAAAATAAAAAGATTTGAATTACTTATTTTTAATAAGTATAGAATTGTTTTCCAATATAAAGTGAATATATTGAATTTATCTTTTTTGAAGAAAAATTGAAAATGGATAGTTGAAATCGTATATGCATGGGTATCATGAAATATAAATTCATTATGGAATTTATATGTGAAAGTGGAATTTGTTTAAAAATAAATATTGATTTATTTTTGAAGTGTTGAAACTATATATCTTGTTAAGATATTTTGGAAAATAAATAATTTGGAAAATTATTTGGAATCTGGTGATGTGTGCATATCCATTGATAGTTCAATAACCGACTATCAATATTTCCCTTTGAATGGGTATTTGATGTGATTTGTTTGAATTTGAATATCACACTTATTTTTGAATAAGCGCTCACTATTCGGGTTAACCGGGAAAGGACCATGGGGTCGTATAACCCATTCCGAATATGTGATACGTCGTTGTGAATTGCATTTGAAGATCGGTGTTGAAGACCGGATATTTGCGAGAGCGATAGGATGACCTGTCGATTGACTCTGCACCGAGTTGCTCCGGTATAGAGTTCTCCATATGTGATGGGGAATCCGATCAGGATTGTGGATATCCGGATTGCAAGGACTTCTTTGTAAGTGCCTTCGGTTTTGTTCGAGCCCGGAACAGACTTGTATGGATTGTATGTCTGACATTACAAGTTGAGATATAAAGCCGATTTCTTTCAAATATATTTCTGTTGGTGGCGGAGAATTTATTCTTTGCTTAACACCCTTCTTTCAGACGTATGAGCTCAAAGGTTATATAGTTGAAGTTATCAGCGATATATTCCCAATTTGGTAATGTGACATGCTGAGTGATGCTGAAATGATCATTGTGTTGATTATTTGTGATAGGATCATTTATTTGATCGTCTATCTTGGTGATCATTGTGTTGATCATTTGTTGACCCAAAGCATGGCTTTTGTATAAAGTATGTTTTTGCGGACGTGAATTCGTCGAGCCTCACATCCCAGAAATGGTCAAAACAGGAAAGATGCGGCAAGGTTATGAGGGGTAGCGCCCTTTAGGATATGTGCATTTCCTTCTGGAAAAGGGTGGTATCATGGTATGGAGCCCAGATACTTACTCATGTTGAAAACACCTTATGATTGTGTGAATTGATTACGAGCGCTCGGTTGATAAAGGTCCCAAAGGACCGGGGGATGGCATATTTGGTCAGTTGTTACTCAGTTAGGGGTAACCCGGCCTTGTGTTGGTAGAGATCCGATTTGGTTCTCGGGGATGTCCATCCAGAGGCATTCTCATGTGGCAATGGGAAGTTCCTTGGCCTGACCATTTGTTGGAAATCCAAAGAAACAATACGAGACTTGTACGGTATTAGTTGTATAACCTGCCATGAAATGTGGCGGTAACCTGCTATTGAACATGGTAGCTATAGTAGGCATAAGTGCGGAATGTCTATGCTGGCTAAGATTTATATCTTTACTTTCGAAATGATTTGTTATACATTATGCACTAATAATAATATCAAATGTCATTTTAAATGCGTATCAAGCATCTTTGACTATCATAAGGAGAAATCGCCTCCGATTCTGCGTTTGCATGTGTGTGTGTGCGGGAGGCCTTATGGTAGTCTCATTTTTAAAAGCATTGCGAATTGAATTTAAAAATATTCTTCTATTTTGATTTCAAAGATAAATAAACTGTTTTGAGTTCTCACACCAGTCACATGACTGACTCGGGGTTTATTGTTTTCCTTCCTAAACTCTGGGTGCCCACCAATTTCCACACGGGCAGTCAAGAGTTAAGGTTTATCAGGATATTCTGGATATTCAGGAGTTGCTGGAGGCAAGCTGGATGGCATGGCGTATTACTAGTATATAGTATTTCCTTTCCGCTGTTTGATGTTGTACACTCTGATGATATGATGTAATGAAATGAAATGTAATGTAATAACTGATATAGTTCTTTGTTTAAAGATTATTCATTTATTATTATATGTTGTTCCGCTGCGATTGTGAGATTCTGTTGTTGTTCTATTTTGTTTTCTGTCTTCTATTTTCTATTTTCTTTTCCCTCTATTTTCTATCTTCTTATCTACTCTTCTCTCTTTTTCTTTTCTTAAATTCTTTTTAAAACCCATAACTATTCGGTTTTTCGGCAACGAAAATCCGCGACGTTACATTTGGTATCAGAGCTTATGGTTAAGCGACAACCATGGTTCTGTTGGGTATTACTCGTTAGAGATAGAGTCAGTAGTACTCTAGAATGAGTTTGAGTGTAATAATAGCTATGAGAGCGTATTTGTTAGTGAATATGAAATTGTTTTATATTGTGATGATTGGTTTGTTGAGTGGTATATGAACCTTCGTCAGCGCAGCTTCGAAACTGAATCGAAGGGGTTTCTAAACACTTGAATAGAACAATTCGACATAATATTGTTTTAAATTGGGTAAATGAAATAATTTTACCTTGATTATATTTTTATATATAAAGGAATAATATTTCAGAATTATTAAAGTGTATGAAAGTTGATTGTTAAGTTGTTTGAATAATCTAAATAAAAGAATAATTGTATAAGCAAAAGAATTATAAGAATTGAATTATAATTAAAGTGATTTACAATTGTGAAATAAACTTATATATATAAGAAGTGAAACTATATGAATATATTTCTGAATATGAGTTGTAAATAAAAATGAATTTAAAGTTAAAATGGAGTATAACTTAAGATATGTTGAATGAAGTTGATATTGATATCAAAGTAAATTAATAAGTAAATTAATGAAGTGAAGTCATTAAGAATGTGAACTTAAGTTATGTAATGAAATTCAACTTTTGAAATTGAATTGAATAAATGGATTGGATGTTAATCAATTGAATGTAAAAATAGTTGATATGAAATAATGAATGAAAGTATAAATTCATTGAAATCAAATGTTATTGGAAGTTGAATAATTGAAATTCAATTGAAAGTAAAGGTGTTAAACCAAAATGAATATAAGCAAAGGAATTTGGTTGTAATAAATATACATTGGTTGTTATATGGTTGTTAGTTGATTGTATATAATTCATTAAGTGTTAATGAAATTGAGTAAATGAAATTGAAAGCTATGTAATTGAATTCAAATTGAAAGTAAATAAATTTGAATAGAATTGAAAGTGAATTGGATTTAATTAGTAAATGTAAACTAATTGAATTGAGAATGAATGTTGATAAAATCCAATGTAAACGAATCAAATGTGATCGAAATTGAAAACCAATTCATGGAATATTAATGAGAATATGAATGAATATTATTGGTTGATGGTTGAATATATTGCTTTGAATGCATTGCTATGTGGCATATATAGTTATTATGTTGCTATATGTTGTATATTGAGATTATTTTCATATATGCATGTTCTCATGTTGTTTGTTGAGTGTTTAGTAGGTGCGGATCGCGTTTGCTACGCATTTGGAGTTCGCTTTAGCGCTATATTAGCCGTATATGCTTGCTAATAAAATATAAGGTACATATCTCGGATTAAATATCGTACTTTTACACTTTTTTCCCTGCGGGATGCCTCATTACTTGATGAGATGTATATTTGTGATATATATACTGTCATTTTTTTTTCGGATCGAGCCGCGCAAAGGAGACTATGGCGAATTTTTCCGAAAATTTAAGGCGTTAGAAAAAATTTGAGAAAATTTGGAAAATTTTGAAAACTTTAATTTTGATTTTGGAATTGAAAGTTAAACTATAGTAATTGTTTCTGAAAGATAACTAAGTATGATTTGAAAACTTAGTAAAGTTTTATAAGAAGTTTAATTATAAAATTTGGGAAAATTAATAGATTCTGTAACTTTCTTACTTGATAATTTCGAGGACGAAATTCTTTTAAGGGGGAAAGATTGTAACGACCCAGAATTTTTATTAATTAAAATTTGAATATTTAATTAATTTTAAATATTAATAAGTGAATTTACAAGTCAAATAAATTTTATTTTGAATTATTGGATTTAATTGAATAATTAAATCGATAATTTAATATGTTAAATTATGGAAATAATTGAAAATTGAGTTAAATATGATTGAAAATGATTTGGGAAATTTTATTTTATCATATTGGAGTTAGAATGATATTTTAGAACTTTTAAAATCGAATTAAAAGTTAATTTGTGAAAATTGAATATTTTGATATTTAATAATCAACTGTAAAATAGCCAATTTTTGAACAGTCTCAGAATTGAACGAAACCAGTTCCATTGGATCCGTAATAGTTAGTTATTATCGGATTTCAATTTTCATGTCAATCGGAGTTATCGTTTGAGCGTGGCAGCTCGAAACGCATCGAATTGTTTTTAATTAAAATTTGGCGAGTTAAAATAGCCATTTTTCAAAAAGTCTCGGATTTCGACGAAACCAGTTTCATCGGATCCGTATTGTGATATTATTGTAAGGTTTCAAATTTCAAGTCAATTGGATTTACCGTTTGTCCGGTACAAATTAAAACGCCTAGAAATCGATTTAAATCGGTTTAATTTAAATTGAGCGTTTACAGCCATAACTCGCACAGATGTCCGAATTAACTTTCGAAACCTGTTCCATTGTGTCCGAAACGCGGGGTAAACCTTAGAAACGCAGGTTATGGCGCGTAAATCGGAGTTCGGAATTTCCGGATGAATAGTGTCGAACGAAACTCTATAAATAGACCACCCCTTCATAAATTTAGAAAAAAAAAGACTAAAACCCTAATTCATGTTGCTAGCCGCCACTTTATAATTGAATGGCCAGAAATTAGTTTCATTCATTCCTTAATCTCTCCAAATCCATTCACAATCAAGCGAAGTGATCAACTACAAAGATGAAGAGCAAGGCGAGAGCTTTAATTTCATACGGAGATGATCGGAAACGGCGCGACGTGGAGGGAGCAAAGGGGGGTCGTCACCTACAGCTCACGCACGCATTTCGAGGGCCAAGCAAGGGCCGAGCTCCACGTGCTTCAGGCCGAGCATGAGTGGGGTGAAGGCCTTCGTTTTGGCGCGTCTTGATCGAAGTATCGTCGAGTATTGATGTTGCTAAATTTAACCCTAGTTTGTGATGTTTGGGTTCATGCTTCGTGAGTTACCTGGAAGGAGAACGAAGAGATATGGAAGGGGGGGACGTGCGGTCATGATGAGAAGATGGTGAATCTGGTGGCTATGGTTTAGTGTAGGTTTTAATTATAAATATATGTTGTGAATTTGTTTATATAAATCGTGTATAAACTTGTAAAATACATAACTTTTTCATACGAGGTCGAAAAAATGCAAACTCAGTTGCGTTGGAATCGTATGGACGAGCACTACGCGATGGAGTTGGTTTGGAGTCGATCGGAGTCAGTGAGAATTTCGGGTAAAATTAAACGCACGTTTAATTTTATTCGAAACGATCGCTAAAACGAGAAATAAATCAAGGTGAGAACTTCTCACTCAATCGAATTAGTTTCGATTTTATTTGAAATAGTTATATTTAAAATTATTGAATGCATGTTTGAATGATGATTGTTATCTATTGATTGTTAAAATATACATTATACGCCGTTAGTAAGCGGATGTTATTTAATAAAAACATATACCGCGAATATTTCATAAATAGTGAAATTGGTATTATATATAATAGCAATATATATATATATTGGCATATGTATATATTGGAGTTGATTGATTTCCCGCATTTTTTAGCGGATGAGACCCTATTGCGCCGTTATTAAGCGGATAATATTTATTAAAAACATATACCGCGATAATTTCGTACTGGAGCGAAATTGGTATTGTGCTAATGTTTGTGGATGCAGGAAAACAGGTTGGAGGGGTCCAACAGGATTCCTCAACAGTTTTTATTTGATTTCAGATATTTTGATATTTGATGGATTTTCATATCGATATATGATATCGTTGTTAGTCGTGATTGACTATTTGGTGTGTAGCATCATTGGACCCAGATTTTGGGATTTTAAAATGATTTTAAAGTGATTTTTGAAAAATATACTATATTTTGGAATTAATCCATTATGAATAAATAACGATATAATTTTTAAAGTTATAAAAATTATGATTCTGAGAAATATAGTTAAAAGATTGATTTCTGAGAAATATGGATTAATGACTTTATAAAAAAATAGTTAAATTGGAATTTTCTGAATTTAGTATAAAAAGGTTAAGAAATAGGATTTATAAAATTTGATTATTTTATAAATCAAAAATGATGAAGTTTTAAAGGAATTTAAAGACGTTTTAAAGAATAATATAAATTGATTTATATTAAGAGATTTATAAATGGATACTTATAAATTGAGATATAGACATTATAAAACGAGTTTTTATAAGTGTTTGAATGAAGTGAAAATGAATTTCATTAAAGAATGAAATTTATAGAATTATAAATGGTGAAGTTATAAACGAAATTTATAAATAGTAAGATTTATAAATTTTGTGAAGTTATTAAAGAATATATTTGTATAGATAAGTGAATCTTATAAGTTATAAGATTTATAATTATGAAGTTCAAAGGAACGATTTTTGCAAACGAATAGATTATAAGTGTTTAACTTATAATATGAACTTTTAGTTTATAATTGAGTTATAAACTGGAATAGGTTAATAAAGGAATTTATAAAAAGGAAGTTTTTATAAATAAATAGAAATGGAATTTATAAACGTTGTTTTATAAATTCGCAAATGACTTATTTTGATAAGTTAATTGTTATAACTTATAAATGGAGTTATATTCACGTTTTAGACAGTGAATAATCCTTTAAAGTAAAATGAATATAAAAGGATGAAATTTGTTAACAAAGTTTATTCACGTTTTTGAATTGTGAATAATATGTTAAAGAAATGTTTGAATGTGATGTTTTAAATGGAATTAAAACGATCTAATGATGTTTTTAAATGTGTTGAGATTCGAAACCATAGATTTCAACATTTATTGTTGAAATAGACGTTTTCGAGAAATAAAAGGAAATGGTGGACTATAACACTGTTGTTATAGTAAATGATTTCCGAAAGGAAATGTTTGAATAGTATTGGGATTTATATATCTATTTAATTTCGAATCCCTATACTAGTGATTTTGGGTTGTCGTAACGATGTTTTACGCAACATTCGTTTTGGCCCAAATAAATATGTTTAAGAGAATGATTTCCTTAATAGAATGAAATATATACTTAATTCAATTTAAGTATATTGAATATTTTCCAAGGTTGAAAATAAAAAGATTTGAATTACTTATTTTTAATAAGTATAGAATTGTTTTCCAATATAAAGTGAATATATTGAATTTATCTTTTTTGAAGATAAATTGAAAATGGATAGTTGAAATCGTATATGCATGGGTATCATGAAATATAAATTCATTATGGAATTTATATGTGAAAGTGGAATTTGTTTAAAAATAAATATTGATTTATTTTTGAAGTGTTGAAACTATATATCTTGCTAAGATATTTTGGAAAATAAATAATTTGGAAAATTATTTGGAATCTGGTGATGTGTGCATATCCATTGATAGTTCAATAACCGACTATCAATATTTCCTTTTGAATGGGTATTTGATGTGATTTGTTTGAATTTGAATATCACACTTATTTTTGAATAAGCGCTCACTATTCGGGTTAACCGGGAAAAGACCATGGGGTCGTATAACCCATTCCGAATATGTGATACGTCGTTGTGAATTGCATTTGAAGATCGGTGTTGAAGACCGGATATTTGCGAGAGCGATAGGATGACCTGTCGATTGACTCTGCACCGAGTTGCTCCGGTATAGAGTTCTCCATATGTGATGGGGAATCCGATCAGGATTGTGGATATCCGGATTGCAAGGATTTCTTTGTAAGTGCCTTCGGTTTTGTTCGAGCCCGGAACAGACTTGTATGGATTGTATGTCTGACATTACAAGTTGAGATATAAAGCCGATTTCTTTCAAATATATTTCTGTTGGTGGCGGAGAATTTATTCTTTGCTTAACACCCTTCTTTGAGACGTATGAGCTCAAAGGTTATATAGTTGAAGTTATCAGCGATATATTCCCAATTTGGTAATGTGACATGCTGAGTGATGCTGAAATGATCATTGTGTTGATTATTTGTGATAGGATCATTTATTTGATCGTCTATCTTGGTGATCATTGTGTTGACCCAAAGCATGGCTTTTGTATAAAGTATGTTTTTGCGGACGTGAATTCGTCGAGCCTCACATCCCGGAAATGGTCAAAACAGGAAAGATGCGGCAAGGTTATGAGGGGTAGCGCCCTTTAGGATATGTGCATTTCCTTCTGGAAAAGGGTGGTATCATGGTATGGAGCCCAGATACTTACTCATGTTGAAAACACCTTATGATTGTGTGAATTGATTACGAGCGCTCGGTTGATAAAGGTCCCAAAGGACCGGGGGATGGCATATTTGGTCAGTTGTTACTCAGTTAGGGGTAACCCGGCCTTGTGTTGGTAGAGATCCGATTTGGTTCTCGGGGATGTCCATCCAGAGGCATTCTCATGTGGCAATGGGAAGTTCCTTGGCCTGACCATTTGTTGGAAATCCAAAGAAACAATACGAGACTTGTACGGTATTAGTTGTATAACCTGCCATGAAATGTGGCGGTAACCTGCTATTGAACATGATGCTATAGTAGGCATAAGTGCGGAATGTCTATGCTGGCTAAGATTTATATCTTTACTTTCGAAATGATTTGTTATACATTATGCACTAATAATAATATCAAATGTCATTTTAAATGCGTATCAAGCATCTTTGACTATCATAAGGAGAAATCTCCTCCGATTCTGCGTTTGCATGTGTGTGTGTGCGGGAGGCCTTATGGTAGTCTCATTTTTAAAAGCATTGCGAATTGAATTTAAAAATATTCTTCTATTTTGATTTCAAAGATAAATAAACTGTTTTGAGTTCTCACACCAGTCACATGACTGACTCGGAGTTTATTGTTTTCCTTCCTAAACTCTGGGTGCACACCAATTTCCACACGGGCAGTCAAGAGTTAAGGTTTATCAGGATATTCTGGATATTCAGGAGTTGCTGGAGGCAAGCTGGATGGCATGGCATATTACTAGTATATAGTATTTCCTTTCCGCTGTTTGATGTTGTACACTCTGATGATATGATGTAATGAAATGAAATGTAATGTAATAACTGATATAGTTCTTTGTTTAAAGATTATTCATTTATTATTATATGTTGTTCCGCTGCGATTATGAGATTCTGTTGTTGTTCTATTTTGTTTTCTGTCTTCTATTTTCTATTTTCTTTTCCCTCTATTTTCTATCTTCTTATCTACTCTTCTCTCTTTTTCTTTTCTTAAATTCTTTTTAAAACCCATAACTATTCGGTTTTTCGGCAACGAAAATCCGCGACGTTACATTTGGTATCAGAGCTTATGGTTAAGCGACAACCATGGTTCTGTTGGGTATTACTCGTTAGAGATAGAGTCAGTAGTACTCTAGAATGAGTTTGAGTGTAATAATAGCTATGAGAGCGTATTTGTTAGTGAATATGAAATTGTTTTATATTGTGATGATTGGTTTGTTGAGTGGTATATGAACCTTCGTCAGCGCAGCTTCGAAACTGAATCGAAGGGGTTTCTAAACACTTGAATAGAACAATTCGACATAATATTGTTTTAAATTGGGTAAATGAAATAATTTTACCTTGATTATATTTTTATATATAAAGGAATAATATTTCAGAATTATTAAAGTGTATGAAAGTTGATTGTTAAGTTGTTTGAATAATCTAAATAAAAGAATAATTGTATAAGCAAAAGAATTATAAGAATTGAATTATAATTAAAGTGATTTACAATTGTGAAATAAACTTATATATATAAGAAGTGAAACTATATGAATATATTTCTGAATATGAGTTGTAAATAAAAATGAATTTAAAGTTAAAATGGAGTATAACTTAAGATATGTTGAATGAAGTTGATATTGATATCAAAGTAAATTAATAAGTAAATTAATGAAGTGAAGTCATTAAGAATGTGAACTTAAGTTATGTAATGAAATTCAACTTTTGAAATTGAATTGAATAAATGGATTGGATGTTAATCAATTGAATGTAAAAATAGTTGATATGAAATAATGAATGAAAGTATAAATTCATTGAAATCAAATGTTATTGGAAGTTGAATAATTGAAATTCAATTGAAAGTAAAGGTTTTAAACCAAAATGAATATAAGCAAAGGAATTTGGTTGTAATAAATATACATTGGTTGTTATATGGTTGTTAGTTGATTGTATATAATTCATTAAGTGTTAATGAAATTGAGTAAATGAAATTGAAAGCTATGTAATTGAATTCAAATTGAAAGTAAATAAATTTGAATAGAATTGAAAGTGAATTGGATTTAATTAGTAAATGTAAACTAATTGAATTGAGAATGAATGTTGATAAAATCCAATGTAAACGAATCAAATGTGATCGAAATTGAAAACCAATTCATGGAATATTAATGAGAATATGAATGAATATTATTGGTTGATGGTTGAATATATTGCTTTGAATGCATTGCTATGTGGCATATATAGTTATTATGTTGCTATATGTTGTATATTGAGATTATTTTCATATATGCATGTTCTCATGTTGTTTGTTGAGTGTTTAGTAGGTGCGGATCGCGTTTGCTACGCATTTGGAGTTCGCTATAGCGCTATATTAGCCGTATATGCTTGCTAATAAAATATAAGGTACATATCTCGGATTAAATATCGTACTTTTACACTTTTTTCCCTGCGGGATGCCTCATTACTTGATGATATGTATATTTGTGATATATATACTGTCATTTTTTTTTCGGATCGAGCCGCGCAAAGGAGACTATGGCGAATTTTTCCGAAAATTTAAGGCGTTAGAAAAAATTTGAGAAAATTTGGAAAATTTTGAAAACTTTAATTTTGATTTTGGAATTGAAAGTTAAACTATAGTAATTGTTTCTGAAAGATAACTAAGTATGATTTGAAAACTTAGTAAAGTTTTATAAGAAGTTTAATTATAAAATTTGGGAAAATTAATAGATTCTGTAACTTTCTTACTTGATAATTTCGAGGACGAAATTCTTTTAAGGGGGAAAGATTGTAACGACCCAGAATTTTTATTAATTAAAATTTGAATATTTAATTAATTTTAAATATTAATAAGTGAATTTACAAGTCAAATAAATTTTATTTTGAATTATTGGATTTAATTGAATAATTAAATCGATAATTTAATATGTTAAATTATGGAAATAATTGAAAATTGAGTTAAATATGATTGAAAATGATTTGGGAAATTTTATTTTATCATATTGGAGTTAGAATGATATTTTAGAACTTTTAAAATCGAATTAAAAGTTAATTTGTGAAAATTGAATATTTTAATATTTAATAATCAACTGTAAAATAGCCAATTTTTGAACAGTCTCAGAATTGAACGAAACCAGTTCCATTGGATCCGTAATAGTTAGTTATTATCGGATTTCAATTTTCATGTCAATCGGAGTTATCGTTTGAGCGTGGCAGCTCGAAACGCATCGAATTGTTTTTAATTTAAATTTGGCGAGTTAAAATAGCCATTTTTCAAAAAGTCTCGGATTTCGACGAAACCAGTTTCATCGGATCCGTATTGTGATATTATTGTAAGGTTTCAAATTTCAAGTCAATTGGATTTACCGTTTGTCCGGTACAAATTAAAACGCCTAGAAATCGATTTAAATCGGTTTAATTTAAATTGAGCGTTTACAGCCATAACTCGCACAGATGTCTGAATTAGCTTTCGAAACCTGTTCCATTGTGTCCGGAACGCGGGGTAAACCTTAGAAACGCTGGTTACGGCACGTAAATCGGAGTTCGGAATTTCCGGATGAATAGTGTCGAACGAAACTCTATAAATAGACCACCCCTTCATAAATTTAGAAAAAAAAAGACTAAAACCCTAATTCATGTTGCTAGCCGCCACTTTATAATTGAATGGCCAGAAATTAGTTTCATTCATTCCTTAATCTCTCCAAATCCATTCACAATCAAGCGAAGTGATCAACTACAAAGATGAAGAGCAAGGCGAGAGCTTTAATTTCATACGGAGATGATCGGAAACGGCGCGACGTGGAGGGAGCAAAGGGGGGCCGTCACCTACAGCTCACGCATGCATTTCGAGGGCCAAGCAAGGGCCGAGCTCCACGTGCTTCAGGCCGAGCATGAGGGGGGTGAAGGCCTTCGTTTTGGCGCGTCTTGATCGAAGTATCGTCGAGTATTGATGTTGCTAAATTTAACCCTAGTTTGTGATGTTTGGGTTCATGCTTCGTGAGTTACCTGGAAGGAGAACGAAGAGATGAGGAAGGGGGGGACGTGCGGTCATGATGAGAAGATGGTGAATCTGGTGGCTATGGTTTAGTGTAGGTTTTAATTATAAATATATGTTGTGAATTTGTTTATATAAATCGTGTATAAACTTGTAAAATACATAACTTTTTCATACGAGGTCGAAAAAATGCAAACTCAGTTGCGTTGGAATCATATGGACGAGCACTACGCGATGGAGTTGGTTTGGAGTCGATCGGAGTCAGTGAAAATTTCGGGTAAAATTAAACGCATGTTTAATTTTATTCGAAACGATCGCTAAAACGAGAAATAAATCAAGGTGAGAACTTCTCACTCAATCGAATTAGTTTCGATTTTATTTGAAATAGTTATATTTAAAATTATTGAATGCATGTTTGAATGATGATTGTTATCTATTGATTGTTAAAATAGACATTATACGCCGTTAGTAAGCGGATGTTATTTAATAAAAACACATACCGCGAATATTTCATAAACAGTGAAATTGGTATTATATATAATAGCAATATATATATATTGGCATATGTGTATATTGGAGTTGATTGATTTCCCGCATCTTGTAGCGGATGAGACCCTATTGCGCCGTTATTAAGCGGATAATATTTATTAAAAACATATACCGCGATAATTTCGTACTGGAGCGAAATTGGTATTGTGCTAATGTTTGTGGATGCAGGAAAACAGGTTGGAGGGGTCCAACAGGATTCCTCAACAGTTTTTATTTGATTTCAGATATTTTGATATTTGATGGATTTTCATATCGATATATGATATCGTTGTTAGTCATGATTGACTATTTGGTGTGTAGCATCATTGGACCCAGATTTTGGGATTTTAAAATGATTTTAAAGTGATTTTTGAAAAATATACTATATTTTGGAATTAATCCATTATGAATAAATAACGATATAATTTTTAAAGTTATAAAAATTATGATTCTGAGAAATATAGTTAAAAGATTGATTTCTGAGAAATATGGATTAATGACTTTATAAAAAAATAGTTAAATTGGAATTTTCTGAATTTAGTATAAAAAGGTTAAGAAATAGGATTTATAAAATTTGATTATTTTATAAATAAAAAATGATGAAGTTTTAAAGGAATTTAAAGACGTTTTAAAGAATAATATAAATTGATTTATATTAAGAGATTTATAAATGGATACTTATAAATTGAGATATAGACATTATAAAACGAGTTTTTATAAGTGTTTGAATGAAGTGAAAATGAATTTCATTAGAGAATGAAATTTATAGAATTATAAATGGTGAAGTTATAAACGAAATTTATAAATAGTAAGATTTATAAATTTTGTGAAGTTATTAAAGAATATATTTGTATAGATAAGTGAATCTTATAAGTTATAAGATTTATAATTATGAAGTTCAAAGGAACGATTTTTGCAAACGAATAGATTATAAGTGTTTAACTTATAATATGAACTTTTAGTTTATAATTGAGTTATAAACTGGAATAGGTTAATAAAGGAATTTATAAAAAGGAAGTTTTTATAAATAAATAGAAATGGAATTTATAAACGTTGTTTTATAAATTCGCAAATGACTTATTTTGATAAGTTAATTGTTATAACTTATAAATGGAGTTATATTCACGTTTTAGACAGTGAATAATCCTTTAAAGTAAAATGAATATAAAAGGATGAAATTTGTTAACAAAGTTTATTCACGTTTTTGAATTGTGAATAATATGTTAAAGAAATGTTTGAATGTGATGTTTTAAATGGAATTAAAACGATCTAATGATGTTTTTAAATGTGTTGAGATTCGAAACCATAGATTTCAACATTTATTGTTGAAATAGACGTTTTCGAGAAATAAAAGGAAATGGTGGACTATAACACTGTTGTTATAGTAAATGATTTCCGAAAGGAAATGTTTGAATAGTATTGGGATTTATATATCTATTTAATTTCGAATCCCTATACTAGTGATTTTGGGTTGTCGTAACGATGTTTTACGCAACATTCGTTTTGGCCCAAATAAATATGTTTAAGAGAATGATTTCCTTAATAGAATGAAATATATACTTAATTCAATTTAAGTATATTGAATATTTTCCAAGGTTGAAAATAAAAAGATTTGAATTACTTATTTTTAATAAGTATAGAATTGTTTTCCAATATAAAGTGAATATATTGAATTTATCTTTTTTGAAGATAAATTGAAAATGGATAGTTGAAATCGTATATGCATGGGTATCATGAAATATAAATTCATTATGGAATTTATATGTGAAAGTGGAATTTGTTTAAAAATAAATATTGATTTATTTTTGAAGTGTTGAAACTATATATCTTGTTAAGATATTTTGGAAAATAAATAATTTGGAAAATTATTTGGAATCTAGTGATGTGTGCATATCCATTGATAGTTCAATAACCGACTATCAATATTTCCCTTTGAATGGGTATTTGATGTGATTTGTTTGAATTTGAATATCACACTTATTTTTGAATAAGCGCTCACTATTCGGGTTAACCGGGAAAGGACCATGGGGTCGTATAACCCATTCTGAATATGTGATACGTCGTTGTGAATTGCATTTGAAGATCGGTGTTGAAGACCGGATATTTGCGAGAGCGATAGGATGACCTGTCGATTGACTCTGCACCGAGTTGCTCCGGTATAGAGTTCTCCATATGTGATGGGGAATCCGATCAGGATTGTGGATATCCGGATTGCAAGGACTTCTTTGTAAGTGCCTTCGGTTTTGTTCGAGCCCGGAACAGACTTGTATGGATTGTATGTCTGACATTACAAGTTGAGATATAAAGCCGATTTCTTTCAAATATATTTCTGTTGGTGGCGGAGAATTTATTCTTTGCTTAACACCCTTCTTTGAGACGTATGAGCTCAAAGGTTATATAGTTGAAGTTATCAGCGATATATTCCCAATTTGGTAATGTGACATGCTGAGTGATGCTGAAATGATCATTGTGTTGATTATTTGTGATAGGATCATTTATTTGATCGTCTATCTTGGTGATCATTGTGTTGATCATTTGTTGACCCAAAGCATGGCTTTTGTATAAAGTATGTTTTTGCGGACGTGAATTCGTCGAGCCTCACATCCCGGAAATGGTCAAAACAGGAAAGATGCGGCAAGGTTATGAGGGGTAGTGCCCTTTAGGATATGTGCATTTCCTTCTGGAAAAGGGTGGTATCATGGTATGGAGCCCAGATACTTACTCATGTTGAAAACACCTTATGATTGTGTGAATTGATTACGAGCGCTCGGTTGATAAAGGTCCCAAAGGACCGGGGGATGGCATATTTGGTCAGTTGTTACTCAGTTAGGGGTAACCCGGCCTTGTGTTGGTAGAGATCCGATTTGGTTCTCGGGGATGTCCATCCAGAGGCATTCTCATGTGGCAATGGGAAGTTCCTTGGCCTGACCATTTGTTGGAAATCCAAAGAAACAATACGAGACTTGTACGGTATTAGTTGTATAACCTGCCATGAAATGTGGCGGTAACCTGCTATTGAACATGGTAGCTATAGTAGGCATAAGTGCGGAATGTCTATGCTGGCTAAGATTTATATCTTTACTTTCGAAATGATTTGTTATACATTATGCACTAATAATAATATCAAATGTCATTTTAAATGCGTATCAAGCATCTTTGACTATCATAAGGAGAAATCTCCTCCGATTCTGCGTTTGCATGTGTGTGTGTGCGGGAGGCCTTATGGTAGTCTCATTTTTAAAAGCATTGCGAATTGAATTTAAAAATATTCTTCTATTTTGATTTCAAAGATAAATAAACTGTTTTGAGTTCTCACACCAGTCACATGACTGACTCGGAGTTTATTGTTTTCCTTCCTAAACTCTGGGTGCCCACCAATTTCCACACCGGCAGTCAAGAGTTAAGGTTTATCAGGATATTCTGGATATTCAGGAGTTGCTGGAGGCAAGCTGGATGGCATGGCGTATTACTAGTATATAGTATTTCCTTTCCGCTGTTTGATGTTGTACACTCTGATGATATGATGTAATGAAATGAAATGTAATGTAATAACTGATATAGTTCTTTGTTTAAAGATTATTCATTTATTATTATATGTTGTTCCGCTGCGATTGTGAGATTCTGTTGTTGTTCTATTTTGTTTTCTGTCTTCTATTTTCTATTTTCTTTTCCCTCTATTTTCTATCTTCTTATCTACTCTTCTCTCATTTTCTTTTCTTAAATTCTTTTTAAAACCCATAACTATTCGGTTTTTCGGCAACGAAAATCCGCGACGTTACATTTGGTATCAGAGCTTATGGTTAAGCGACAACCATGGTTCTGTTGGGTATTACTCGTTAGAGATAGAGTCAGTAGTACTCTAGAATGAGTTTGAGTGTAATAATAGCTATGAGAGCGTATTTGTTAGTGAATATGAAATTGTTTTATATTGTGATGATTGGTTTGTTGAGTGGTATATGAACCTTCGTCAGCGCAGCTTCGAAACTGAATCGAAGGGGTTTCTAAACACTTGAATAGAACAATTCGACATAATATTGTTTTAAATTGGGTAAATGAAATAATTTTACCTTGATTATATTTTTATATATAAAGGAATAATATTTCAGAATTATTAAAGTGTATGAAAGTTGATTGTTAAGTTGTTTGAATAATCTAAATAAAAGAATAATTGTATAAGCAAAAGAATTATAAGAATTGAATTATAATTAAAGTGATTTACAATTGTGAAATAAACTTATATATATAAGAAGTGAAACTATATGAATATATTTCTGAATATGAGTTGTAAATAAAAATGAATTTAAAGTTAAAATGGAGTATAACTTAAGATATGTTGAATGAAGTTGATATTGATATCAAAGTAAATTAATAAGTAAATTAATGAAGTGAAGTCATTAAGAATGTGAACTTAAGTTATGTAATGAAATTCAACTTTTGAAATTGAATTGAATAAATGGATTGGATGTTAATCAATTGAATGTAAAAATAGTTGATATGAAATAATGAATGAAAGTATAAATTCATTGAAATCAAATGTTATTGGAAGTTGAATAATTGAAATTCAATTGAAAGTAAAGGTGTTAAACCAAAATGAATATAAGCAAAGGAATTTGGTTGTAATAAATATACATTGGTTGTTATATGGTTGTTAGTTGATTGTATATAATTCATTAAGTGTTAATGAAATTGAGTAAATGAAATTGAAAGCTATGTAATTGAATTCAAATTGAAAGTAAATAAATTTGAATAGAATTGAAAGTGAATTGGATTTAATTAGTAAATGTAAACTAATTGAATTGAGAATGAATGTTGATAAAATCCAATGTAAACGAATCAAATGTGATCGAAATTGAAAACCAATTCATGGAATATTAATGAGAATATGAATGAATATTATTGGTTGATGGTTGAATATATTGCTTTGAATGCATTGCTATGTGGCATATATAGTTATTATGTTGCTATATGTTGTATATTGAGATTATTTTCATATATGCATGTTATCATGTTGTTTGTTGAGTGTTTAGTAGGTGCGGATCGCGTTTGCTACGCATTTGGAGTTCGCTTTAGCGCTATATTAGCCGTATATGCTTGCTAATAAAATATAAGGTACATATCTCGGATTAAATATCGTACTTTTACACTTTTTTCCCTGCGGGATGCCTCATTACTTGATGAGATGTATATTTGTGATATATATACTGTCATTTTTTTTTCGGATCGAGCCGCGCAAAGGAGACTATGGCGAATTTTTCCGAAAATTTAAGGCGTTAGAAAAAATTTGAGAAAATTTGGAAAATTTTGAAAACTTTAATTTTGATTTTGGAATTGAAAGTTAAACTATAGTAATTGTTTCTGAAAGATAACTAAGTATGATTTGAAAACTTAGTAAAGTTTTATAAGAAGTTTAATTATAAAATTTGGGAAAATTAATAGATTCTGTAACTTTCTTACTTGATAATTTCGAGGACGAAATTCTTTTAAGGGGGAAAGATTGTAACGACCCAGAATTTTTATTAATTAAAATTTGAATATTTAATTAATTTTAAATATTAATAAGTGAATTTACAAGTCAAATAAATTTTATTTTGAATTATTGGATTTAATTGAATAATTAAATCGATAATTTAATATGTTAAATTATGGAAATAATTGAAAATTGAGTTAAATATGATTGAAAATGATTTGGGAAATTTTATTTTATCATATTGGAGTTAGAATGATATTTTAGAACTTTTAAAATCGAATTAAAAGTTAATTTGTGAAAATTGAATATTTTAATATTTAATAATCAACTGTAAAATAGCCAATTTTTGAACAGTCTCAGAATTGAACGAAACCAGTTCCATTGGATCCGTAATAGTTAGTTATTATCGGATTTCAATTTTCATGTCAATCGGAGTTATCGTTTGAGCGTGGCAGCTCGAAACGCATCGAATTGTTTTTAATTTAAATTTGGCGAGTTAAAATAGCCATTTTTCAAAAAGTCTCGGATTTCGACGAAACCAGTTTCATCGGATCCGTATTGTGATATTATTGTAAGGTTTCAAATTTCAAGTCAATTGGATTTACCGTTTGTCCGGTACAAATTAAAACGCCTAGAAATCGATTTAAATCGGTTTAATTTAAATTGAGCGTTTACAGCCATAACTCGCACAGATGTCCGAATTAACTTTCGAAACCTGTTCCATTGTGTCCGAAACGCGGGGTAAACCCTAGAAACGCTGGTTACGGCGCGTAAATCGGAGTTCGGAATTTCCGGATGAATAGTGTCGAACGAAACTCTATAAATAGACCACCCCTTCATAAATTTAGAAAAAAAAAGACTAAAACCCTAATTCATGTTGCTAGCCGCCACTTTATAATTGAATGGCCAGAAATTAGTTTCATTCATTCCTTAATCTCTCCAAATCCATTCACAATCAAGCGAAGTGATCAACTACAAAGATGAAGAGCAAGGCGAGAGCTTTAATTTCATACGGAGATGATCGGAAATGGCGCGACGTGGAGGGAGCAAAGGGGGGCCGTCACCTACAGCTCACGCATGCATTTCGAGGGCCAAGCAAGGGCCGAGCTCCACGTGCTTCAGGCCGAGCATGAGGGGGGTGAAGGCCTTCGTTTTGGCGCGTCTTGATCGAAGTATCGTCGAGTATTGATGTTGCTAAATTTAACCCTAGTTTGTGATGTTTGGGTTCATGCTTCGTGAGTTACCTGGAAGGAGAATGAAGAGATGAGGAAGGGGGGGACGTGCGGTCATGATGAGAAGATGGTGAATCTGGTGGCTATGGTTTAGTGTAGGTTTTAATTATAAATATATGTTGTGAATTTGTTTATATAAATCGTGTATAAACTTGTAAAATACATAACTTTTTCATACGAGGTCGAAAAAATGCAAACTCAGTTGCGTTGGAATCATATGGACGAGCACTACGCGATGGAGTTGGTTTGGAGTCGATCGGAGTCAGTGAGAATTTCGGGTAAAATTAAACGCACGTTTAATTTTATTCGAAACGATCGCTAAAACGAGAAATAAATCAAGGTGAGAACCTCTCACTCAATCGAATTAGTTTCGATTTTATTTGAAATAGTTATATTTAAAATTATTGAATGCATGTTTGAATGATGATTGTTATCTATTGATTGTTAAAATAGACATTATACGCCGTTAGTAAGCGGATGTTATTTAATAAAAACATATACCGCGAATATTTCATAAACAGTGAAATTGGTATTATATATAATAGCAATATATATATATATATATTGGCATATGTATATATTGGAGTTGATTGATTTCCCGCATTTTTTAGCGGATGAGACCCCATTGCGCCGTTATTAAGCGGATAATATTTATTAAAAACATATACCGCGATAATTTCGTACTGGAGCGAAATTGGTATTGTGCTAATGTTTGTGGATGCAGGAAAACAGGTCGGAGGGGTCCAACAGGATTCCTCAACAGTTTTTATTTGATTTCAGATATTTTGATATTTGATGGATTTTCATATCGATATATGATATCGTTGTTAGTCGTGATTGACTATTTGGTGTGTAGCATCATTGGACCCAGATTTTGGGATTTTAAAATGATTTTAAAGTGATTTTTAAAAAATATACTATATTTTGGAATTAATCCATTATGAATAAATAACGATATAATTTTTAAAGTTATAAAAATTATGATTCTGAGAAATATAGTTAAAATATTGATTTCTGAGAAATATGGATTAATGACTTTATAAAAAAATAGTTAAATTGGAATTTTCTGAATTTAGTATAAAAAGGTTAAGAAATAGGATTTATAAAATTTGATTATTTTATAAATCAAAAATGATGAAGTTTTAAAGGAATTTAAAGACGTTTTAAAGAATAATATAAATTGATTTATATTAAGAGATTTATAAATGGATACTTATAAATTGAGATATAGACATTATAAAACGAGTTTTTATAAGTGTTTGAATGAAGTGAAAATGAATTTCATTAAAGAATGAAATTTATAGAATTATAAATGGTGAAGTTATAAACGAAATTTATAAATAGTAAGATTTATAAATTTTGTGAAGTTATTAAAGAATATATTTGTATAGATAAGTGAATCTTATAAGTTATAAGATTTATAATTATGAAGTTCAAAGGAACGATTTTTGCAAACGAATAGATTATAAGTGTTTAACTTATAATATGAACTTTTAGTTTATAATTGAGTTATAAACTGGAATAGGTTAATAAAGGAATTTATAAAAAGGAAGTTTTTATAAATAAATAGAAATGGAATTTATAAACGTTGTTTTATAAATTCGCAAATGACTTATTTTGATAAGTTAATTGTTATAACTTATAAATGGAGTTATATTCACGTTTTAGACAGTGAATAATCCTTTAAAGTAAAATGAATATAAAAGGATGAAATTTGTTAACAAAGTTTATTCACGTTTTTGAATTGTGAATAATATGTTAAAGAAATGTTTGAATGTGATGTTTTAAATGGAATTAAAACGATCTAATGATGTTTTTAAATGTGTTGAGATTCGAAACCATAGATTTCAACATTTATTGTTGAAATAGACGTTTTCGAGAAATAAAAGAAAATGGTGGACTATAACACTGTTGTTATAGTAAATGATTTCCGAAAGGAAATGTTTGAATAGTATTGGGATTTATATATCTATTTAATTTCGAATCCCTATACTAGTGATTTTGGGTTGTCTTAACGATGTTTTACGCAATATTCGTTTTGGCCCAAATAAATATGTTTAAGAGAATGATTTCCTTAATAGAATGAAATATATACTTAATTCAATTTAAGTATATTGAATATTTTCCAAGGTTGAAAATAAAAAGATTTGAATTACTTATTTTTAATAAGTATAGAATTGTTTTCCAATATAAAGTGAATATATTGAATTTATCTTTTTTGAAGATAAATTGAAAATGGATAGTTGAAATCGTATATGCATGGGTATCATGAAATATAAATTCATTATGGAATTTATATGTGAAAGTGGAATTTGTTTAAAAATAAATATTGATTTATTTTTGAAGTGTTGAAACTATGTATCTTGTTAAGATATTTTGGAAAATAAATATTTTGGAAAATTATTTGGAATCTGGTGATGTGTGCATATCCATTGATAGTTCAATAACCGACTATCAATATTTCCCTTTGAATGGGTATTTGATGTGATTTGTTTGAATTTGAATATCACACTTATTTTTGAATAAGCGCTCACTATTCGGTTTAACCGGGAAAGGACCATGGGGTCGTATAACCCATTCCGAATATGTGATACGTCGTTGTGAATTGCATTTGAAGATCGGTGTTGAAGACCGGATATTTGCGAGAGCGATAGGATGACCTGTCGATTGACTCTGCACCGAGTTGCTCCGGTATAGAGTTCTCCATATGTGATGGGGAATCCGATCAGGATTGTGGATATCCGGATTGCAAGGACTTCTTTGTAAGTGCCTTCGGTTTTGTTCGAGCCCGGAACAGACTTGTATGGATTGTATGTCTGACATTACAAGTTGAGATATAAAGCCGATTTCTTTCAAATATATTTCTGTTGGTGGCGGAGAATTTATTCTTTGCTTAACACCCTTCTTTGAGACGTATGAGCTCAAAGGTTATATAGTTGAAGTTATCAGCGATATATTCCCAATTTGGTAATGTGACATGCTGAGTGATGCTGAAATGATCATTGTGTTGATTATTTGTGATAGGATCATTTATTTGATCGTCTATCTTGGTGATCATTGTGTTGATCATTTGTTGACCCAAAGCATGGCTTTTGTATAAAGTATGTTTTTGCAGACGTGAATTCGTCGAGCCTCACATCCCGGAAATGGTCAAAACAGGAAAGATGCAGCAAGGTTATGAGGGGTAGTGCCCTTTAGGATATGTGCATTTCCTTCTGGAAAAGGGTGGTATCATGGTATGGAGCCCAGATACTTACTCATGTTGAAAACACCTTATGATTGTGTGAATTGATTACGAGCGCTCGGTTGATAAAGGTCCCAAAGGACCGGGGGATGGCATATTCGGTCAGTTGTTACTCAGTTAGGGATAACCCGGCCTTGTGTTGGTAGAGATCCAGTTTGGTTCTCGGGGATGTCCATCCAGAGGCATTCTCATGTGGCAATGGGAAGTTCCTTGGCCTTACCATTTGTTGGAAATCCAAAGAAACAATACGAGACTTGTACGGTATTAGTTGTATAACCTGCCATGGAATGTGGCGGTAACCTGCTATTGAACATGGTAGCTATAGTAGGCATAAGTGCGGAATGTCTATGCTGGCTAAGATTTATATCTTTACTTTCGAAATGATTTGTTATACATTATGCACTAATAATAATATCAAATGTCATTTTAAATGCGTATCAAGCATCTTCGACTATCATAAGGAGAAATCTCCTCCGATTCTGCGTTTGCATGTGTGTGTGTGCGGGAGGCCTTATGGTAGTCTCATTTTTAAAAGCATTGCGAATTGAATTTAAAAATATTCTTCTATTTTGATTTCAAAGATAAATAAACTGTTTTGAGTTCTCACATCAGTCACATGACTGACTCGGAGTTTATTGTTTTCCTTCCTAAACTCTGGGTGCCCACCAATTTCCACACGGGCAGTCAAGAGTTAAGGTTTATCAGGATATTCTGGATATTCAGGAGTTGCTGGAGGCAAGCTGGATGGCATGGCGTATTACTAGTATATAGTATTTCTTTTCCGCTGTTTGATGTTGTACACTCTGATGATATGATGTAATGAAATGAAATGTAATGTAATAACTGATATAGTTCTTTGTTTAAAGATTATTCATTTATTATTATATGTTGTTCCGCTGCGATTGTGAGATTCTGTTGTTGTTCTATTTTGTTTTCTGTCTTCTATTTTCTATTTTCTTTTCCCTCTATTTTCTATCTTCTTATCTACTCTTCTCTCTTTTTCTTTTCTTAAATTCTTTTTAAAACCCATAACTATTCGGTTTTTCGGCAACGAAAATCCGCAGACGTTACAGGGCATCTGCTACTTTGTTAGCCTTACCAGGGGTATATGATATTTCAAAGTCATATGAGGCTAGGAGTTCAATCCACCTTTGCTGCCTCATATTTAATTCTCTTTGTGAAAATAAATATTTAAGTGATTTATGGTCTGTATAAACTTCAAATTTTGCCCCTAACAAGTAGTGCCTCCACAGCTTAAGAGCATACACTATAGCATCCAATTCAAGGTCATGAGTAGCATATCTTACCTCACTTGGTTTCAACTACCTAGAAGCGTAAGCTATCACTTGATGTTGTTGCATCAATACTGCCCCAAGTCCTTGTCCACTTGCATCCGTATACACTACCAAGTTTTCATTCCCTTTAGGTACTTTGAGGATTGGAGCTTGCACTAGTGCTTCCTTTAATTTCCCAAAGGTTTTCTCACACTCTTCAGTCCAAGAAAACATTTGATTTTTCCTAGTCAATCCGGTTAATGGGATTGAAATTTTTGCAAAATCTTTTATAAACCTTCTATAATAACCAGCCTTTCCCATGAATGACCTGACCTCAGTGACATTGGTAGGTCTTTTCCTAGCTTGCACTGCAATGACCTTATTGGGATCCACATATATTCCTTTTTCTGATATAATGTGGCCTAGAAAATTCACTTCATTTTGCCAAAAAGTGCATTTTGAAAATTTTGCTTTCAAGTCTTCCTACCTCAGTTTCTTGAACACCATATGCAAATGATTTTCATGCTCTCACTGACTTAGAATAAATTAGTATGTCATCAATAAATATCAATACAAATTTGTCCAAATATTCTCTAAAAATCCTATTTATCAAATCAACAAAATAGGAAGGAGCATTTGTCAAGCCAAATAGCATTACTAAAAATTCATAAAGTCCATATCTTGTGTTAAAGGCTGTATACTTAATGCTTTCCTCTTCTACTTTCATTTGATGAAAGCCTGAAGCTAAATCAAGCCTAGAAAATATTTTTGCACCACTTAATTGATCAAAAAGATCATCAATTCTTGGTAAGGGGTATTTGTTTTGAACTGTGACTTTATTTAATTCCCTATAGTCAATACATAACCTAAGGGATCCATCTTGTTTCTTAACAAAGACTACTGGTACTCCCCATGATGAGCTACTGGGTCTAATAAAGCCTCTTTCTTCTAATTCAACCAATTGCTTTTTCAATTCTATCAACTCCTTAGGCCCCATTCTGGTTGGTCTTTTAACCACTGGGCTAGCTCCTGGAATTATTCTGATTGAAAACTCAACTGGTCTGTGATTTGGAACTTCCCTAACTTCACCAAACACATCAATATATTGATTCACTATGGGGATTTCTTCTAATGCAGGCATGGGTTTTTCACTAGACAATATACAAAGGTTGGCCATATTTCTATTCTTGTTTGCCTCACAAAGAACAACTACCCTTTTTCCATCAGAAATTTTTAATGATATGGTAGATGTCTCCATATTTATGATAGCCTTATATTTACTCAACCAATCAACTCCTAGAATAACTCCTATGCCCGGATATTGCAATACATATAGGTCTGAGTTAAACACATGTCCCCCTATATCTAACCTTAGTTGCATACACATCATACCCAGAACACATGAGCTACCTATAGGGCTTCTTATAAATAGTGGCTTATCAACAATCATACAATTCAATTTTAATTGTTATGCAATATCATGGGAGATCAATGAGTATGTAGCCTCAGTATCATACACTACTGCAAAAGGTATTGAATGAATGAGCAAAGTACCTTCAACTTGGCCATGATTCCCCACATTTGATCCCTCAGTTGCCTTGCCTTTTCCTTCCAAAGCCCTTAATTTTCCTTGCTTAAAATATGGACAATTCCTCTTTATGTGACCTTCCCTCCCGCAAAGGTAACATTTGAAGGATGCTGGCTTAACATTTGTGCACCTATTCTTCACATGCCCCCCTTGGCCACAATTATAACAAGTAATCTTCTTTTTAATTTTAGCAGCATTGGCTTCTTCTGGTTTCTTGGTGGAAGCTGTGTTTACTTTCTTCTTATCATAAGGGTGAAATTTGCCCTTTCCTTTCTTATTTTGGCTATTCTTGAATGCCCTGAAATTCTCTCTGGCCTTATCATGTTGTTCAATGCTTAAAGTCAAGTCCAAAACTTGATCAAAATTCCTGTCCTTGTATGGTAGAATGGCTCTACTAAGGCTAGGGTTTAGCCCTTGAATATATTTGCCATTCTTAGCTTCCTCAGTAGTAATGAGTACTGCACCATACTTTGCCAACGATTCAAACTTCTGAGTGTACTCAGTGACATTCATAGTTCCTTGCCTTAATTTGATGAATTCTTCTAGTAAAGACTCCTTGGCTGATGCAGGGACAAACCTACCTTCCAGCATTGCTTTAAATTGATCCCATGTCACTTCTCCTTCAGGTCTTCCAGCTATGATAACCTCCCACCAATCCAAAGTTGCTCCTCTTAATTACCTGGATGCAATTTGCCTCTTCCTTTGGTCTTCAACTTGCATGTCTGCAAAGATTCTGTCCAAAATTCTGAGCCAATTTTGAACTCCCATAACTCCTTCTGTGCCATCAAAATTTTTGCCTCCAAGGTTGGTAAAAGTCTTGAGTAGTTTGGAAAGTTCCTCATGTGGATTTTCCTGCCTATTGCCTACCCCATCCCTTATGGCTCTCATGAATACTTGCACATTCACCATGGGTGGTTCACTTGCTCCTACATTTTGATGTCTGGGTCCTACCATAGCTCTATGGATATGACACTTAGGTTAGTCCATTTTTGCCTAATACTTTATAGATTAATTCATTTCAGTCTATCCCTATTCAGTTATAATAGATATTAGTAGTATAAGCACTAACAAAACAAAGCATCCAAAGCAGTCAACACTTCCATACCTCCAATGCAAACAAGTTCATACAAAATTTTGCTATGTTATTTAACAACATAGCTTTGATACCAAATGAGATGACCCACTTTCTTATTTTAATTTTTTTTATGCAGTGGTCATCTAATCAAGAGAATATTATTCTTTAATTTTTCTTCTATCCAGGATCTTAATGCCAATATAAAAATATTATTGTGCTCGAATTATCTTAAACTTGCATATATGAAGATATATATTTATATTACTTTCTATTTAAACCAGAGTACAAAAGTTTGGAAGCAGAAAATCTGTTTGGGGATCCTTAAGTAATTCCCCACATAGCAAAAATGTTTCTAAAAACAGGTTTTCTGGGAACACTTAAATCATTACATAACCATTGATTTCATGCCTTCAAAATCTTAGCATTTTATATGTATTTCCCATGATTTTTATTACTGTATGAAATGTGCTTTTGATGGTGCATGTGTGTGCATGTTCCAGTGCGTGTATATTCACTGGAAGATTTTAGTGCCTAATTTTTAAGATAATTGTTAACCTAAAAATAACTGTGTCTACCCTATATTTGGGTTATCAAACTTCACTGAAAACTGAGTTTGAAACTTTTTTTTTTAGTGCTGGCTTAACCCAGGCTCAGTGAAATGGTCATGTTAGCCTTTTTTAGTCTGCACTTATTCTTAAAAAAAAACATATGTCATTTTGTTTCCTTTTTAAAGCAACTCAAAACTCTCTCTTTTTCTTTTTCTACCAGATTTTTCAAGTTAGACATGGATTTTCTTAAGTCAAATACCTGATTGTTCACTTAATTGATACATCCTTACAATCTATGGTTTTCTATCATTATAAATGAATTATTCTGAAAGCTTAAAAACTTCATTACTTAGTAAAACATTTGCAAAACCAAACACATAGGTTCCAGCTGAAACACATTTAAATTCAATACTTACAAAACAGTAGATAACAATACATTAGTTTTTCTAAGCAACTTAAACAACATAGCTTAACATAAATTTGGCACAAATATCTATTTTAACTTCAGCAAATCTTTAAATATTGTATCCAATTCCTTAAGCAGCTAAATCATCCAAAGCCTGATCAAGGAAATCCTATTTCCCTGCAAAGTCACCATGAACTGCCCCATATGAATATGAGACACCCAAGGGTGAATAAACACACTAGGGTCAGACTAAAGTCTGGTATGAGTAATCTAACTGAAAACATGATTTTATATGACCCTTATTCATATTCAAATAACTTTAAATGGGTAAAGAAAATCCACTACTACCCTGTTGCAGGTTTCTGTGAGATATGTGTATATAAATTAGTGCATAACAAATTTTTGCATAGATCAATGGTTTATTTCAGTGATAATAATCATAAGATTCATCTATGAACATCATAAACCAATCAACACATTCATCAATCAAACTTTCAAGACTTTTCTACCAAGTTATTGGCCATCAGGGATTTTACCCAAGCCCTCACCTGAACCTATTTCTATTGTTCACTATCAAGTGTAATATGGCCTTTAGCTACTTTCTCTTGTTTAAACCACACACTGCCTGGGACATCTCTCTGTTAACGCAGCACACTCAGGCCCCTGGGTATAAACATACCATGTGTGAGCTTGCCATATTCACCTTGCCAAGCCATATTTTGTAGCCCTAAGATCCAAAAGTCCCTAGTTAAATTACTAAGTGTTATTTTCCCCTTTTCATTACTGTGCTAACCATCTGCATATCATATTTTAATCAGAGAAACAAACATTCAGCCAACATACAGTCATCCAGAGATTGGTAAATCAGGTTCTCATAAACAAGCATTTAATCATGCAAACAGATGTGAGTTCTCAGAGTATATATTATTTTGTCTATGGGTTTCAATGGATCAAGTTATAAACATATGGTTATAGGTAGTTTTTCTGGTTGCCTCCCTTTTACCACTAGTTCAATCAGATCCTTATTAATCTTTAAGATCTGGCTAAACCACAAGTATAAGCTTTGATTTGGATGGTTCATAAAACATAGAAGCTCAGCACATGTATAACATTGCACTTCTGCGTTTTTCTTTATTTCAATTAATATGAGACATAAGCAACAACACAATGTTGCAGCCCCACATTTTCTTTCATTTTAGATCATATATTTACAACATAAATCCTGGGTTTTAAATAAATAATTGTATAAAGAAATCCCATAAATAAAACTACTTCATCTCAAAGTTAAACCATACCACAGATAAATATATTTAAACATGAAATCCATGACTCTTTTATACTGGATAGATTACTATAAAAGATTTTTCACTTGAGCAGATCATTAATATACCAAAGTCATCAAATCATAAAAATGAACATAGCTTGCAAAAGTGAAATATAAATTCAATTAGGCTGCCTCAATATTCAGGACTTAATGCCAAAGTTTCCAGTGAGGTTACTCACCTTAATTCCTCTTTTCCTAAGTCTTTTCTTTCTTTTGGGTCTTCTTCCTTCTTCTTACTCTAATGGTCGGTGCTCCTCATTTTTTTCTGACTTATGTTTTTATTTTTTATTTTTTTAAGTGTTGAAGAGCAAATATGGATGATCTCACTACACTAAGCCTCCATATATAAAACCCTAGCTGCTACTAGGGTTTAATGAAATTACTCAATGTTAGTTTTACCCTATATAACATGATCTGCCTCTCATTTGAATTCAAGAGAAAAAGGGTATGTGGTCCTGGTTATATTTTTTAGAAATAAGCCTTATTCTTTTAATCTTACCCCGGTCATGTTATATGCATGACTTCTTGTTTTCCCTAATAAAAAGATTGCTGGAAATAGATAAAATGCTTGCTCAAAGGTTCATGCCATTTCCATGCAATTTTTGTTTCCTACCAGCAAATGCTTGCCTGTGCACTTAGATAACACATGTGAACTTATTTTGCCTAAGTCTTCTTTTTCTCTTTTTTTTCTTAAATAATTTTAAGTATCTAATATTTTTCTGCATGTATTCATTATTTCTGCCTATATTTATTTTCTTTTATGCCAAACTTATTAAAGACATAATCTTGTCTGCATACATATGTATTTGTAGTTTATTTATTCTAATATATATATATATATATATATATATATATATATATTGATTGCTGCCTACTTTTATTACACAGAAAAAAAGAAATGTGTGCATATGTGCGCACTATCTTGTACACACATTCATGTTTAAACCATACACTTACAAAACAGTTTCCATTCCTATTTAAATATATTTTTTTCTTTTCAATGCAATTTTTAAACAAAATTAAACTAATTTAAATCATGAAATTACTTCACAAAAATCAGGGTTATCACACATTTGTTGATAGACCTTTCCAGAAAACCATTTGGAGATTCATACAAGATCTCTCGTGAACAATTATTACATGCAATCTTTCGATCCGCACAACCTGCCAACTCCTTGGCCTAGGATATGTTGAGATTTCTTACAACCCTTATCTTGTGTGATTTTGTAAACTGTTGTTTAGATGGAATAATATCAACCTTATGTAATAATCTTAAGTACATGACCTTATAGAAATAAACCAACTAAACTTCACACACAATTAATCGTAAATTGTCTAACAATGTCTGATTACTCCTTATCGATTCATCATTATGTATCACATAGAGGTATGATTTTGAGATTGAATCTATATTCATTTTTAGGTACATTTGGAACTCTTTCCAATATACTCACTTATGCGACCAAATCAAATCATTTTATTCTATTGCATGTTATTTTATTTACTTTTCTTTTACATTATATGATTTTACCATACACTCACTACATGTGAATCTAATACACATGTTCATGTTGGTAATAAATCATCGATGAATATAAAAAACTATGCGGAACCTTTTTGGTATTAATAGACTTGTGATTGCATAAATCAATATGTATTATTTCAAAGTGTTCATCAACTCTTATGATGCTCCCACTGAACGAGTGCATAGCCATTAATTGTTTGAGATATAATTAACATGTTTCATATGGTATAATCATATAGTAAAATTATTTCTCAAAAATACGGCTTAGTCTATAATTCCAAAACAACTGTAAATAATATTAGATCATATGTATTTTCGTTGCATCACTTTTACTATAAAGACAAATTCCATAACATAGTTTTATTTCTTAATGAATATTCATAATACTCATATTGAAATATTGTTATATCTATTTTCATTCAATACCAAATTTAAACATTATTTCACAAATAATGTTTGGTACATTTTACGAAAACAATTTTCATAATTAAATGCAATCGTTAGGTTCTATATGGCATCCTTCCACTATTTCCGTCATTACTGTAATAGCGTACTAAATTTAGAGGTCCACCATTTACTTAATATTGTTAATATTGTGTACTTATTTCGTATGCTGCAACTAGTTTAAAGAGGAGAGTTCTTTGATCAAATATCTTGAACTCAAAGAAATAAATGTTATAGAAAACAATTTTCTATATGAAAATATGTTTCGGAATAAAAATCATAATTCATACTCCAATATTAAGTATGTAACATCCCGCCTATTTGGACGCTTTAAGCAGACACACGTGTCAGCTCAAACCATACAAAGAGGCAGATTGTTATTGGGGTAAATAAGAAAAAAGTAAAGAAATAAAAACAAATACAGAATCTCGCAACGGAGTGACAAAATATAATAATCAAATAACAGTTCATGAAGCTGTTTTACAAAACATTTGATTATACTTATACAACATAAAATCGGAGTTACATACAACAGAGATAAATAACAATGCAGCGGAACAACATGATGCAGTGGAATATAATAAATAATAATAGTACAAACCTTCGTCTTCGTCCTTAAAAAATAAGGTCATCAAATCCTGAAATGCTCAGGCTGACCCGAGCAAATTGAAAAGACAAAACACTCGAGTCAGAACTAAATGGTCTTATGTGAGTTAAATCAACGATAAATATACGTGTGACGGCGACAGAGATGTTTACGGGGTTTGGCATCTCCTATCCAGTGTCTAACGTGAGTGCAGTCACTTAAGAGATGTTCGAGATTCACATCTCCTAAGGATCCGTTAAACTATCTACTATGTAGTACAATACGCTATTATAATAGTGTCTACAGTAAAGTATTAAAATAGCGTTAAGGCGTTACCCATATCCCCCTTAACACATTTTTATATATTCCCATTGTCTATACAGTACCGTAATTCCTTCGTAAGTTGGAGGATTATCATAGGGCACTCCATAGGTATGGTACAAAACAAACTCGTAAAAGGCGCGCTAGGGGATGTGAACACGACACACGAGGAAATGCTAGGGTGGTATACCATTTGTGGATCCAGACTGGTGGTAATGCATAACAGCTACTACCGCCCACCTTGGACATACTACCGTATCAAAAATTGAGGGGTGGCCACCAAACAATCAAAAAAATCAGAATAGTATCGAAGAAACATGCCCGATAAGAGGAATGACCTCACTTGGCCTGGCATGGCTCTTGATTTTAGTCACACCTAAGCTGACTCACAGGAGTTAGAGTCACGTCATACCTTATACAGAAATCATTCATCAAACCATCCTACTTCATTTCTGGAATCTCCACCACGTACAAAGTTGTTAACGTGGTTTTCGGTATTGGCAGAGAGTATGCCAATATCTAATCCCAGTCTCTTTAATGACCAACCGCTTATTTCACACCGGATGGTTCTTTACATTCCAAAAGTCAATTCACAATTTATACCAAAATATCATATTCAGTTTCAAATCATATCCCCTTAGAAATCATTTTTATTTCCAAACTATATTCACTTTAAAAATCATATTTCAAAATAGCTTACAACCCTCATTTCAAAACTTCATATTCAAATCAAATATGTAATTTAAATCCAACTTAGGTTATAATATCATTTAGCCGCATTTATTTTTAAACCATTTGAATACGAAAATAAACACTTCCCATTTCCTTAGTTTGAAAATTTAGAAAATAGTTTAAATATTTATAAATAGTTAAAATAGATATAAATAATAAAATTTTAGATAAAACATTATTAAATTGATTTAAGATAGTTAAATGAATTCAAAACAAATTAAATATAACTAAAATAGATTAAACAGCTTTAAAATATATTAGTTAGATTTAAAATAAGTTAAAATAGGTTAATTTGTTAAGAGAAATTTAATGGTTTAAAAATAGGTTAAATGATTTAATATAGTTAATATAGGTTAAAATATTTTAATAGTTTGAAAATATTAATAATTAAAGTCTTTAAAATATTATGATGTAAAACAACTTATGTTAAAATACGAATTTTGAAATTAGTATCAATTTACTATTTATTTCATTTCATTTCAACAAAATAGAACCATTTAAATTTCTAAATCAACAAAATCTAATTCAAGTCTCTATTCACATTCTAAATCAAATACTACACTTATATCGATTTCAAATCATGTTCGAAATATAAATTTAAATCATTTCTATTTCAATACATTTCAAAGGTATATTTCAAACAACTCAAATAAATCAATTCTGACAAATTTCACCTTTGTTCCAAATTCAACTTTGAAATTTCAATTAAATTCTTTAACAATACCTTTAAACAAATTCACATTTTGTCCTAAAACTTGAATTCCAATAATTATTCAATTCGTAGAAATCAAATTTTTATTTCAAAATATCATTTAACAAGATGCAAAAATTAAAGCTTTAAAATCATTTAATTTAACCAATCTGGTGTCCGTATATAATTGTCTACCTTAGTGTCAAGTGATACAGATATTTATCATTTCAATCCACAATCTAGATTTTTTATATTTATGGATATATATCATTTCAATCCGCAATCTCGAAAATATTAAAATCCATAAAATCGCTCGAGTCTATCATTTCAACCCATGATGATTTTTCCCTAATCTATAGATCATTCAGGTATGTATCATTTCAGCCCATAGTGAATTTGCAGAGTGATAACAATATATAAATCAATTACATCATCCAATAATCCAATAATAAATTCAAACATCCATCACAACTATCATCCAATTCAACTAATACATATCATCAAATAACATATTATTTTATACAGGTAACTAATTAACTGGCAATTTAAATTCAATGATAAATTAAATGATAATTTAATTCAAAATATAACAAATTAACAGGAATAACTGGTTTAGATTATCAAACAGCCATGAATAAATTTCTAATCACATCAAGAATTTAATTTAACAAACATAAGTAATTTTAGAAGTTGTGAGTGGGTTAAAACACTCACCTTTGAATTTAAATCCAAGTTAAGTCCAAAATTTAAACGGTCTCAAAATTCATTCAAACCAGCATCAAACTGTCCGGAATTTCGATACGATCCCAGAGGATCAAACCACGCGTCAATCAAACCTCGTATGTAAAAGTTATTCGAGTTAGTAGATTAAAATTAAAGTTTGAATTTTAAAATATAATTAATTAAAGCAAAACAAACTCACCACTCGAAATTTGCCACGTCAGCGTCTCCTTACATCCAGCCCAGTCGCACACGAAACAACCCAGAACCCTAATTCTAACGTTGGCCACGCTTAAGCATGAACGACCGCTTGCAACCCCGACCACGCACACAATCCCCCAGACACCTCCGCCTTTGGCCCGACATGGCCATGCCACCCCACCAGTCTGCTCGCCGAACAACTTCAGGTCGCAACAACGCACAGCCACCACGAATGGGTTAAACTCTATCAAATTTTTCACGACCACCCAACCATTAATTTGACGAATAACCCACTCCGATGAACTCCCCTCAGTTCTCTCTACAGAACTGCATCGACGAATAGTCGATCTGTTGAAGTTGATTAATGCGCGATGAATGGCCACGATTTATTCTTCAATTTGTGGACAAATAGTGGCTCAAATCGGAAAACGAATTACATATCTGAGATGCGCTCGTCGAAAACTTCAAATCGATATATAATTCAACATAGTTTGAGAAGTTTGAATTTTTGATTTGGTTTTGAAATTGAATTTTAGGTTTGGGAATTAGGTTTTGTCTGCCATTGGAATGAGGAGTTGGGAAAGAATATACTTACAAAAAATGAGAATGAGGAGTGGGTATGGTTTATAACGGGCTATTTATAGACAAAGCTAAAAATGGAAATGGATGGACAAGATTTGATTTACACGTTGAACGATAAACGGCCCAAAAAGTCCATTCTACCTCTAGAACGAAAATGGGTCATCTCATATATCAAAATAGACGTTTTTGATGATTTCAAATTCAATGGAATAGGTTTCAGGTCGAAGAAGTTATGTCAAAATCATCTTATTTCAAATTGATTTTAATTGAATTGAATTTAATTGATTGAAACTTAAAATCCTACAATAATTCACCATTACAGACCCGATGAAACTGGTTTCATCGAAATCCAAGTCAGTGGCCAAAATGGCTATTTTCACATTAATTAAAAAAATTAATATTAAATTAATTAAATCACTTTTCGATTTAATATTTAATAATTTACAATTGCTATCACTCTGGATTACTTAGTGATTTATAATCTTTAGAACAAATTTCTACATCAACGTACTATGGAATATTTCATAATTTACCTTGTTTTAATTTCAATTTCAAAAATTCAGTAATTAAAATAAGAATTCCATAATTTCATTTATTTGATTTTCGATCCTGTTATTAAATCAATTATCATCTTATGGATATAATTACCATTGGTATATATCTTAGTGCATTAATAATTTCCAATTTCATCTTAATTTCAATTAACGTAGTATTTAATTTCATTTACTTATAGTTAATCCATTTATTATAAATTGAATTCCAATTATTTGTAATTAATTCCAATAAATTGAATTGATTCAATTCCAATCTTTTTATTAAGTCCATTATTACTCTATAAACCTAGTTAACCTTTGTTTTACCTTTCATTACCTTAATATACTCTAATTTAACAACTCCTAAATATTGTATTACATTTTACATTAATGTAACATTTATTTAAAACTGATTTCTAATTTCAGTTCAACTAACTAAATAAACATGTAACTTATAATAATTGTCACTATTTACTTTTAATTACATTTGTAAGTCAATTACTTACAGCAAATGTTACCATTTCTTTCATCACACTAATTTCATTCCATTTCCATTCATTACACACTATTTTATCAATAAGTCAACATTTTAAATTATCAATTTCCTTTTATATCCCATTATAAATTAGTGCACCCATTGATTAAAATTTTAATCTAGTTAATCATTTTATCTTGGTTCCATTCTTTTATTACATCAATTACCACTTTATGAATAAAATTAGCATTTCTTATTCATTTTGTTACATTCACAGTCTCAATTACTGTCTTAATCTTATTAATGTAACATTATAGTTCATTTAATTCTAATTTATTTCCCATTTTAATTAAATAGACCAAATAAATAGGTAACTTATAACAATCGTTACCATAACTTTTAATTACACTTATGAATTCATTTTTCACAAACAAATGTTACAATTCTTATATGATACTGATTTTATTCAATTACCATTAACTATCCATTTTATACAATAATTAAATATTTACATTTGTTTCTTATATTTAATCTTATAACCAAGTATAACATTTACATTATCCCATTTATTTGGAATTACATCCAAATTGTTAATAATTAGTTTTAATTATCATTTTTACCATTCACTTTAGTTATTACTCCATTATTAAATTATCGATTCCTATTTATTTTAATATTTAATTACCAAAATCTTATTAAATTAACACGTTTAATTATCGAAAATTATGGGTGGTTACAAAGTATAAGTTATTATTACAATTCTCATTTCCAATGTTTCTCTATGAAGCAGAAGTGACTATTCATTCTCTTTATTCCAACTTTACCTTAAATTACCTCTATTCTTATAATTTTTTTTTTCGAATGGTCAAACCATTCAAAAGAAAACTTTACTACAATACCATAACAAACCTTTTACAAAAGCACATTCGATTATTCTTAACATTTAAGACATCAAATATGTTGCATTTTATGCAAACCGATTAAGATGACATTTCGACGATCGAGTTCTTAGATGTATCTCGTAGTTTATGGTCTTATGTTACATTAACACAATATGATCATTTTGAAATCATTCAAGTGAATACATAATCTTAAAATACTGTTTATTGGCTTACTTCGAATGAACTAACTTCATCGAAATAGTGTACCCCATAAAACTGTGACTGTTCACCATATACCATTTATATGTGAAAGTACATGGATCAAATATCCATAGTCTTGAATTGCATTTAGAGTTCAAAAACTCATAAAATGCAATACACGGTCTAAACCAAATAAACATATAAGTGACCAAGTTACGAATGTATAAGTAGTTGAATTGGGCACTTGCATGAGTATAGAAACATTATGTAACATGAAATTAGAATTATTAGTAAGTATATATTATGTTTCTATTTATCAACTTTCAATTCAGTTTGTTTACATATGTTAATTGACAAACATTTTATCAATCATATTAAATGCACAAATTTATCATTGTAGATAATTATAACATTATATAGCATATGTTCTTACAATATTAGAAAGGTTATATATTACCATTTCACTTTTATAATAAGGCTCCAACTAGTCTTTTATATTTCTCCAAACCCTAAGATGAAACATAGAAGTCTTAAAAATTCACTAGTGAGTGTTAGGACTCATTTGTTTTGGTATTCTAACCTTGAGTTTGCTAAAAAAATCATAGCCCCACAAACAATGGATAACTTCTTATCGGTTGTATCATATACAACTCCTAACCTATTTTTCCTTGTTCTAATCTCATTTCGACCTTGAGTTTGCTCAACAAATCGAAAGAGATTATTCACTCATACCTACCATATTGTGATGGCCTAAGTATAGTATATATACCTTGAGTTTGCTCAACAAATACATATAGTTATCTTAACTTATCTGTTTAAAATATTAATAATACTATGCATGACATCCCTAGCTTGAGTTTGCTCAACAGCTAAGGAGTACGTAAGTAATTTATTAATATATATATATATATATATATATATATATATTGTAGATGACAACATTATATTAAAGATTCATAATCTTCAATATATATATATATATATATATATATATATTGAGTGATATCGACTTATAGAATAATATATTTATTATGAAATACCCCAGCGATTTAAGTGTCAGACACACCAGGGATCACGGTATATGTACATTTACATATGTATTTATTTCTCAAGTCTATTTGGGTTTCTTTAATGTTCCACATTTAGTTTATACACATATCATATAAGTTTTATTGTTATATAACTTTTATATTTCATATTACTTATATGATAGTCTTACATATAATATATAATTAATTAAATCGTATCTAATTAATTATAATTGATTAACTCTTTAATTAATTTTAAATTAGTATTCCAATATAACTTTTATATTGGACATATCTACTATAACATTTATAGTGTATACTATAACCTTTATAGTGCAACACACATATATCATATGTATGTGTATTTTATTTAATTAATTAACCTTTAATTAATTAATATAATTAAACAATTTTTATTAACATTATTCAATTTTATAATTTATCTTGTATACATACACGTATACTTATGTTATCTTGAATATTTTAAAATAACATAACATATATCGACATATGTAATACAAGCATATATGCATTAATTAACTAACATATTTAATTTATTTATTTTATTAATCTAATTAATAAATTTAAAATTTGAAATTATTATATAAATATTTTCAAACATTTGGAAATATCATTATCCTTTCAAACATTTTGAAAACTTATGTGCTATTATAATTTTTATAATAAAAATGTTTATTTGAAATTTAACTATTAAATTTAAAATCTTCAACATTAATTTCTAAACAATTTTGAAAATTAGCCTAAGGCCCAAATTAAGTTGGGCCTTTTATATTAGGAGTAACGTTAGGGCTCATTTCACCTTTTGGGCCAGGCCGATAACTTGGTAGGGCAGGTACTTAATTATCCAATTTCAATCCTAGACATTACCTTTCTAGACACCGTACTAAGTGATCTTAATTAGTTAACCCTAATATGACTAATTTAGACCGCATAGGCTATTAGGCTTCGATACCATTGTTGGAATTGGGCGAGCCCGCAGAGAAGTTATGGGTGATTTTTAATTTTTTTACCCTATTGGATCTTTTATTGGGCCTATGAAGTCTAACTGAATTAGAATATTTCTAAATTTCATTATATAAAATCATTTATTTTATTTAAATTCAAATGTATTAAGATATAAAATTAATTTTATTTGATTTAGTTTATACATTAATGTATCATATACATATATGTGTGAATGCATGTGTAACATAATAATCCGTGAAAGGTATAATATGCCCATATGTAGATATTGGGATTTACATTGCAATAGACATGTTAGCTCATTTTGTATGTCATGTATACAACATATATATGCGTATATGTGTTACAATACACACACATACGTGTATGCATAAATATATTATATATAATATATGAACATAAAACATTTATATATATATAAGAGAGAGAAAAATTATTAAAAATAATTTATAATTCAAAATTAACTTAGTTTCGCAAATATAATAATTTAGTATTTTAATTTTTATATATTGTGAATAAAATAATGTTTTCATCCATAAAAAATTAACGTAAAATAATATATTGATGAAAATTTCAAAAATCTAGGATCATAAAATAGAGCTTAGGATAAATTTGGAGATTTTTTAAAGTTGAATTATAATTGTTCAAAACAATACATGATTTAGAAAATAATTATTTAATATAAAATTATATATTATTAAAAATAAAAAATTCAAATTTTTTTAAATTCTAGGATCATGAGAGAAAGTTGAAGAAAATTTTTGAAGCGTTTTTCAATTAAATTATTATTTTTAATATATCATAAACAGTTTTTCTGAAATAATATTAATAATTGAAACTAATAAATTTTATTAAAAAATTCCTAAATTTTTCCTATATGTGTCTAAAATGATATAATATTTTTATAAATATAAAATTGAAATTTTAATGTAATAATTATTTTATATATAACAAACAATTCAAAAATTCAATAAATGTTAATTAAAAAATATGAATATATGTATGATAGTTAATTTTTGAATTTGTAAATTCATATTATGTATAAAAAAGTGTACTTAATTTTTTAATATATATATATGAATCTTATATATGCATATATAGTATTATGAGAGAGAAATATACACTAATATATATATATATATATGAATTTATTGATAAATATATATATATATATATATATATATAAAACTATTATTAATGACAAAAACCAATTTTGTACAGTAAACAAAATTTGCCTATACATAAATCAAATAGTATAATGAATAAATTATGCACATAACCAAACTGATTTGTGACAACTACAACTACTTAAAAAATCTAACCTAACTGAACATATAGTAGCAATCTATTTAAACAGATATGAAATTGCTCATTATAGGATCATAGAATATAATTTAATTACCGTAATATGAATTAAAATTACCAATTTATTGATGCCTTTGAATCCACGTTGAAGCAATGACTTCCCTTTCTTTTACTTTTACTGATTCGTTAGATTGCAAGTCTGGAATCACCGGCCTCTAACTATCAAATAGTATTATTTTAATTTGAAATATATTTGAGAATTTTAGAGTGGATTGAGAGCTATGTTTTAGGCAGCAATGTAGTAGGTAATGGTGGCCAAAAATGTTAGTAATGGTTTTTAGAGATACATACATATACATATACGTACGTACGTACACACGCGCGCGCGCGCGCGCGCACACACACACACATAGGGTTGTATTAGAGAGAAACGAGGAAAACCTTTTTACCCATTCTCACCTTATCTCAATCCATTATCTCCAACCCAATTCCCCATGTTTTAGCCACCCCTAGACCTTCCCAAAGTTGAAAATTTTCAGCCCTAATGGTGGGCCTTAAACCCATCTAAGCCCAAGCCAAAATACTGTGCAATTAAATCTAATTTAATCGCCTATCGATATTGTATATTGATTGATATATTTATAACTGTTATAAAAATATATTGTAACATAACGGATTTTCATTGCCGAAAAACCGAATAGTTATGGTTTTAAAAGAGGTATAAGAAAAGAAAAAGAGAGAAGAAGAGAGAAAAAATAGAGGGAAAAGAAAATAGAAAATTTTAAAATAGAACGGGACAGAAGAAATAACAGAACAACATCAGAATCTCACAATTGCAGCGGAACAACATATAATAATAAATGAATAATCTTTAAACAAAGAACTATATCAGTTATTACATTACATTCCATTTCATTACATCATATCATCAGAGTGTACAACAACATACAACAATAAACAGCGGAAAAGAAATACTATATACTAGTAATACGCCATGCCATCCAGCTTGCCTTCAGCAACTCCTGAATATCCAGAATATCCTGATAAACCTTAACTCTTGACTGCCCATGTGGAAATTGGTGGGCACCCAGAGTTTAGGAAGGAAAACAATAAACTCCGAGTCAGTCATGTGACTGGTGTGAGAACTCAAAACAGTTTATTTATCTTTAAAACCAAAATAGAGAAATATTTTTAAACTCAATTCGCAATGCTTTTAAAAATGAGACTACCATAAGGCCTCCCGCACACACACACATGCAAACGCAGAATCGGAGGAGATTTCTCCTTATGATAGTCAAAGATGCTTAATACGCATTTAAAAGACATTTGATATTATTACTAGTGCATAGTGTAGTAACAAATCATTTCGAAAGTAAAGATATAAATCTTAGCCAACATACGACCATTATCGTATGCCTACTATAGCTAACCATGTTCAATAGCAGGTTACCGCCACATTCCATGGCAGGTTCTACAACTAATACCGTACAAGTCTCGTATTGTTTCTTTGGATTTCCAACAAATGGTCAGGCTAAGGAACTTCCTACTGCCACATGGGATCGCCTCTGGTGGGACGTCCCGAGAACTTAACCAGCTCTCTGCCAACACAAGGCCGGGTTACCTTTATCACTAGGTAACTACTACACGAATATGGCATCCCCCGGTCCCATTGGACCTTTAACCGAGCGCTCGTCACCAACAACACCACACAGAAATAGATATAGTGTATCAACATGAGTAAGTATCTGGGCTCCATACCATGATACCACCCTTTCCAGAAGGAAATGCACATATCCTAAAGGGAGCTACCCCTCATAACCTTGCCGCATCTTTCCTGTTTTGACCATTCCGGGATGTGAGGCTCGACGAAGTCACGTCCACAAAAACTTACTTTATACAAAAGCCATGCTTTGGGTCAACAAATGATCATAGAAATGATCACCAAGATAGACGATCAAATAAATGATCCTATCACAAATAATCAACACAATGATCATTTCAGCAACACTCAGCATGTCACATTACCAAACTGGGAATATATCGCTGATTACTTCAACTATATAACCTCTGAGCTCGTACGTCTCAGAGAAGGGTGTTAAGCAAAGAATAAATTCTCCGCCACCAACAGAAATATATTTGAAAGAAATCGGCTTTATATCTCAAATTGTAATGTCAGACATACAATCCATACAAGTCTGTTCCGGGCTCGAACAGAACCTAAGGCACTTACAAAGAAGTCCTTGCAATCCGGATATTCACAATCCTGATTGTATTTCCCATCACTTATGGAATCTCTATACCAGGAGCTACCCAGTGCAGAGACAATCGATAGGTCATCCTATCGCTCTCGCAAATACCGGTCTTCAACACCGATCTTCAAATGCAATTCATAACGACGTATCACATATTCAGAATGGGTTATACGACCCCATGGTCCTTTCCCGGTTAACCCGAATAGTGAGCGCTTATTCAAAAATAAGTGTGACATTTAAATTCAAACAATTCACATCACATACCCATTCAAAGGGAAATACTGATAGTCGGTTATTGAACTATCAATGGATATGCACACATCACCAGATTCCAAATAATTTTCCAAATTATTTATTTTCCAAAATATCTTTACAAGATATCTAATTTCAACACTTCAAAAATAAATCAACATTTATTTTCAAACAAATTCCCTTTCACATATAAATTCCATAATGAATTTATATTTCAAAATATCCATGCATATGATTTCAATTATTCATTTCAATTTATCTTCAAAAAGATAAATTCTAATTATTCACTTCATATTGGAAAACGTTTCCATACTTATTTATTCATAAGTAATTCACAAATTCTATTTATTTTCTACCTTGGAAAATATTCAATATACTTAAATCGAAATTTAGTATATATTTCATTCTTTTAAGGAAATCATTCTCTTAACATATTTATTTGGGCCAAAACGAATGTTGCGTAAAACATCGTTACGACAACCCAAAATCACTAGTATAGGGATTCGAAATTAAAATAGATATATAAATCCCAATACTATACAAAACATTTCCTTTCAGAAATCATTTACTATAACAACAGTGTTATAGTCCATCATTTCCTTCTATTACTCGAAAACGTCTATTTCAACAATGAATGTTGAAATATATGGTTTCGAATCTCAACTTATTTAAACATCGTTAGATCGTTTTAATTCTGTTTAAAATATCACATTCTAAACAATTTCTTTAACGTATTATTCACTATTCAAAAACGTGAATATATCTTGTTAACAAATTTCATCAACTCTATGCATTTTATTTCAAAGGATTATTCACTGTCTAAAAATGTGAATATAAATCTATTTATAAGCTATAACAATTAACTTATCAAATAAGTCGTTTGCGAATTTATAAAACAACGTTTATAAATTCCATTTCTATTTATTTATAAAAACTTCCCTTTTTATAAATTTCCTTTATTTACTTCTTCGATTTATAATCTTAATTATAAACCAAAAGTCCAAATTATAAGTCAAACACTTATAATTTATTTATTTGCAAAAATCGTTCCTTTGAACTTTACAAATTTTATAAACCTATTGTTTATAAAATTCCATTTATAACTTCACCGTTTATAATTCTATAAATTCCATTCTTCAATGAAATTCATTTTCACTTTGTTCAAACACTTATAAAAACTCGTTTTATAATTCACAATATTTTTAATTTATAAATATCAATTTATAAACCTTTTATATAAATCAATTTATACTATTATTTTAAAACATCTTTAATCTCCTTTATAATTTCACCATTCTGATTTATAAAATAATTAAATTTTATAAATCCTATATTTAAACTTTTCACAATTATTTCAGAAATCCCAATCTAACTATTTTATAAAGTCATTAATTCCTTATTTTAAAAAAAAACCAGCTTTTAACTATATTTCTTAAAAATCATAATTTTTATAACATTAAAAATTATAACGTTTATTTATTTATAATGGATCAATTCCAAAAATATAGTATATTCTCAAAAATCACTTTAAAAACCTTTTAAAATCCCAAAATCTGGGTCCAATGATGCTACACACCAAATAGTCAATCACGACTACAACGACATCATATATCGTATATGATAATCAACGAATATCAAAATATTTATAATCAAATAAATACTGTTGAGGAATCCAGTTGGATCCCTCCAACCTGTTTTCCTGCATCCAAAAACATTAGCACAATACCAATTCCGCTCCAGTACGGAATTATCGCGGTATATGTTTTTATTAAATATTATCCGCTTAATAACGGCGCAATAGGGTCTCATCCGCTAAAAAATGCGGGGAATCAACAACTCCAATATATACATATGCCAATATATATATATTGCTATTATATATAATACCAATTTCACTGTTTATGAAATATTCGCGGTATATGTTTATATTAAATAACATCCGCTTACTAACGGCGTATAATGTCTATTTTAACAATCAATAGATATCAATCATCATTCAAACATGCATTCAAATATTTTAAATCTAACTATTTAAAATAAAATCGAAACCGATTCGATTGAGTGAGAAGTTCTCACCTTGATTTTAATTTCGTTTTAGCGATTTATTTCGAATAAAATTAAACGCGCGTTTAATTTTACCCAAAATTTTCACTAACTCCAAATGACTCCAATCCAACTCCATCGCGTAGTGCTCGACGATACGATTCCAACGCAACTGGTTTCGCGCGTTTTCGACCTCGTATGAAAAAGATATGATTTTTACAAGTTTTACACGTATTTATATAAACAAATCAACATAACTTTAATTTTTTTATACCCTAAGCATCTACAGCCATCGATCCCCTATCCTTTGCATCTGAACCGTCCCCCACCCTTCTTCCTCTTCACGCACGCCTCCAGGAACACACGCTCGCACTTGAACCCATATACAAAAATTTAGGGTTAATTATTGCATCAAAATCACTCGACTTGAATTCGATCAGGAAGCTCCATTGCGTAGCCCCTTCCACCCCCTATGCACGGCCTCCAAGGCACAGAGCTCGGCCACCCAGGTTGTCTCGAATCTCGTGCGCAAGCATGGCCGAACGCACCCCTGTAGCTCCTCCTCTGGTGCTCCAAACTCGATCTCAACCGTTGGATCTCTAGTTCGTGTTGTGCTCTTCATTTTATTAGTTGAAAGATTTTGCAATCGATGCATGGATTTGGAGTTTTGAGAGGAAGATGGAAGATCATTTCTGGCCATCAGTTAATGGGGTGGCGGCTAGGTTTAGAAAATTAGGGTTTTGATATTTTTTTTAAATTATGAAGGGTAGGGGGTGTATTTATAGGAAAATCGATCGACACTATTCACCCGGGAATTCCGAACTCCGATTTACGCGCCGTAACCAGCGTTTCTAAGGTTTACCCCGCGTTCCGGACACAATGGAACATGTTTCGGAAGCTAATTCGGACATCTGTGCGAGTTATGGGTACAAACGCTCAATTTAAATTAAACCGATTTAAATCGATTTCTAGGCGTTTTAATTTGTATCGGACAAACGGTAACTCCAATTGACTTGAAATTTGAAACCTTACAATAATATCACATTACGGATCCGATGAAACTGGTTTCGTCGAAATCCGAGACTTTTTGAAAAATGGCTATTTTAACTCGCCAAATTAATATTAAAAATAAATCGATGCATTTCGAGCTGCCACGATCAAACGATAACTTCGATTGACACTAAAATTGAAATCCGATAATAACTAACTATTACGGATCCAATGGAACTGGTTTCGTTCAATTCCGGGACTGTTCAAAAATTAGCTATTTTCACTAGTCGATTTAAATATTAAAATATTCAATTTTCACAAATTAACTTTTAATTCGATTTTAAAAGTTCTAAAATATCCTTCTAACTCCAATATGATAAAATAAAATTTTACAAATCATTTTCAATCATATTTAACCCAATTTTCAATTATTTCCAAAATTTAACATATTAAATTATCGATTTAATTATCCAATTAAATCCAATAATTCAAATTAAAATTTATTCGACTTATAAATTCACTTATAAATATTTAAAATTAATTAAATATCCAAATTTTAATTAATAAAAATTCTGGGTCGTTACAATCTTTCCCCCTTAAAAAAATTTCGTCCTCGAAATTACAAGTAAGAAAAATTACAGAATCTATTAATTTTCCCAAAATTCATAGTTAAACTTCCTACAATAACTTTACTAAGTTTTCAAATCATACTTAGTTATCTTTTCAAAAACAACTACTATTGTTTAACTCTCAAATCCTAAATCAAAGTTTAGTTTTCAAAATTTTCCAATTTTCTCAAAATTTCTCTAACGCCTTAAATTTTCGGAAAAATTCGCCATAGTCTCCTTTGCGCGGCTCGATCCGAAAAAAAAATGACAGTATATATATCACAAATATACATCTCATCAAGTAATGAGGCATCCCGAAGGGAAAAAAGTGTAAAAGTACGATATTTAATCCGAGATATGTACCTTATATTTTATTAGCGAGCATATACGGCTAATATAGCGTGAAAGCGAGCTCCAAATGCGAAGCAAACGCGATCCGCACCTACTAAACACTCAACAACAACATGAGAATCATGCATATATGAAAATAGTATCAATATACATCATATAGCAACATTTATATATGCCAATATAGCAAATGCAACTAAAGCAACAAATGAAACCATCAACCAACTAAATATTCATTCATATTCTCATTAATATTCAATGAATTGGTTTTCAATTCAAATCACATTTGATTTATCAACATTGGATTTTATCAACATTCATCCATATTAAATTTTAATTAGTTTGCATTCACTAATTAAATCCAATTCACTTTCAATTCTATTCAAATTTATTTACTTCTAATTTGAATTTAATTTACTTTAGCTTTCCATTTCATTAACTACTTAATGAATTATATACAATCAACCAACAATCAATAACAACCAAAGTATATTTATTACAACCAAATTCCTTTGCTTATATTCATTCAGTTTGGTTTAACACCTTTACTTTCAATTAGTTCAATTAAATCGAGTTTCATTCAATCTTTCAACTTCTAATAACATTAGATTTTAATGAATTAACACTTCATTCATTATAATTTACATTTAATTGATTAACATTCAATAACTCTTAAGTTATATTTCCATTTAACTTTAAATTCACTTTATTTACAACTCATATTCATATAGTTTCACTTCTTATATATATAAGTTTATTTCACAATTGTAAATTACTTTAATTATAATTCAATTCTTATAATTCTTTTACTTATACAATTATTCTTTTATTTAGATTATTCAAACAACTAAACAATCTACTTATATACAATTTAATAATTCTGAAAAATTATTCCTTTATATATAAAATATAAACAAGGTAAAATTATTCCATTCACCCAATTTAAAACAATATTATGTCGAATTGTTCTATTCAAGTGTTTAGAAACCCCTTCGGCATAGTTGTACATACCGTGCTGACGAAAGTTCATATACCACTCAATAAACCAATCATCACAATATAAAACAATTTTATATTCACTAACAAATACGCTCTCATACTATTATTACACTCAAACTCATTCTAGAGTACTACTGACTCTATCTCTAACGAGTAATACCCAACAGAACCATGGTTGTCGCTTAACCATATGCTTTGATACCAAATGTAACATAACGGATTTTCGTTGCCGAAAAACCGAATAGTTATGGTTTTAAAAGAGGTTTAAGAAAAGAAAAAGAGAGAAGAAGAGAGAAAAAATAGAGGGAAAAGAAAATAGAAAATTTTAAAATAGAACGGGAGAGAAGAAATAACAGAACAACATCAGAATCTCACAATCGCAGCGGAACAACATATAATAATAAATGAATAATCTTTAAACAAAGAACTATATCAGTTATTACATTACATTTCATTTCATTACATCATATCATCAGAGTGTACAACAACATACAACAATAAACAGCGGAAAAGAAATACTATATACTAGTAATACGCCATGCCATCCAGCTTGCCTTCAGCAACTCCTGAATATCCAGAATATCCTGATAAACCTTAACTCTTGACTGCCCGTGTGGAAATTGGTGGGCACCCAGAGTTTAGGAAGGAAAACAATAAACTCCGAGTCAGTCATGTGACTGGTGTGAGAACTCAAAACAGTTTATTTATCTTTAAAACCAAAATAGAGAAATATTTTTAAACTCAATTCGCAATGCTTTTAAAAATGAGACTACCATAAGGCCTCCCGCACACACACACATGCAAACGCAGAATCGGAGGAGATTTCTCCTTATGATAGTCAAAGATGCTTAATACGCATTTAAAAGACATTTGATATTATTACTAGTGCATAGTGTAGTAACAAATCATTTCGAAAGTAAAGATATAAATCTTAGCCAACATACGACCATTATCGTATGCCTACTATAGCTAACCATGTTCAATAGCAGGTTACCGCCACATTCCATGGCAGGTTCTACAACTAATACCGTACAAGTCTCGTATTGTTTCTTTGGATTTCCAACAAATGGTCAGGCTAAGGAACTTCCTACTGCCACATGGGATCGCCTCTGGCGGGAAGTCCCGAGAACTTAACCAGCTCTCTGCCAACACAAGGCCGGGTTACCTTTACCACTAGATAACTACTACACGAATATGGCATCCCCCGGTCCCATTGGACCTTTAACCGAGCGCTCGTCACCAACAACACCACACAGAAATAAATATAGTGTATCAACATGAGTAAGTATCTGGGCTCCATACCATGATACCACCCTTTCCAGAAGGAAATGCACATATCCTAAAGGGAGCTACCCCTCATAACCTTGCCGCATCTTTCCTGTTTTGACCATTCCGGGATGTGAGGCTCGACGAAGTCACGTCCACAAAAACTTACTTTATACAAAAGCCATGCTTTGGGTCAACAAATGATCATAGAAATGATCACCAAGATAGACGATCAAATAAATGATCCTATCACAAATAATCAACACAATGATTATTTCAGCAACACTCAGCATGTCACATTACCAAACTGGGAATATATCGCTGATAACTTCAACTATATAACCTCTGAGCTCGTACGTCTCAGAGAAGGGTGTTAAGCAAAGAATAAATTCTCCGCCACCAACAGAAATATATTTGAAAGAAATCGGCTTTATATCTCAAATTGTAATGTCAGACATACAATCCATACAAGTCTGTTCCGGGCTCGAACAGAACCGAAGGCACTTACAAAGAAGTCCTTGCAATCCGGATATTCACAATCCTGATCGGATTTCCCATCACTTATGGAATCTCTATACCAGGAGCTACCCAGTGCAGAGACAATCGATAGGTCATCCTATCGCTCTCGCAAATACTGGTCTTCAACACCGATCTTCAAATGCAATTCATAACGACGTATCACATATTCGGAATGGGTTATACGACCCCATGGTCCTTTCCCCGTTAACCCGAATAGTGAGCGCTTATTCAAAAATAAGTGTGACATTTAAATTCAAACAATTCACATCACATACCCATTCAAAGGGAAATACTGATAGTCGGTTATTGAACTATCAATGGATATGCACACATCACCAGATTCCAAATAATTTTCCAAATTATTTATTTTCCAAAATATCTTTACAAGATATCTAATTTCAACACTTCAAAAATAAATCAACATTTATTTTCAAACAAATTCCCTTTCACATATAAATTCCATAATGAATTTATATTTCAAAATATCCATGCATATGATTTCAATTATTCATTTCAATTTATCTTCAAAAAGATAAATTCTAATTATTCACTTCATATTGGAAAACGTTTCCATACTTATTTATTCATAAGTAATTCACAAATTCTATTTATTTTCTACCTTGGAAAATATTCAATATACTTAAATCGAAATTTAGTATATATTTCATTCTTTTAAGGAAATCATTCTCTTAACATATTTATTTGGGCCAAAACGAATGTTGCGTAAAACATCGTTACGACAACCCAAAATCACTAGTATAGGGATTCGAAATTAAAATAGATATATAAATCCCAATACTATACAAAACATTTCCTTTCAGAAATCATTTACTATAACAACAGTGTTATAGTCCATCATTTCCTTCTATTACTCGAAAACGTCTATTTCAACAATGAATGTTGAAATATATGGTTTCGAATCTCAACTTATTTAAACATCGTTAGATCGTTTTAATTCTGTTTAAAATATCACATTCTAAACAATTTCTTTAACGTATTATTCACTATTCAAAAACGTGAATATATCTTGTTAACAAATTTCATCAACTCTATGCATTTTATTTCAAAGGATTATTCACTGTCTAAAAATGTGAATATAAATCTATTTATAAGCTATAACAATTAACTTATCAAATAAGTCGTTTGCGAATTTATAAAACAACGTTTATAAATTCCATTTCTATTTATTTATAAAAACTTCCCTTTTTATAAATTTCCTTTATTTACTTCTTCGATTTATAATCTTAATTATAAACCAAAAGTCCAAATTATAAGTCAAACACTTATAATTTATTTATTTGCAAAAATCGTTCCTTTGAACTTTACAAATTTTATAAACCTATTGTTTATAAAATTCCATTTATAACTTCACCGTTTATAATTCTATAAATTCCATTCTTCAATGAAATTCATTTTCACTTTGTTCAAACACTTATAAAAACTCGTTTTATAATTCACAATATTTTTAATTTATAAATATCAATTTATAAACCTTTTATATAAATCAATTTATACTATTATTTTAAAACATCTTTAATCTCCTTTATAATTTCACCATTCTGATTTATAAAATAATTAAATTTTATAAATCCTATATTTAAACTTTTCACAATTATTTCAGAAATCCCAATCTAACTATTTTATAAAGTCATTAATTCCTTATTTTCAAAAAAAAAACAGCTTTTAACTATATTTCTTAAAAATCATAATTTTTATAACATTAAAAATTATAACGTTTATTTATTTATAATGGATCAATTCCAAAAATATAGTATATTCTCAAAAATCACTTTAAAAACCTTTTAAAATCCCAAAATCTGGGTCCAATGATGCTACACACCAAATAGTCAATCACGACTACAACGACATCATATATCGTATATGATAATCAACGAATATCAAAATATCCATAATCAAATAAATACTGTTGAGGAATCCAGTTGGATCCCTCCAACCTGTTTTCCTGCATCCAAAAACATTAGCACAATACCAATTCCGCTCCAGTACGGAATTATCGCAGTATATGTTTTTATTAAATATTATCCGCTTAATAACGGCGCAATAGGGTCTCATCCGCTAAAAAATGCGGGGAATCAACAACTCCAATATATACATATGCCAATATATATATATTGCTATTATATATAATACCAATTTCACTGTTTATGAAATATTCGCGGTATATGTTTATATTAAATAACATCCGCTTACTAACGGCGTATAATGTCTATTTTAACAATCAATAGATATCAATCATCATTCAAACATGCATTCAAATATTTTAAATCTAACTATTTAAAATAAAATCGAAACCGATTCGATTGAGTGAGAAGTTCTCACCTTGATTTTAATTTCGTTTTAGCGATTTATTTCGAATAAAATTAAACGCGCGTTTAATTTTACCCAAAATTTTCACTAACTCCAAACGACTCCAATCCAACTCCATCGCGTAGTGCTCGACGATACGATTCCAACGCAACTGGTTTCGCGCGTTTTCGACCTCGTATGAAAAAGATATGATTTTTACAAGTTTTACACGTATTTATATAAACAAATCAACATAACTTTAATTTTTTTATACCCTAAGCATCTACAGCCATCGATCCCCTATCCTTTGCATCTGAACCGTCCCCCACCCTTCTTCCTCTTCACGCACGCCTCCAGGAACACATGCACGCACTTGAACCCATATACAAAAATTTAGGGTTAATTATTGCATCAAAATCACTCGACTTGAATTCGATCAGGATCTCCATTGCATAGCCCCTTCCACCCCCTATGCACGGCCTCCAAGGCACAGAGCTCGGCCTCCCAGGTTGTCTCGAATCTCGTGCTCAAGCATTGTAACATCCCGCCTTTTCGCACGCTTCAAGTCGACACACATGTCGATTCAAACCATACGGAAGGGCGGATTGTTATGGGGTAAATAAGAAAACAGAGAAGAAATAAAACAAAATAGAATCTCACAGCGAAAGGATAAAATATAATAATAAAATATACAGTTTATAAAACTGTTTACAAACATTTATATAATACATATCAGAGTTACACATACCAATAACAATGCAGCGGAACAGTGTATAGTGCACTAGTATCAATAATAATGGTAATACAACAAATCTTCGTCTTCGTCCTCCAGAGCTAAACTTCAAATCCTGAAACGCTCGGACTGACCCGAGCGAATTTGAAAAGACAAAAACACCCGAGTCAGACTAGAATATCTTATGTGAGTTAAATAAACAGAAATAAATATGAGTACAGTAACTCAAGAGATGTTCGGGATTTACATCTCCTAAGGATCCGTTAAACTATTTACTATGTAGTATATTGCGCTATTATAATAGTGTCTATTTATAAAATAAACTTACTTTTAAATAGCGTTAAGGCTTTACATTTTCCACCTTAACACGTAAAATGCCAATAGTCTATACAGTACCGTAATACCTCCTGATCGGGAGGCTACCAGAGGATACTCCATAGGTACGACACAAATAGAAACTCGTAGTAAAGGCTCGATATGGTAGGTGACACGGCACAACTAGGCAATGCCAGGGTAGATATACCAATTGCTATCCAGGCTGGTGGAAACGCGTAGCCGCAGTTACCGCCCACCTCGGACTAACTCCCCAAAATCAAAATATAGAAGTGGCCACTGAATCAAATCCAAGTCAAAGTATAATATCGAAGAGGAGCGTCCGATCAGAGGAATGACCTCATTGGCCTGAGAATCGCTCCTGTTTTAGCCACCTTATGCCAACTCACGGGAGTTGGGTCCACGTATTTACCTTACAGGAAACGTCGCCACCACCTACTTCATTCTGGAATCTCCACCGCGTACACGGTTAGTCAAAGTGGTTTTCGGTATCGACAGAGAGTATGTCAGATATCCGATCCCGGTCTCTTTGCCAACCCATCGTTATTATAACACCGCGGTCATTTAAAAAAATAGGTTATACTTTAAAATTCAGAATAAACATTCCATTTCATAACCATGAATACGATATTATTTCAAAACCCAAAACCATATTTTATCACTTATCCCAAATATAATTCTTTTCCAAAATCAAAATGCTTTAACTTCATAACGTCTGAAAATCAAATATTTTCAAAGCATAGTATTTTGAAAATCATAATTAAAACCCATAACTTCTAAAACTTGAATGGTTTAGACATTCAACGGTATATAAAATAAATGGCTTACTTTTAAGGTTACTTTGTAAAGAAATTATTTCCAGGGCTTTACAAATATATTTACTTATTTAAAGTCTAAACCATAATTTAAATACCACTTTCAAGTTCCAAAACCATTTCAATTTCTATATACATATATCCATTTGGAGTATTAATATTTCAATACTAAAGTTGAAATTTTTTATTCTTTCAACAAATCAATTGTTCTATTATTTAGTATTGAATATTCACATAAAAATCCATAAATAATAAAACTTCAATTTCTAGTAATAAATTATATATATTTTCCAATTCAAATTATACTAGAATATTCATTTCAATTTATTTTGGAAAAAAATCCAATTGTAAATATACTATCTTAAAATTTCCAACTTAACATTTAAACATAGGATATAAATTATCAAACTCCATTTTCTAATTTTCTTCCATTTTAATAAAGAGATTTATACACCTTTTTATTTCAAATTTTTCAACTTCATATGTATATAAATATGGAAGAAAACATTTATTCAGTATAAAATTTAAGTTTTTTTTTATAAACCGTATTCCATCCAAACCATAGAAATCACCTTTTAAAAATAGTTATATATAGACCGCGGTGCCTGTATATAGTTTTCTATCCTATGGTCAAGTGATACGGATATTTATCATTTCAATCCGCAATTTAAAAATAAAACTGCGGTTGTATATCATTTCAAACCGCAATCCCGAATGAAATGAAAAATGCATACTAACTTGCAGTTTAATGATATCAAATAAACATCCATTCAATAACACATCCATCATCCAATCACAAACATCAAGCAATATCAATCAATAACAATATATGTTTGGTAATATACAACAGGTAATAATTGGCAGTTTTATTTCAATTTATATTTATCAACTATTAATCTAACAATTTATATTCAGTGATAATTGACATAACTGTTAACTAGCAGTTCATATGCAAACAAAAATTTCTAACAGCCAATTAACACGCAATAAATCAATTAAATTAACAGTTAAATCCAAAAAGATGCAATTCAACAGATATGAATGAAATAACATGACAAAAGCTCATAAATAAATTTCTATTCATTTCTAAAATTTATTTAACAAACATAAAAGCTTCTAGTAGTTGTGAGTGGGTTAAAACACTCACCTTTTGAATTTAAATCGAATTTAAACCCGATTTAAACCCAAAAATTCGCCCGTCTCAGAATTCGTCCAAACCAGGGTCATCATGTCCGGAATTTTAATACGATCCTAACAAAAGAAACCGCGCATAAAACGGATATCGTATGCAAGAGTTATGACGATAAATGCGAATGAAATCAAAAAAGAAAAAAAAAGAAAATGGTACACATTTAAACCTTAGCCACGTCACCAAAAGAAACGTGCGCAGCCTCTCCAAACTCCCTGTACGCGATGCCATCTTCCTCCCTGCACACTGCACGCTAAACCCAAACTTTGACCGCCTCTGCATGTACGACCACGGCCTACAGCGCCACCGCGACCCACGTCAAAACCCCCTCCAATCATCAGCGACCTCTCCACGCAACCGGATCCACACGAGACCCTAGCCGCCGCCAGTTTTGTATAAATCCTAATCAATTTTTGCCGCAAATCCCACCGTTGATTCTCGAAACAAACCACATGGATGCACTTCCCTACGTTCCCTCGTCAAAACCCAGAAATCGTTTGATGATCCGACGAACTTTGTTACCGCGCTGATGAATGGCCACGAACTGTTTGAATTTATTCCGGATAAACGACAGCTCCAATTGAAAAACGAATTACACCATGAGATTACGCGTATCGAATACTTCAACATATATTTTTTCTGGAATTTTCTGAAATTTTTGAGTTTTGACTTTTGATTTTGAACTGTGGATAGATCTGGAATTGGATCTGAGATGTATACATTTGGGGAAGAGAAAAGAGTGAAGAAATGAACGTACAACAAAAGAATAGAGACTAGGGTTTATAGCTGTATATTTATAGATAGGCTAGAGGTAGGGTAGCTAGACTGGATACGCGAACGTACGGAATAAACTATGGCCCAAAAAGCCCGCTATGCCTCCGGAGTCGAATTTGTTAAAACTATATATCCAAATAGGTGTTTTAAAATATTCTGAACGCGATGGAAAAAGTTTCGCGACCAAATTCGATCGTATGAAGAAGTTATGCTAAAAAAACAAAAATTTCGAATTGATTTCAAAATGCATAAATTTCAAGGCGTTTCGAGTCCGTACGATCAAACGACAAGTCCGATCGCTACGAAACTTGAAACATTATTATAATTCACCGTTACGGATCCGATGAAACTGATTTCGTCGAAATCCGAGTCCGTGCCCAAAATGGCTATTTTTAATATTAATTAATTAATTTATTAAATCCAAATTTTAAAATTTTAAATTCTAAAATTTACAATTTATCCTCTTATATTACTCAAACGTTTACGATGATTCTAACCAATTTAAATGTCAGTATAGAGAAGACGAATGTATCCAATCAAACGTAAATCTCATTTTTAATAATTAATTTCATTTGAATCCACAAAATTTATAAAAAGATCCTAAAATTCTATTTAGCTAAATAATTTAATTATTATTCCATTAAAATTTCAAACAGAAGGGTTTACCATTTTGATTTAAGATTATGATATAAATATTTTCCGTATCCAACTAAACTTTCACTTAACGTAGAATTTATATCAAATTTTAATTAATTGCAGTAAATCCAAGTAAATATATAAAGCATGATTCCCTTTTAAACATTTTACTCATTTGATTGCAATAAACCCTTTATCATAAATTCAATTCCGATATATTAATAAACTTTATTTTCATCTTTATATTCACAAATCATCATATTATGAAGACATTTACGTTCTTCCCCAATGATTACTTAAATTTATTTAACGCAACACTTAATCTACACCTATTGCGATGTTTCAAATTTACTTGAATGAACAAATTTCTTTACTCAAAATAGTTGTTGTAAACTCTTAATTCCACATTTATAAGTGTATTATTATTTTCACTCAAATATTATACATATATATAGAGTATTGGGTTTTTATTTAATCATCATTTATCATATATATTAATTAATTAAATTCAATATTTAAGTCTGACTAAATTTATTCCCCAAATACACATTTACCTTTCTCAACCAATAAATATAACCAATCAAATTCTCATTTTATTGAACCTTGGTCAATTCCACACGTTAATTTTACTTAAAGTCTCAATTAATTAATTTACCTCGGTTTCATTACCTTATTACCTTATATGCATAATTGACATTGTTATATCTTCCATTACATCAATAATTTACCATTTCATCTTACCATTTATTTACGTATCCTTTTATTGCACTGATTGAAATAAATTCACTTATTAAATTCCCAATTCCACCCTTCTCTTCAAACCAAGTATCATGCTATGATAATATTTTACGTTGGTTACACTGAAAAAAAATCAACTTTTTATCGTTATCAATTAAACATACATTAATTGCACAAATTAAAGGAATTAATTGCCATTTATCCAATTAAATTTTTCATACATCAATCTATTTCATCTAAATCCTTACCTATGAATATTGCAACCTTTAATTCCATTAAATACCAATTAACCCAAATTATTTCATTTATTCTTAGTCGTATCATTAAAATAATTTATCGAATGGCAAAGTTCATTCCAATTTATAGATTTATTACCTGCATTAACATAATCCCTTAATTTATTCAAATTTCTGTTAACAAAGTTTATTATATTAACTTAGTTAATACTTTCCTCAAATTTTTTTTTTTTTTATATTCAATTTATCTACAGATGAAGTTCCTCTCACTACTTAAAATCATTTGAATTAACCTCGAATTACTTTAAGTAGGTTTTTAATTTATTTTTCTTCTAAATTTAATTACAAACTTATTAAATTAACCAAATTAAATCCATGAAATTTACGGGTCGTTACACTCTCCCCCACTCAAAACTTTTCGTCCTCGAAAAGGAAAAAGAAGGGAGAAGAAAGAATTAAATAACAATACATCTTATTACAAATATTAACTTATAAACAATAATTTACTTAATTTATTACCTTAAATAAAATATACTCGTTTAATAATCATTATCTCTTTATGTACTTAAATAAATAAAGTTTGGAAATCATTTTCAATAATCTCTAAGTGGTTTCAATCAGTTAACAACAAATTAATCCAACAACCATTTATTTCAACAAACAGCATATACAACAAATATAAAACAACCATATAATCAAACAAACAACTAGTTGTTCGGGTTCAAAACTCGAAATGGTACGGAATGAAAAATAACTATCAGCGCATCATTTACTCAACAGTCTTGGATGGAACAGAATATATTATTTATTCATCCAACTACTTCAAATTTCCTTACCCGACCAACCATAAATCAAAAAATAACAATTCCACCAACAAATCAATTAACTTATTATAAAATTTCTATTTCATACATTAGTTGTTTGATCTTTTCATTCCTATAACAGTTTATCTTTTATTTTCATTTATTTTCTTAAAACCCTTTTTCTTAAGTTTTTATTCATACCACATAAATTATCCTTTTATAATTTACATTTATTTCTAACAACTTTTAATTTTATTTACTCATCAGTGGTTGTTTCCTTTATTTTTACTTATTACTTACAATTATTCATATATTTTTTTATTCATTCAGGTCATGCAAGTTTCTTTTATTTGTATTATATTTAATACACTTCTCAAATTTCAATCATTTATTAAATGCTTACATTCTATTATCTTAAATTACAGTAACCCTTTTATTTATACTTAAATTCTTAACCTTATAACATTCATTCTTGTAAGTAAAGGGTTTTATTAATTCATTGCTATGGTTTGCAGTCATTTATTTATATTACCTACTTTCCATTATATCAAACTGGCAGTATTTAAATCATACTTAAGTTTATAACCCTACACAACAATCCTTATTTATTAAAGAATTTCATCTTATCAACTTAAGTTTAAAATCACATATTTAGAATACTTACCTTTATTTATGGTAAATTTCAATTTATACTTAAGTTGATACATTAAATTCTCATTTGATATCAATTTCATTAAATACTTTCATTGTTTCCAATTTCTACTTGTACAAATTCCACTTCCTATTAAACATTTCAACTTTTAATATTTGGTAAGTTATATATAGGTTTTTTTTTTTTTTTAAAGAATATACTTGAAATTTATACAAGTTTCTCATTTCCTGTGGTAAATTTAACGTTTAATAATAATATTCTTTATTTCATGGGTTATGATTTCAACTGTCATTTAATACCATTTTATAACCTATCATTAAATTCTTATTTCCATTTGAGGTTTTAAATTTATTAATTACCTATGCTAAATTAAATGTTTAATAATAATATTCTTTATTTCGTAGGTTACAAATTTCATTTAAGACCATTTATACCCTATCATAAAATCTCTTATTTCCTTCAGAGATTGAATTTATAAATTAGCTACGTTCCAATTCATTACAGTAATTGAAACTATTAATTAATTCATTGTTCCATAAGTTTTACAAATTCAGCTTACCTTTAATTTATTTAATGTTTCCATTCTATTATTTTAATTATATTAACATTTTAATTAAACTTACATTTACAACTTTATAGCATCAATTCTTATCAATAAAGAATTTCATTAACTCAATTTCTAAGGTTTACAACACTTATTTACATTTTTCTTATCTATCTATTATATTAAATTTTTACTTCAATTAAGGGTTCCAATTATTTATTACTAACCCTTCATTTCACTACAATAATTGAAACAATTAATTGATGGAAATTTAAAAATTATATACCGGGTTAAATTTCAATTTATTTTAAAATAATAGATAAATACATTCTTATAACTTATATACCTCTAATTATATTTAAAACAATTAAAAATTTAGATATTTTCAAAATAAATCTGCAGTAGAATTTACTACAGTGGTCTTTCCCTTCCGAAACTCGAAAATGAAAGTCGATGATGCGGCCGCCATCACCGGAATTATTTTCCAGCGACAGATAGGAAAGTACAAAATTTAATTTCTCCAAAATCTTCTTTAAGACAATTCTTCCGAATTATACTAAATATTTATATAAGAAAATACTTATAAACCAAATTATTTTTTCATAAATCCTTTTGAAACAGATTTGGAAAAATCCCGGACTTAAATTCTAAAATCTCCAATTTGATTTATTATAATTTCAACTTAGCTTCAGTTATTATAGATATTTTTATTTTCTAACACCCAATCTATAGCAACCATATATATATATATCTTTATAAAACTATTTTTATATATAGAAAATATAATAGGCAAAATTATTTCATTCACCTATATTAAAAACAAATATTATGTCGGTCTGTCCTATTAAGTGTTTAGAGATCCCTATTGATGACATAGCGTCCCATGCATCAACCAGAATTTATAAATACAAAGCGGAACAGATTAACACAATATCAAAATCTTTTAATAACACTAACAAATACGCTCTCTCATATATATACGCTCAGCGACTCCCATAGGGTATTACTACCCTATTAACGAAGAGTCAAACCCCACAAAGCCAAGGTTTATCGTTAAACCAAAGCTCTGATACCAACTGTAACATCCCGCCTTTTCGCACGCTTCAAGTCGACACACATGTCGATTCAAACCATACGGAAGGGCGGATTGTTATGGGGTAAATAAGAAAACAGAGAAGAAATAAAACAAAATAGAATCTCACAGCGGAAGGATAAAATATAATAATAAAATATACAGTTTATAAAACTGTTTACAAACATTTATATAATACATATCAGAGTTACACATACCAATAACAATGCAGCGGAACAGTGTATAGTGCACTAGTATCAATAATAATGGTAATACAACAAATCTTCGTCTTCGTCCTCCAGAGCTAAACTTCAAATCCTGAAACGCTCGGACTGACCCGAGCGAATTTGAAAAGACAAAAACACCCGAGTCAGACTAGAATATCTTATGTGAGTTAAATAAACAGAAATAAATATGAGTACAGTAACTCAAGAGATGTTCGGGATTTACATCTCCTAAGGATCCGTTAAACTATTTACTATGTAGTATATTGCGCTATTATAATAGTGTCTATTTATAAAATAAACTTACTTTTAAATAGCGTTAAGGCTTTACATTTTCCACCTTAACACGTAAAATGCCAATAGTCTATACAGTACCGTAATACCTCCTGATCGGGAGGCTACCAGAGGATACTCCATAGGTAAGACACAAATAGAAACTCGTAGTAAAGGCTCGATATGGTAGGTGACACGGCACAACTAGGCAATGCCAGGGTAGATATACCAATTGCTATCCAGGCTGGTGGAAACGCGTAGCCGCAGTTACCGCCCACCTCGGACTAACTCCCCAAAATCAAAATATAGAAGTGGCCACTGAATCAAATCCAAGTCAAAGTATAATATCGAAGAGGAGCGTCCGATCAGAGGAATGACCTCATTGGCCTGAGAATCGCCCCTGTTTTAGCCACCTTATGCCAACTCACGGGAGTTGGGTCCACGTATTTACCTTACAGGAAACGTCGCCACCACCTACTTCATTCTGGAATCTCCACCGCGTACACGGTTAGTCAAAGTGGTTTTCGGTATCGACAGAGAGTATGTCAGATATCCGATCCCGGTCTCTTTGCCAACCCATCGTTATTATAACACCGCGGTCATTTAAAAAAATAGGTTATACTTTAAAATTCAGAATAAACATTCCATTTCATAACCATGAATACGATATTATTTCAAAACCCAAAACCATATTTTATCACTTATCCCAAATATAATTCTTTTCCAAAATCAAAATGCTTTAACTTCATAACGTCTGAAAATCAAATATTTTCAAAGCATAGTATTTTGAAAATCATAATTAAAACCCATAACTTCTAAAACTTGAATGATTTGGACATTCAACGGTATATAAAATAAATGGCTTACTTTTAAGGTTACTTTGTAAAGAAATTATTTCCAGGGCTTTACAAATATATTTACTTATTTAAAGTCTAAACCATAATTTAAATACCACTTTCAAGTTCCAAAACCATTTCAATTTCTATATACATATATCCATTTGGAGTATTAATATTTCAATACTAAAGTTGAAATTTTTTATTCTTTCAACAAATCAATTGTTCTATTATTTAGTATTGAATATTCACATAAAAATCCATAAATAATAAAACTTCAATTTCTAGTAATAAATTATATATATTTTCCAATTCAAATTATACTAGAATATTCATTTCAATTTATTTTGGGAAAAAATCCAATTGTAAATATACTATCTTAAAATTTCCAACTTAACATTTAAACATAGGATATAAATTATCAAACTCCATTTTCTAATTTTCTTCCATTTTAATAAAGAGATTTATACACCTTTTTATTTCAAAATTTTCAACTTCATATGTATGTAAATATGGAAGAAAACATTTATTCAGTATAAAATTTAAGTTTTTTTTTATAAACCGTATTCCATCCAAACCATAGAAATCACCTTTTAAAAATAGTTATATATAGACCGCGGTGCCTGTATATAGTTTTCTATCCTATGGTCAAGTGATACGGATATTTATCATTTCAATCCGCAATTTAAAAATAAAACTGCGGTTGTATATCATTTCAAACCGCAATCCCGAATGAAATGAAAAATGCATACTAACTTGCAGTTTAATGATATCAAATAAACATCCATTCAATAACACATCCATCATCCAATCACAAACATCAAGCAATATCAATCAATAACAATATATGTTTGGTAATATACAACAGGTAATAATTGGCAGTTTTATTTCAATTTATATTTATCAACTATTAATCTAACAATTTATATTCAGTGATAATTGACATAACTGTTAACTAGCAGTTCATATGCAAACAAAAATTTCTAACAGCCAATTAACACGCAATAAATCAATTAAATTAACAGTTAAATCCAAAAAGATGCAATTCAACAGATATGAATGAAATAACATGCCAAAAGCTCATAAATAAATTTCTACTCATTTCTAAAATTTATTTAAACATAAAAGCTTCTAGTAGTTGTGAGTGGGTTAAAACACTCACCTTTTGAATTTAAATCGAATTTAAACCCGATTTAAACCCAAAAATTCGCCCATCTCAGAATTCGTCCAAACCAGCGTCATCAAGTCCGGAATTTTAATACGATCCTAACAAAAGAAACCGCGCATAAAACGGATATCGTATGCAAGAGTTATGATGATAAATGCGAATGAAATCAAAAAAGAAAAAAAAAGAAAATGGTACACATTTAAACCTTAGCCACGTCACCAAAAGAAACGTGCGCAGCCTCTCCAAACTCCCTGTACGCGATGCCATCTTCCTCCCTGCACACTGCACGCTAGACCCAAACTTTGACCGCCTCTGCATGTACGACCACGGCCTACAGCGCCACCGCGACCCACGTCAAAACCCCCTCCAATCATCAGCGACCTCTCCACGCAACCGGATCCACACGAGACCCTAGCCGCCGCCAGTTTTGTATAAATCCTAATCAATTTTTGCCGCAAATCCCACCGTTGATTCTCGAAACAAACCACATGGATGCACTTCCCTACGTTCCCTCGTCAAAACCCAGAAATCGTTTGACGATCCGACGAACTTTGTTACGGCGCTGATGAATGGCCACGAACTGTTTGAATTTATTCCGGATAAACGACAGCTCCAATTGAAAAACGAATTACACCATGAGATTACGCGTATCGAATACTTCAACATATATTTTTTCTGGAATTTTCTGAAATTTTTGAGTTTTGACTTTTGATTTTGAACTGTGGATAGATCTGGAATTGGATCTGAGATGTATACATTTGGGGAAGAGAAAAGAGTGAAGAAATGAACGTACAGCAAAAGAATAGAGACTAGGGTTTATAGCTGTATATTTATAGATAGGCTAGAGGTAGGGTAGCTAGACTGGATACGCGAACGTACGGAATAAACTATGGCCCAAAAAGCCCGCTATGCCTCCGGAGTCGAATTTGTTAAAACTATATATCCAAATAGGTGTTTTAAAATATTCTGAACGCGATGGAAAAAGTTTCGCGACCAAATTCGATCGTATGAAGAAGTTATGCTAAAAAAACAAAAATTTCGAATTGATTTCAAAATGCATAAATTTCAAGGCGTTTCGAGTCCGTACGATCAAACGACAAGTCCGATCGCTACGAAACTTGAAACATTATTATAATTCACCGTTACGGATCCGATGAAACTGGTTTCGTCGAAATCCGAGTCCGTGCCCAAAATGGCTATTTTTAATATTAATTAATTAATTTATTAAATCCAAATTTTAAAATTTTAAATTCTAAAATTTACAATTTATCCTCTTATATTACTCAAACGTTTACGATGATTCTAACCAATTTAAATGTCAGTATAGAGAAGACGAATTTATCCAATCAAACGTAAATCTCATTTTTAATAATTAATTTCATTTGAATCCACAAAATTTATAAAAAGATCCTAAAATTCTATTTAGCTAAATAATTTAATTATTATTCCATTAAAATTTCAAACAGAAGGGTTTACCATTTTGATTTAAGATTATGATATAAATATTTCCCGTATCCAACTAAACTTTCACTTAACGTAGAATTTATATCAAATTTTAATTAATTGCAGTAAATCCAAGTAAATATATAAAGCTTGATTCCCTTTTAAACATTTTACTCATTTGATTGCAATAAACCCTTTATCATAAATTCAATTCCGATATATTAATAAACTTTATTTTCATCTTTATATTCACAAATCATCATATTATGAAGACATTTACGTTCTTCCCCAATGATTACTTAAATTTATTTAACGCAACACTTAATCTACACCTATTGCGATGTTTCAAATTTACTTGAATGAACAAATTTCTTTACTCAAAATAGTTGTTGTAAACTCTTAATTCCACATTTATAAGTGTATTATTATTTTCACTCAAATATTATACATATATATAGAGTATTGGGTTTTTATTTAATCATCATTTATCATATATATTAATTAATTAAATTCAATATTTAAGTCTGACTAAATTTATTCCCCAAATACACATTTACCTTTCTCAACCAATAAATATAACCAATCAAATTCTCATTTTATTGAACCTTGGTCAATTCCACACGTTAATTTTACTTAAAGTCTCAATTAATTAATTTACCTCGGTTTCATTACCTTATTACCTTATATGCATAATTGACATTGTTATATCTTCCATTACATCAATAATTTACCATTTCATCTTACCATTTATTTACGTATCCTTTTATTGCATTGATTGAAATAAATTCACTTATTAAATTCCCAATTCCACCCTTCTCTTCAAACCAAGTATCATGCTATGATAATATTTTACGTTGGTTACACTGAAAAAAAATCAACTTTTTATCGTTATCAATTAAACATACATTAATTGCACAAATTAAAGGAATTAATTGCCATTTATCCAATTAAATTTTTCATACATCAATCTATTTCATCTAAATCCTTACCTATGAATATTGCAACCTTTAATTCCATTAAATACCAATTAACCCAAATTATTTCATTTATTCTTAGTCGTATCATTAAAATAATTTATCGAATGGCAAAGTTCATTCCAATTTATAGATTTATTACCTGCATTAACATAATCCCTTAATTTATTCAAATTTCTGTTAACAAAGTTTATTATATTAACTTAGTTAATACTTTCCTCAAATTTTTTTTTTTTTTTTATATTCAATTTATCTACAGATGAAGTTCCTCTCACTACTTAAAATCATTTGAATTAACCTCGAATTACTTTAAGTAGGTTTTTAATTTATTTTTCTTCTAAATTTAATTACAAACTTATTAAATTAACCAAATTAAATCCATGAAATTTACGGGTCGTTACAAGCATGGCCGAACGCACCCCTGTAGCTCCTCCTCTGGTGCTCCAAACTCGATCTCAACCGTTGGATCTCTAGTTCGTGGTGTGCTCTTCATTTTATTAGTTGAAAGATTTTGCAATCGATGCATGGATTTGGAGTTTTGAGAGGAAGATGGAAGATCATTTCTGGCCATCAGTTAATGGGGTGGCAGCTAGGTTTAGAAAATTAGGGTTTTGATATTTTTTTTTAAATTATGAAGGGTAGGGGGTGTATTTATAGGAAAATCGATCGACACTATTCACCCGGGAATTCCGAACTCCGATTTACGCGCCGTAACCAGCGTTTCTAAGGTTTACCCCGCGTTCCGGACACAATGGAACAGGCTTCGGAAGCTAATTCGGACATCTGTGCGAGTTATGGCTACAAACGCTCAATTTAAATTAAACCGATTTAAATCGATTTCTAGGCGTTTTAATTTGTATCGGACAAACGGTAACTCCAATTGACTTGAAATTTGAAACCTTACAATAATATCACATTACGGATCCGATGAAACAAGTTTCGTCGAAATCCGAGACTTTTTGAAAAATGGCTATTTTAACTCGCCAAATTAATATTAAAAATAAATCGATGCGTTTCGAGCTGCCACGATCAAACGATAACTCCGATTGACACGAAAATTGAAATCCGGTAATAAGTAACTATTACGGATCCAATGGAACTGGTTTCGTTCAATTCTGAGACTGTTCAAAAATTGGCTATTTTCACTAGTCGATTTAAATATTAAAATATTCAATTTTCACAAATTAACTTTTAATTCGATTTTAAAAGTTCTAAAATATCTTTCTAACTCCAATATGATAAAATAAAATTTTACAAATCATTTTCAATCATATTTAACCCAATTTTCAATTATTTCCAAAATTTAACATATTAAATTATCGATTTAATTATCCAATTAAATCCAATAATTCAAATTAAAATTTATTCGACTTATAAATTCACTTATAAATATTTAAAATTAATTAAATATCCAAATTTTAATTAATAAAAATTCTGGGTCGTTACATATATAACATTATTTATTTATCAAATAATATTCATATTTTATAATATATATTTCATAAATATTAATTAATTTAATTAATTTATAGCAATTATAAACTAATTAAATCGTTCGGTCTTAACGAAATTCATCATTTCGGCCGTGTAACTCTTGGGTGTAAAATTGGTCAGCGATTAACATCGAACTATTCTAATGTTAATGTTCACATATCACTTAGCAGGTGGTGTGACATTTTGGCTAAATTTTTCGCTTACTCATTTTCAGTAAAATCTAATTTTAGTTTAATAAGCGTTACCCGTTTGCGACATTTGTTTACACCAATTCTCTTCATCAAAACTGTATCACTTTGGACTTATGGAATTTGGTAATGGTCAAAATTGAAACCTCATCCACAGTTAACTTTATAGTCTAAATACAAATTCCTTGGTTCAATAATAATAATTATTATTAATCGAAATGCTCTGGCCAGAGACTTTGATTTTGAGTTGACTGTGATACTAACTGCATATAACCGAGGAGATGAATCCTCTCTTGAATAGTGCTTCACTTCTAATACTTCCACTCGACCCAACTATAGTCACTCGATGGATGCCATGCTATGATTTGGCTATAACCAAAGCGTAGCTTTCATATTACAGATCCACGGTATTCTCAAGTCGAGAGAACTATGTAAATCAGTCACATCGATATTTTCTGTTTGACCTTAGTTATATTAACCAACATAAAACTATCGAGCGAGTCGTTCCATAGTTATCCAATAACTATTAGTACGTAAACCTTGGTGCCCGCAGCAGTCATGAATAATACATTGCCCAACATTTGTAGAGCGTTACGTACTCCAGTCTCAATGGATACATCAATATCCAATCTCGATGCATATTGACTAGGTACATTTAAAATGGTATATTTGTTTCTTTGTGATAAATTACTCATGGTTACGACAATTTGTAACTACTATTACAAAATAAACCATTTATGGAGTTTTCTATTAAATATACTTTCAATTAAGTTAAATAATTAATATAATCACATTATATCAATTATATAATAGTAAGAAATTACCTTTTATTTCGAACAAGATTGATCAACGTGTTAGATATATGTAAGAAATTACATAAATGCCCCTAGGGCATACCCCTAACTCTATCAATCTCCCACTTGCACTTGGGGTAAATTATGGAACCTAATTCCAACTTCTCCAATTAGTTTTCTTAAAACCAATTAGGTCAGTCCCTTAGTGAATGTATATGCTATTATGTTTTGATTATCTACTTTGTCGATTAACTCTATCTAACACTGATAAACTGCCTTTATCATATGGAATGATTCAAAGTATGTCTTTCGACTTATCACGAGCTTTAAGTTCTATCATGACTAATTTCATGACATTTATCTTATAACAATATTATGGGATTCTCAACATTTGGAATCACCTTTGGCACAATAATAAATTTGTGCATTTATATCCATATACATTGGTTTATTGTAGCGCTATTCAAGTTAATGTTCTTAACATTTCGTCGAATCGATCATAATCACTTTTATTTTGAACATTTTCAATTAAATATTTTATCTTGAATTTTATCATTGACATGTTATATTCAATATCACTTATTAAAGCTTGTGTCCAAATATTCCATCAGAATGAGTTCGTTGTTTCTATAAACAATTCTCTAGTATTTCATAAATACATGACAACACCTCAAACAACCATTTAGTGTCAATTTGGATTTTATATTTGCTCCATGTATCAAATACATAAACAAAACACAATATCATACACAACATAATCTGTATGATAATTCCTATTGCTAATGCATAAGGAATCCAACTTACATGTTCTTCTTTTAATAGGGTGCTCTTGTATATCGTTTTGGGACAATCCCTACATTTTTTATACTCACCATAATAAACATCATATATAATCCAAAATTGAGTATTAAAACAACTAAAGTTGATTTTAATATAAGCATATTGTTAAAATCAACAACGTGTTGTTTACTTATAGTTTAGAAATATTAATGTATCTTTTAACGTTCTTTCTTATGAGCACACGTTCCTTTGCACTCTGATTGAAAATCAAACTATTTGATATTTCCATAAAAATACTTATTCAATCTTGATACTTATAAAATGATACATTCGTATCATTTCTTGGATCATATCCAAAGTTTCACAAACTCAATATCGCTCCCACTGATTTGAGGCATTTTTGGTTAATACGTGTAAACAGCTTACTCCAAATCATTATTTAGAATTTTCCATTTCAATACATATGTACCAAACACTAAGTCTTATCGAGCGATAATTTTGTGAGTGAATCTGAATTAACTTAAGCATGTTGAATACTGAATCTGTTACCCTAATTTGAATAATTGAAATTTGCGATATTATTCTTGTCAACATTGCTTATTTAATTCCAACCACATTAGTCTTTCCAATAAAAACACAATCTCGGCCGATGGATCACATCTCTTTGGTTACGACCACTAACATCATATTTTGATAGCGTACTTGGAATTCTTTCAGATCTGCACATTATATCATATAGAGTCAACAATCTATCATTTAATTGAACAACCGAGGGCAATGTGTATTTTCGACATTAATAAGAAACTCGGTGTATGAGAATACTTATTAGACATTCTAATGCCATGTGTTCATTGAGGTTAGTTAATTTCACTTCATCTCATATAATCCGTTCTATCTATGGATCAAAACCAATACCATTTAACTACCAAAAATTTCTCAAAGAAATTCCTTCACGATGAAGTTGATATATGTTGAAACAACAATTGTTTCTTAATGCAAATAGAATAGGGATTCGTAAACGTTTTTATGAACTTTTTCATTTATAAAACTGATTTTAGTTTACAAAAATTATGTTCAAAACATAAATATGTCATTTGATGATAGACCTTTCCAGAAAACCATTTGGAGATTCATACAAGATCCCTCATGAACAATTATTACGTGCGATCTTTCGACTCCCACAACCTGCCAACTCCTTGGCCTAGGATATGTTGGGATTTCTTACAAACATTTATCTTGTATGATTTTTTAAATTGTTTTTTAGGTGGAATAATATCAACCTTGTGTACTAATCTTAAGTACGCGACCTTATAGAAAGTAACTAAGTCAACTTCACTCACAATTAATCGTAAATTATCCAACAATGTCTGATTACTCCTTATCGATGCATCATTATGTATCACATGGAGGAGTGATTTTGAGATTGAATCTATATTACTTTTTAGAAACATTTGGAACTCTTTCAAATATACTCACTTATTCGACCAAATCAAATCATTTTATTCTATTGCATGTTATCTTGTTTACTTTTCTTTTACATTCTATGATTTTATCATAAACTTACTACATGTGTATCTAATACACATGTTCATGTTGGTAATAAATCATCGATGAATATAACCAAGTATGTGGAACCCTTTTGGTATTAATCGACTTGTGATTGCATATATCAGTATGTATTAATTCAAAGAGTTTGTTGGCTCTTATGATGCTCCCACTGAATGGGTGTATAGCCATTAATTGTTTGAGATATAATTAACATGTATCATATGATTTATAATCATTTAGTAAACTATAAACAATATTAGATACATATGTATTTTTGTTGCTTCACTTTTACTATGAAAACAAGTTCCATAATATAGTTCTGTTTCATAATGAATATTCATAATACTTATATTGAAATATAGTTATATCTATTTTTTAGTCAATACCGGAAATAAACATTATTTCACAAATAAAGTTCAGTGCATTTTACAAAATTTTTTTTTATAATTTGATGCAATCATTAGGTGCTATATTGCATGCTTCCTGTAACGACCCGTAAATTTAACTGGTTTTAATAACGTTATTAATTGAAATTTTATGAAAATGCAAATAATAAAATTTTGAACTGAAAAGTTGATATTTGGAATGCGTCAATTAAACATAGAAAACGGAAAATTTTCATCAAATGATATGGAAGTTTATTTTCTTGTTTAGTTTAATTTAATTCAAATCAGTTAAAATTGATGATGGTAAAATATTTTTTAAACCTGAATATTTTTATACAATACATTTGTAAATGATGTTCTGAGTGAGACGTCATAATTCGTTTCTTCAAATTCGAACCACTGTTGCTTCTTTTATCTTAGTTTCGATAGATTTGCAACATTTTCGGTACCGAATATCAACTTTTGATAGAACGGTCGTATCACTGATATTTTTGTACCGTTTTGATCGTCTCGTCGTGCTGAATTCTACAGTATATTCCTTTATGTGTTTTGGAGTCGGTATGCGATGGAATCTGTAAAACGTCGGAACGTATCGGTACCCATTTCATGCCTTCTGGTTTCTTGTCCTTTCGTTGTCAAACCTATATAGGAATAGCCGTGTACCATTGATATTCACAACTATTCATATATGACTTTTGTCATTTCCCATGGTTCCAATATTTTATTTGGTGGTTCGTCTTCGTATTTTGGTTGGTTCACTTTATTTTTTTCCTTTCTTTGCTCATTTGGTTTTGGTAAATATATATTTTATATATAGAGTATTCTTGCTTCCTCCTTGTCTCTTTCTTGTTCAACCCACTAAAGGCCGAGAGCCACCAATCCGTGCTCCCTCCACCACCCAGCAAAACCAATCCTTCTCTGGCCTTGTCACCTTCACGAACACCCTCATCTTCGTCCTCCACGTTTTGCCACCCTCTGCACCCAACGATAGCGTCACTTTGCTATGCCACTTACCCCACTGCCTTGCACCATTGTCGAGCCTACAATGTGCTGCTCCGCCTTATCTATGCCTTCCCGCCTTCCGTGCTCGACCACCCACTGCCTCCATGGCACCCCTGTGCAGCAGTCTCTAGCGCACACCCCTTCTCCTTCCTTCCTCTCACATTGGCCAGCCTCCATCACCATGAACTCATGTAAATGCTTGAAATATAAGTATTTGTATATAACAGTCTGTTAATGTTGGGAAATTTTTGATATATATACCAACTATAATCTAAGTTTTATATATTTGCTTATGATATATTGTAGACAGCATGTAGGTTAACATATATATATATATATATATATTTTTGTTTAAGTAAGCTATATAAGTTATAAAAGTTGAGGACCTATTTGCTATATATAAATTTTATAAGTTATATTATCTATTTGCAGATATATATACTAGTTTATACAAGCTAAATTTAAAAATTGTTGGTATATGTATTATTTGCTGTGTTAAAAGTATGTGAATATATATATATATATATATATATATATATATTATACATAAAGTTTATAAGTTGCTATGATATTTTGATATGCATAATATACGCATAAATAGTCTGCATATTTTGTTTAACCTGTTACCTATCTCGTTTTATTTTGTGATCTGCTTTAATCAGTATATGTATATTATATAAAGTATGTTAATATACGTTTGTATCAAAATTGGGCACAACACTCTTAAGAAATTTTTGAAGAGATAACAGTGAAGAATATAAATTTAAAATGGAGATTATCTAACAAAAACTCCAAACAACAGGAATGTAAATGCATAGACAAGCGATTTAGTGTGGTTCGGCATGTTGCCTACGTCCACTATGAAGTTTTTGCGACTTTATTGATTCTCTTTCAACGATTACAAGTGATTACAACAAACAATAGCAAAGTACAACTTGGAATTCGAATTCAGCAGCAAGAATATGATGCAAATCTCGATCCGGCAGAGTCTGGGCGCTAGAGAATCAAAAGATCCCTCTTCTGTAGGCTCTGGGGCTCTATTTATAGGGGTAGGAGGCTGAGACTTCGCTCAAACTTCGGGAGACTCGCTCTGGCATGTGAGGGGGCCCACACGACCAATTCCAGAGAGTTTCGAATCGATCTGTGATCGATACGAAATCATTTCGTATCGATCAGAATCATGTCCGATGGAGCTAAAATTTGGTGGGAACGTTCCTTGGCTCGTACGTAATCCTCTGCGAAAATTTCATGGCATTTGGATTGGTGGATTTTGAGTTATGGTCGATACGAACTTGGACTGCTCGGTGGCTATTTGGTTCGAATCCATTGATTCGAATCGATCACTTCGACTCGATGATAACGCTCGTAAGTAAGTTGACGTGGCGCACGCTCTTCGTGTCGATCCGCTTTTCACTCCGGTTTGATCGAGTCACCCCAAGTATTTCGCCGCGTTCATATCCATAACTAACGTGTCATACCAGACTTGTTTGACCTGATGGATACGAACAAGCCATCATTCATGGATTCGAACAGAGGTCTCCAAGTGTACGTTGTAACCATCCGATGGGTACGAACATTGATTATCTTGTGGATATGAAGAGCTATTGCTTTGATGGATTCAAACTCAATGGTGGCGAACTCTGAGTGTTTAATGGATACGAAATGGTGACTTGTCACAGTTGAAGAATGCTAAGTAGTAACCAGCCCATCGATACGAAGATGAGGGACTCGAATACTAACAGCTTGATCGATACGAAATGCGCGCCATGTTGATGGATACGAACTTGATCATTGCGAACCGAGGCTTCTCGGTGGACTCGAAACCGATCGTTACGAAGTGGATGGATACGAGATAGGACTCACTAATGGATACGAAAACATAGCCTTTTCCTTCAACTTGCACCGATCATAACTTGAGCATATGAACTCGGATTGACTTAAAATTTGGAATGCGGCCTTTCAAGGCTTCGCTTGTCCTGTCTTGTCAATTATAGCCCGATCTAGACTCGGACAAAATTCGTCGATATCCATAGCGAACCTGCGCATACTTGATATCCAGGATGATTAATCTTGAGCTTGTAATCACTTCTTTGATATCTCGGCCTTACCAAAAGGCGGGATAACATTTGCCCCCCAAAGTACGTCTTGTGGAAACATGATGTGCTTTGAAAATCTGCAGTCTCCATCCCGAACAGTCGTTGCTTTTTCGTTGAAGGTTATAACCTTGCGTCGCTATAACTGATTGATGTATGATAGTGCTTAGTCGTCTGTCGCCATAATCGCTGACTCTCGTTAATGTTGCACATCCACGAGTCATTGTCAGTCCTCTTGTACCGAATTTCACATTGATCCTCTCCTGATCCGAGATGAAACTCGAGTTGTAACAACGCTTGATGGTTTTTTTGGACGTTCCTTCATATTAATACTCTCCTGGATCGATATAGAAGTGTGGAAGGTTGCGCCCGCATCGATGTGTTCAGCATTGATGGATATGAATCATCATCTTCGTATCGATGAACCTTGTTGTTTGTCATGGATAGGCGATTCACAATTCTTATTGACTCTAATGTATAAACCACGGTGGATACAAAATCGTTGTTCTATCGATGTGTAGTGGATGGAATTTTGAATTCGTCGATACGAACAAGGTCTTCGAATCTATGGGATTCATCATCTTCAGCCGTCTTCGCTGTGTGCTTCGTATCGATGGATTTGCTGACCATTTCGCCTCGATGAAAACCCTGGTCATATGGGTACGAACGGAGCGTTAGAATCGACTCGTACGTTGACCGGTTGCGACCGGTCACATGGACTAGGAGGTGAATCGACCCAGTTTTTCCCTAAGCTCCATATAAATGCTTGGGACTTGGCCATTTTTTACTTTCTACTGCTACTATTCTTACCTCTCGCCTTCACATCGATCCCGATAGAAGAAGATCTGTCCTCTGCCTTCGAATTGATTGAATTCCTTGATTTGTTGAACAATCCACTACAAATAGGTAATGTAGTAAATAGATCTGTCATCTAAACAACGAGATCTAGATCTTTGTCGCCTTATTCATCCTTGCGATTTGTTTCAATGAAATCACGGCCAGGGATGAGCTAATAGTGGAGCCGAGGATAGAGCACGTCCATGGAGATAAGGCCGTTTGGGGAAGATGAAGTGCAGAGAAAAGTCGCAATTCTTGCTTCGTCTCGATCATGAATGGCTATGCTCGAATCGGTGTAAATAATAAAAGTGCCGTTTTTTGGGATTCGTATCGATTCTGGAAACTTTGAGTCGAATGGCTTGACTTGCATCGATTGAAGGTAGGGAGATTTCGCGTCGACTTACGATGACCGATGCGTTGACTTGTTTAACACGATCGATGCGAAATCCCTTTGCTAGAGATCGATACAAAGCAGTGCTTTAGACCGATTCGAAATACAAACTTATGATCGACACGAAACATATCGATTCGAATATGATCGATACGAAACTTAGGCTCCCCCAAATCGATTCGAAACCCCTGGTCGTGATGGATTCGAAGATGGCCATGGTTGACCGATACGAAGTGTATTCCTTTCGGTCGATTCTGGCTCGAACTCTAATGGATACGAAACTGCAAACAATCGGCAGCATGATTCTGACGAGCTTCATTCCCGCATATTTGAACTTTGACTGTTAAACTGCATGTTTGACTATCTTTCGAAGCTCATCGATGGAACTTTAACTTAGCAAAACGATAATGAACTTTAACTCTACAGAATCTTTTCAAGTAATGCACAGTACTGCAGTGAACGACGCACACTTCACACGAGGGGAACACACGGGCTCTTTAGCATCTAACGATGATTTCTCGTGAGTTAGTTAACTATGGAACCTCCAAGCTCGCAGCCACAGGAAACTCAGAGTACAATTCCTTCCAGACTTGAAGTACTGGACATCGAGGCCGAAGTCATCGGTCGGCCCCGGACGAATTACTCGACGCATCCTTCATCAACAATCCACCAGACTCTATCTCGTCTCATATTTCTGAAGATATGCTAGGGAGAATATGCTTAAGGCATGGTCCGTCGATGGACGATGTATTATTTCCAGGGCCAAGCGACGGACCGCAGAATCCACCGAAGGGATATACCGCATTCAATCACCATGCGTGCGCAGCTGGGACGCTCCCCCCGTTCAATCAATACATAAGAGAAGTGTTGTATTTTCTGAGGATCGCCCCCTCTCAGCTACACCCGAATGGATATGCCTTACTCAATAGCTTGTTCATTGCATTTATGGAGTATCTCTATCGACCACCGAACCCGACCGAGATTAGGTACCTGTTCAACTTCAAGAGTCGAACTGATAGTCCATCTTTCACATGCCTGGAGGCGGTAAGAAACTGCCAAGTAATTACTGGGTCTTGGACCAGGCTGAGCTACTTCAAGACGGAGTGGTTCTATGTTAGATGCCCCCCTAGGATTTGCCAGGCGATGGTTATTTAGACGTGAGTATTGCTATCTTTTAGAGCAGTCGGCAAGACAGTTGCAAATGAAACCCAACTCACATTCTCTTTTTCTTTACAGCGATAATTCAGCGACCCGAAGGCGGTTATTACAAGGAGATAGTTCGGGTTCTTCAAGAGGTCCCAAGCAAAGATAGGAATATTGACTTGCTCCTGACGGACAGGAATCTCAGAACTCTTGAGCTAATCGAGCGAAGATAAAGTATAAGGCTCGAAGGTGCATTAAGAACTATCTCAAGGGAGCGAGTTAAGCGTAAAAAGCCTAGAGTTGTTATAGTTGAGGAGGCTTACTTCGAGAAAGCTCACACCGATGAGGAACCGTTGGGCAAACCTACGGATGTAGCCCAGGATATTGAAGAGCAGAGAAAAGACAAGGCAGCCATTTTTAAGCCATCTAGAAAGGGGAGATGGAAATCTGTTATCATGTCCCGGCCCGCCTCCGAAATTAGAATTTCGGAGATGTCTCCCCCAAGAAGAGAAAGTCTTTACGAAGGGCTTGCCGATCTTCCAATTTCGGACGATGTGTCCATGCAGCATGATGTCGGATTGGATGAACTCCAACACGCCTTAGTTTTAAGCGAATCTCTGCCCGCTAGCGTGGTTGATACATCCGGTTGGTCGACGGGATGCACATACACACACTTCATAGAGCTACATGATCTTTTGACCGTAAGCTACCTTTTAATGAAGATTATTAACTTCGTTTTTGTTTTTCTTTGCAGATACCATGTCCAGTCGAGGCTCAATGCTCGGTAGTCTACGCAACAAACGCAAATCTTCATCATACTATGAGTCACATAGGAGGGAAGGAGATAGGGATCATGACCAAGGCTATCCTAGCCAGGAACGATCTGATACAGATAAAGGTTATAGGCGTCGGTCTCGATCTCGTACGCCTCCTCCCATAGCTCCTGCACCGCCGCCAGTTCATGTTTCGCGACCTTTGGAAGCTCTGCGACACAAACCATCTGCCCAATCTTCTAGGTCTGAGTCTCAACGTAGAACTAAGGTTGCAGACCCTTCCGCCACTGCACAAGCCCTCGCTGAACCCACTGGTGAAGGAGCGATGAGGCTCGCTCAGCTGAAAAAGGATTTTCCTGATATATGCTTTGATAGGTTCGTCTTTCCTCCACGTTTGAAAAGGATTTCAGCGTCGGCCGAACACACTGTGCACGATTATGTTGCAGATATATTCTTTCAGTATCAGGAATGGTCGAAAGCCACGAAAAAAGCATCGAAGGTGGCCTTCGACCAGGCAGTCGTGATTGAAAAGCTGGAGAAAGAACTCGGTCAAAAAGATCGAATTATTCAAACGCTCAATAGTGAGGCCGAGTCTTCTCGCAAATCTGAGATCGAGGCTCTTAAGAAAGCCGACGAGGCCCAGGCGGCGATGGATAGGATGAGCAGGAGCACTATGCCACAGTAGAGGATATGGGCCACAGGAACACCATTGTTACAGCTGAGCGGGACGCAGCCCTTAAAGAGCTTAACGAGCTTAAATCTAAATTTTCTGAAATCATAAAGGAAAAGGATGCTGCTAACGTTGCCGCACAGGAAGCGTGCGATCAAGCGGTGGTGCTCCGAAGAGAAAGAGACGTGGCCATGGAAAAGGTCCGCGAGGTGGAGGCTGAAGTGGATGAGAAGGTTCGGCTGGCAGAGACCAGGCTTGAGGCGTACATAGAGGAGTTTCTCGTCACTTACAACGCCAACGTGCTAAGACACATGAACTTGGCATGGCTAGATGATTATTCCACGCATCTATACAACGCCTGGAATTTGCTGGTCGAAGAAGAGAAGGCGGTACTATTGGGTGGTGCCTTCGACAAATTTGAGCTGGAGAACCGCATATTAAGCGAAGATGAAAAGAAGGTTCTCCATGATTCTACGATCTTTCATGCAAGAGAGAGATTAGGCACCCATCACTTAGAAATTGGGGAAGGTTCCGGAGTCGAGCACTCTGCTACAAGTTCTAAGATTATAACTTCATCTCGATCTGAGCCCACTCCAGTGACCGAGCCCCAGCCCATCCCGGCCTATGACCCTGAACAGCCATGCCTATCTCCTATTAGGGAGCATTCATCGGAAGCTGTTCAGCCAATCGCAAGCCGAACTGAGGAAGGTACTCTAAACAAATTCCATGTGTATTTGAAGTGAAGGGCTTGTTTTTGAAGTGTGTTCTAACAACTTCTTTTCTTTCTTGTCCAGTGACCGAAGTTACACTGACAGCACCTCCTGCAATCCAAGAGTCACATCAAGTGCAGGAGGCCATCATTACTGAGGCGATCACCATGACTGCGGTCGTGCCGATTGAGATGACACAGGAGAGCAAAATTTCTTTTGACGAGCAGATGATGAATGAGCTCCTGTGCCGACACAGTGACCCTTTTGCGGACATGCCGCTCGTCCTTAGTGGATTTCCACCGGCCTCTTACATAGACCACCGCTACCCACAGTGAAGCCCGTGCTGCTCGTGAAGCAGAGATATTGGCCGAAATTAATGCTGAGATGGAGGCAGCGGCTCACGAAGGTGATTCTGAAGGTGGAGTGACGGCGCCGGGACCGACTCCACTTAGGATGATATCCCCCTGGGGGACACTAGTTGATACTAGGGTGTCTACTCTACCCTCGGTTGCAGATCCAGTTCCTCTAACTCCTCCTGAAGAGAGAATCCCCATAGACTCGAGTTCGGAGGAAGAGATCGACATCATGCCTTCGTATGGAGATTTCCCACCTAAAGAGAAAAGTTCGAAGCGAAAGATTGCTAGCGGTGCTGGTGGATCCACACTGAAGAAAAAGCCGAGGAAGAAGAAGGAATAGATAGATTCCTTAGGCACACTTTTGGGGTAGATAGGAGTTTACTTTTGCTTTAGTAGGTCGTGTATAGACGTGGATTCGGCCCCCACTAGAAGGCATTTTTTGGAAGAACTTGTACATAAATTCTTATTTCCAGTTAGTTGAAATAAAACTTTATTTTCTTTGCTTCAACTGTTTTTCCCGTCTTTTGCGCTTAAGTGTTGTAATGTTCGAATCATAGCTTGGCATGCTTGCAGAGTATCGGTTCTGGAGCCGAATCTGTTTCATACACAAGTCTTAAAATCATAGATGCAAGCCGCAACACAAGATTAAGCTGGATATTCGATGCTGTATCGTTTCAGTCAATGTTTTACACTTAAGCATTGCCCCTAGTCTGCGGATCTAGTTGTAATGATTGGTTAACGATGCAATTCTATCTCTGCCTTCCGAGCTAAACATCGTCAAATCGATGTTGAAGCGAGTGAATGGTGAGCGGTTTCAGTTGTGCGCGTTCACTGATAATAATCGCATCCACACTCTGGGGGTCATTATTTATATTTTGGTGGTCAATCGCACCTATCACAAATCTTGAGCACATGTCCACACTCTTGGGACTTAGGATAATCTGTGATCGATAATCTGGTTCGCATTCTGGGAATTCAAGAGTTATCGATGTTTGTAACACAGTTCGCACTCCAGGAACTTTGACTTAGTATTTGTACTCTAATTCACACTCTGGGAATTTGGAGTCAGCATTTATATTTCAGTTCGCACTCCGAGAACCTGGAATTGATGTTTATACTCCAATTCATGCTCTGGGAATTTGGAGTCGATTGATAGATGGTCAGTCACATCTGTTTAGGCCTTTTAGGAACTCGTTAACACTCTGGGAACGATGGATTTATCGGGATCGTGGATGGTCGGATCACATCCACCCCGAGTTAACAAGCGAGGTCGTTAGACGGACGGGTCCATCCTCCTCGAACTTGGTTAGGATACGGCTGAAGTCGTTAGGCGGACGAGTCCACCGTCTCCGGAACCGCATTTATATGTTTATACTCCAACTCGCACTCTGGGAGTTTGGAGTTAGTCGACAGATGGTCAGTTACATCTGCTTGGACGTTTTAGGAATTTGTTTACACTCTGGAAACGATGGATTTATCGGGATCGTGGATGGTCGGATCACATCCACCCCAAGTTAACAAGCAAGGTCGTTAGATGGACGGGTCCATCCTCCTCTAACTTGGTTAGGACACGGTTGGAGTCGTTAGGCAGACGGGTCCGCCCTCTCCAAAGCCGTTCTTAGAATTTTCACACTCCAACTCGCGCTCTGGGAGTTTGGAGTGGTTTTAAGGATTGTCCTGTATCAATCCTTTTGATATTAGCGTAGTGGCTTGCCCCCGAGCTCGGGTATCATTTAGTGAGTGACCGGTCATATCACTGCCACTCGCTATTTGAATAAATTCCACCGTTCGATGGAACTTAGCTCTCCGTGCATCGTGATGTTGTACGTTATATCCAATAAATCATAGCTCTGGCTCGAAGAGATGGCATTTTATTGCTGAAATGAGAAAACATGGCAAAGTCAGCTGCCTTGTTACAAATTCAAATTTCAAAATGCGAAAACAAATTGCAAATAAAAGAATGAATCGGATAAATGAAGCCTGTCATGTGTAGTAGCGACGGAGGCTTTCACTATTCCAAGCTCTTGGCAAAGTAAGACCGTCAACGGTCGACAACTTGAACGTGCCATCTCCGAGCTTTTGATTGATCATATATAGCCCTTCCCAATTTGGCTTCATGTGTGAAGGAACCGGATAAATTCTTTTCAGAACGAGATCGCCAAGTTCGAAGGTCCGTGGTCGGACCTTGGCATTGTATAATCGGGCGACTCGATTTCGATATGCAGCTGCCCTCAAATCAGCCTCTTCGTGCTTCTCATCCAGTAAGTCCAAAGATTCAACGATTAATATGGCGTTAGTTTTTGGGTCATAATAAGTCACACGATGAGAATATACTTTCATTTTGACTGGGATAAAGGCTTTTGAGCCGTAAAACAGAGAGAAGAGAGTGTGTCCGATCGTAGATTTGTTGGTCGTTCGATAAGCCCATAAAGCCATAGGTAACTCATCAACCCACTTGCCCCCGGCCTTTTCCAGTCGTTTCTTCAGAATAGATTTGATAACCTTATTAACAGCTTCTACTCGGCCATTCACCTGAGGGTGTGCAACAGTAGAGAATTTCTTGTGGATGTGGAATCGTTGGCAGAAATTCTTGAATTCAACACTGTCGAATTGAGCTCCGTTATCAATGATGATGGTATGCGGGAGGCCAAATCGACAGACGATATTGCGAACTACGAAGTTGATTACTTTTTTCGTCGTGATTGTCGCAAGAGGTTCAGCTTCAGCCCATTTAGTAAAGTAATCAACTGTGACGATGGCATATTTCACTCCTCCTTTGGCAAGAGGTAGAATGCCAATGATATCGATCCCCCATACTGCAAACGGCCAGGGACTGACCATTTGGGTTATCTCAGTAGGTGGGGCTCTCGGAATTCGAGCATGTCTCCGGCATTTATCACATTTCCTTGCATGGTCTGATGCGTCACGGTTCACAGTTGGCCAGAAGTATCCATATCAAAGTACTTTCTTGGCGAGGGCTTGCCCTTCGATGTGATCGCCACATTCTCCCTCATGCACATCATGTAGCACTCTTTTTATTTCATCGTGTGTGATACATCGGAGGAGAGGGACGGAATATCCTCTTCTATACATGACTCCATCCTGAATGGTAAACCATGAGGCTTTTCGAAGAATCTGTCTCCTTTCACTCCTACGCTCAGGTAGTGTTTCGTGCTTGATATAGTTTCGATATGGGGTCATCCACGACTCTTTTTTGGGAGCAATTTCAAATATAAAATCGGTTTCCATCTGATCAATGCTGGGAGAAGATAAAGCTTCAATGGGAACGAGTCCCATCTGCTGTGCTTCGCCCGTACTTGCTAACTTGGCTAATGAATCAGCCTTCTGGTTATGCTCGTGGGGTATGTAGAAAATGGCGTAGTGATCGAATTGATCAAGTACTTCTTTGACTCGAGCTAAATAGGCTGATAGTCTTCGATCATTGGCCTGGTATTCACCCCTAACTTGGCATACGACTAGCTGAGAGTCGTAGTAAATTTCCACAACAGTAATTCTCATATCGCGGGCTAGCTTCAACCCAGCGAGTAAAGCTTCATACTCAGCTTCATTGTTGGTCGTACGGAACTCGAATTTCACAGCATAGCATATGGATCGGCCCTCGGGGGTTTCAAGTACTACCCCATCACCTGAGCATCGATCATTGGATGCGCTATCGGTATGCAGCTTCCAGATGTATTCGAGAGATTTAGTAGTTTCATGCAAGTCCTCTGGGACGGTGAATTCAGCTATAAAATCTGCTAAGACTTGATCCTGAATGGCTCTTCTTGGGGTATAAGTGATATCAAATTGACTCAGTTCGATATTCCTCTTAATCAACCTACCAGATGTCTCAGGCCGTGTAAGGACCTGTCGTAACGGCTGATCGGTGTACACAGTGACAGGATGAGCCTGAAAATATGGACGGAGCTTCCTCGAGGCAGTGACTAGGCAATAGGCCAACTTCTCTAGCTTTGGGTAGTTTCTCTCAGCTCCAGTTAGTCGCTTGCCAACATAATAGACCGGTTTTTGCAGTCGGTCTTCCTCCCAAACCAGGGCAGCACAGATCGCATTCTCTGATACTGCCAGGTAAATATACAACTTTTCATGGTCGATAGGCTTTGATAAAATTGGCGGTGTGGAAAGATGTTGAACCGGTGCTTGGAACGCGCCTTCACACTCCACAGTCCATTCGAAGTTTCGCTTTCCTTTTCGGTTCAGATCAAAGAAAGGGATGCATTTATCGGTAGACTTCGATATGAACCTGCTCAATGCCGCTACCTTCCCGTTGAGACTCTGAACTTACTTTATTGTTCTTGGATTCTGCAAGTTTCTGATTGTCCAAATCTTTTCTGGATTGGCTTCTGTTCCTCGAGCATTGACAATGAACCCAAGGAACTTTCCGGATGCGACTCTAAAGTGGCACTTTAGCAGATTAAGCTTCATTCCGTACTTTCGAAGGATGTTAAACATTGACTCCAAATCTTTGATGTGATCAGTGGAGAACCATGATTTCACCAGCATGTCGTCTACATAAACTTCCATGGTCTTCCCAATCTGATTGGCGAACATCCGGTTGACTAGACGCTGGTAAGTCGCTACGGCGTTCTTTAGTCCAAACGACACGACTTTATAGTAGTAGAGTCCCAGATCGATTACGAAGCTGGTATGTTCTTGGTCAGGTACATGCATGGGTATTTGATTGCAGCCGGAATAAGCGTCCATGAAAGATAATAATTCATGTCCAGCTGTTGAATCTATAAGCTGACAATCTTGGAAGGTGGAAAACTGTCTTTTGGGTAAGCTTTATTTAGATCAGAATAATCAACACATGTCCTCCATTTCCCATTCGGCTTTCGGACAAGTACGGGATTGGATGCCCACTCCGGGTATAAAGCATCTCAAATAAACCCGTTTGACTTGAGCTTATCGACCTCTTCTCTAAGGGCGGCAGATCTCTCTGAATCCATACCACGCCTTTTCTATTTGACCGAGATGCACCTCGGGTCAATATTCAGGGTGTGGCTCGCGATGTCCGGCGAGATCCCACACATGTAAGAATTTGTCCAGGCAAACACGTCGAGATTCGTCTGGAGAAATTCAACCAATTCCCGCTGTCTCTTGTCTCAACTGAGACCCAATTTTTAACATTCTCGAATCATCATCATCGTCACCATCAATCGAGACATTAATCGTCAGTTCAGCCGGGGAAGCTTGACTTTCTATGGATTCCTCCTTGTTTTCATTGTCTCTAGGATCAAGATCCCTCTGGAATTGGTTGTGGTGCCTGGGCCGAGCACCAGCACCAATTGTCAATTATTCGCAAAGCGGACGCAAAGAGATTCCTCTACGCCCTTTCCTTTCTCTCTTCGCTGCGCCTCTCGCAGCTCAGCAACATAACAGGCTCTCCCAGCAGCCTGATCTCCCTGAATGACTCTAATCTCACGATCAGTGGGGAATTTTAAAGTTAAGCACCATAGGGCAATTGCTGCCCTGAATTCAGCGAGGGCCGGTCGGCCCAAAAATGCGTTGTAGGGGGATTGAATGTCTAACACAACAAATTGCAATATCCAGACTTTCCGACACTCTCCAACTCCCAGCTCCACTGGCAACTCCACTACTCCAGTGGGTATATTGGCACTTCCAATGAAGCCATGAATTCGAGATTGGCAAGGTTTCAGATCCTTGGATTCCATTTTCATCGGATCGTAAGCTCTCTTGAATAAAATATTTACTGAACTCCCACTGTCAACCAGGATCCTCTTCATCCAAGCAGGACCAACCTGGGCAGATATGACCAGTGGGTCAAAAGTAGGGGCCTCGACCCTGTCAGCATCTCGACTTTTGAACATGATGTCATCAGTCATTTTTTTTTGTTGTTTGGCCGGAGCCCCTTCATCAAAATTACTGCAACACTCAAAGTCCGCATGCCTGATAGAACTGGCATATGACTCCATATCCCTCCAGCTTCGGTCTGTTGGATGGGGACCAACACTAACTGTATTTATCACCAATCTTTCTCTCGTACGAGCGGGTTCCCCTCGTCTTTCTTGATTCTGAGTACGATTTTGGTTTGACGGGCCTACACCACCATATTTCGGCGCCCACACGAACTGATCTAACTTTCTTTCCCTGATCAACTTCTCAATGAGGTCTTGCAAATGTCTACACTCATTGGTATTGTGGCCATAACTCGCATGGAATCTATAGAATTTTCCCGTTTGAATCTGCCTCTCCGATGATGGTTTTGGAGCAGGCTTCTTGTATTTCATAGCATTGCAAGTTTGCAGATACGCATTCTCTAGCGACATATTCAGTGGTGTGTAGTTATCAAACATTGGAGCCCTACGTCGCGGGCCACGGTTTTGATCCCATTTCTTATTCTGACTACCATTGTTTCTCGGTTGAGATTGCTTGTTCTGTATATTCAACTGTACCTTTCCAGAACTCTCACCAGACTGTTTAACTGCTACATTGTTCTGAATCCCCTCACTTCTGGGTCCGACGTCGTCCTGCTTCCTAGACTGTTTTGTGTCCTCTTGCCTTAAGAATTGGGCGGCTTTGGAGTTGAAACGGTCCAACGACGCGGGAGGCTTCCCAGCCAACCAATTCCCAAACTCGGAGTCAGGGTCAATTCCCTTAGTTAGTGCGATCAAGATTGAGTTGTCATTGGGGTTACTGATCTCCGCACGTGCATCATGGAACCTTTCCAAGGAGCGTCTAAGCGTCTCTCCGGGAGCTTGAGTGACACTAGACAAGGTGTTAACATCCTTAGGCCTTGCAACATGCATACGAAACTGTTCTACAAACTTTGTGGCCATCTGATCAAAACAAGAAATGGATCAGGGTGGCAATCGCGTAAACCACATAGTGGCAATGCCCTCCAAAGAGATAGGAAAACTACGGCACTTTACTACATCATCCGCTCTTGCAGCATTCATCAACCATTCATATTTCAGGATGTGCTGGTTTGGGTCCGAATTCCCTTCATAAACCAGTAATGTAGGCATTCTGAACCATTGGGGACGTTCAGCATACAGAATCTCGTCCGTGAAAGGGGTGCCTCCTTGGCTCAACATCATCTGGGACGTAAGGTTCAGGAGTACGTCCGTGTTGATTTCTGGCGTCAACCCCTATGTCAAATGCAGTAGCGGTGGCATGGTTATCTGTGGTATACTGAGGGATAGTTCCTCCTCGGGAGGAGGGTCCAGTATGAAAGCTGGCCGATGGACCAATCCTTAGCTATCCGACAGTCAAGGTGGGCTGATGTCCGATGACCTGTGCGTGACCTTCGTCTGGTCGAGGACGAACGGATCTTTGGTTGTAGCCAGATGAGGCAGAACTTTATGTGGAGGAGCGAGAGACTTGATCTCTTCTATGCCTTCTACGCTTCTGGCAGTTTAGATGGTTGGTCATCTCAGCATTTGCATGTAGTTGTTCGGTCAACTGCTGCCGACTCTGTGTTAGTTCCTGTAGCAACAACTGGAACTCTTGCCTGGTAACCAGGCCTTGTGAGTCTGATGGTCCGGTTGCATTCTGGTTGGTTGGTGGAAACTGCGTGGATTTTGCCTATCCTGGCCTTCCTGGTCGCCAATGTTGGAGGTGGTTCTTATGCTAACCATCTTGAGGGTTGAATTCCTTTCGTAGACTTTATGCAAATCTGAATAGAATGGAAGGAATTCGAACTTGTGATATGGATCTCTCTCTTAGATTTATGCAATCCGGTATCGATGATAGATCCAAGGAGCATGAGAAAATCTGGTTTATGCTCTCAGTGAAAGCACCAAAGTGTTTGTACCAAAATTGGGCACAACACTCTTCGAAATTTTTTGAAGAGATAACAGTGAAGAATATAAATTTAAAATGAAGATTATCTAAACAAAACTCCAAACAACAGGAATGTAAACGCACAGACAAGCGATTTAGAGTGGTTCGGCGTGTTGTCTACGTCCACTATGAAGTTTTTGCAACTTTATTGATTCTCTTTCAACGATTACAAGTGATTACAGCAAACAACAACAAAGTACAACTTGGAATTCGAATTCAGCAGCAAGAATATGATGCAAATCTCGATCCGACAGAATCTGGGCGCTTGAAAATAAAAAGATCCCTCTTTTGTAGGCTTTGGGGCTCTATTTATAGGCGTAGGAGGCTGAGACTTTGCTCAAACTTCGGGAGACTCGCTCTGGCACGTGAGGGGGCCCACACGACCAATTCTAGAGAGTTTCGACTCGATATGTGATCGATACAAAATCATTTCGTATCGATCAAGATTATGTCCGATGGAGCTGAAATTTGGTGGGAACGTTCCTTGGCTCGTACGTAATCCTCTATGAAAATTTCATGGCATTTGGATCGGTGGATTTTGAGTTATGGTCGATACGAACTTGGACTGCTCGGTGGCTGTTTGGTTCGAATCCATTGATTCAAATCGATCACTTCGACTCAATGATAACGCGCATGAGCAAGTTGACGTAGCGCGCACTCTTCGTGTCGATCCGCTTTTCACTCCGGTTTGATCGAGTCACCCTAAGTATTTCACCGCATTTGTATCCATAACTAACGTGTCATCCCAGACCTATTTGACCTGATGGATACGAACAAGCCATCATTCATGGATTCGAACAGAGGTCTCCAAGTGTACGTTGTAACCATCCAATGGGTATGAACACTGGTTATCTTGTGGATATGAAGAGCTATTGCTTTGACGGATTCGAACTCAACGGTGGCGAACTCTGAGTTTTTAATGGATACGAAATGGTGACTTGTCGCAGTTGAAGAATGCTAAGTTGTAACCAGCCCATCGATACGAAGATGAGGGACTCGAATACTAACAGCTTGATCGATACGAAATGCACGCCATGTTGATGGATACGAACTTGATTGGTGGGAACCGAGGCTTCTCGGTGGACTCGAAACCGATCGTTACGAAGTGGATGGATACGAGATAGGACTCACTGATGGATACGAAAACATGGCCTTTTCCTTCAACTTGCAACGTGTAACGACCCGATATTTTCAACCATTCGCATCCATTATAAGTGTATAGGTAGACACTCATGCCGGAATTGAATTGCTCAAAATACCGCGTTGTAAATAAAAATTTGGCAAATCTCAGAATATCCAGTGAATAAAAATCACAGATCACAAACACAGAGTAATAATAATGCAGTGGAAGTAAAAGAGATAGTAGTTCATGAAGCTACTATATAAATATATCAGAGTTACATAAGATACAACAGAAGAAATAAAGTACAACAGATTTCAATATGATAACCAAGTACAAGATGAATAGAACAAACAAACTGAAATAGATAAGACTACATAAGCAGATAATCTCCAGCGATTCAAATCTCCAGAAGTGGAATCCAAATCTGTGAATAACTCAGGCTGACCCGAGCGTAAATAAAAATACAAACACTCGAGTCAGGACATACATACTTATACAATGTAAACCAACTCAAGTGAACTGCAGTAAAGGTACAAGTAACTTAGAAGATGCTTGGGACCGCCCATCCTCTAAGGATCCGTTAAACTATTTACTATGTAGTAATATACGCTATATACAGTAGTGTCTAATCAGTAAAGTATAATCATATAGAAAATAGCGTTAAGGGGATGGTGAACCTTAACGCGGTCGGATCTTTAAAACCAAAATCATAGTGGGTGGGCTCGATATAAGGAGATGACACGGCACGCGAGGCAATGCCAGGGTGGATACACCGTTTGCACTCCCGGACCGGTGGTGACGGCAAGCCAGCAGCTTCCGCTCACCTCGAACAATACCCCCGAATCAAAGTGGCGCCACATATCGAATCATAAAAGTAATAGAATGGTTTCCGAAGAAGCATGCTCGATGAAAGGGTGCAACCCTTTGTGTAGCCCGGTATAGCTCCTGTTTTAGTCATTTATGCCAACTCACGGGAGTTGGGTCCACGTAATATACCTCGAGAACGTCGCCACCATCCTACTTCATTCTGGAATCTCCACCGCGTACACAGTTGTTAAAGTGGTTTTCGGTATTGGCCGGCTATAAGACAATATCCGATCCCGGTCTCTTTAACAACCAATCGTTATTATAACCCGTAGTTATAACTTAAAAAAATATATTTTATACTTCAAAATAAATTATCATTTCAACCCAAATCTTTATCAAAATAAAGATTAAATTATTCCCAAACTATTTCAATATATCATCATACCATATCTTTCGATTCAAATATTTATCAAAATAAATATCAAGTAATTCTAACCATTTCAATATATTAAATTATCATATCCTTTCAAAACTTCCTTTCAAATCATTTTAATATATCAAAATATCATAACCTTTCAAAACTTCGTTCAAAATATCTTATCTTTCAGCACTTCCTTTCAAATTATTTTAATATCAAAATGTCATATCTTTCAAAACTCCATTTTCAAATCATTTTAATATATCAAAATATCATATCTTTTCAAACCACATTTCAATCATTTAATATATCAAAATATTAAAAACACATTCATTTCAAATCATTATTCATTTTATTCAATTTAAAATACCATTTCAATTCACATTTCAAAACAGTTTATATTAAAAAAAAATCATTTTTAATCATTAAAATGAAGTTATTATGTTCAATAATTAAATTTTCAAAATTTTCAACTTCCAAAGTTCATTTATTCACTTAAATTTATCAAAACAGTGAAAATTCACTTTTCATGGCATTTAGAAAACGCTACGGAAAGATACATTCAAAACAGTTCAATTTAACAAAAGACAACATTTTAAAATGTTGTAATAGGGTTTACTTAAGTTTCAAATAAACTTAGTTAAATTCAAAAATTATAGCACTTACAAAAATTGCTATAATAGCTTTTAATTCAATTTAGCTTTTTAGTTCATTATCATCAACTACAGTATTTACAAATGCTGTAATATCATTTACATTGTAATTAATAACATTTCAAAAATGCAGTCAATTAACTCCAAATATTCAATATAATTTCTCAACCAATTATATTTTTATTTAAAACATTCTTAACTCATAAAATCTTACATTTTCACATTTATAAACATCATTTAATTTTCCTCAAGTTCATGATTTTATAAAATTAAATTTCCATTCAAAAATCAAGATTTAATAATAATTCACTTATTAAATTGCAATGTTCAATTTTAAATTCCTTGCATTGAATTTCAACTTAACACTTAAGTTCAAATTCTCAAATATAACTTAGTTTTATTTTTATTTGCTTAACTAAAAGTTCACTTTTAAGTCAATTTTATAAATTTCCAATTTTAGTTATATTTCAAAATTTCAACTTGAATATTCATTCATTTCACATTCAACTTTATCGAAAATCATTAATATGATATAAAATCACTTTAAATTCATTTAAATTCAAAATATCATAAATTTATCATATTTCCAAAGTTAATTTAATTTCCATTAAAAATTAAATCAAAATTTCCAAAATAACTTACATTCAAAATTTTCTAACTTTTCCATAATTTATTTAACTTATAGATTTCCAGAAAATAAATAATACTTTACAAAAGTTATATTTTTATTAAATTTCAAATCAAAATTTATAATAATTAAATTCCTAAAATATTTTAAATTTTTTAGAAAAACATATTTTAACTACGGGCCTGTATATAATTTTCTACGCTAGGTAAAGTGATACGGGTAATATATCATTTCAACTCGTAATTTACAAAGAAAATCCGGGTTTTATCATTTCAAACCCGCAATCCCAAGTCAAAATGAATAATTTAAAAACCGTTCAGTCCTATCATTTTAGCCCATAACGATTTTTCCTTATTCTAAAGTCCGTTCGGGTATGTATCATTTCAACCCATAGTGATTTCTAACCTACAGGAAACTTGCAGTGTGGTAGACAGATAAAATGAACAGTTTAACAATATACAATAGTAACAGGTGATGTGACATGAAACAGGTGATATGACATAAAATTTAACATGTTAACATCATATATACATAAAATCACGTGGCAGTTATAACATCATCAATATTTCTACACATTCAGTTGTTGTTGTTTCACAACTGCATAAGTATAAATGTCGTGTGAGCTTTACTCACCTCTAATTGCTGAAGATGTAAAAACCAAAGGCACAACAGAAAACAAAGAACGATGACACAATTACGGACTTGAGTGGAGAGCGAATTCAAGCTACAACTCTTGTGTACAACTCAAAACACACAATCAAAACAACACAATTCAATACGACTTTAAAATGCAATAACTTTGAAATAAAAGAGAAACGAATTGCCAAAATTTTTGCCTTGCTTCCTCAAACCTTTGTCACGGCCTAGGGTATAGTTTGGTTCAGATTTGGTTAAGTTTTGGCTCAGGTCTAGGCTAGCATGGGTCGGGTTCATGTCATGAGCAAGGTGGAGGTTCATACATGAAGAGGTGAAGGGTCTTAGGCAAACAAATGGAGTTTTGGTTGGCTAGAGGGCTCGGCCATGGAAGTGTGCTCGGCCTGTGGGTGCACCATGACTGGACAGAGGTTGGAGGGGTGTGTGGTGATCAGGTCAGAGGTGGTGGTTGCTGCTATGGTGGTGGTTAGGGTGGTGGTTGAAGGGGATGAGGCCAAAATGGTCAACAAACATTGTTTTTGGCATGTAGGTTGCAATTTTGAAGGATTTGACCATCATGGATGGCTCGGCCTTGGTCATGGCTGGAAGCATAGGTGGTGGTGATGGCAGGGAAGAGGTGTAGGAGTTTGTGGCTGCGGCTATGGAGGAGAAGCCTAGCAGAAAGCATGAGAAAACAATGCATAATTCATAGAAAAATAAGGAGAAAAATAAGAAAAAGTAAGGGAAGCCATTACCAAAACTTGCAAGATGGAGGCCATGATTTTTTTTAGGGTTTGAGAAAGAGAAAATTTCATGAAGAATAAGAAAGGGAAGTCGGCTGGAGATAGAGTAAGGAGTGGCTAAATTAACTGATGTATTGATGACAAAAGAAAGTGTAAAAGAAACGTGAAACGACATTTCGTTTCTTAGCCTTTAAACCTTTTAAACTTCTTAAATTTGTTTACATAACTTGATATTCTGGAATTAATAATAATAACAGATAAAATTTCGGAAATTTATCAAAATATAAATATACATATATAATATTTATTAAATATATGAAGTTAAATTAAAGAAAATAGCTAATAATAGTAAACTAGTCTAGGAAATTTGAAATTACATGAAATAAATTTTAGAAAATTCATATGAGCTTGTAATATATTTTTAAACATAAATAATAATATAAAATAAAAGTACATTCACAAAACAAATAAAAAAATTAAATTTAAATAAAATTTTAATGAAGAAAATAGCAGAAAATAAGAAAACAGCCCTAAAAAAAATAGGAAATAAATACAGTAAATTTTGGAAAAACTCTATTATCATTTTAAAAATATCCAAAAGTCAAAGTATACATAATATAACATAAGTATACAAATTAGAATAAGATATATCAAATAAAATGTCATTTATAAAATTTATAATAAAGACTATTGCTGAATAACCCAATATACACACAATATTGAAAACTGTATAACTTTTGCAATTTAAATCCGTTTTCAACGAAACGAAAAGCAATGTTCTTAAAATTTTATGTACTTTCATAATAAAAGATAAAATTTAAATTTTCAAACTTTTAAAAATTTAAATTAAAAGTCAAAGTTTGATTATTTTGACCAAAATTCACTTTTTGGAAAATATTCTTTTTAGTCATGCTTTGGAATGATAATTCATATCAAAACTAAAGTTTATATTTAAAGTAACAAAATTAATCATTCAAAATAAAAAAAATAAGTTTTTTTTAAATCAAAATTCAATTAAAAAAAATTAAAATATACAATTAAAATAATCACAAAGTACAGGGTTGTTACACTCTCCCCCACTCAAAACTTTTCGTCCCCGAAAAGGAATGAAGTACGGGAATACACAAAAAAGATAGAATGAAATAGGATTAAGGAAAGATGACAAGAAGATTGAAAATTATACCTGATAACTGTTGTTATAGGTAAGTTTCGCAAGGTGGAGACGATCTTTCCAAGATTCTCTAAAATCAAGAACACAAGCACGCAAAAATAGATTCAAAATGAGTACCAAAGATTATAGAAAGATTTCTAAACAAAAAGAATATAGAAAGATGCCTACACCAGTCTATAGCAAGATAAGGATGATGAGGAAAACAAAAAAAATAGTTTGAAAAACAAAATAAGGACATAAATTTGAAAGCAAGGAAATTTCAACTTAAATAGAGAATAAATCTTTACACAAGTTAAATAAATATTAACTATCTTAAATTTCATTATCTTATTATCCAATCATCTTAAATTAACAATTTTTAAAACTATGGGTTTGAAAAATGATCATTTATTACATTCACAATGTACTTAATAAATTTATTCTTCTTTATTCCTAATAAAAATTAAATTCATTCCTCTCAATATATTTATCACTTATGTTAAACATACTTACACTTATTATAACTGCTTTCTTTTATTCTTAGTTCTTCTAACTTTATTTTATTGTAAGTTATTCAATTACCCTTTATTACATTTACCTCTGTTAATCATTTTATAATTAAAATTTAAGTATATAACATTTATTATAACCACTCAAATTTTATTTATAAAATCTTTTTATATTGTATATTGTCCAATTACATCGTTAACTTTTGAAAAATTAAGGTAAGTTATATTGGAATGCAATTGAGTATTATACAAATAAAACTTTCCAATTCAATTATCTCAAGTTTGAATTATTTATCCAAAATATTTGATTTTCTTTTTATAATTGAAATTATTCTTTAAAAATAAAATTTACGAATTAAATTTTCGATTTCTTCAAACCATTTAGAGATAATTAAAGGTATGTACACAGTTTATCAAATCAAATTTAAATCATATATCTATATATATTACAAATCAAGTCATATTTTAGAAATTCAAATCAATTAAATTTCCCAAAACAAAGCTGTAGCAAGACTACATGGCGGTCTCTTCACTTTGAAACTCAAAAATGAACGTCGATGATGTCGCGATCATCACCGAAGTTATTTTCCAGCGACAAAGAGAAGAGCACTTTAAAATTCTTTGGAAACAAATTCTATTTGAAAATCTTTAAATAATATAACCTTTTAAAACTTTAAACCAAAGCTCGAAATAATCAGAATTTAAATTCTTAAATTCTTGTTTTAAATTCATTTCAGTTCCCAAATAAATTTATAAACAACTATTTATAGATTCATTTGTAGAACAATAAATGATAAATCAAGTATTATCATTTCAAATCACCAATTTAAATCATTTTATTAAGTTCCATAAATTTACTTATATATCAAAATTTATTTCATTAACCAAAATTTTAAAATATATTGTATCAGTTTGTTCTGTCAATGTGTTTTGGAAACCTTATCGATAGCGTTGATCAGACGAATCGATCGGAAACCCAAATCAACATCAACAACTCAAACAACACAATATATAAACAAACATAGATTTACAAGTACAATTCAAAATGTTTGGAAGAATAGATTGGAAACAAAAGACAAGATGATTAAATAACAGAGTAGGGAGGTGGGTAAGCTTAAATAAATCGCGGGCAACCTCAACCGGGTCAACCGTGACTTAAAGAATAAGATCATTGTGGATTTTTCTGGGGTAAATCTACATTCGATCTCAAGAGTTAGAGTTTGGGATAACAAAAGATATTAGCATCTAAATCAAGGATAGATAAGAATCTCTGGTGAATCAATGCTTAATTGTAAAGGAGTTTTCCCCCATTTTCAATTCAATTTGAAATTGGCGTGACCGCCGACTCACTAGAAAGATCATTCGAAGCGGAGTTATGGGATTATCCAGAGTCAAAAGAAGATGAATAGTGAGGGATACAAATGGATTTTGGAACCGTAGGGAATGTTCCAAAATTCAAAGGAATCGAGTCAAAAAGGAAGAGATTCAAACTGAATGAAAGTGATTCTGTAAATACATTCACTCCATATGCTGAGTTTTGCCTAGAGCTACCAAAGCTCTGATACCAACTGTAAGGACCCGATATTTTCAACCATTCGCATCCATTATAAGTGTATAGGTAGACACTCATGCCGGAATTGAATGGCTAAAAATACCGCGTTGTAAATAAAAATTTGGCAAATCTCAGAATATGCAGTGAATAAAAATCACAGATCACAGACACAGAGTAATAATAATGCAGCGGAAGTAAAAGAGATAGTAGTTCATGAAGCTACTATATAAATATATCAGAGTTATGTAAGATACAACAGAAGAAATAAAGTACAACAGATTTCAATATGATAACCAAGTACAAGATGAATAGAACAACCGAACTGAAATAGATAAGACTACATAAGCAGATAATCTCCAGCGATTCAAATCTCCAGAAGTGGAATCCAAATCTGTGAATAACTCAAGCTGACCCGAGCGTAAATAAAAATACAAACACTCGAGTCAGGACATACATACTTGAACAATGTAAACCAACTCAAGTGAACTGTAGTAAAGGTACAAACAACTTAGAAGATGCTTGGTGTTTGCACCAAAAATGGTCACAAACACCCAATACCGTGAAAGCACCCGTTTATCAACACAGATCAGCAATAACAAACACAGAACTCAGATCTAAGCAATAACAATCACAATAATTCACAAATAACAATCGCAGACACATGATTTATAGTGGTTCGGCCTTCGTGCCTACGTCCACTTTGAAGGTTTTATCTTTATTGATTCACTTGATTATTTTCAATTGATTACAGCAGATTACAACAAGTTGTAGCTTTCATACTTGATTACAATGATGTTGGAAAGACCTAGAATTGAATCTGGCAGAGTCTAGGCTTGTTTTCTCTCTTCCGAATCTCCGACTCCTTTTCTGAATGACCAGGGGGTCTATTTATAGGTGTGGGAGGCTGAAATCCCGCCTAAAACCTGGGGAGGCCGCTTGGCACGTGAGGGGGGCCCATAGGCCCGCGTTCTCGGAATCCGTGCCCAATTTGGGACCGATTCGAAGTAAGGTTCGAATCGATCAAAAATGCATCTAATCGAGGCGAAATTTGGTGTGGACATTCTTCAGAGCATAATCAAGCTCCTGTGAAAATTTCATGGCATTTGGATCAAGGGATTGAGAGATATGATCGATTCAAGATGGTGTTCTTCGGTACGCTGTTTGCTTCGAATCGATCCTATGGATGGATTCGTTCGAATCCATATGGTTCGAATCCATATGGTTCGAACCCATAGGTTAGAAACCATATGGTTCGAACCCATAGGTTCGAATCGATCCTTGTGCATGTGGAGGCGGCGACGTGGTGCTCACTGTGTGGATTCGAAGGGTTGGATTCGAAGGCTCGCTTCGAATCGATGGAGCCGGTTCTCATTCGAATCGGTCCAAATATGTGACTGTGGATCGATTCGAAGTGGCTTCAATATGGGGATTCGAGAGACCCTTCTTTGATGGACTCGAGGGTATGGATTCGAGGCGAGGTGCAGGACGGGTTCGAAATATAGCAACTCCATTGATTCGAACCCTTTAACCTTGAGGGGTACGAAGAGAGGTAGCATCATGGATTCGAAGGTAGGCTATCGTGGTGGATTCGAGGGAGATAGAGTCGAAGCCGATGGAGTCGAATGCCGATGGAGTCGAAGTTGATGGATTCGAAGTTGATCAAAATGCAATGAAATTTTTACACGAGCTTACATACATGTTGAAGAATGTTCACACCAAATTTCAGCTCAATTGGATGGTTTCTTGATCGATTCGAACCTTACTTCGAATCGATCCCAAATTAGGCACGGATTTCCAGAATGCGGGCCTATGGGCCCCCCTCACGTGCCGAGCGGCCTCCCCAGGTTTTAGGCGGGATTTCAGCCTTCCACGCCTATAAATAGACCCCCTGGTCATTCAGAAAGGGGGTCGGAGAATTTGGAGAGAAAAAGCACGCCCGGACGCTGCTAGGATCATTCCATAACATCACTACTGCTATTTATTTCAGATTTGGACTTTGTAACTGCTGTAATCATCTGTAATCATCAAGGATAATCAATAAAAGGATAAAAAACTTTAGAGTGGACGTAGACCGGAGATAGCCGAACCACTATAAAACTTGTGTCACTGTTCTTTACTTTTGGATTGCTGTTTAATATTTGCTGAGATCTGAGATTCGTGTTTGAATATTATTGATTTGTATTCATACACTGGTGCTTTCATGGTATTCGGGGTTTGTGACCAATTTTGACACCAACACTTTGGTGCTTTCACTGAGAGGGACTTGGATTTGAAGATTTTAAAGGGTTTGGATTCAAGTACAATGACTAGGCAAAATAGTAGAAGGCAAAGGGCTGAGAGAAGCCAACAAGGTGGAAGTCAACAAGCATCCTCTGGAGGTGAGGAAGGACCGGCTTCAATCTACATAACCCGGGATGAAATGGAAGCCATAACAAATTCACTACAAGAGAGGTTGTTGAAGAGTCAACATGAAATGATGCAAACTTTCTTGGAGCAAATGAGAGCTGCAGGGATGCAGAACTTAGGAACAACTACGGCGGCTGCGGATGCAGGACAAGGAGCTAGGGTTGTGGATCCCAATGAAGGACAGGATACGGAGCCAGAAGGCAATCAACAAGGGCTTGGGGGCAGGCCCACAGGATTCAACATAGGAGAACCTTTGGAAGGAGTTCAACAAACTAGAGCTAACGTTGCTGCCAGTGAACCACACGAGGAATATGTGCCAGAGTTCCCTCGGGGGGCATGGGGGCAACCCCCAACAGACAATACTGGATTAGTAGAAATCATCAGAAGAACTGTGCGAGGTGGTTTGACCAACGGAGACTTGGAAGGAGTGAATAGGAGTCCGTTCTCTCGGGAGATAAGGATGGCTCAGAATCCACCTAAGTTCAAGCTACCGAGCGTGGAGGTATATGATGGCAAGGCAGATCCAACAGATCACTTGATGAGGTACACCAGACACATGGAGGTGCTGGGGGGCATCGGAGGAAGTGATGGCCCAATGATTCCCTTTGTATTTGACGGACTTAGCTGCAATGTGGTTTAGGCAGCTGGGAGAAGGATCTATCAGGACTTGGAGGGAATTAGTGGAAAAGTTTCTGGGACAGTTTCGGGTTCACGTCAAGAGGCCGAAGAATGTGATGACATTAACATCGGTGAAGCAAAGGATGGACGAATCGCTTAGAGCTTTTCTAACTCGATTCAGTGCGGCAGTCACATCGGTGGATTGGCCTGATCCATCAATGGTTTTAATGGCAGCAGTATCAGGAGTCAGGGAGAACTCAGATTTCAAGGTATCTCTGATACGAGATGCCCCACAAGATCTCGACGAATTCTTTCACGAGGCAGAAAGGTTCCTTTGGCAAGAAGATGCAAGTACAGATTTAAAGTTGAAAAAGGTTAGTGCAATCGAGGTTGGAGCTGTATCCAACAGTGGTTCGGATAAAGACAAAGGAAAAAGGAAGTTAGATGACGATTCTGGAAACGCTAGGAAGCGATGGAAGGATCCAAAGTTTTCCATATACACAAGATTGAACGAGACGCTGGAGCGGATATACCTGGATACTCGGAATCGCCTTCCCTACCGGAGGCCGGCTAGGAGAGAACCAACAGAACGGGAGAGGACATCAGGAAGGCACTGTCTCTTCCATGATTTGGATGGACAAGACACCAACAGCTGCAGGCACTTAAAGGACATAATTGAGGAGCATGTAAGGAATGGATAGCTACCACAATATGTTGGACCTCGGAATGCAACGGCGGAGCAGGAGCAGCCGCCGCCTACCTCAAGCCACGATCGTGGGAGGCCCAGGGATGATGGTCGGTTGATCATCCATTGACTAGGATAATATGGAATAAGTAACAAGCTACTAGCAAACGGCAAAGTCATTTACACATGTACGGGGACGGAGATAACCCCTAGGCATGCCCTGAATGATGATAAACCAGGATGCTATGGTTTGTGAAATTTATTTTTTGCTTTTGGATTGGACATTGCTTTTCTTTTTGGATTTGGTTTTGGAGTTTGGATTGAACTCCTGGTTTTGCTTGCTTTCTGATTTGGATTTTCCTTTCGATGATTGTTTTCGGTTTTGGATGCTGGTTTGGATTTTTGGTTTTCTAATGTTGATTTGGATTTTGGATTTGGATTTTGGATTGGATTTTGATTGAATTTTATCTGGTTTTTGATAAACGGTCGTCGGGTATGGATTATGCCTGGCAAGGGGTGAGTCACTTCGCCCGAACGTGGTAAATTGACTCATTCAGGTCGTCGAGTATGGACTATGCTTGGCAAGGGTCCGGGGTGACCAGGATTCGGCCTAGGACTTAGGCCCTGTATTATCTATTGTTATTTTCAGGTCGTTGAGTATGGACTATGCTCAACAAGGGTCCGAAGAGACCAGGATTCGGCTTAGGACTTAAGCCATGGCATTGTACAGCGTCCAGGGACACTGGACCAAGGTCGTCAAGTGTGGATTACGCTTGGCAAGAACCCGAAGAGGTTAGCTCAACGTCCAGGGACACTGGACCAAGGACATCAAGTATGGATTGCGCTTGGCAAGAGCCCGGAGAGGTTATGGATTCGGATATCGACCCGGAGAGGTCCTGGATTCGGTTATTGGCTATTGAATAAGGATGGATTAGGACTCGGTTGTCGAGTTTGGACGGATATGGAATTGGCTAAGGTTTTGGTTATTGGATTTGGAATTGGACATCGACTCGGAGCAGTCAAGGATGATATACTCTGGCAATAGGGATATGGACTTCGGATATTGGATTCGGAACTATTCAAAACACGCCTTGTTATCACAAGGCATGTTTTGGGGGGCAAAGTGTTATCCTATTTTTGGTCAAAACTGGAATATCAATAAATTGGCAAGGAACTATGGATATCAGGATTGGAGATCGGTTGGAATCAAGGCTACAACAGATATCACCAAAATTTGGTTGAACTCCGATCGGGGCGAAATTAATTGGAGATGATGATAAGGATTAGGAAAGGCTTTGTTTCAAATTTCAGGATAATCGGAGTTCGTATGGAGAAGTTATGATCGATTCAAGGTAGGAGAGGCATGCTGTTCGAATCGATCAGGGGTAACACTCACTTCGAATCGATACACTTCGTATCGATCGACTTGGGTTCGAATTGGCTACTTCGTATCGATCGAAGGCAAGGCACAAGGATGGTTCAAATCGATACGCTTCGTATCGATCAGTATGGGTTCGGCTAAGAGAGGTTCGTATCGGTTGGGTGATGGTTTATCTTGATAACGTTCGCATCGATCAAAAGCAGAGCATAGTTGAAGGCTTCGAATCGATGGGGTTCGTATCGATTGGAAGAGGTTCGGCTTGGTGAAGTTCGTATCGATCAGGTGGGAAAGGCATATGGAGTTTACTACGAATCGATGGACTTCGACTCGATGACAGCACGAATCTCCTTCGTATCCATAAAAGTGTATACAGGTTAGTTCGCATCGATGATGGTTCGAATCGATGGGAACTCCACGGATTCGAAGGATATGGATTCGAAGGAGAGAAAGGCGACTTCATGGATTCGAAGGAGAGAGAGGCGACTCCATGGATTCGAAGGAGAGAGAGGCGACTCCATGGATTCGAAGGAGAGAGAGGCAGCTTCATGGATTCGAAGGAGAGGGAGGCAGCTTCATGGATTCGAAGAGGAGGCGGATTCGAAGCAATGGATTCAAAGGAGGTGGGTTCGGAGCATGGATTCGAAGGACGTGGGTTCGAAGCATGGGTTCGAACCAGGCAGAGCGCACGAAGCCTTGATCTCGAATCGATCATATCTTCCAAACCGTTGATCCAAATGCAATGAAATTTCTATAGGAGCTTACATACATGTTGAAAAATGTTCACACCAAATTTCAGCTCAATTGGATGGTTTCTTGATCGATTCGAACCTTACTTCGAATCGATCCCAAATTGGGCACGGACTTCCAGAATGCGGGCCTATGGGCCCCCCTCACATGCCGAGCGGCCTCCCCGGGTTCTAGGCGGGATTTCAGCCTTCCACGCCTATAAATAGAGCCCTTGGTCATTCAGAAATGGGGTCGGAGAATTTGGAGAGAAAAAGCACGCACGGACGCTGCTAGGATCATTCCATAACATCACTACTGCTATTTATTTCAGATTTAGACTTTGTAACCGCTGTAATCATCTGTAATCATCAAGGATAATCAATAAAAGGATAAAAAAACTTTAGAGTGGACGTAGGCCGGAGATAGCCGAACCACCATAAAACTTGTGTCTCTGTTCTTTACTTTTGGATTGCTGTTTAATATTTGCTGAGATCTAAGATTCGTGTTTGAATATTATTGATTTGTATTCATACACTGGTGCTTTCACGGTATTCGGGGTTTGTGACCAATTTTGGCACAAACAAGACACTCATGCCGGAATTGAATTGCTCAAAATACCGCGTTGTAAATAAAAATTTGGCAAATCTCAGAATATGCAGTGAATAAAAATCACAGATCACAGACACAGAGTAATAATAATGCAGCGGAAGTAAAAGAGATAGTAGTTCATGAAGCTACTATATAAATATATCAGAGTTACATAAGATACAACAGAAGAAATAAAGTACAACAAATTTCAATATGATAACCAAGTACAAGATGAATAGAACAACCGAACTGAAATAGATAAGACTACATAAGCAGATAATCTCCAGCGATTCAAATCTCCAGAAGTGGAATCCAAATCTGTGAATAACTCAGGCTGACCCGAGCGTAAATAAAAATACAAACACTCGAGTCAGGACATACATACTTAGACAATGTAAACCAACTCAAGTGAACTGTAGTAAAGGTACAAGTAACTTAGAATATGCTTGGGACCGCCCATCCTCTAAGGATCCGTTAAACTATTTACTATGTAGTAATATACGCTATATACAGTAGTGTCTAATCAGTAAAGTATAATCATATAGAAAATAGCGTTAAGGGGATGGTGAACCTTAACGCGGTCGGATCTTTAAAACCAAAATCGTAGTGGGCTCGATATAAGGAGATGACACGACACGTGAGGCAATGCCAGGGTGGATACACCGTTTGAACTCCCGGACCGGTGGTGACGGCAAGCAGCAGCTTCCGCCCACCTCGAACAATACCCCCGAATCAAAGTGGTGCCACATATCGAATCACAAAAGTAATAGAATGGTTTCCGAAGAAGCATGCTCGATGAAAGGGTGTGACCCTTTGTGTAGCCCGATATAGCTCCTGTTTTAGTCATTTATGCCAACTCACGGGAGTTGGGTCCACGTAATATACCTCGAGAACGTCGCCACCATCCTACTTCATTCTGGAATCTCCACCGCGTACACAGTTGTTAAAGTGGTTTTTGGTATTGGCCGGCTATAAGACAATATCCAATCCCGGTCTCTTTAACAACCAATCGTTATTATAACCCATAGTTATAACTTTAAAAAAATATATTTTATACTTCAAAATAAATTATCATTTCAACCCAAATCTTTATCAAAATAAAGATTAAATTATTCCCAAACCATTTCAATATATCATCATACCATATCTTTCGATTCCAATATTTATCAAAATAAATATCAAGTCATTTCTAACCATTTCAATATATTAAATTATCATATCCTTTCAAAACTTCATTTCAAATCATTTTAATATATCAAAATATCATAACCTTTCAAAACTTTGTTCAAAATATCTTATCTTTCAGCACTTCCTTTCAAATTATTTTAATATCAAAATGTCATATCTTTCAAAACTCCATTTTCAAATCATTTTAATATATCAAAATATCATATCTTTTCAAACCACATTTCAATCATTTAATATATCAAAATATTAAAAACACATTCATTTCAAATCATTATTCATTTTATTCAATTTAAAATACCATTTCAATTAACATTTCAAAACAGTTTATATTAAAAAAAATCATTTTTAATCATTAAAATGAAGTTATTATGTTCAATAATTAAATTTCCTAAATTTTCAACTTCCAAAGTTCATTTATTCACTTAAATTTATCAAAACAGTGAAAATTCACTTTTCATGGCATTTAGAAAACGCTACGAAAAGATACATTCAAAACAGTTCAATTTAACAAAAGACAACATTTTAAAATGTTGTAATAGGGTTTACTTAAGTTTCAAATAAACTTAGTTAAATTCAAAAATTATAGCACTTACAAAAATTGCTATAATATCTTTTAATTCAATTTAGCTTTTTAGTTCATTATCATCAACTACAGTATTTACAAATGCTGTAATATCATTTACATTATAATTAATAGCATTTCAAAAATGCAGTCAATTAACTCCAAATATTCAATATAATTTCTCAACCAATTATATTTTTATTTAAAACATTCTTAACTCATAAAATCATACATTTTCACATTTATAAACATCATTTAATTTTCCTCAAGTTCATGATTTTATAAAATTAAATTTCCATTCAAAAATCAAGATTTAATAATAATTCACTTATTAAATTGCAATGTTCAATTTTAAATTCCTTGCATTGAATTTCAACTTAACACTTAAGTTCAAATTCTCAAATATAACTTAGTTTTATTTTTATTTGCTTAACTAAAAGTTCACTTTTAAGTCAATTTCATAAATTTCCAATTTTAGTTATATTTCAAAATTTCAACTTAAATATTCATTCATTTCACATTCAACTTTATCAAAAATCATTAATATGATATAAAATCACTTTAAATTCATTTAAATTCAAAATATCATAAATTTTTCATATTTCCAAAGTTAATTTAATTTCCATTAAAAATTAAATCAAAATTTCCAAAATAACTTATATTCAAAATTTTCTAACTTTTCCATAATTTATTTAACTTATAGATTTCCAGAAAATAAATAATACTTTAAAAAAGTTATATTTTTATTAAATTTCAAATCAAAATTTATAATAATTAAATTTCTAAAATATATTAAATTTTTTAGAAAAACATATTTTAACTACGGGCCCGTATATAATTTTCTACGCTAGGTAAAGTGATACGGGTAATATATCATTTCAACTCGTAATTTACAAAGAAAATCCGGGTTTTATCATTTCAAACCCGCAATCCCAAGTCAAAATGAATAATTTAAAAACCGTTCAGGCCTATCATTTCAGCCCATAACGATTTTTCCTTATTCTAAAGTCCGTTCGGGTATGTATCATTTCAACCCATAGTGATTTCTAACCTACAGGGAACTTTCAGTGTGATAGACAGATAAAATGAACAGTTTAACAATATACAATAGTAACAGGTGATGTGACATGTAATAGGTGATATGACATAAAATTTAACATGTTAACATCATATATACATAAAATCACATGGCAGTTATAACACCATCAATATTTCTACACATTCAGTTGTTGTTGTTTCACAACTGCATAAGTATAAATGTCGTGTGAGCTTTACTCACCTCTAATTGCTGAAGATGTCAAAACCAAAGGCACAACAGAAAACAAAGCACGATGACACAATTACGGACTTGAGTGGAGAGCGAATCCAAGCTACAACTCTTGTGTACAACTCAAAACACACAATCAAAACAACACAATTCAATACGACTTTAAAATGCAATAACTTTGAAATAAAAGAGAAACGAATTGCCAAACTTTTTGCCTTGCTTCCTCAAACCTTTTTCACGGCCTAGGGTATAGATTGGTTCAGATTTGGTTAAGTTTTGGCTCAGGTCTAAGCTAGCATGGGTCGGGTTCATGTCATGAGCAAGGTGGAGGTTCATACATGAAGAGGTGAAGGGTCTTAGGCAAACAAATGGAGTTTTGGTTGGCTAGAGGGCTCGGCCATGGAAGTGTGCTCGGCCTGTGGGTGCACCATGACTGGACAAAGGTTGGAGGGGTGTGTGGTGATCAGGTCAGAGGTGGTGGTTGCTGCTATGGTGGTGGTTAGCGTGGTGGTTGAAGGGGATGAGGCCAAAATGGTCAACAAACATTGTTTTTGGCATGTAGGTTGCAATTTTGAAGGGTTTGACCACCATGGATGGCTCGGCCTTGGTCATGGCTGGAAGCATAGGTGGTGGTGATGGCAGGGAAGAGGTGTAGGAGTTTGTGGCTGCGGCTATGGAGGAGAAGCCTAGCAGAAAGCATGAGAAAACAAGGCATAATTCATAGAAAAATAAGGAGAAAAATAAGAAAAAGTAAGGGAAGCCATTACCAAAACTTGCAAGATGGAGGCCATGATTTTTTTTAGGGTTTGAGAAAGAGAAAATTTCGTGAAGAATAAGAAAGGGAAGTCGGCTGGAGATAGAGTAAGGAGTGGCTAAATTAACTGATGTATTGATGACAAAAGAAACTGTAAAAGAAACGTGAAACGACATTTCGTTTCTTAGCCTTTAAACCTTTTAAACTTCTTAAATTTGTTTACATAACTTGATATTCTGGAATTAATAATAATAACAGATAAAATTTCGGAAATTTATCAAAATATAAATAGATATATAATATTTATTAAATATATAAAGTTAAATTAGAGAAAATAGCTAAAAATAGTAAACTAGTCTAGGAAATTTGAAATTACATGAAATAAATTTTAGAAAATTCATATGAGCTTGTAATATATTTTTAAACATAAATAATATTATAAAATAAAAGTACATTCACAAAACAAATAAAAAAAATTAAATTTAAATAAAATTTTAATGAAGAAAATAGCAGAAAATAAGAAAACAGCCCTAAAAAAAATAGGAAATAAATACAGTAAATTTTGGAAAAACTCTATTATCATTTTAAAAATATCCAAAAGTCAAAGTATACATAATATAACATAAATATACAAGTTATAATAAGATATATCAAATAAAATGTCATTTATAAAATTTATAATAAAGACTATTGCTGAATAACCCTATATATACACAATATTGAAAACTGTATAACTTTTGTAATTTAAATCCGTTTTCAACGAAACGAAAAGCAGTGTTCTTAAAATTTTATGTTCTTTCATAATAAAAGATAAAATTTAAATTTTCAAACTTTTAAAAATTTAAATTAAAAGTTAAAGTTTGATTATTTTGACCAAAATTCACTTTTTGGAAAATATTCTTTTTAGTCATGCTTTGGAATGATAATTCATATCAAAACTAAAGTTTATATTCAAAGTAACAAAATTAATCATTCAAAATAAAAAAAATAAGTTTTTTTAAAAACAAAATTCAATTAAAAAAAATTAAAATATACAATTAAAATAATCACAAAATACAGGGTTGTTACACTCTCCCCCACTCAAAGTTTTTCGTCCCCGAAAAGGAATGAAGTACGGGAATACACAAAAAAGACAGAATGAAATAGGATTAAGGGAAGATGAAAAGAAGATTGAAAATTATACCAGATAACTGTTGTTATAGGTAAGTTTCGCAAGGTGGAGACGATCCTTCCAAGATTCTCTAAAATCAAGAACACAAGCACGCAAAAATAGATTCAAAATGAGTACCAAAGATTATCAAAGATTGTAGAAAGATTTCTAAACAAAAAGAATATAGAAAGATGCCTACACCAGTCTATAGCAAGATAAGGATGATGAGGACAACAAAAAAAATAGTTTGAAAAACAAAATAAGGACATAAATTTGAAAGCATGGAAATTTCAACTTAAATAGAGAATAAATCTTTACACAAGTTAAATAAATATTAACTATCTTAAATTTCATTATCTTATTATCCAATCATCTTAAATTAACAATTTTTAAAACTATGGGTTTGAAAAATGATCATTTATTACACTCACAATGTACTTAATAAATTTATTCTTCTTTATTCCTAATTAAAATAAAATTCATTCCTCTCAATATATTTATCACTTATGTTAAACATACTTACACTTATTATAACTGCTTTCTTTTATTCTTAGTTCTTCTAACATTATTTTATTGTAAGTTATTCAATTACCCTTTATTACATTTACCTCTGTTAATCATTTTATAATTAAAATTTAAGTATATAACATTTATTATAACCACTCAAATTTTATTTATAAAATCTTTTTATATTGTATATTGTCCAATTACATTGTTAACTTTTGAAAAATTAAGGTAAGTTATATTGGAATGCAATTGAGTATTATACAAATAAAACTTTCCAATTCAATTATCTCAAGTTTGAATTATTTATCCAAAATTTTTGATTTTCTTTTTATAATTGAAATTATTCTTTAAAAATAAAATTTACGAATTAAATTTCCGATTTCTTCAAACCATTTAGAGATAATTAAAGGTATGTACATAGTTTATCAAATCAAATTTAAATCATATATCTATATATATTACAAATCAAGTCATATTTTAGAAATTCAAATCAATTAAATTTCCCAAAACAAAGCTGTAGCAAGACTACATGGCGGTCTCTTCACTTTGAAACTCAAAAATAAACGTCGATGATGTCGCGATCATCACCGAAGTTATTTTCTAGCGACAAAGAGAAGAGCACTTTAAAATTCTTTGGAAACAAATTCTATTTGTAAATACTTTAAATAATATAACCTTTTAAAACTTTAAACCAAAGCTCGAAATAATCGGAATTTAAATTCTCAAATTCTTGTTTTAAATTCATTTCAGTTCCCAAATAAATTTATAAACAACTATTTATAGATTCATTTGTAGAACAATAAATGATAAATCAAGTATTATCATTTCAAATCACCAATTTAAATCATTTTATTAAGTTCCATAAATTTACTTATATATCAAAATTTATTTCATTAACCAAAATTTTAAAATATATTGTGTCAGTTTGTTCTGTCAATGTGTTTTGGAAACCCTATCGACAGCGTTGATCAGGCGAATCGATCGGAAACCCAAATCAACATCAACAACTCAAACAACACAATATATAAACAAACATAGATTTACAAGTACAATTCAAAATGTTTGGAAGAATAGATTGGAAATGTAACGACCCAACTTCCGCTGCGGAAAGTTGCATCGTTAAGAAGAAAGAAAGGGATACAAAAGAGAAAAGAAAGGAAAGAAAGAATAGACAACATCAGAATCTCACAACGGAATCGAATAATTTATAATATATCACATAAACTTTACATAGTATCATATACATCAAAGAAACAGATACAACTCAAACACAGTGGAACCTCTAAATATATTTACACGCTGAAGCCTCCTGCTCCATTAATCCCCCAGAACTCGTCAAAGCAACCTGAAACACTTGACTACTCATACGTAATATGAGTACCCAAGAGTTTAATAAAACAGAAAATAAACACTTAGGTCAGACAGGGGTCTGGTGTGAGTAAACGGGGATAAAAGTTGCTTAACTTTATAAAATCCTTTGGAAACAAAAGGTATCACGTAAGACTTTCCACACATAAACATGGAAAAGTTTTTACCTTACGCTAACCAAAACATTTGATAGGAAATCCAGTGATATTATAATAGTGTCTAGGGTTTTCAAAATAAAATACAGAAATAGCTGGAATGCTTACATCTCACGTTCCAACATAGTTGGGCACAATCAAAACCGTACAGGCACTTATTGGATTATGGATTCCATCAATGGCAGGCCTACTGGGGTACCGCCCGTCACAGTACGTGGCCTAGATCAACGTACCGAGGAGTACTCCCACTCCCCTGCAACACAAGGCCGGACCCATTCCTTACTGAATAGTTCCAAACAAGACAACCCCGCAGTTGGTGCGCAATTCCAACTGCCCACTAAGCCGAATAAAAAGGGACCTCTAGACAGGGAAAAATCTTGCTCTCAAGTGGGTGCTACCCACGAAGCCTTGCTGCACCTCCCCTGTTTTAGCCATTCCCGGTTGATGAGGCTTGAGGCTACGATTACCTTTAGAGGACACATTATCTTAGAATGCTCATCGTCCACCTGACGATGTTCTGAAAGCATTCAATCCATACAAGTTCGTTCCGGGTTCGAACGAAACCGAAGGCATTATCTCGTTACACTCGTTTTGGAATCACCCTTAGAGTTAACGACGATAACCCCTGTACTCTGAATCTCCATCTTGAATCTATAAGTACTATTCCGTTAAACTCATTACGGAATCACCCACAGAGTTATACTGACGTATAGCCCTTACACCTCGAGTCTTCACTTGCTCCACTTGGATTAACGACCTAACGTTTAATTGGAATCGATGTGGTTTTCGGATATCCAAATATAGAAACCCGATCCCGGTCTCATCGAAACCAAACGCCATTTTAATGTCCAAGTTGTACTTAAGGGTTTTAAATAATTAACTTATTTCATTATTATCTAATTCACACAGATAGATAAATTACATCTCATAATAGATAATCACATTCATATCATAAACAGATAATCATCACAACCAAATAATCCATCACAAACCATCATACTTAAACCAAACATTCATATCATACAGATACGGCTCATCTCATTTCTGAGATCACAACCATTCAATCAATAACATCCATAAGCAATGATTTATTAACTAACAATTATAATTAATTTAAAATGAATTAAATTATTTGCAACCATCTCTAATTGATTTAAAATAAATTAAATTAATTATCATATTTAAATCCTGCTTAACATCCATTAATTAATTAACCTAGTTAATCACTTATCCACTAAGTATTAACTTGATTAAACACTTCGATTAATCATTCACTAATAAGTAATTAATCTTTAATAAATTAACCTTAATCATAAGTAATTAACATCTAATTACTCATTTATTAATTTAATTTTAACTCAATCAAACAATCCTTAATTACATCATTAATTATAATAATTAATGATCTCTAATATTTAAATAAATTACTTAATTAAAATTAATTTCATTTAGTAATTAATCTAATTATTAATCACCTTGATTAATATCCAATTTAGTAATTAACTATCTTTAATTACTTATTTATAAATTAATTAACCAATAATTAATTATTAATTAATTCCTTAATTAATTACAAAGGTAATTATCCAAATTACTAATTATATTCCAATAATTATCATTATTACTTCTCTAAGTAATCCTGCTCCATTAATTACATTAAGTAATTACTTAAATCATCAAATGATTTATTTAAATTAATTAAACTAAATTAATTAACTTAATTAAATCACAATATTAAAATTAATTACAATAAGTAATTAAATCCTTAATTACTTTATTAATTATATTCAATTAATTAATCTAATTAATTATCAAAATTTATTACATTAATTAATACTAAATTATCCTTAAATAATTTTCACCAATTATTAATTAACAACATTTCATTACTTATATACTTATGAAAATTTAATTTAGATTAATAAATCATTTCTAATTAAAATTAATCTAAACCATTATTTTAAAATCAAATAATTAAGTACATCCTTAATTATCTTAATTATTTTTCAAAATAATTTAGATTACTTATCAAATGACTCATTTAAATTCAAAATGTATTAAAACAATACATTTCTAAAAATTAAATTCAAATTCCAATTTTATTTAAAGATTCAAATGTTTAATTATTTAAACATTAATACAAATTAAATAATTATAAAACCTTACAATAAAATGAATGTTAGGAACATTCATTACCTAAATAAAAAGAAGATTTAGAACAAATTTAAATTAAGCTTTGAAAATAAATTAATTATTTCAATTTCAAATTTGAATTAACACTTTATATTTTAATTCAATACTAATGGAAACCAAATTCTTCCAAGTTTTAAAACTTATTTGAAATCAAATTTTATTATTTCAAATTTACTTTTAAACATTTGAAACTGTTCATGATTTAAATTTTTTTACAAAACCGTTTTGAAACCAAAACTGATTTCCAAAGAAACATGAAACAGTTTTAACTTGATTACAAACAAATTTAAATCTTACTTGAAAATATTTAAAACTGTTCATACTTTTAAAATTCAAATAAACAGTTTTAAATCAAAAAAAATCAGGTTTTAAAAGATAACCTGAAACTGTTTTTAAAATCTTGACTCAAAACTAAATTTGAATCTTGTTTAAATTTAAGACTTCACTTTTAAAAACTTGAACTCAAAACTTCATTTGAATTCAGTTTTAATTTATACTTGAATCAAGTTGAAATTTTAAAATATGAATTTTATTAAAATTCAAAACTGCAAAATACTCTCTGGTTTAACTCTGCAACCAACTTACCCGAGTACCCCATAATTTTACTTCGAGTTTTTAAACCCTTTTCTTCGAGTCAGAAAAAAAAATACCCGAGCATTGACTCGAGTTAAAACCCTGCACACCCAAAAATGAACATCAGAGAATTTAGGTGCATGGTGCATATGCACCGGCACTCTGACGAACTCCAACCACCATGACCAACTCCATCAAGTCTCCGACCAACTCCTCATCTGATCACAACCCCCAGATATCCCCATAGAAGCTTGAAATTTGAAATCAAAGATTCATCCAAACCTGAAAACTACACAGCACTCAAACTACCCAAACCTGTCATCCACCCTGACGACCCATTCCGACCACCATCGCTGATGAGATTCTGGCTAATGACCCACCTACATCCCCTCTGAAATCTCCCAAATTCCCCTCCTACTCGATGCAACAGAGGTATGTGAAGAACTAAGAACTGCAACCCTGATGACAAGGGTTTTGAAAACCTAGGAAACCCAATATCATCTCCTCCCCTTCTGATCATCCATCACCACTTTCCCTCATTTCTCACATCAACATTCTACGTACAGGAATCATTCTAACCCCTAAAATTCCACTAACCTAACAGATACTCCTAAAATTCCTATTTCTGTTTAAAACAGAAATGCTTTTCCCCTAACAGTTTATTTAAAACTGTAATATTAGTTTTTAAAATTCCTAATTCAAACATGTATTCTAATTCATACACTTATTCTAATAATTATAATGTTTGACATTTGTTTTATTCTAATGATGACTGATTTTAGTTTACAGAGGCTACAGATTTATTAAACTAACTTAAAATTTATGAATCTAAATTATACCAACAAACATATTTTTGCTTACACAAAAGTTTCTAGCTGAAACCATTCAAGTGATCAAGAATTTTCTACTTAAGGATATCTTAATTATACAAGCAAACTAGATCTGCAGCTACATAAATACATATTCATATATATTCACATATAACAGTCATCAACAGGCAACCATCACAACATATTTTGATTTCTGTGTATTAAAAATTAAGTACTGTAAATTATGTTTGATTTTGAATTTTTAAGAAAACTGTTTTTAAAATAAAAGATGCTTACTCACCTAATATTCGAAGGATTAAAGCACGAATTCCAGAAATGCAGAAACAAACTTAAGTGCAGATTTCAATTTCCAGAGAAGCAGATCACAATTTCCTGGATCTGTTGAAACTTCATGATGAAATCTGGCTTCCACAAGCTAGTTGAATTTGCCTTAACTTGATGATGTAATTTGTTGAACATGCATTCAGACTCCCTTCTTCATTGCTCAGATTTGCAGAGATTGATTGCAGATTTAAAGTTGTTTTTATCTTGTATTTTGATTTGCAAATTTGTAGTTGAGTGCAGATTTGATTGAAGATTTAACATGTATTTTGTTTTACATGTTGAAGTATGCATGCAGACCTTCCACATTTTGGATTGAAGTTGCACTCCAGATTTGTAGTTGTATGCAGAAGTTGATTTGCAGATTTGAAGTTTGTAATTTGAAGAAATTGATTTGTATTTGGTTTGCAGATTTTAAAACATGCAAATCTGTTTTGGGTTTTGATATTCTTTTTACAAATCTGATTTTCAGGTTTTATTTTTGAAGAGAATGTTTTAACAAATGAATTACTATGTTTCTCCTATCAATATAATTTAAATTTCAAAAAAATGAGTTAGCTTGCTACTTGTTATGTTAGGTGTAGATAAATTTACAAGTGTCTCTTTATGTTAAAAAAACTAACACATGTTCATTTTCAAAATAAAAAGAAAATTCTAAATTTATACTTGTATTTGAATTTGTCTTAAACCATTTCAAACTTAATTTATCATGTTTTTAAATGATTTATTAACATTAGCCTTTAAATAAAAACATATACACTTCTTTATAAAACTATACACTTACATTTTAATGCTTGTTTAATTTTTTTTTTAAAATAATATTCTTTATGATACTAAATTTCAAAAGGAAAGATTTTAAGAAGAAAAAGAAATGTTGAATTAAATTTTATTCAAGAATTTTCAAATCAAATGTTATATTTAAACAAGAATGAATTAAATCTTATTTCAAAGAAAATCAATTTTAAAATAAAACAAAACAAACTATATTTGTTCTTATAAACAAAATAAATGCTCACTTATTTTTCTATAAAAATATAAGAAAGATTTATAAAACAAATTTTTGAAAAGTATACAATACTAATTTAAATCAATTTACACATTTACAATAATATATAATAATTAGAAAATATCTTTTATTTAATATAAATTAAAATTAAAATCAAATCCTCTATTTACAATGCATAAACATTTATACATTATAAATAAAATATTTTTTAAATTAGTTAAGAAAGATAAATTTATCACTTAAATATTTTTAACTTTTGAAAACAATATCATTTAACAAACTAAATAATTATAAATTTTCAAAAGAAAACTCCAGTTTGAATTAAATTATTAAAACAATATGTCACATTTTAAAATAATTATTAATGAAATTATTAAATAATTATTGCCTAAATTTCCGGGACATCACATTCCTCCCCCCTTAAAAGAATTTCGTCCCTGAAATTGAAAAGCAAAGGTAATTTAATAATCTCATACATATTTTAAAAATTAAAAAGAGCAAACATATACTATCAGCCAAATACTAGCAACCATAGCAACCAATTCAAACAAACAATTTTAATTACCCAGACAAAATTCTGGATAAGATTCCCTAGAGTTTCCCAGGTACAAACATTGGGACACTCGCCCTACAGAATCTAAACTAGCTACACCACTCAAATCTAGAGCTCTTATATATCTAGATCTACAAATCTAAACAGAATACAGGACTACAGACAAGTCCTGATCAACTCCCAAATCTCTCAGAACTACTGATTCTAAAACCAGAGATAAACCACACACGTACTCCCTCAGAGATACGTGGGAAAACAAAACAAATTCCAGCCATCCGAACTGGAAATTCAATGCTGTAGAACAAACACTTAACCCTTAAGAGAAAACAGAAAGATCCAATACTCATTTCCACAAATCTCTCATATCGATCCTGGGCTGCCTTCAACTTCTAGATCAATCAAAATCCACCTCACAAACTCTACTACAGAATCAGAAGACTTCAGACAAACTACTCTATCTGGAAAACAAACAGATACAAAACAATCAAGTCTCCAGATTCAAAATGAATATCCTGTAGAAATCCTTTGATCCAAGACAAAACTCAAATTCCCAATGAATCGGTGTTACCCCTATTCTGGAATAGCTGCCACCATGCTTCCACTGCGCAACTCTGATTCGAGAATGTTGTTGATGAACACAAGTATAAACTTGATCAACTTATCCCGGAACATTGTTCATCAAATTCCATAAAATCTCAGTGACCTATCCGATTCAGTCACAAACACCACAGCAAAAATTCAACCAGAAACCAGATCCGATAAATCCTGCCAACTTAAACAGAACATACTCAAAGAATCTCCTATAATGCTGAATCACCGGTAAAGCTCCAAGAATCAAGTCGATACAGAACTCAAACTCTCAATGCGGATGCAAATCTTGATTCCTTCAAAGATATCCAGAAAATACCACTTCGATAACTCAACCATCCTCGAAAGATGCCTCAATCCTAACAAAGATCACTCAGAGAACTTCCGAACCGTCGCAAGTCACTTTTGCGATTCCACTCAGTTCAGATTCCAAGAAATCGTTCTCACTTCAACAATCAGAACAGCTAAAGCCTTCAAAAGAAGAAACTAGTGGTCCACCTCTTAACCACTAACATCACACCTAGCTGAGCTTCCAGAAGAAATGGACAAGCTCCATCATCTGCTCGAATTACTGACAGAAGAATCACAGAGATTTCTGAACCATCGAAGAACAGGCCACTCACTGCTGCTACTGCTGCCAAAACTTCCTTATCCAAAAACTCATCGAACCTCAAAGCTACACCAGCCTCTTCCAAAAGAGCCTTCCAGATAGACAGATATCTCTCAGGGAACTCGCTCCCAAACCAAGCTCAAAACACTCTGCCAAACTGAGTTTCAAACTCAAATATAGACAGAACTCCTTCCTAAGGTTACCAAAATACCAATGCAGGCTTCAGAGCTCCCAACTGATCCAAACTCAAGAAAAACAACTCACATGAGTAAAATCAAGCTTACAATCCAAAATAAACTCCGAATCTTAAAAAGATTTCCTTCAGAGATTAGTGAAATCTTCCTCACCAAACTGCAAAACTACTCAAGATACCCAATACTGCCCTAAGCAGATCACTTCCAACCTCAAACACTCAAACTCCAACCATTGGTAGTTGTGTTACACACACCACTACCCTATCTACCTTTATTACTTATATTGGAAAACCTGAAAATGTAACCCAATCAAATAGGCAGAAATAAATAATATATATATTAAAAATTACAAATACGCTCTCTCAAGAAAACACCACTACAGAGCCTAGGTATTCACTCAACCTAATGCTCTGATACCAATGCAACGACCCAACTTCTGCTGCGGAAAGTTGCATCGTTAAGAAGAAAGAAAAGGATAGAAAAGAGAAAAGAAAGGAAAGAAAGAACAGACAACATCAGAATCTCACAACGGAATCGAATAATTTATAATATATCACATAAACTTTACATAGTATCATATACATCAGAGAAACATATACAACTCAAACACAGCGGAACCTCTAAATATATTTACACGCTGAAGCCTCCTGCTCCATTAATCCTCCAGAACTCGTCAAAGCAATCCTGAAACACTTGACTACTCATACGTAATATGAGTACCCAAGAGTTTAATAAAACAGAAAATAAACACTCAGGTCAGACAGGGGTCTGGTGTGAGTAAACGGGGATAAAAGTTGCTTAACTTTAGAAAATCCTTTGGAAACAAAAGGTATCACGTAAGACTTTCCACACATAAACATGGAAAAGTTTTTACCTTACGCTAACCAAAACATTTGATAGGAAATCCAGTGATATTATAATAGTGTCTAGGGTTTTCAAATTAAAATACAGAAATAGCTGGAATGCTTACATCTCACGTTCCAACATAGTTGGGCACAATCAAAACCGTACAGGCACTTATTGGATTATGGATTCCATCAATGGCAGGGCTACTGGGGTACCGCCCGTCACAGTACGTGGCCTAGATCAACGTATCGAGGAGTACTCCCACTCCCTTGCAGCACAAGGCCGGACCCATTCCTTACTGAATAGTTCCAAACAAGACAACCCCGCAGTTGGTGCGCAATTCCAACTGCCCACTAAGCCGAATAAAAAGGGACCTCTAGACAGGGGAAAATCTTGCTCTCAAGTGGGTGCTACCCACGAAGCCTTGCTGCACCTCCCCTGTTTTAGCCATTCCCGGTTGATGAGGCTTGAGGCTACGATTACCTTTAGAGGACACATTATCTTAGAATGCTCATCGTCCACCTGACGATGTTCTGAAAGCATTCAATCCATACAAGTTCGTTCCGGGTTCGAACGAAACCGAAGGCATTATCTGGTTACACTCGTTTTGGAATCACCCTCAGAGTTAACGACGATAACCCTTGTACTCTAAATTTCCATCTCGAATCTATAAGTACTATCCCGTCAAACTCATTACGGAATCACCCACAGAGTTATACTAACGTATAGCCCTTACACCTCGAGTCTTCACTTGCTCCACTAGGATTAACGACCTAACATTTAATTGGAATCGATGTGGTTTTCGGATATCCAAATATGGAAACCCGATCCCGGTCTCATCGAAACCAAACGCCATTTTAATGTCCAAGTTGTACTTAAGGGTTTTAAATAATTAACTTATTTCATTATTATCTAATTCACACAGATAGATAAATTACATCTCATAATAGATAATCACATTCATATCATAAACAGATAATCTGTATCATCCATAAACAGATAATCATCACAACCAAATAATCCATCACAAACCATCATACTTAAACCAAACATTCATATCATACAGATACGGCTCATCTCATTTCTGAGATCACAACCATTCAATCAATAACATCCATAAGCAATGATTTATTAACTAACAATTATAATTAATTTAAAATGAATTAAATTATTTACAACCATCTCTAATTGATTTAAAATAAATTAAATTAATTATCATATTTAAATCCTGCTTAACATCCATTAATTAATTAACCTAGTTAATCACTTATCCACTAAGTATTAACTTGATTAAACACTTCGATTAATCATTCACTAATAAGTAATTAATCTTTAATAAATTAACCTTAATTATAAGTAATTAACATTTAATTACTCATTTATTAATTTAATTTTAACTCAATCAAACAAACCTTAATTACATCATTAATTATAATAATTAATGATCTCTAATATTTAAATAAATTACTTAATTAAAATTAATTTCATTTAGTAATTAATCTAATTATTAATCACCTTGATTAATATCCAATTTAGTAATTAACTATCTTTAATTACTTATTTATAAATTAATTAACCAATAATTAATTATTAATTAATTCCTTAATTAATTACAAAGGTAATTATCCAAATTACTAATTATATTCCAATAATTATCATTATTACTTCTCTAAGTAATCCTGCTCCATTAATTACATTAAGTAATTACTTAAATCATCAAATGATTTATTTAAATTAATTAAACTAAATTAATTAACTTAATTAAATCACAATATTAAAATTAATTACAATAAGTAATTAAATCCTTAATTACTTTATTAATTATATTCAATTAATTAATCTAGTTAATTATCAAAATTTATTACATTAATTAATACTAAATTATCCTTAGATAATTTTCACCAATTATTAATTAACAACATTTCATTACTTATATACTTATGAAAATTTAATTTAGATTAATAAATCATTTCTAATTAAAATTAATCTAAACCATTATTTTAAAATCAAATAATTAAGTACATCCTTAATTATCTTAATTATTTTTCAAAATAATTTAGATTACTTATCAAATGACTCATTTAAATTCAAAATGTATTAAAACAATACATTTCTAAAAATTAAATTCAAATTCCAATTTTATTTAAAATTCAATGTTTAATTATTTAAACATTAATCCAAATTAAATAATTATAAAACCTTACAATAAAATGAATGTTAAGAACATTCATTACCTAAATAAAAAGAAGATTTAGAACAAATTTACTTGATTAAAATAAATTAAGCTTTGAAAATAAATTAATTATTTCAATTTCAAATTTGAATTAACACTTTATATTTTAATTCAGTACAAATGGAAACTAAATTCTTCCAAGTTTTAAAACTTATTTGAAATCAAATTTTATTATTTCAAATTTACTTTTAAACATTTGAAACTGTTCATGATTTAAATTTTTTTACAAAACTGTTTTGAAACCAAAACTGATTTCCAAAGAAACATGAAACAGTTTTAACTTGATTACAAACAAATTTAAATCTTACTTGAAAATATTTAAATCTGTTCATACTTTTAAAATTCAAATAAACAGTTTTAAATCAAAAAAAAATCAGGTTTTAAAAGATAACCTGAAACTGTTTTTAAAATCTTGACTCAAAACTAAATTTGAATCTTGTTTAAATTTAAGACTTCACTTTTAAAAACTTGAACTCAAAACTTCATTTGAATTCAGTTTTAATTTATACTTGAATCAAGTTGAAATTTTAAAATATGAATTTTATTAAAATTCAAAACTGCAAAATACTCTCTGGTTTAACTCTGCAACCAACTTACCCGAGTACCCCATAATTTTACTTCGAGTTTTTAAACCCTTTTCTTCGAGTCAGAAATAAAAATACCCGAGCATTGACTCGAGTTAAAACCCTGCACACCCAAAAATGAACATCAGAGAATTTAGGTGCATGGTGCATATGCACCGGCACTCTGACGAACTCCAACCACCATGACCAACTCCATCAAGTCTCCGACCAACTCCTCATCTGATCACAGCCCCCAGATATCCCCATAGAAGCTTGAAATTTGAAATCAAAGATTCATCCAAACCTGAAAACTTCACAGCACTAAAACTACCCAAACCTGTCATCCACCCTGACGACCCATTCCGACCACCATCGCTGATGAGATTCTGGCTAATGACCCACCTACATCCCCTCTGAAATCTCCCAAATTCCCCTCCTACTCGATGCAACAGAGGTATGTGAAGAACTAAGAACTGCAACCCTGATGACAAGGGTTTTGAAAACCTGGGAAACCCAATATCATCTCCTCCCCTTCTGATCATCCATCACCACTTTCCCTCATTTCTCACATCAACATTCTACGTACAGGAATCATTCTAACCCCTAAAATTCCACTAACCTAACAGATACTCCTAAAATTCCTATTTCTGTTTAAAACAGAAATGCTTTTCCCCTAACAGTTTATTTAAAACTGTAATATTAGTTTTTAAAATTCCTAATTCAAACATGTATTCTAATTCATACACTTATTCTAATAATTATAATGTTTGATATTTGTTTTATTCTAATGATGACTGATTTTAGTTTACAGAGGCTACAGATTTATTAAACTAACTTAAAATTTATGAATCTAAATTATACCAACAAACATATTTTTGCTTACACAAAAGTTTATAGCTGAAACCATTCAAGTGATCAAGAATTTTCTACTTAAGGATATCTTAATTATACAAGCAAACTAGATCTACAGCTACATAAATACATATTCATATATATTAACATATAACAGTCATCAACAGGCAACCATCACAACATATTTTGATTTCTGTGTATTAAAACTTAAGTACTGTAAATTATGTTTGATTTTGAATTTTTAAGAAAACTGTTTTTAAAATAAAAGATGCTTACTCACCTGATATTAGAAGGAGCAGAGCACAAATTCTAGAAATGTAGAAACAAACTTAAGTGCAGATTTCAATTTCCAGAGAAGTAGATCACAATTTCCTGGATCTGTTGAAACTTCATGATGAAATCTGGCTTCCACTAGCTAGTTGAATTTTCCTTAACTTGATGATGTAATTTGTTGAACATGCATGCAGACTCCCTTCTTCATTGCTCAGATTTGCAGAGATTGATTGCAGATTTAAAGTTGTTTTTATCTTGTATTTTGATTTGCAGATTTGTAGTTGAGTGCAGATTTGATTGAAGATTTAACATGCATTTTGTTTTACATGTTGAAGTATGCATGCAGACCTTCCACATTTTGGATTGAAGTTGCACTCCAGATTTGTAGTTGTATGCAGAAGTTGATTTGCAGATTTGAAGTTTGTAATTTGAAGAAATTGATTTGTATTTGGTTTGCAGATTTTAAAACATGCAAATCTGCTTTGGGTTTTGATATTCTTTTTACAAATCTGATTTTCAGGTTTTATTTTTGAAGAGAATGTTTTAACAAATGAATTACTATGTTTCTCCTATCAATATAATTTAAATTTCAAAAAAATGAGTTAGCTTGCCACTTGTTATGTTAGGTGTAGATAAATTTACAAGTGTCTCTTTATGTTAAAAAAAACTAACACATGTTCATTTTCAAAATAAAAAGAAAATTCTAAATTTATACTTGTATTTGAATTTGTCTTAAACCATTTCAAACTTAATTTATCATGTTTTTAAATGATTTATTAACATTAGCCTTTAAATAAAAACATATACACTTCTTTATAAAACTATACACTTACATTTTAATGCTTGTTTAATTTTTTTTTAAAATAATATTCTTTATGAAACTAAATTTCAAAAGGAAAGATTTTAAGAAGAAAAAGAAATGTTGAATTAAATTTTATTCAAGAATTTTCAAATCAAATGTTATATTTAAACAAGAATGAATTAAATCTTATTTCAAAGAAAATCAATTTTAAAATAAAACAAAACAAAATAAACTATATTTATTCTTATAAACAAAATAAATGCTCACTTATTTTTCTATAAAAATATAAGAAAGATTTATAAAACAAATTTTTGAAAGTATACAATACTAATTTAAATCAATTTAAATCAATTTACACATTTACAATAATATATAATAATTAGAAAATATCTTTTATTTAATATAAATAAATTAAAATCAAATCCTCTATGTACAATGTACAAACATTTATACATTATAAATAAAATATTTTTTAAATCAGTTAAGAAAGATAAATTTATCACTTAAATATTTTTAACTTTTGAAAACAATATCATTTAACAAACTAAATAATTATAAATTTTCAAAAGAAAATTCCAGTTTGAATTAAATTATTAAAACAATATGTCACATTTTAAAATAATTATTAATGAAATTATTAAATAATTATTGCCTAAATTTCCGGGACATCACAGGAAACAAAAGACAAGATGATTAAATAACAGAGTAGGGAGGTGGGTAAGCTTAAATAAATCGCGGGCAACCTCAACCGGGTCTACCGTGACTTAAAGAATAAGATCATTGTGGATTTTTCTGGGGTAAATCTACATTCGATCTCAAGAGTTAGAGTTTGGGATAACAAAAGATATTAGCATCTAAACCAAGGATATATAAGAATCTCTGGTGAATCAATGCTTAATTGTAAAGGAGTTTCCCCCTTTTTCAATTCAATTTGAAATTGGCGTGACCGCCGACTCACTAGAAAGATCATTCGAAGCGGAGTTATGAAATACTCCAGAGTCAAAAGAAGATGAATAGTGAGGGATACAAATGGATTTTGGAACCGTAGGGAATGTTCCAAAATTCAAAGGAATCGAGTCAAAAAGGAAGAGATTCAAACTCGAATGAAAGTGATTCTGTAAATACATTCACTCCATATGCTGAGTTTTGCCTAGAGCTACCAAAGCTCTGATACCAACTGTAACGACCCGATATTTTCAACCATTCGCATCCATTATAAGTGTATAGGTAGACACTCATGCCGGAATTGAATTGCTCAAAATACCGCGTTGTAAATAAAAATTTGGCAAATCTCAGAATATGCAGTGAATAAAAATCACAGATCAAAGACACAGAGTAATAATAATGCAGCGGAAGTAAAAGAGATAGTAGTTCATGAAGCTACTATAAAAATATTTCAGAGTTATATAAGATACAACAGAAGAAATAAAGTACAACAGATTTCAATATGATAACCAAGTACAAGATGAATAGAACAACCGAACTGAAATAGATAAGACTACATAAGCAGATAATCTCCAGCGATTCAAATCTCCAGAAGTGGAATCCAAATATGTGAATAACTCAGGTTGACCCGAGCGTAAATAAAAATACAAACACTCGAGTCAGGACATACATACTTATACAATGTAAACCAACTCAAGTGAACTGTAGTAAAGGTACAAGTAACTTAGAAGATGCTTGGGACCGCCCATCCTCTAAGGATCCGTTAAACTATTTACTATGTAGTAATATACGCTATATACAGTAGTGTCTAATCAGTAAAGTATAATCATATAGAAAATAGCATTAAGGGGATGGTGCACCTTAACGCGGTCGGATCTTTAAAACCAAAATCATAGTGGGTTTGATATAAGGAGATGACACGGCACGCGAGGCAATGCCAGGGTGGATACACCGTTTGCACTCCCGGACCGGTGGTGACGGCAAGCAGCAGCTTTCGCCCACCTCGAACAATACCCCCGAATCAAAGTGGCGCCACATATCGAATCACAAAAGTAATAGAATGGTTTCCGAAGAAGCATGCTCGATGAAAGGGTGCGACCCTTTGTGTAGCCCGGTATAGCTCCTGTTTTAGTCATTTATGCCAACTCACGGGAGTTGGGTCCACGTAATATACCTCGAGAACGTCGCCACCATCCTACTTCATTCTGGAATCTCCACCGCGTACACAGTTGTTAAAGTGGTTTTCAGTATTGGCCGGCTATAAGACAATATCCGATCCCGGTCTCTTTAACAACCAATCGTTATTATAACCCGTAGTTATAACTTTAAAAAAAAAATATTTTATACTTCAAAATAAATTATCATTTCAACCCAAATCTTTATCAAAATAAAGATTAAATTATTCCCAAACCATTTCAATATATCATCATACCATATCTTTCGATTAGAATATTTATCAAAATAAATATCAAGTCATTTCTAACCATTTCAATATATTAAATTATCATATCCTTTCTAAACTTCCTTTCAAATCATTTTAATATATCAAAATATCATAACCTTTCAAAACTTCGTTCAAAATATCTTATCTTTCAGCACTTCCTTTCAAATTATTTTAATATCAAAATGTCATATCTTTCAAAACTCCATTTTCAAATCATTTTAATATATCAAAATATCATATCTTTTCAAACCACATTTCAATCATTTCGCCTTCTCCTCCTTCACCGTGAATCCCTCTCTATTCCCCCGTTCCTCTACATGTCCTCTTCACCTCCCTTAAACATTTCTCAACGTATCCCCTCCCCCTCTTCTACTCGTTCAGGCAGACGTTTCAAAATGGTTGCTGAAGAATTCGTTCCCCCTGACCTTCACTCGTCCCGTGTTTCCCCCCCCACGAGCTAGCAATAGGTCTCCCTTAGTGCCTTCTGACCCCCCTCTCTCGAATGAAGCATCTGCTGATGATAACTGTCCTCTTGCAGTGACTACGACATCGTCCATTTCTGGCTCGCCGCGCTTCCTGTCCGGATCCAGTGTGTGTTGCGATGTTAAGTCTGGTTGCGTATTGGGTGATCTTGTCACGGGTTCTTTGGTTCGTGACCGTGTTTTTGGTGGTTTGGTAGGTAATGACAATGCCATGGTTAAGTCTGTTGAGCCAGATTGTAGCATGTCAAGTGTTTGTGTAAATGCAACAACGGGATCTGGAACTAACTTCAGTGTTAAAAGTACGGCTTCCCCTCTGTGTGATGCTAATCCTGACGTGCCATCTGTTTTGGTATGTCCTGGGATTCCCCTTGCCAGTACCAATGGTGGTACAGCTAGTGGCTCCTTACGGAATACTGTCATTGCCTCTATTGTTCCAGTGACCAACAATTTTAATCCTGGCGTTAGCATGCACGCAGTTTCTTCTCCCTGTGATGCACAATGCCCCAATCCTCAGGCCAACACTACCCTTGATGTGTGTCGCCCTGATGCATCATGCCCGCCTGTTACCAAAACTTGGTCTTCTCTTTTTACTTCCAAGCCCTGAAATGCGGGTGTTTATGAACCAGTTGAGTTCGACGTCGTTGAGGAAAACGGAGTGATGATCCCTCCCCCCTGTGTTATGCAAGCCGGATTTGACTTTTGGTCGGGATACGTAGTTGGATTCTTTTTGGACCCTAGACATCGTCTTCATGATGTGGCTGCTGTTTGTCGTAGGGCCTGGAGACTTCAGGGTGGGCTTAAAGTTAAGATGGTTGATTCCTTGTACTACCTATTGTTCTCCTCCTCTGAGGAACGTTGTCGTGTTCTAGAGTCTGAGCCTTCCTTCTTTGATGGACAACCTTCTATTATTACCCCCTGGTCTCCGATGGTAGCTAACGTTCGTGAGCAAGTATTTTCTATCCCTGTTTGGGTTTATTTCTCCCAAATACCATCTGCTTTACAACCGTTGCTTGGCTTGAATTGGCTTGCATGCAATATAAGTAAATTGAAATGTTTTGACTCCAATACTGTTGCACGTGATAAGCTTGTATACGCCAAGGCCCTGATTGAGATTACTCCCCATAAGCCTCTTCCTACCTCTATTCCTGTCCAGTTAGCTGTCGGTCACGTGGTCGATGTTCGTGTTCGCTATGGATGGGTCCCTGACATATGTTCCTCCTGTCATTCTTTTGGACATATTGCCTCTGCCTGCGTGGGATCTATTGTTCCTACTGATGCTCCTAAGATCCCTCTGCCTCGGCCTCCGATTAGAAAATGGGTTCCCAAAGCCTCTATGGTAGCTACTGACTCTGGTCCTTCCTTGGTGCGTCCTGCTCCCTCCGATCCTGCTGATGATCCCTCTGTTCTCCCTGCTGATCCTGTTCTCTCTCCGCCGCGCGTTGTTTGGGCTGAGACTGAACATTGTTGGGTTGATCTTCGTACTGATATGAGATTCAACCTTATGGATGTCACCTATTTTAGATATGTATCTGATGATTTATTGGATCTCCGATGCCTTTATTACAGTACTTCTGGTGATTCCTTAGTTCTTGACATGGATGGTTCGTTTGCTGAGATTAATTCTGTTCTTCTAGCTGATTCTGACTGGGATCGATCCTTTGTTTACTCTTCTGACATCGACTGTTATGATCCCTCTCTTGTTGTTCTTTTTTGCCCCAATTTTGGTATTCTCGGGGGTGGCTCAATGGTTTCTTCCAAGTTTGATGAGGGCGTTGGTGATTCTTCCTCTGCGGAGGAGAACTAGCCTTGTTATTTATTTCATGTAGCTGTGACGTGTCTGTCATACTCCTGTGCTGTATTTTTATATTCTCATTTTTAGTAGCTAAGGTGCCTTTACCTTACTCCTGTACTTCAACTTTATTACGTTCGTAATAAATAGTGGTCGGTCCACTATAAAACCGTCGGCCATGCCAAAAAAATATCAAAACCACATTCATTTCAAATCATTATTCATTTTATTCAATATAAAATACCATTTCAATTCACATTTCAAAACAGTTTATATTAAAAAAAAACATTTTTAATCATTAAAATGAAGTTATTATGTTCAATAATTAAATTTCCAAAATTTTCAACTTCCAAAGTTCATTTATTCACTTAAGTTTATCAAAACAGTGAAAATTCACTTTTCGTGGCATTTAGAAAACGCTACGGAAAGATACATTCAAAACAGTTCAATTTAACAAAAGACAACATTTTAAAATGTTGTAATAGGATTTACTTAAGTTTCAAATAAACTTAGTTAAATTCAAAAATTATAGCACTTACAAAAATTGCTATAATAACTTTTAATTCAATTTAGCTTTTTAGTTCATTATCATCAACTACAGTATTTACAAATGCTGTAATATCATTTACATTGTAATTAATAGCATTTCAAAAATGCAGTCAATTAACTCCAAATATTCAATATAATTTCTCGACCAATTATATTTTTATTTAAAACATTCTTAACTCATAAAATCATACATTTTCACATCTATAAACATCATTTAATTTTCCTCAAGTTCATGATTTTATAAAATTAAATTTCCATTCAAAAATCAAGATTTAATAATAATTCACTTATTAAATTGCAATGTTCAATTTTAAATTCCTTGCATCGAATTTCAACTTTAAATTCCTTGCATTGAATTTCAACTTAACACTTAAGTTCAAATTCTCAAATATAACTTAGTTTTATTTTTATTTTCTTAACTAAAAGTTCACTTTTAAGACAATTTCATAAATTTCCAATTTTAGTTATATTTCAAAATTTCAACTTAAATATTCATTCATTTCACATTCAACTTTGTCAAAAATCATTAATATGATATAAAATCACTTTAAATTCATTTAAATTCAAAATATCATAAATTTATCATATTTCCAAAGTTAATTTAATTTCCGTTAAAAATTAAATCAAAATTTTCAAAATAACTTACATTCAAAATTTTCTAACTTTTCCATAATTTATTTAACTTATAGATTTCCAGAAAATAAATAATACTTTACAAAAGTTATATTTTTATTAAATTTCTAATCAAAATTTATAATAATTAAATTTCTAAAATATTTTAATTTTTTTAGAAAAACATATTTTAACTACGGGCCTGTATATAATTTTCTACGCTAGGTAAAGTGATACGGGTAATATATCATTTCAACCCGTAATTTACAAAGAAAATCCGGGTTTTATCATTTCAAACCCGCAATCCCAAGTCAAAATGAATAATTTAAAAACCGTTCAGGCCTATCATTTCAGCCCATAACGATTTTTCCTTATTCTAAAGTCCGTTCGGGTATGTATCATTTCAACCCATAGTGATTTCTAACCTACAGGGAACTTGCAGTGTGATAGACAGATGAAATGAACAGTTTAACAATATACAATAGTAACAGGTGATGTGACATGTAACAAGTGATATGACATAAAATTTAACATGTTAACATCATATATACATAAAATCACGTGGCAGTTATAACATCATCAATATTTCTACACATTCAGTTGTTGTTGTTTCACAACTGCATAAGCATAAATGTCGTGTGAGCTTTACTCACCTCTAATTGCTGAAGATGTCAAAACCAATGGCCCAACAGAAAACAAAGCACGATGACACAATTACGGACTTGAGTGGAGAGCGAATCCAAGCTACAACTCTTGTGTACAACTCAAAACAAACAATCAAAACAACACAATTCAATACGACTTTAAAATGCAATAACTTTGAAATAAAAGAGAAACGAATTGCCAAACTTTTTGCCTTGCTTCCTCAAACCTTTGTCACGGCCTAGGGTATAGTTTGGTTCAGATTTGGTTAAGTTTTGGCTCAGGTCTAGGCCAGCATGGGTCGGGTTCATGTCATGAGCAAGGTGGAGGTTCATACATGAAGAGGTGAAGGGTCTTAGGCAAACAAATGGAGTTTTGGTTGGCTAGAGGGCTCGGCCATGGAAGTGTGCTCGGCCTGTGGGTGCACCATGACTGGACAGAGGTTGGAGGGGTGTGTGGTGATCAGGTCAGAGGTGGTGGTTGAAGGAGATGAGGCTAAAATGGTCAACAAACATTTTTTTTGGCATGTAGGTTGCAATTTTGAAGGGTTTGACCACCATGGATGGCTCGGTCTTGGTCATGGCTGGAAGCATAGGTGGTGCTGATGGCAGGGAAGAGGTGTAGGAGTTTGTGGCTGCGGCTATGGAGGAGAAGCCTAGCAGAAAGCATGAGAAAACAAGGCATAATTCATAGAAAAATAAGGAGAAAAATAAGAAAAAGTAAGGGAAGCCATTACCAAAACTTGCAAGATGGAGGCCATGATTTTTTTTAGGGTTTGAGAAAGAGAAAATTTCGTGAAGAATAAGAAAGGGAAGTCGGCTGGAGATAGAGTAAGGAGTGGCTAAATTAACTGATGTATTGATGACAAAAGAAACTGTAAAAGAAACGTGAAACGACATTTCGTTTCTTAGCCTTTAAACCTTTTAAACTTCTTAAATTTGTTTACGTAACTTGATATTCTGGAATTAATAATAATAACAGATAAAATTTGGGAAATTTATCAAAATATAAATATATATATAATATTTAGTAAATATATAAAGTTAAATTAAAGAAAATAGCTAAAAATAGTAAACTAGTCTAGGAAATTTGAAATTACATGAAATAAATTTTACAAAATTCATATGAGCTTGTAATATATTTTTAAACATAAATAATAATATAAAATAAAAGTACACTCACAAAACAAATAAAAAAATTAAATTTAAATAAAATTTTAATGAAGAAAATAGCAGAAAATAAGAAAACAGCCCTAAAAAAATAGGAAATAAATACAGTAAATTTTGGAAAAACTCTATTATCATTTGAAAAATATCCAAAAGTCAAAGTATACATAATATAACATAAATATACAAGTTAGAATAAGATATATGAAATAATATGTCATTTATAAAATTTATAATAAAGACTATTGCTGAATAACCCAATATACACACAATATTGAAAACTGTATAACTTTTGCAATTTAAATCCATTTTCAACGAAACGAAAAGCAGTGTTCTTAAAATTTTATGTACTTTCATAATAGAAGATAAAATTTAAATTTTCAAACTTTTAAAAATTTAAATTAAAAGTCAAAGTTTGATTATTTTGACCAAAATTCACTTTTTGGAAAATATTCTTTTTAGTCATGCTTTGGAATGATAATTCATGTCAAAACTAAAGTTTATATTTAAAGTAACAAAATTAATCATTCAAAATAAAAAAAAATAAGTTTTTTTTTAAATCAAAATTCAACTAAAATAAAATAAAATATACAATTAAAATAATCACAAAATACAGGGTTGTTACACACCGATCATAACTTGAGCATATAAACTCGGATTGACTTAAAATTTGGAATGCGGGCTTTCAAGGCTTCGCTTGTCCTGTCTTGTCAATTATAGCCTGATCCGGACTCGGACAAAATTCGTCGATATCCATAGCGAACCTGTCTATACTTGATATCCAGGACGATTAATCTTGAGCTTGTAATCAGTTCTTTGATATCTTGGCCTTGCCAAAAGGTGGGATAACAATATATATATACATATATACATATACATACATACATACATACATACATATATATATATATATATATATATATATATATATATATAAAGTACTAGTATATATATTAATCTAGTGTATTTGTTCTGTTTATACTTGAGATTTTAAAAAAAGTTGCAATATATATATATATATATATATGTTTATATTGCAGTTTAATATTACAGAGCTATTGTTATAGTTTTAATACTACAAAGTTTTTTTTATAGTATTACGTACATTTACAATGATATACATTTTGATTATGTAGCTTGCATGCATATGCATTGTGCATATATGATCTGGGTTTGTTTGTAGTTGACATATATACCTGTTAGCTTGCATAGTATATTTAGTGTATTTATAGATTTTGTCTGTGAATTTATATCAATATGCATAGTGCAGTTAGTTATTATTTTATATTGGGTCTGCATATATAGGTTAGTCTGCAATGCAATTTTTCAAGATATATTTTTGATTTTAATTAAAATATTTATATAGATAAAATGTTTAAATATGTATTTTTAAATTGAGTATTGATTTAAATATATATTTATATAATATAATAATAAATAAATATATATTTTTAGTTTATATCAAAACTGATTCAATCTGTTATATCAATTTCTGTTATCAGCTTTATCCGTCGAACTCGTGTCCATTGTACTTTGCTTCGAAATCCATGCTTGAATTCGTAATTCATCTCATCGTCTATCCTCTCTAGCCTCAAAAGGTGAGCAATCACTCACGGTTAATGTTCTTGTATTTATTAAATTTTATTTCAACTGAAACGACAATTGAAAAATGCTGTTGTTAGTTATTTACATTGCTATATATATGCTGTTATATGTATCTGTTCACCTGTGACATTTGACACCATTATCTATTATTTATATTGATGATATATGCCTGTAATATAATTATCATATATGTTATCACTCTGCAAGTTCCATGTTAGTATAAAATTCACTACGGGTTGAAATGATACATACCCGAATGATCTGTAAAATAGGAGAAAATCGTTATGGGTTAGAATGATAACCCCAAGCGATTTTCATTTGAACTGAATTTGGGATTGCAGATTGAATTGATATATACCCGTATATATTTAAATTGCAGATTAAAATGATAAATATCCGTATCACTTGACCATAGGACAGAAAATTATATACAGACACCGTTGATCTATGTATATAAATATTTTGAAAATGATTTCTATGTATTTTGGAAAGAAATATATATGGTTTATATAAATATTGATTTTTAAATATTATATATAAATGTTACTTAATATAATTTGATTTTAAATAAGTCTTCATACAAAATAGATTTATTAATGAGATTTAATAAAGTTTGATTTAATTTATATACAATATGTTTAAGTATTTATTTAAATTATATTTTAAATAGATTTTTATAATGATTTTTTAAGTTAAGGTTGAAAAAAGAAATTTGAATTTATTGAAAGAAATATTTAGTATATTTGTAATTTGAAGTTTTATGATGTTGGATTTTATTAAGCGAATATTTCAAAACTAAAAATTTATGAAGTTAATTTGAGATATTAATGGAATTATCAAATTTAGTTTTGAAAATGTTGAATATTTAAAGCTTTGAAATATATTGAAATTGAAATGGTTTATTTTATAGTCAAATCTGTTTTGAAATCGATATAATTTGGAATAATTTATTGAGAAACCGAATTGAATTAAAATTGATGATTTAAGACTTGATTAAATTTGAATTTTGGAATTCGAATTGACTTGGAATTGATCTATGGATTTTGAGGAAGCTATTTTATTATATAAAGTATTTTTAAATTACATTTAAAACTATTTATATATTTTACTTTATAAATTATTTCATTAAACTATTTTTAATATAAACTATTTTATACAAATTATTTTAATATAAACTATTTTAACTTGTAACTCTTTATAAACTATTTTACTCTATAAACTATTTTGTCATATATACTATTTTAATATCTAAACTGTTTAAGTGGTGGAAGTTATGTTTTCACTGTTATGAATTTCAAAGTATCATGTTTTGAAAGTGCTATAATTTCAAGTGTTTGGTTTCGAAAGTGTTATAACTTTGAAAGTGCTATTATTTTGGAAAAGGATATATTAGAATTGGAAATGATATCATATTGATATGATTTTGAAATGGCAATGATATTTTGGTTTTGAAGTATAAACTATTTTGAAATGACCGCGGTGTTATAATAACATTTAGTTGTTAAAGAGACCGGGATCGAAAGTTGTCAGACTCTCTGCCAACTTCGAAAACCACTTTAACAACCGTGTACGCAGTGGAGATTCCAGAATGAAGTAGGATGGTGGCGACGATCCTATATGAGGTATATTACATGGACCCGACTCCCGTGAGTTGACATAAGGTTGCTAAAACAAGAGCAATCAACGGGCCAATGAGGTAGCTCCTCTGATCGGACACACTCCTTCGACGCCATTCTATTACTTTGTGATTGATTTGGTGCACACCTTTATTTTTGATTTGGTAGTGTGGCTCGAGGTGGGCGGTAGTGGCTGCTATGCGTTACCACCAGTCTGGAAGTGCAATTGGTATATCTACCCTAGCATTGCCTAGTTGTGCCGTGTCACCTACCCTATCGTGCTTTCTACGAGTTTGATTTGTGTCATACCTATGGAGTATTTATGGTAGCCTTCCGATCTGGAGGTATGATGGTACTGTATAGACTATTGGCACTATAAAATGTTTTAAGGTGGAAAATGTAAAGCCTTAACCCTATTTTTAAAATATATTATACTTTACTTTAGACATTATTATAATAGCATATATTACTACATAGTAAATAGTTTAACAGATCCTTAGAGGATGGTTATCCCAAACATCCTTTGAGTTACTTGTATTTCAATCGTTATTTCACTTGAGTTGGATTTATTGATATAAGAATGTTAATCCCGACTCGAGTGTTTTGTGTTTTGCTTTACGCTCGGGTCAGACTGAGTGATATAGCTTTTGAAACTCACCTTTGGAGTTGAAGCTTCATTTGGAGATCCATCTACATCTTTTCAGCTTGCAGTTATTCAGTTGGTTCCAGTGATGTATTCTGATCTTGTATTTGAATATTTTATTTGAGACTTCTATTGTATCTTATTTAACTCTATTATATATATAGTAGCTTCATGAACTACTATTCTTTTGTTTCCGTTGCATATTGTATATTACTTTATGTCTGTGATTCTATGATTTATTTATTTTCTGTATATACTGAGTTTTTCCAAATATAAATTAACAATCTGATATTTTGAGCAATTCAAATCCGACATGTGCGGATATGAATGGTTGAAAATATCAGGCTGTTACACTCCCGCTATTTCCGCCATTACTATAATAGCGTACTAAATTTACAAGCCCACCATTCACTTAATATTGTTAATATTGTCTACTTATTTCGTATGTTGCAACTAGTTTGCAAAGGAGAGTTCTCTTATCAAATATCTTAAAATCAAAGAAATAAATGTTATAGAAAACAATTTTCTATATGAAAATACATTTCAGAATAAAAATCATATTTCATATTCCAATATTAAGCATCAGTTATTATTACAATTCTTATTTCCAATGTTTCTCTTTGAAGCAGAAGTGAATATTCATGCTCTTCATCCCAACTTTCATTAAATTACATCTATTCTTTTACATTTATTTTTCTTTCAAATGGTCATACCATTCAAAAAAAACCTTACTACAATATCATAACGAACCTTTTACAAAAGCGTATTCGATTATTCTTAACATTTAAGACATCAAATATGTTGCACTTTATGCAAACCGATCAAGATGACATTTCAACGATCGAGTTCTTAGATGTATCTCGTAGTTTATGGTCTTGTGTTACATTAACACAATATGATCATTTTAAAATCATTCAAGTTAAATACATGATCTTAAAATACTATTTACTGGCTTAATTCGAATGAACTAACTTCATAGAAATATTGGTTCACCATATAACATTTATATGTGAAAGTACATGGATCAAATATCCGTAGTCTTGAATTGCATTTAGAGTTTTATTGTGACGCCCCACCTCAATGCTCACAATAACAAAGGTTATTATAAGGAATAACGTCTGCTATTGCGAAGAATAAGGCTTGTTAGAAGCGACCATCCGTAAGTTATGCCTTAGACGAGTATTGATTACATCGATAGGAGTTGTATAAATTACTCCCAAAGATATATATTCAATCCAAATCTAAAACGAAACTACAGTGGCTAAAGAAAAATCCAGAACAACTCATAATAACAACAACACTTATAGTATAATCACATCAGAACAGAAATATCAGATATATAGCGGAAGACAAGTCTGGAATACATACTACAACAAACGATAGTTCACATGATCCAAATGTACATATACATATCCATCAATACATACATAAGATGAGGGCTAATAAACCAAAAGTACTCCTCGAGGACTAGACAAAATAATGCGAATTCCAAAAGCTGAAGCTGCTACAAAATCAAAGATAGAGATCACCCTGAAATCACTCGGTCTGACCCAAGTATTATTTAAAAGAAAATAATAAACGGACCAGTCTAATCTATTCTCAGAAATAAGTGAATAATAATTAACACTTAAATAAATAATTATAGTCTCGAATGAGACTATACAGCATAAATAATCAGCGTAGTTTAAATGAAGAAATCTCAAATTAAACTCCATCAAAATCAGTTTTTAAATTCACCTTTGAATTTAAAACAGCAGTACGCAAACTTATAATCTCAGATGAGATTATACACAAACTCAACTTCCAAATTAATAATTGAATTCAAAGCAGCAATTTACAAAATCTAGAAATCAAAATAGATAACTAGAAAATCATCAGTCGCAAAATCATCAGTCGCAAAATCTAGAAATCAAAATAAGATAACTAGAAAATTAGCATAAAAGTGGATCGATCCCAAGCTATGCCGCACGTGCATCTCAGATGGCCGAAGCCTACCAAGTACTATAAATTTTGGCGCCCATCAGATGACCCGAAGGTCCGCAGAGTGTCCCAAAGGTCTAGTACCGGTAATTGACCCGAAGGTCCATCAGATGACCCGAAGGTCCAGCAGATGACCCGAAGGTCTAGCAGAGTGGCTCGAAAGCCCAACAAAATCATCAGAATCATCAAACAGTAGATGTTTCAATTGACGAGTCCGGAATTAACCGAAATAGTAAAAGTATGGTTCCATACTCCGTACTTTTGCTAAATCGTTTAAATTACTTCATCGTTTCCTTGAAAGTGCAAAATTGTGTATTTTAAATAAATAACATTTTATGTTCTCAAACGGACAAGTCCGGAATTAAGTGAATCAGTAAAAGTGAGGGTTCATAGTCCCCAATTTTGCTGAAGCGTTTAAATCGCTTCCTCATTCTTTTGAAAGCGCAAACTGTAAAATATTTGGAAACAATTTTTTTTTTACTTCAAAATTTTAATTTAAAAATTTCTATTTAAAATATCCACTCCGAAAGTAATTCCAAAACTACGGTCGTTACCGATTTTAAAACATTTATTACGACTGTAATAAAATCACGGTCGTTACATTCATAAAATGAAATACGCGGTCTAAACCAAATAAACATATAAGTGACCAAGTTACGAATGTATTAAGTAGTTGAATTGGGCACTTGCATGGGTATAGAAACATTATATAACATGCAATTAGAATTATTTGTAAGTATATATTATATTTCTATTTGTCAACTTTCAATTTAGTTTGTTTATATATGTTAGTTGACAAATATTTTATCAATCATATCAAATGCACAAATTTATCATTGTAGATAATTATAACATTATATAACATATGTTCTTACAATATTAGAAAGGTTGGATGTTACCATTTCATTTTTCTAATTGGACTCCCATTAGTCTTTTATATTTCTCCAAACCCTAAGATGAAACATATAAGTCTGACAACTTCACTGGTGGGTGTTATGACTCGTTTGTTTTGGTATTCTGACCTTGTGTTTGCTCAACAGTCCATAGCCCTACAAACAATGGATAACTTGTAACGACCCTGACTCGACCTTTGAAAATCGGCACCCGTACTTCACTTGCGAATGCCGCAGATTCAAACGTCGAATCTGATTCGCTGGAGCTTATAACACATTAAGCATAGCAACACAGCGGAAGAAAATGAATAATATCATTGATACAACAATGAATACAATATCTGATACAATATGATACAACAATATCAGAGACAAATATACAACAACGAAAATATGATAACAACGAAAGAAATAACTCCAATATGATATTCGATAAAGAGTGAATCCAAAATCTGCAACTCCAAACCAAATCTCCAAAGCCAAAGCTCTAAACTTCAAGCACGAACCACCATCAAGCTGAACTGAACCAAACTTCATCCCAATGCAATTGCCAAAACTAAAGGCTGGATGCTAACGACTCTATATCTACAAGCTGACTATTCGATTATCTGAAAAATCCAACTCTAGACTGCCCATGTGGAAAAATTGTGGGCACAAAGAGTTTAGGAAGGAAACAATAAACTCCAGGTCAGTCATAAGGCTGGTATGAGAAAACAAAAATAGTTTATCTTTATCAAAAGCAAAACGAAAGATTTTAAAGAAATTCGCAATGCTTTTTGTAAAATGAAACTGCCATAAGGCCTGCCGCCACACAGCCAATGCAAGCACAACTTAGAGGAGATTTCTCCTTATGACAGTAAAAAATGCTTACTATGCAAAATCTTTTTGATATTATTATTATTAGTGCATGGTGTAGAAAATACTTCAAAAGTATAACATTAATCTTAACCAGCATAGGTACCATTATATTATGCCAACTATATCTACCACCCGAGGTGGCAGGTTATACAATTGCAATCGTAAAGGGCTCGTATTGTTTTGTTTAGATTTCCAAAAAATGGTCAGGCAAAGGAACTTCCCATACAAAATGGAACCCCTCTGGAGGGACGTCCCCGAAAACCTAACCGGGTCTCTGCTACACAGGCCGGTTTACCTTTGTAACTACTGACACGAGTATGCCACCCTCCGGTCGTTACCAACCTTTATCTGAGGCGCCTCTCAACCAACAACCATAAAGCAATAAGTTTGCAGTATCCACATAGCTAAATATCTGGGCTCCATACCATGATACCACCTTTGATCCAGAAGGGAATGTCATACCCTCAAGGGGTGTCACCCCCAAATAACCTTGCTGCAATGATCCTATTTCAACCATTACCAAGTTGTGAGGCTCGACGAAGTCTCGTCCATAAAGCTACACTTTTCACAAAGTCATGCTTTGATCAACAAGTGGTCAGCAGCACTTCGTATGCCACATTACCAAATTGGGAATGTATCACTAGTAACTATAAACTACATAACCTCTGAGCTCGTATGTCTCAGAAAAGGGTGTTAAACTAAGAGAATAAATCTCTACCACCAAACAAAAATGTATTTGATAGAAACCAGCTTTAAATCTCAAAGTGTAACATCAGACACACATCCATACAAGTCTGTTCCGGGTTCGAACAGAACTGAAGGCACTTCCAAAGAAGCCCTTGCAATTCCAGGCATCCTCAATCCCGATCAGACTCCCTATCACATATGGAGATCTCTATACCGGAGCAACTCAGTGCAGAGTCATTCGACAGGTTATCCTATCGTTCTTGAAGACATCCGGTCTTCACCACCGGTCTTCAAATACTATCCATATCGACGTATCACTATTCAGAATGGGTTATATGACACAAAGTCCTCTTTCGGCTAAACCGAATAGTGAGCGCAATATTTTAAAACATATGGATAATGGGATTTCAGTTAAGTCACAACTTAAAATCCAAAACTTTTCTTTCAAATGGTTAAACAAATTACCATTTTAATCTTTTAAATAAAAAGATTCACTTCACAAAGTTCACCTATCTTTCGCAAAGATTCATTCACATATTTCAAAACAATTTCCATTTCAAATCTTTTTACAGAAAGGATACACTTTTAAGATCATTTTTCAATTCGAAAACAAACATTCGTTCATATTCTTTCAAAACAATTCCCCTTTCAAATTGGATTAACTCATCCAATCTTTAAATCAAAGATATAATTCATAGCTTTCAAAACTATTTCCAAAGATCATTCATAACTTGGAAAACCATTTTCATTTCAGACTTGGAATCCTTTCAACACAAATTGGATTTTTTTACTTATATAAAAGCTTTTATTATTTAAAAGCAAATAGTTTTCGTTTTGGAAAAATCCGATTACATTTCTGTAAGTTAAAGTCCTTGAGTCAAATTTAAATTCCCAAAACAATACTTTTAAATTGGTTTAAAACCCATATAAACACATTTATGACTTGTATAACATTTTTAAACCATAATTTCCAAACATAGAATTCAATTTCAAATTTTGAATTCAAATTCAAATCAAATTATTTAAATTTCAAAACTTTATCAAGTTATTCAAAATAACTTTTATCTTTAAACTCCTTTTCAAAAGGTTTTCATATTTAACCCAATCCCATTTCCAAAACCATTTGGATTTCAAAATTCAATCTTTAAAACTATTTCAAAAATCGGTGACTTAACCAATTTCCTCATGCACTCTATATTTGTGTATGTATGGTGTAGTCTAGGGGTTTTACCCAATAATGCAACATCATCAATCATCACAGATTCAATCATATCAATATAGATAAGCGGTATAATCTATAACGCCTATCTTCATTCATAGATTCACAGATAATAAAAATTTATCACAGATAAATAAATTACAATCATCACAGCTTGAATTAAAATAATTCAAATCACAAAGCATCACACAGAAGAGATATTAAACAATTCAAAGCAGTTCATTCAATTCAAACATCCATAAGTAAGGTTAATTGATCATCTGATTAATTTAAATCAGATTAATCACAAATCCAGATTAATTAACATTAATTAATTACAAACCTTAATCATTAATTAACCTTTAATCCTTTATTAGTTAACCTTTAATTATTAATTAATCAATTTTAATTAATAAATGAATAAATCTTTAATCATTGAATAATTAACCCTTGATTATTTAATAATTCTTTAATTAATTATCCTTAATTAATTACATTAATAAATTAACCCTTAATTAATTATCCTTTAATCAATTAGTCCTTAATTAATTATTTTTTATCCTTAGTTATTAATTAATTAAATCTTAATCACCTTCATTTATGATTTATTAATTAATTAATCACCTTAATAAATTTATCTTTAATTATAAATTAATTAACTTAAATTAATAATTAATTTCCCTTTAATTAATTACTCATAAATTATTAAGTAATTGTAATTCATCAATTTTTTAATCATATTTGACAATATTAATTGATTTACTCTTAAGTTAAAATGTAAAACATTTAATCGTTTCCTTAATTACTTGGTTAAGTTTTATTTATAATAAACTTTTGAAAACATAAGTTTAAAAAAACATTCTTAACAAAAAAAATTTAAAACATTTTATTTTAAAACCCTCAAATACAAATTACGACTTAACAACAATCATTCATTTGAAAAGAACAAATTTTAGAAATCATTTAGACTTAGATTTTTAAAGTTTTAAAACTGGAAATGCTATCACCTCAGAGCTACTCCAAGCGTCCCCCCAAGCTACATGCCTACCTGCTTCGAGTTTCACTCAAAACCTACCCGTGCACATTCTTTCAACTTAAAATTTTGTTTAAGTATTAAACCCCTGGCACACACACAAATTTACTTGACCAAGGACTCGAGCCAGTACGCGAGTTTCCCAAAGGCAACATCGAGTCACTGATGCTTCTTCCCCAACCCAATTCCCCGATACCACATCAACACCGTGCACATGCACGGCCATTCCAACCAACACCGATCGAAGCTACTATCGTTGACATATCAACGATGATCTCCATGAACGCCACGAACACCCAGAAGTCCCCCACATCAATGAACTCAAAATTTAGCCACTCATCATCAATCTGGAATGAACATCGATCACCAAAACACCACGTCCTCCCTCCTCCAACCATCCGAGGTCACCAAATTCTGGCCAGTGCTACACCTGCCTCCCTACTTTCGATCACCACTGGTGCGAATGGTTCCGATGCAACGACGAAACGATGGCAGCTCAAAACCCGACCTTGACAAAGTATGGGTTTTAAACCCTAGATCGTCGGAATAAGATCACCACTGTGATCTAAAAATTCGCCTCGCATTTTTTTCGAGTTCGACGTCCACCCAAGCCACTCTGGAAGCAATCCCGACACCATAAAATTCGCCGAGCACCAGTACTTCATCGAAAACGTGATTCCATTCATTCTTAATTTTCTCAGAGAATACTTCATTAAAAATTATGATTTTGCCTTTAAAAATCATAAATTCCAAAAACATTTCAATTTATAAACTTGAAATCAGGAATTATGATATTTGAATTTTTTACACATTTCAAATTTTAGCCTGTAATTTCACTTTCCGAAAGAAAACTTTAATTTGTTTTGCTTGAATTCATTTTTAAAATTCGTATTACTCTGTCATGATAAATTTTAATTTAGAGATCAGTACTTTATTCTTTTTATAATTTGAGATATGATTTTCTTCTTGATCTTTATCAACCTGTTATTAAAACAGAGGCAGATTTCTTTTTCCTTTTTATATACAGGCATGCTCATATTTTTCTATGTATATATATATACACACATACAGCACACAAATATACACATTCAAACCAGAATAACAAATCCTAGAGAAGAAAATCAATTCAGGCATTCATCATAACATATAATGGATTTAAGGCAAGTTTGCTCACCTGGAATGTGAAGGCAGAGGAGCAGATTTTGATTTTTTTTGAAACTGGAAACTAGTTTTGTACTTGAACTTTAAATTTGCTATTTGATTTGTTTTAATTTTTGCTTTGCTCTGGTCATTGAACTTGAACCCTGATTCTGATCTTCTGGGTTTATCTTTCAGGTTGAAGTTGCTTAGAAAAACTGCTGTTTGTTTTTTATTCTTTTGCACTGTTTTAGTTGTCTCAGATCTTTAAGTTTCCAGGAGGAAGATTGAAGTCCGAAAACTATGCTGAGATGATTTGATTTCAAAAAACTCCCAGGCTTTTAAATTTTACAGAGGGTTTGCTTTTCCAGGATTTGAATTTAACTTTGTTGTTATGTTTTCTGATCTGTTTCACAAATATGTTTTGAGATGATTTTCTTTTTCTCAGGTTTGAGATAATATACAGTCTTTTGTTTACTTTGAAAATGAATAAAGAGATGATAAAGAAGAGGATGTTTTGTTTTATAAACTTATTTCTTATTTTTATCCATTTTCAAAAAATAGAAATCAAAGAAAATGACACTTGTCCTTTGCATGCATTTTAATCTTAACACTTTTTAATATCATATATTCAATTCCTAACACTTGTATTATGATATTAATAATGTTTTTCAAAATAAAATTTATATTACATTTTCTATTTTTTTATAAATACATCCTCCTTTATTTATATATATACAATCTAAAAGGAGAAACGTTTTAAACCTATTTTACATTAAAATTCAAACATTTATCATTTTAAATGCAAATTATTTTTTCTAAGGCATTTATTTAAACTTTATATTCAAATTCAAATTTTAAAGCAAAATCCAAATCTAACCACATACACACACACACACACACATATATTTTAAATTCAAATAATTCTGAAACATTTATTATTTTGAATTCTTAAATTCAAATGAAATTTAAAATCTTATTTATATATATGTTTCCTTACAAATTTCCAAATGATGTGTATGTTTTTTTATTATTAAAGCTCATTTAAAAATTATTATTCTTTTTAAGTGAATGAAGTCTTATACTTGTACTTTTTCTATTACTTAATCTTATATAACATTTTAAGGAAAATGTTTTAAAATTTAATTTCTATAATAAATCCTATTTATTTATAAATATTTACATTTTGAATTCTTCCAAAATCAAAATTTTATTTACAATTTAAATTTCAATCTATATATATATTCACTAATATATTTATTCAAAATTAATTCACAATCCAATTTGAAATTAATATATTATTCAAAATATTTTTCTGAATTTCCAATTAGAGATCCTATTATATATATATATATTTATATTAATAAACAAATATCTTTTTAATTTGGGAGTATAACAAATAAATTTAAAATTTAATTTCAAAAATTAAATCACTTACCTATTTAAATTTGAATTAAAAACAGGAATGTTACAGATTCCCTCCTTTAAGAAAATTTCGTCCTCGAAATTTGCCTAGGAGACAACAAAGGATGGATACACAAAGAATCGACTCATCAGATCAAGCTCAATATTTATTCTGCATTTGGCTTACCAAATTAGAATATCACTAATAATTATGAGAACAAACTTATTTAATATCTCACAAGATACTCGGGTTACCAGATCTACGAAATAAGTAGGGCACTGGTTAGTCTGAAGGGCTAACTAACCGTTCGTAGAATATATCTAGACCCAAAGAATAGACAATGGGTACTCAATCCAGAAGTATACATCTACTTGTCCCTCTTCGGATTTTGAACCACATAAGGGATTACAATAGAATTTCAAATTTAGTTTTGATCGAATTTGTTTTATCGATACAAATCTTCATATTTAACTTCATATTTAATTTACCAATTTATTCAACTAAAATTTCAATTTTGTTAAAGTTAAAAACGAAAAGCTGACAGAAATTTGATGAGGAGAATACGAGATAGAAACTTATCTATAAGATTTGCAGGACCGCCACCACACCAAAGCTCCTTCTTGTAGCTGCCATGAAGCGATCAAAGAATCGAAACTGGATAAAAGGAGATTGATAGAGAAAAGATTGTTCCTGGTTGTTGCAGGTATTGACCATTTGTAGTGGTACTCCCCTATCCCTTATCTCATACTCTTCTTGCACTCATACTCACTATCAGTGGATAGTAAGAAAATTTACCGAGGCATCCGAATGGATATCTTAGGGATATACTCATTCTAGGGTATACTTCACCCTATCTCTAACGAGTTACCTAACGTGTTATACTCCTGATCTAAAGTTCAACCTTCAGCTCTTATACCAATTGTAACGACCCTGACTCGACCTTCGAAAATCGGCACACGTACTTCACTTGTACACGAATGCCGCAGATTCAAACGTCGAATCTGGTTCGCCGGAGCTTATAACGCATTAAGTATAACAACACAGCAGAAGAATATGAATAATATCATTGATACAACAATGAACACAATATCTAATACAATATGTTACAACAATATCAGAGACAAATATACAATAGCGGAAATATGATAACAACAGAAGAAATAGCTCCAATATGATCTTTGATAAAGAGTGAATCCAAAATCTACAACTCCAAACCAAATCTCCAAATCCAAAGCTCTAAACTTCAAGCTCGAACCACCGTCAACCTGAAATGAACCAAACTTCATCCCAACGCGATTGCCAAAACTAAAGGCTAGATGCTAACGACTCTATATCTACAAGCAGACTACTCGACTATCTGAAAAATCCAACTCTAGACAGCCCGTGCAACGGCCTGCAAATCCGTACCCCTTGAGTCAACACTATTCTACATCAATCAACTCAAGATGAACGAAAATACGAACCATTTAGGTTAAAAAGAAGAGGTAGAAGAAGAAGATAGAAAAACAACATCAGAATCTAACCATCGCAGCGGATTAAAATATAATAGATAATAAATGATCTTTACACATAAACAAATATATCTGTTTATACATTACATCATCAGAGTACATCATCAGAGTTCAACATTAATAACATACAATTGGATACACAGCGGAATAATAATCAAATACGGAAGTATGTATCGCCATCAAGCTCGCCTCCTGAGCTCCGCAGCATCATATCCTGTATTTTATAATACTCGGTCTGACCCGAGCATTATAGTTAAATAACATCTGAGTCAGTCTGAAATACCAACGTGAGAAAAACCACACTCAAATTGATTATTAATGTTTCGAAAATCCTTTGAAAACAAAAGCATCTTGTAAGACCACGCCACAAATAAACATGTCGGGTTTTTACCTTACGATAGCTAAAACACTTTTTATTAAAATTCTCTGATATTATAATAGTGTCTATAGAAAGTATAATAGAATCTAGCTGAAATGCTTGCATCTCATGTTTCAGCAATAGTTGGGCACAATCAAAACCGTACAGGCGCGTAGGAAAAATGGATTTCCGACTAATGACTAGGCACTGGGTACCACCTGTCACGGTACCTGGTCTAGATCAGCGTAGCAAGGATCACTCCCGACCCCCTGCAACACAAGGCCCCGGACTACCCCTTACTGGCTAATCCCGAGTAAGATCACCCCACGGTTGGGATCAGCAACCACACCGCTAAGCCGAAATAAAAGGGACATCTAGACAGAGATGACCTTACCCGAAATGGATACTACCTACCAAGCCTTGCTGCATAACCCCTGATTTTCAGTCATTCCCGATTGATGAGGCTTGAGACTAAGCATTACCTTTTAGATCGTTTCACTTAAAATTCCCATCGTCCACCTGACGATGTTCCGAAAGCATTCATCCATACAAGTCCGTTTCGAGTTCGAACGGAACCGAAGGCACTATTCCTACTACATCCATTTTGGAAATATCCTCAGGATTAGTAGCGACTAGCCCTTACACTTCATTGCTCCATATTCGACTCTGAACTCGTCTTCCTCACGAAAACGTACAAACCGCATCGAAGTGGTTTTCGAGAAATTAATCCCGATCCCGGTCTCTTCGAAACGATCAGCGCATTGTCCAATATTGATAGTCGGTTATTTAACTATCAATTGACATTCACAAACATCCATCAACAATAAATAATTTCACCAAATTATTTATTAACCTCAAAATATCTTCACAAGATATACTTCTTTTTTCAACCCTTTGAAAATAGTTTCAAACCATACTTTTCTCATAAGGTCAATTTTCCAAATATTTATTTCAAATGAGAGCAACCAAGGAAAAAACTTTAGATTTTTTTAAAAGAATATTAATTTAAAACTCTTTATTATAAATTATCCTTTAAAACATTTAAATTAAAATTTACTTTAATACTTTATTAAAAATATATACTATAGGAATATTTAAAATGAGGCGACTTTATAAAATGTAAAACTGGATTTTCTCTTTTAAAAACAAATACCAAATTACTTTTGAATAATTACTGCTAATAAATTAAAAGAAAATACTTACTTTAGAATTTAAATGTTTAGAAATAATAAATTTCCTAAAACATTCTTTTTAAAACGGCATTAAAACCTTTAAAAATTTGCATTGAAACGTACTTGGCTATTCAGGAAAATATACTTCTCTTCACATCCTTTAAAATAAATCACTATTTATTTTTAAACAAAATTTCTCATTCCTTTAATAACTTTCCATCGTGAATTTATTCCTCCAAATATCCACTGATATATTACTTTACTTTTATAAACCCAATTTATAAATTTCAAAGTCCCACTTCTCCTTTAAACTTCCAACTTCAACCACTTAGATGAATTTTCAAATTGATTTCCAATTTACTCCATTTTGAAATACATTTCTTTACTTACTCAATTCATTTCAAAATCCATTAATTGTAGTCTTTATTTATATATATTTTTAAAAATTTTAAATCTTTTAACTGAAACATACTAATTTTCAGATTCTCCAAATTTCTTTATTCTTTAAAATAATTTAAATCTTAAATTTAAAATAAATGCTTTATTCTTTTAAATAATAACACAAATTTAAATTTCATTATCTTCCTGTTTATTCAAAATCCCCTTTTATATACGGAATTTATTTATTAGAATTTTAAAATCACATTTATTCTTTCCCCATTCATTCTTAAATTTATTTAAGTTCTCTATAATTATTTCACTTACAAATTCTCTTCTTTTTATTTTCTTCCACAAAATCCAATTCTATATATTTTTATAACTCAGTATACCCAAAATATTTTCAAGTAAACCATAGAATTCGATATTCTAATTATCAATAATATTCATCACAAAACATCAAATATTCATAACAGAGAATATTAAACAATATAAATAATTTTGAGGAATTCAGTTGGATCCCTCCAACCTATTTCCCTGCATCCACAGACGTTAGCACAACATAAAATATCAATTCCACTTCGAGGTGGAATATCGTGGTATATGGGTTTTAAATATAATATCATCCGCTATTATGCGGCGCATAGGGTCTCATTTGCTATATAATGTGGGAAATCAATCATTCCAAGATATACTATATATACGGATATACTACTATATATAATATAGCACATCCAATCAATCCAATCATTCAACCAGATATTTAAATTTAAATATTTAAATTTAAATTAAAAACTAGATGAGTGAGATTAACTCTCCTTTATTTTTAATTTGCAGATCTGATCCCAACCAGCTTGTTTTCTTCACAATTTCAGACCTTGAATAAACATCATATGATTTATTATTATTTGAACTAATCGAACCGTTTATTACCATTTATTAATTAAAGTAACTAAGAATTTTATTTAAACTAATTTCTTTTAATAAATTATTTCAATAGTTAAAATAATTAATTGGTTAATAAAACAAATTAATCATCAAACCCTTATTATAAAAATTAATTAGCAAATTGAAATATTTACATATATTTATTTATTTTGAGACTACACACACACACACATACACACACACACACACACACATATATATATATACTCATAAAAATAGATTTCAAAGATTTGACTTTTATGAAATCGTCTTAAAATTTCTATATCTTCCCAGATTATATTTATTCTCTGTTTAAACTATAATAAAATAGGCAGGCACGTATATATATCAACATTGTACACATCTTAGAATTAAACAGAAAGCTAAATAAAATTTTTAATAATTTAATTTTTTTCTATTTCTGCAACCAGTAATTTATTTTCTGTAAATAAATTTCCTCTTCCTATCAATATATTTAGACTAAATATGCATGTGTACTTATATTCCTATATCTATTAAATCAAAATTAACTGTAAAAAAATGAATACCTCACCTCGATCATGCTTTACTTGCGGGCACCATTCACCACTCGAGCCACCTCACTCGTCTCTGCTGCGCCACTTCCATCCTCACACGCGAGTTTGCGTTCATCTCGCCTGATAAAGAAATCCTAACTGCACGAGTCGCCCTCCATGACAACGCCGACGAACCCCCTTAACACGCGCTCGACGAAACTCGGCCCTCAATCGCTCGTGCTCGCCGCCTTCGACTTGAACTGAGCGACTTGCGAAAACATCGCCACCTCCTTGAATTCACGACTAGATCCAGCTTAGACCTGAATCGAACTAGGTCTCGATTAACCCAAATACCCGTGCTTGAATTTACTTTCGAGATGAATTAAAGATAAATTTGCTCGGCCATTTAAATTCGAGCTTGATTTTGATTTCTGAATGAATTTATGAGAAAAAGCTCGGCCATTATTTTGTTTTGAATGAAGAGAGAGAGAGAGAGGTTTCGGTTTTGTTTTTCTAAACGAAGAAAAATATCTACTTTTTATTTTTATTTATTTTATCAAACGAAGAAGCGTACGAGAGAAGCTAAAGAAACGTATTCACTTCGACTTGCAGGAAGGCGGCTGTGACTTTGGCCCTGATGTGAAATTTAGACTAGTCAAAATATCATATTCAAATTTTAAATTTAAATTTTAGATCGACTTGGATTAGCAGCTTAAAATCTTGACCTCCTATCAAGGCATGCCGCTTAGTGTTTAAAATGTTACACCCCTATTTCGAGCGCAATGGAAAAGGTTTCAAGCCTTAACTCGATCGTATGGAGAAGATAGCTTTTTGGATCCAGTTAATATATTAAATTTCGATATAAATTTCAGCGCATTTATATATCGTACGCTCACACAACAACTCCAATCACTACGAAATTGAACTCCGACAGTAATACACTATTACAGATCCAATGGAACTAGTTTCGTCGAAATCCGAGACCATGCCTCGGAAGGCTATTTTTAAATTCAATTTAAACGATAAAATTTCAAAACTGAACAAATCAGTGTTAAATTCAATTTTAAAACTTAATTATCCTCAACACTATCAATATAAATTTTACAAGCCTTCAAATTATTTTTAACAGGCTTATAACTGAAGATTCAATAATTTACCCAATTTCAGTTTAAAAAATACAATAACTTAATTGCTAAATAATAATAAATTTTTGAATTCAATTTAAAAATTAACTTTTAAATATTTAAAATCAATTAAATATTCCGTTTTCAAATGCCTAAAAATTCCGGGTCGTCACATTCCTACCCCCTCAAAAGAATTTCGTCCGCGAAATTACTAGTTAGAAAGAACGGTCCAATACCTGTTTACTATTTTCCCAAAACCAAACAATTTTCAATAATAACCAAACAATCTTTATTAAAGACACCCTATCCATCTAACTTTCCAAAATTTTCCATAGTTCTCAAACAACTTTACTTATTCAACCATTCAAATTTAAATTCAAATTCAAATTTAATATATCCAAACTTTCTCAAAAAATTTCTTACTCTCTAAATTTTCGAAAAATTTCGCCAGCGTCTCTTTTGCGCGGTTAGCTCGGTACAACTACAAAATGCCTCTACAAGCTCCCAAATTCCAAAAGAAAACAAAAAGCCAAGTGGCTAGATCAAAACCCAATCAAATTACATTCAGAAATGTAAACACATACCTTTTTTGTCGGGCAAATGCAAATTTATCTTCTGAAATCAAAACCAATTTTCCTTTCCTTTATAATACCTGCATATCCTATTTAGCAATAATATCCAATCAGTTTTTTTCTAAAATCATTTTATACATTTCCTTACAGAGGTTTTCATATCTACTTCTATTCAAATTAGCTTTCCCATTTCCATATGAATTTAATTTTATCTTTAACGCTGAATATAAAATTTCATCTTCCATTTATACCTGATTCATATCATTTTTTTAAATTAGTTTCATTCCCTAATTTTTTTCAATTTCCAATTTGAAATCGTTTTGTCGCTAACAACAAATTTTCCCAAAAATTTTCAAAAATTTCCTAACTCCCAAAATTTTCGAAATTTTTTGGCAGAGTCTCCTTTGTACGGAGGAGCTTTTGCAATTTGACAAAAGATATAAATATATATACATCGACCCACCCGGTCGGAAAAACAAAAACAGTTCATATTTCCTATTTTTATTGTGTAGGCATACCTTTATTTAGCATTTTTAAGCAAGCGACTTATTTATTTAGCAGTTAGCGTGCCCAAAATCCAGCCAAACGGTTTCCCAGATACCTGTACTTACTCAACTAAAACATGTAAGTGTCGTATATACGAAGTTTAACAACATTTCACTTATTTGCAATAGTTAAACATATGAATTCTAAAAGCAATGCACATTAAACATTTTCCGTAAGCAATTTATATAGTTTTAATACTAATTCATCTGCTTCAATTAATTCATATACCATTTTCATTCAATTTGAATGGTTTACAACCCACTTGCTTACATTCAATTCATTTTTAATTTTAAACAAACCCATATTATTCCAATTGATTTAAAAATCAATTCTATCCACCTTTGTTAATACATTTACTTTCGTTTACGATAAAATGACTAATTTTCTGTGCAGATTTGATGTTATTCATGCAAATAACAATTACTTAAGCTTATAACCATTTTAAATTGATTCCAACTCAATTTATTATTTAATTCCTACTATTTTAATTCATTCACAACCATTTTATTTAGCTCGACACATTTCATGCTTATATGTTAATAATTATTTCCCAATTTAAATTTACCCAAGCTTTTATTTAATGGACCCTTACCCTTACTCGAAGCCAAGCTTCCACTAATTTTAAACTTAAATTAATATATTTCAAATTATTCAAATTTCATACTTAAGCTCATTTTCATTATACAAATAATTTTTTCTCTTCGATTTAACTTGATTCTATTTCAATCAAATCTCATTTCAACTCACAAATTTATTTGATTAGTTCATCTATTTCGTATAAATTTTAAATTTCCAGATTCAATTCATTCTCAATTCATTTAATTAACTACAAGGCCATTTTCAAGTTATTCCCACTCAACTAGATTTTATTTGCAACTGAAACCATCCCTATTTTATTCCAATTTCATTTTATTTGGCAACATTTTCAATTATATTTACTTCACTAACAATTCAAGTCGAATTTTATTTATAACTTGAGTTTTATTTCCAAACTTTGTTATTAACCCCCAATTCAGCTTCTATTTATCTACATTAGACTCCATTTACACATTTCATTAATTAATTTATTATCAAATTAGTTCCCCCCTATTTAAAATTCAATACTTGATTTTTAATCTCAAAAATCATACCATTTAATTTTCTTAAGTTCAAAATTTTTTATAATTCCAGTTTGGATTTTTGTTTTATTTTCCAAGACATCAAACAATATTTATTTTGGGTTTTCTATCCCACTTTTAAATTTTATAAGTCACAACTTATTATTTTACACATTTTCATTCATTCTAGGCTTGAATATAGTTATCTTTTATTTTTAACTCAAGATTTACGCTTATTTATAACCCAAGCATATTATTATTCCATGGATTTTTAATTCTTTTATAAGTTATTCAATTCATTCATTCCAACTTATTTCTTATCCAACTTACTTCCATTTATTCAAGTAAGAATCTAATTCCATTCAATAACTCAACTGAACTTTTATTCCAATTCAATTCTATTTTAACTTAGATTTATTTGATTCAATTCTCTTCATCAATCCAAGTTAATTTCATTTTTGACTTTTCACTTTAAAATTTAATTCCAACAATCAAAGCTCATATTTCCTTCCTGATTTAAAAATCATCTCAATTTATAAGCTTATGACCTATCTCATCAGGATTTTTAAACACCCGGCATTTGGTTTCAAATCATTTGAAATCACCATTATCCCCAAAATCATATTTTTCAAGTTTTTAAACCAATCCTGGTTTTTATCCCCAACAAATTTCCTTTGAAATTTCAAAAACATACTAATTCTTCTGAGCAAATCAATTTGGCAGCAATCCGTCACTTAGAAACTCGAAAATGAACATCGATGATGCTGTCGTCATCACCGAAGTTATTTTCCTGCGATTGAATTGAGTTTAATGCTATATCCATTCCCAACATTTATTTGAAACAATTTCCTTTCAGAAATACTTTTAAAAAAATAATGTTATTATTTGTCTTTAAAACACTTTGAAAAACACTACCAAAATCTTCGAGATTTTAAATTTCCAAATTCTGGCTTAAATCAAATTTTAACCATAATTCATTGGCATAATGTATACTCACACAAATTCCCATTTGATTATATTTCAATTTATAAATCACGTTTATAATTCACATTTATAAATTTCATTTTATAAATGAATTTATTTCCTTAACCTTTGGTTATATTTTCAATTCTAGTTAAATTCCTACATAATAATGATAATAATTTAATATTATCATTCCTAACATCCAAACAACCATATATTAACTAAAATAGTTTACCAAAACCTTTCTTTTACATCAAAATATATTTTGGATAAAATTATTTCATTCCCCCACATTTGAAACAGTCCTGTGTCAATTTATAGTGTCAGGTGTTTATAAACTCTTCTCGAATAGCGGCCAACTTACTCGATCAGAATTCATATTCCACTCAACCAATAAGCCAACACAATATTTAAACAATTTATATTCACTAACAAATACACGCTCATATCTATTAATACGCTCAAACTCATTCTAGAGTACTACGGGCTCTATTTTCAATGAGTAATTCCCATCAGAGCCAAGGTTATCACCAATCTAAGCTCTGATGCCAACTGTAACGGCCCGTAAATCCGTACCCCTTGAGTCAACACTATTCTACATCAATCAACTCAAGATGAACGGAAATACGAACCATTTGGGTTAAAAAAGAAGAGGTAGAAGAAGAAGATAGAAAACAACATCAGAATCTAACCATCCCAGCGGATTAAAATATAATAGATAATAAATGATCTTTACACATAAACAAATATATCTGTTTATACATTACATCATCAGAGTTCAACATCAATAACATATAATTGGATACACAGTGGAATAATAATCAAATACGCAAGTACGTATCGCCATCCAGCTCGCCTCCTAAGCTCCATAGCATCATATCCTGTATTCTATAATACTCGGCCTGACCCGAGCATTATAGTTAAATAACACCCGAGTCAGTCTGGAATACCAGCGTGAGAAAAACCATACTTAAATTGATTATTAAAGTTTCAAAAATCCTTTGAAAACAAAAGCATCTCGTAACACCACGCCATAAATAAATATGTGGGGTTTTTACCTTACGATAGTTAAAACACTTTTTATTAAATTCTCTGATATTATAATAGTGTCTATAGAAAGTAAAATAGAATCTAGCTGAAATGCTTGCATCCACGTTTCAGCAATAGTTGGGCACAATCAAAACCGTACGGGCACATAGGAAAAATGGATTTCCGACTAATGACTAGGCACTGGGGTACCACATGTCACGCTGATCAGCATACCGAGGATCACTCCCGACCCCCTACAACACAAGGCCCGGGACAACCCCTTACTGGATAATCTCGAGTAAGATCACCATATGGTTGGGATCAGCAACCGCACCACTAAGCCGAAATAAAAGGGACATCTAGACAGGGACGACCTTACCTGAAATGGGTACTACCCACTAAGCCTTGATGCATAACCCCTGATTTTCAGTCATTCTCGGTTGATGAGGCTTGAGGCTAAGCGTTACATTTTAGATCGTTTCACTTAGAATGCCCATTGTCCACCTGACGATGTTCCGAAAGCATTCATCCATACAAGTCCGTTACTGGTTCGAACGGAACCGAAGGCACTATTCCTACTAAATCCATTTTGGAAATATCCTCAGCATTAGTAGCGACTAGCCCTTGCACTTCATTCTCCATCTTCGACTCTGAACTCGTCTTCCTCACGAAAACGTACAAACCGGATCGAAGTGGTTTTCGAGAAATTAATCCCGATCCCGGTCTCTTCGAAACGATTAGCGCATTGTCCAATATTGATAGTCGGTTATTTAACTATCAATTAACATTCACAAACATCCATCAACATAAATAATTTCACCAAATTATTTATTAACCTCAAAATATCTTCACAAGATATACTTCTATTTTCAACCCTTTAAAAACAGTTTCAAACCATACTTTTCTCATAAGGTAAATTTTCCAAATATTTATTTTCAATGAGAACAACCAAGCACAAAACTTTAGATTTTTTTTAAATAATAATAATTTAAAACTCTTTATTATAAATTATCCTTTAAAAAATTTAGATTAAAAATTACTTTAATACTTTATTAAAAATATATATTATAGGAATGTTTAAAATGAGGCTACTTTATAAAATGTAAAACTGGATTTTCTCTTTTAAAAACAAATACCAAGTTACTTTTGAATAATTACTGCTGTAATAAATTAAAATAAAATACTTACTTTAGAATTTAAATGTTTAGATATAATAAATTTTCTAAAACATTCTTTTTAAAACGACATTAAAACCTTTAAAAATTTGCTTAAACGTACTTGGCTATTCAGAAAAATATACTTCTCTTCACATCCTTTAAAAATAAATCACTATTTATTTTTAAACAAAATTTCTCATTCCTTTAATTACTTTCCATCGTGAATTTATTCCTCCAAATATCCACTGATATATTACTTTACTTTGATAAACGCAGTTTATAAATTTCAAAGTCCCACTTCTCCTTTAAAGTTCCAACTTCAACCTCTTAGATGAATTTTCAAATTGATTTCCAATTTACTCCATTTTGAAATACATTTCTTTACTTACTCAATTCATTTCAAAATCCATTAATTGTAGACTTTATATATATATATATATTTAAATTTTAAATCTTTTAACTGAAACATACCAATTTTCAGATTCTCCAAATTTCTTTATTCTTTTCAATAATTTAAATCTTAAATTTAAAATAAATACTTTATTCTTTTAAATAATAACATAAGTTTAAAATTCATTATCTTCCTTTTTATTCAAAATCCCCTTTTATATACGGAATTTATTTATTAGAATTTTAAAATCACATTTATTCTTTCCCAATTCATTCTTAAATTTATTTAAGTTCTCCATAATTATTTCACTTACAAATTCTCTTCTTATTTAAATTTCAGACCTTGAATAAACATCGTATGATTTATTATTATTTGAACTAATCGAACCGTTTATTACCATTTATTAATTTAATTAACTAAGAATTTTATTTAAACTAATTTCCTTTAATAAATTATTTCAATAGTTAAAATAATTAATTGGTTAATAAAACAAATTAATCATCAAACTCTTATTATAAAAATAAATTAGAAAATTAAAATATTTATATATATTTATTAATTTTAAGATCACACACACACACACACATAAAAATCGATTTCAAAAATTTGACTTTTATGAAATCGTCTTAAAATTTCTATATCTTCCCAAATTATATTTATTCTCTGTTTAAACTACAATAAAATAGACAGGCACGTATATATATCAACATTGTACACATCTTAGATTTAAACGGCAAGCTAAATAAAAAATTTAATAATTTAATTTTGTTTCTATTTCTGCAACCAGTAATTTATTTTCTGTAAATAAATTTCCTCTTCCTATCAATATATTTAGACTAAATATGCATGTGTACTTATATTCCTATATCTATTAAATCAAAATTAACTGTTAAAAAAAACGAATACCTCACCTCGACCATGCCTCACTTGCGAGCACCGTTCACCACTCGAGCCACCTCACTCGTTCCTGCTGCGCCACTTCCATCCTCAAACGCAAGTTTGCGTTCATCTCGCCTGATAAAGAAATCCTAACTGCATGAGTCGCCCTCCAGGACAACGCCGATGAACCCTCTTAACACGCGCTCGACGAAACTCAGCCCTCAGTCGCTCGTGCTCGCCGCCTTCGACTTGAACTGAGCGACTTGCGAAAACATCGCCACCTCCTTGAATTCGCGACTAGATCCAGCTTAGACCTAAATCGAACTAGGTCTCCATTCACCCAAATACCCGTGCTTGAATTTACTTTCGAGATGAATTAAAGATAAATATGCTCGGCCATTTAAATTCGAACTTGATTTCGATTTCTGAATAAATTTATGAGAAAAAGCTCGGCCATTATTTGTTTTGAATGAAGAGAGAGAGGTTTCGGTTTTGTTTTTCTGAACGAAGAAAAATATCTACTTTTTATTTTTATTTATTTTATCAAACGAAGAAGCGTACGAGAGAAGCTAAGGAAACGTATTCACTTCGACTTGCAGGAAGGCGACTATGACTTTGACCCTGATGTGAAATTTAGACTAGTCAAAATATCTTATTCAAATTTTAAATTTAAATTTAAATTTTAGATCGACTTGAATTAGCAACTTAAAATCTTGGACTCCTATCGAGACATGCTGCTAGGTATTCATAATGTTATACCCCTATTTTGAGTGCAACGGAAAAGGTTTCGAGCCCTAACTCGATCGTATGGAGAAGATAGCTTTTTAGACCCAGTTAATATATTAAATTTCGATATAAATTTCAGCGCGTTTATATATCGTATGCTCACACAACAACTCCAATCACTACGAAAATTGAAATCCGACAATAATACACTATTACGGATCCAATGGACTTAGTTTCGTCGAAATCTGAGACTGTGCCTCGAAAGGCTATTTTTAAGTTCAATTTAAATGATAAAATTTCAAAACTGAACAAATCAGTGTTAAATTCAATTTTAAAACTTTAATATCCTCAACACTATCAATATAAATTTTAGAAGCCTTCAAATTATTTTTAACAGGCTTATAACTGAAGATTCAATAATTTACCCAATTTCAGTTTATTAAATCCAATAACTTAATTGCTAAATAATAATAAATTTTTGAATTCAATTTAAAAATTAACTTTTAAATATTTAAAATCAATTAAATATTCCATTTTCAAATGCCTAAAAATTCCGGGGCGTCACAGCCCGTGTGGAAAAATTGTGGGCACCTAGAGTTTAAGAAGGGAACAATGAACTCCAGGTCAGTCATGAGACTCGTATGAGCAAATAAAAACAGTTTATCTTTATCAAAAGCAAAATAAAAGATTTTAATGAAATTTTCAGTGCTTTTTGGATAATGAAACTGCCATAAGGCCTCCCACCACACACACAATGCAAGCACAAACTTGGAGGAGATTTCTCCTTATGACAGTCAAAAATGCTTACTACGCAAAATCTTTTTGATATTATTATTATTAGTGAATAGTGCAGAAAACATTTTGAAAGTATAAATTAATCTTAACCAGCATAGGTACTATTATATTATGCCAGCTATAGCTACCACCTGAGGTGGCAGGTTATACAATTGCAATCTTAAAGGGCTCGTATTGCTTTGTTTGGATTTCCAACAAATGGTCAGGCAAAGGAACTTCCCACACAAAATGGAACGCCTATGGAGGGACGTCCTCGAGAACCTAACCGGGTCTCTGCTACACAAGGTCGGGTTACCTCTGTAACTAGGTAACTATTGACACAAGTATGCCACCCCCCGGTCGTTACCATCCTTTATCCGAGACACCTCTCAACCAACAACCACAAAGCAATAAGTTTGCAGTATCCACATAGGTAAATATCTGGGCTACATACCATGATACCACCTTTGATCCAGAAGGGAATGACATACCCTCTGGGGGCGCTACCCCCAAATAACCTTGTTGCAACGATCTTGTTTCGACCATTACCGGGTTGTGAGGCTCGACGAAGTCTCGTCCACCAAGCTACAGTTGTCATAAACTCATGCTTTGATCAACAAATGGTCAGCGACACTTTGTATACCACATTACCAAATTGGGAATGTATCACTAGTAACCATCAACTACATAACCTCTGAGCTCGTATGTCTCAGAGAAGGGTGTTATGCTAAGAGAATAAATCTCCACCACCAAACAGAAATGTATTTGATAGAAACCAGCTTTACATCTCAAAGTGTAACGTCAAACACACATCCATACAAGTCTGTTCTGGGTTCGAACAGAATCGAAGGCACTTCCAAAGGAGCCCTTGCAATTCCGGGCATTTTAATCCCGATCGGACTCCCCATCACATATGGAGATCTCTATACCAGAGCAACTCAGTGCAGAGTCATTCGAAAGGTTATCCTATCATTCTCGAAGACAACGGTCTTCACCACCGGTCTTCAAATACTATTTATATCATCGTATCACTACTGGAAATGGGTTATATGACACAAAGTCCTCTCCCGACTAAACCGAATAGTGAGCGCAATATTTTAAACATATGGATAATATGTTTCCTCACAAATTTCCAAAATATATGTATATTTTAATTTTTTTATTAAAGCTTATTTAAATTCAAATTATTATTCTTTTTAAATGAATGAAGTCATATACTTATACATTTTCTATTACTTAATCTTATATAACTTTTTAAGGAAAATGTTTCAAAATTTAATTTCTATAATAAATCCTATTTATTTATAAATATTTACATTTTGAATTTTTCCAAATCAAAATTTTATTTACAATGTAACTTTCAATATATATATATATATATTCACAAATATATATATTCAAAATTAATTCATAATCCAATTTGAAATTAATAAATTACTCAAAATATTTTCCTGAATTTCCAATTAGAAATCCTATTATATATATATATATATTTAGATTAATAAACAAATGTCTGTTTAATTTGGGAGTATAAAAAATTAATTTAAAATTTAATTTCAAAAATTAAATCACTTACCAATTTAAATTTGATTTAAAAACAGGAATGTTACATAACTCCTTATCGGTTGTATCACATATAATTCCTAACCCATTTTTCCTTGCTTTAATATCATTTCGACCTTGTGTTTGCACAACAAATCGAAATCACTCATACCTACCATACCGTGATGGCCCAAGTATAGTATATGTACCTTGAGTTTGCTCAACAAATATATATTATCTTACCTCATTCGTTCAATATATTTGTAACATCCCGCCTTTTTGTATGCTTTAAATGGACGATAAACCACACACGTCAGACTCAAACCATAAAGAAGGGCGGATTGTTATGGGGTAAATAAGAAACAGCAGAGAAAGAGAAACAAAATAGAATTTTGCAGCGGAAATATAAAACATAATAATCAAATAAACAGTCCATGAAGCTGTTTTACAAAATATTCGATTATACTTACACAATACATATCAGAGTTACACATACCAGAGAATAATAAATAATGCAGCGGAATACATGATGCCGTGAATAAATAGTAGTGCTAAAATCTTCATCTTCATCCTCCAGAAATAAGACCTTCAAATCCTGAAATGCTCAGGCTGACCCGAGCGAATTGAAAAGACAAAACACTCGAGTCAGAACTAAAAGATCTTATGTAAGTTAAATCAATAGTAAACAATATGAGTGGAACGACATCAGAGATGTTTACAGGATTTGACATCTCCTATACAATGTCTAACATGAGTGCAGTAACTTAAGAGATGTTCGGGATTTACATCTCCTAAGGATCCGTTAAACTATTTACTATGTAGCAATATTTCGCTATTATAATAATGTCTAATAGTAAAATAAAATTACTATAAAATAGCTTTAAGGAGTGACCCAATATTCCCCTTAACACAATAATAGTCCCAATAGTCCATCCAGTATCAACGCATCTCTGGGTCGGGAGACTACCTAAATACTCCATGGGCCACGGGAGAAATCCAAAATCGTACAAGGCGCGCTAGGGTAGGTGACATGACACAACTAGGCAATGACAGGGTAGATATACCAATTACGCTTTCGGGTCGGTGGTAACGCGTAGCGCGCAGCTACCGCCCACCTCGAGCCACACCCGCAAATTAAAAAAAAATCAAAAGTGGCCACCGAATCAATCCAAAAGTCAGAGTATAATATCGAAGGGATGTGTCCGATCAAAGGTGCTACCTCATTAGCTCGTCAATCGCTCCTGTTTTAACCACCTTATGCCAACTCACGGGAGTCGGGTCCACGTACATACCTCTAAGGAAACGCCGCCACCATCCTACTTCATTCTGGAATCTCCACCGCGTACACGGTTGTTAAAGTGGTTTTCGGAGTTGGCAGAGAGTATGACAAATTCCGATCCCGGTCTCTTTAACAACCAATCGTTATTATAACACCATGGTCATTTCAAAATAATTATACTTCAAAACTAGAATATAATATCCGTTTCAAAACCATATAAATACGATATCATTTCCATTTCAAAAACCAAATCAATATGATATCATTTTTATTAAAACCCAAATCAAGATAATATCATTTTTATTTCAAATATATCCCTTTTCCAAAATCATAGCACTTTCAAATTTATACACTCCAAACATTTGAAATTATAACACTTTTAAAACACGTAAATTTGAAATTCATAACTTCAAAACACTTCAATTTCGATAAAACATTTCAATTTCGATATATTTCAAGGCTTTAAATATTCCAAAATTTCAAAACTAAATTTGATAATTTCGATTCAACAATTAAATTTTCTATTATTTAGTTTTGAAATATTTTACATAATAAATCCATTATTATTTAAATAAAAATAAAATTACAAATAATTAAATATTTCCTTCAATTCATTTATACTTGAAATACTCATTTAATTCACCTTGACCCCAAAATCAAGTTATAATAATTATACCTTTAAAATTTCAAATTAATAAATTTCACATCAACTTATTTGAGTTTAACTCTTAAATAATTTCAATTTCGAATGAATTTCCAAATTTATCTTCCAACCTTAATTTATTTAAATCATTAAAACTCTATATAAAAATATAATTTAAATACTTAACCATATTACCTTTAATATAATCAAGCTTATCCTTGAGCTTACTCTATATTAAGAGATTTTATACATAGCTCAAAATCAAGAATAAAATGACCTTTGTATAACATCTAAAATCACTATTTATATAAAACCATATATTTCTTTACAAAACCACAGAAATCATTTCCAAAAATATTTATATATAGACCAGCGGTGCCTGTGTATAATTTTCTATCCTATGGTCAAGTGATATGGAAATTTATCATTTCAATTCGCAATTTAAAATAAAAATACGGTTATATATCATTTCAGACCGCAATCCCGAATGGGATAAAAATCCATACAACTTGCAGTTCATAACAATATAGAATAAAACGTCCATTCATCCAATATCAGTCATCAAACATTTATCACAATCATCATTGACGCAGCGGATTATTCGAAAATAAACTTCAATCGTTGAATGTAGCAATCGGTGAGTTGAAAATACTGCAAGGCCCAAATCCGTTGATCAAAAGATACCGGATTCTAGCTATCTTCGTCTCGTTGATCGCGCACGATACCGAGAAAGAAGATCTACGATTCTTCGGACGTTGATCTAGCGCACTAGATACCGTGAATCGGCTTCTGCAATCGTTGAATCGAGCGCACTCGATTATCCGAAAGAGGAGATAGGAGATTACACTCAACTACCAATTGGTATGAAAGCACAAAGCTAACAAAAGGAAATTTTATTCAATATTCAACAACCTTGAAATTTACAACACACACGCTATTTATAGGCATTACAACTCAACACAACATACAACACCCAACTCCTAGGTCGGCACCGACTCAACATACACGACTCATCTAAGTCGTTGCCGACTCATCTAAGTCGCAGCCGACTCAACAAGGCACGACTTATAGACACAGCAGGTAATACGACTCAAGACATGTACAGCCTCAACAATACACGACTCAAAATACAACCGACTCATCAGATACATGGCATACAACACGGCATACGACTCATACTAGGTCGGCAACGACCTACGACTCATGGCACCAAACACTCAGTGCAAACGACTCAAGGAATACACTACATGCCCACTGTACACGACTCAAAGATACAAACGACTCAAGAAATCATAACGACTCACGACTCATACAAGACCGACTCAAGCGCATGCCGACTCAAGGCCTTCACAACCTGGCTTTTCCCTGCTTCATGCTAAGTCGTCGACGACTTATGCATTGAGTCGTAGACGACTCAAGTTCCCTTAATACTGAACGACTCATATTGAGACCCGGCAACTTGTTCCCCCTTGCTTTAATAAGTCGCAAACGACTTATGGTTAGACCGTTGAGTCGGGGACGACTCAACTCCGATGCTTGGTTATCTCGGCCTGTCTTCTCCCTTGGTTTGTTAGGTCGTGGACTTCTTTCCCTAGCTCGGAAACGACTCAAACCTTCCTTGAGTCGTGGACGACTCATCACACTACACCACAAATTCATATTTTCAGGAATCAAAGTTTGCACAACTTCTCCTTGGGCCTTGGCTGCATCATCCTCCCCTGGTTGAGAAAAATTCGACCTCGAATTTGTAAATTCTTCCTCAACAATTCCACCTCCATGATATGGAATTAAATGTTTGACGTTAAAAACATCAGAAGTATAAACATCATCTGGTAACTTTAATCGATAAGCATTCTCATTAATTTTCTTCAAAATTTCAACTGGACCAATTTTTCGCGCTTTCAACTTGTTATAAGCACCCACCGGAAAACGATCCTTTGTCAATACAGCATAAACCAAATCACCTTCTTTAAATTCAACATTTCGACGTTTCAAATCTGCAGACTTCTTATACTTCTCATTCGATTTCTTCAATCGTTCCTGAACGATTTTATGACATTCAGTCAGCTCATCAACAAAATCAGTAGCTCGTTTAACTGTTCTCTTCGACTGTGGTACAACTGCTAAATCCAACGGTCCCCTGGGTAAATTTGAGTAAACAATCTGAAACGGACTGAATCCTGTGCTACGATTTACTGCATGATTATGAGCAAATTCTGCCTGGCATAGCTTCATGTCCCAACTTCTCAAATTATCCTGTACAAGACAACGCAACAAATTTCCCAATGACCTGTTAACAACTTCCGTCTGCCCATCAGTTTGCGGATGATAAGCACTGCTAAATTTCAGTTTCGTTCCCACCATCTTCCACAAACTCAACCAAAAGTGACTCAGAAAACGAGTATCTCGATCAGAAACAATAGATTCTGGTAAACCATGAAGTCGATAAATCTCCTTGAAAAACATCTGTGCCACTCGAACTGCATCTGCTGTTTTCTTGCAAGCAACAAAATGTGCCATCTTCGAAAACCTGTCCACCACAACAAATATAGAATCATTTCCCCTTTGAGTTCTCGGCAAACCCAAAACGAAATCCATGCTAATATCAACCCATGGCTTAGATGGTACTGGTAATGGCATATACAATCCTGCATTCGTTGCTGTTCCTTTTGAAACCTGACAAATATGGCATCTCTCCACAAATCTCTCCACCTCCTTTCTCATCGACGGCCAAAAGTAAGACTGTGAAATCAACTGTAAAGTACGATCACGGCCTATATGTCCTTCCTCGTGTAACTCCTTGACAATTTTCAATCTCAAGCTACAGTCTGGAATACACAAACGATTGCCTTTAAACAGAAAACCATCAACCAACATGAATTCATCTGTACTCCCATCCTTCACTTTCTCAACATATTTCACAAAGTAAGGATCTTCTTCCATCATCTCTGGCAACATTTCAAACCCCGTCACTTCAACCTTCATTGTCGTTAGTAAATGACTCCTCCTACTTAAAGCATCAGCTACCCGATTTGTCACCCCTGATTTGTGCTTAACGACAAAAGTAAACTGCTGCAGATAAGCAATCCATGATGCATGTCTCGCTGAAATTTTATCCTGTCCCTGTAAATGTTTCAATGCTTCATGATCTGTGTAAAGAACAAATTCCTTCTGAAACAAGTAATGTCTCCAATGCTTAACAGCCTGAACAACAGCATAAAACTCAACATCGTATGTGCTGTATCTTATCTTCGCCCCTGACAACTTCTCACTAAAATATGCAACTGGCTTCCCATTCTGACTCAGAACTCCTCCAATTCCAACTTTCGAAGCATCGGTATGCAATTCAAATAACAACTGAAAATTCAGTAGAACAAGAATTGGTGCAGATGTCAACAATTCCTTGATCTTCTCATAGGCAACCCCCGCTTCCTCTGACCACACAAACTGTTTACCCTTCATGCAATCAGTCACTGGAGCCATCACGCTACTGAAGTGTGGAATGAATCTTCGGTAGAATGACGCTAGCCCATGAAAACTTCTCACTTCTGTAATTGTCTTTGGCTGTGGCCAATTCCTGACTGCTTCAACTTTGCTCTGGTCAACTTGGATTCCTTTCCCTGAAACAACATAACCCAGGAATAAAACAGTAGGTGTCATAAACACACATTTCTTTGTAGCAGCATAAAATTGTTCTTCACGAAGAATAAGCAACACTTCCCTCAAATGTAGAACATGCTCCTCCATACTTCTGCTATAAATCAGAATATCATCGAAATAAACCACGACGAACTTCCCAATGAATGGTCGAAAGATTTGATTCATCACCCGCATGAATGTACTAGGTGCATTAGACAACCCAAATGGCATAACCAACCATTCGTACAACCCCTCTCTTGTCTTGAAAGCTGTCTTCCATTCATCTCCAGGTCTGATTCGAATTTGATGGTAACCACTCTTCAAATCAATCTTCGAGAATATAGTTGCCCCACTCAACTGATCCAGCAAATCATCCAACCTCGGCATAGGAAATCTATAACGAACAGTGATCTTATTCAAAGCTCTACTATCAGTGCACATCCTCCAAGTCCCGTCCTTCTTTGGTACCAACAATGCCGGCACAGCACATGGACTCAAACTTTCCTGAATACGTCCCTGTTCAAGCAATTCTTCCACCTGTCTTCGTAACTCCTCATGTTCCTTCGGACTCATTCTGTAATGTGGTCGGTGTGGTAACACTGCTCCTGGAACAAGATCAATCTGATGTTGAATGTCTCTAAGTGGCGGTAACTCCTTTGGTAACTCATCTGGAAAGACATCTTCAAACTCTTTCAAAACAGGCTTTACTTCTTCTGGAATCTCAACTTCTTCGCTGCTTTCTCTCCCAATCAACAAAAACACTTTCGGTTCTTCCTCAACTTCCTTGACAAACTCTTTCAAAGTCAACAGAGTTTTCAATTCTTCAATCTCTTCTAGCTTGTTCTCCTTCTGCTGCTGTTTCTTAGGAACCAAAGTGATTTTAGTACCCTCGAACATGAAACTGTAACTGTTGGCACGACCGTCATGCTGTACTGCTCTATCAAACTGCCATGGTCTGCCCAACAATAAGTGACAAACATCCATATCTACTACATCACACAAAATCTCATCCTTGTACTTCTTCCCAATCGAAAAAATTAACACAAGCTCTTCGACACACTTTCACTTCACCTCCCTTCCTTAACCATGCTAGCTTGTATGGTTTAGGATGCTTCTCGGTCTTCAAGTTCAATTTCCTCACCGCTTCTGTAGAAATAATATTATCACAACTTCCCGCATCAATAACGAACTTGCAGACTTTCCCCAGAATAGTACATGTCGATTGAAAAATATTACTTCTCAGCCAACTACAATCTTCCTCCTGCTTTGGTGTCAAACAACTTCTCCTCATCATAAGATTACATCCTTCATCACCCGACACTTCTTCTTCCTCCTCAACATAAAGTGCATTTGAACATTCTGCCTCCTCACCATCATCTTCTTCAACTTCTGCAACCATGATTCTCTTCTTCGGCTTTGGACATTCATTGCTTTTATGACCCAACTCCTGACAGTTATAACATTTGAACCCACTACTAGCCTTTGCCTTCTCAACCTCCTTCACCACTGGCTTTGAAACAGGCTTTGGAACACTAGAACTTCCACTGGCCCCCTTCACCGGATTATTGGAATTAGTAAACACACCACCCCCACGTCTTCCTTGTTTCTCCCAAGCCAACGCTTTTTGATGTGCCTCTGCAACGGATCTAGGATCAAACATATTAACCATATCCTGGATCTGCATTCTCAATCCCCCAATGAATCTAGCAGTCAATTGTTCCTCTGTTTCCATAATATCGTTTCTGGCGATGAGTTGGTAAAATTCATCAGCATAATCACTAACAGATTTTGTCCCTTGCCTAAGATTCTGCAACCTTTGGTACATAAGTGACTGGTAATTATAAGGCAAGAAAGTAGATCTCATCAATTTCTTCATCTTCTCCCAAGATTCTATCTTTGACTTCCCCATTCTCTCCCTGGTAAGTTTAGTTTGCTGCCACCATGCCAAAGCTCTCCCCCTCAGCCTTGTAGCAACCAACTTCACCCTTCTATGCTCAGGAACCTCCTTGAAATCAAAGATCTCTTCGACATTAGAAATCCAATCGAGAAATTCTTCTGCTACCATCCCTCCTTTAAATTCTGGAATTTCCATCTTCATACCCGATTCCCATCGACGATCATCTTCAACATCACGAAAAGAATTTCGAACTTGGTCTCGATCTCGATAATGAATACTGGCTCTATCCCCCTCGTCAACAAAATCACAAGTACGCCTACATCGATCTCGACCAATATCATCCCTTCGTTCATGCGTGCTTCTTTGACTATGTCTCTCTTCATCCCTATATGCTTCATGGTCAAATTCACGTTGACTTCTTCTCTCTTCATATGCATAGTCATGATGATCTCTCCGTGATGAAATTGATGTGTCTCTTCTATCTCGACAAGAATGTGGCGATACCCTCCTCGCTTCCGTAACCGATGGCGAAACTCGGTTTCCTCCATGGTTCGAGTTTGGTGATCTCCTCCTTTGATTCAAGTCATTCATCAATCTCTCCAATTTACCAATGCCTTCGTCAAATTTTTCATTAATTCGTTGTTCCATAAGTTCAGCTTCTTCTCGACGATACAAAGCTTCAACGTTTTGATGTCGATTAGCTCTCCTTGGTGGCATGGTTGAAAATTTCACAAACACTTCAACAATTCACTCACAAGACTTCAAACTTCCAACACAAGCAATCTCGGCTCAACAATGCTTTATATACGGCTCGCACTTAGCTCGGCACACACTAACTCGGTAACGAGTTATCCGGCTCAACCTTAACTCGGTTCAATTTAAGTCGGCTAGCTTGACTCGGCTTATCCCTTAACTCGGCAGCGGTTAACGACTCAAGTAATACCGGCTCCAACTTATCTCGGCTCACCACTAAGTCGGCCTTCAACTCAATCACACGGCACGGCTTAAACTAGCTCGGCCACGGCTCAAGGATGTCTCGGTGCAACACTATCTCGGCCACTTGCTTGGCTCGGCCTACAACTCCAAAAACCCTTCAAAACTTTGGCGCGCAAACACCAATTCAAATCCAAACAAAGTCCAACTCCTCGATCCAAAATACAATGGATCAAACACTCCAAACTTTGATGCACTTCAATATGAAAACAATGAACTCCTTCAAACTTCAAAAACTTGGCTCCAAGAATCAACTTAGCTATGATTGGCTAAGTATGGCTCTGATACCAATAATGACGCAGCGGATTATTCGAAAATAAACTTCAATCGTTGAATGTAGCAATCGGTGAGTTGAAAATACTGCAAGGCCCAAATCCGTTGATCAAAAGATACCGGATTCTAGCTATCTTCGTCTCGTTGATCGCGCACGATACCGAGAAAGAAGATCTACGATTCTTCGGACGTTGATCTAGCGCACTAGATACCGTGAATCGGCTTCTGCAATCGTTGAATCGAGCGCACTCGATTATCCGAAAGAGGAGATAGGAGATTACACTCAACTACCAATTGGTATGAAAGCACAAAGCTAACAAAAGGAAATTTTATTCAATATTCAACAACCTTGAAATTTACAACACACACGCTATTTATAGGCATTACAACTCAACACAACATACAACACCCAACTCCTAGGTCGGCACCGACTCAACATACACGACTCATCTAAGTCGTTGCCGACTCATCTAAGTCGCAGCCGACTCAACAAGGCACGACTTATAGACACAGCAGGTAATACGACTCAAGACATGTACAGCCTCAACAATACACGACTCAAAATACAACCGACTCATCAGATACATGGCATACAACACGGCATACGACTCATACTAGGTCGGCAACGACCTACGACTCATGGCACCAAACACTCAGTGCAAACGACTCAAGGAATACACTACATGCCCACTGTACACGACTCAAAGATACAAACGACTCAAGAAATCATAACGACTCACGACTCATACAAGACCGACTCAAGCGCATGCCGACTCAAGGCCTTCACAACCTGGCTTTTCCCTGCTTCATGCTAAGTCGTCGACGACTTATGCATTGAGTCGTAGACGACTCAAGTTCCCTTAATACTGAACGACTCATATTGAGACCCGGCAACTTGTTCCCCCTTGCTTTAATAAGTCGCAAACGACTTATGGTTAGACCGTTGAGTCGGGGACGACTCAACTCCGATGCTTGGTTATCTCGGCCTGTCTTCTCCCTTGGTTTGTTAGGTCGTGGACTTCTTTCCCTAGCTCGGAAACGACTCAAACCTTCCTTGAGTCGTGGACGACTCATCACACTACACCACAAATTCATATTTTCAGGAATCAAAGTTTGCACAACTTCTCCTTGGGCCTTGGCTGCATCAATCATCCAATTCAAACAATAACATCAATATAGAACAGATAATAAATAACAGGTATTTACTGGCAGTTTATATTCCATAATAAATTAAACAACTATTTAACTGGCAGTTTATATGCAGTAATAAATTAAATAACCATTTAATTCAAATAAATTCAATTTAACCGAGATGATATTAAAAATATGCCAAACAGTCATAAATAAATTTCTAATCACATCAAAAATTAATTTAACACACAAGAAATTTTAAAAGTTGTGAGTGGGTTAAAACACTCACCTTTTGAATTTAAATCCAATTTAAACCCAAAAATTGGTCAGTCTCAGAATCCATCCAAACTAGCATCAAAATGTCCAGAATTTCAATACGATCCTAGCGGAGAAACCGCACGTGAATTCGACCTCGTATGTGAAAGTTATGCATATTAGAACGTTGAAATCAAAATTTAAACAAAATAAAAAAAAGAATGTACACACTAAAACAAGCCACGTCAGCAAGGAGGTTACACCCTTCTCTCCAAACAACACGCACGCAAGCGAACACGAAACCGAACCCATCAGCTTCCCACGTTGACCGCCGATACCCACTCCTACACGTCGTCGTAGGTCACGGCGCCACCTCCAACGACGTCGCCAAGCTTCCCTCCACGCGCCACCAAGGTGCGGCTTCCCCTAGCATAAGCCACCGCCGCCTCAATTAGGATTTGTCGAAAAACTAATCTGCCAATTCTCGCTACCATAGATCGAACTAGCACTGGCGACCACCACCATTAGCCTCCCCTCCCCGATCTCCATCAAACCTAGAAACTGATTTTTCGATAGACGCTCCAATCAAAAACGCCCAATTCAACTTTGACCATGATTTCTGATCGATCCAGTCACTGCCTTGGAAAACGAACACCAGATGTAGGTTCGTATCGATGAGATCTTCGTTTCATATTTTTTTTTCGAATTTTTTCGAAGAGATTGAATTTTCAATTTGATTTTTGAATTGCAATTAGATTTGGAATTGTCTGTTATTGAATGAGGAGGTGAGACGGAATTATATGCAAAGACAAATGACAATAAAGAACAATTAGTGTTTATAACGAGGTACATATAGACAGAGCTGAACAGAAAGAACGGATCAGATAAATTGAACGATATATGGCCCGAAAAGCCCATTTCGACTCCGGAACGAAATTGGGTCAACCCATATATCAAAATAGATGTTTTAAAATATTTTAAAATCAATGGAACAGGTTTTAGGTCCAAATTCCATCATATGAAGAAGTTATGCTAAAATCAAGTTATTTCAAATTGATTTCAATTTAATTGATTTCTAGACGTTTCGAGTCCGTACGATCAAACGACAAGTCCGATCGTTGCGAAACTTGAAATCCTATAATAATTCAACGTTACGGATCCAATGAAAATGGTTTCATCAAAATCCGAGTCAGTGGCCAAAATGTCTATTTTTACATTAATTAAATAAATTACAAATTAATTAATTAAATCAAATTTTCAGTTTCAATTTATAATTGACAATTTTTATCATTTCTAAATTTCTTAATCGTTTACACTAATTTAAAAAAATTTAGATGTCAATTTAAAGTTGATTAATTTATCAATTTCAGTGTTAACCTCAATGTCATTAAATTTAGAAATTATAAATTTAATTTCCAAAAATTCTATTTAATTTACTTTTCATTCTATTTTTCAATTCATTATCATCAAACAGAAGAAATTAACATCAGATTCATAATCTATTACATTAATATTCCCACATTCCATCCTAATTTAAATTAACGTAATATTTAGATATTTAATTTCATTTGATTACAATTAATCCATTTATTATAATTCAAATCCCAATAAACTGATAAATCTTTATTTCCATTCTTTTAAATTCCATAAATTGTCCTATTATAAATACCTTTAACATTATTTTCAAATAATATTATAATTACTATTTATTATTATTAATTCATTAATTAATTCAATATCTACGTTTGTTTTCTTATATTAAATTTATTACCAAGTATACATTTACCTTTTTTCAACTAATTGGGATTTCATTCAAGTTCATAATAATTAACTATAAATAACACTGTTGCATTTCACTTCAGTTATTATTTCATTAACAAATCCCAAATTTTTATTTATTCCAGATTTAATTACCAAAAATCTTATTAAACTAATAAATTTTAAACATCGAAAATTACGGGTCGTTACAATATTAATAATACTACGCATAACATCCCTAGCTTGAGTTTTCTCAACAACTACGGAGTATGTAAGTAATATATATATATATATATATATATATATATATATATATATATGGTAGAGGACAACATTATATTGAAGATTTATAATCTTCAATATATTTATTTAGTGTTATCGACTTATAGAAAAATATATTTCTTATGAAACACCCCAGCGATTCACGTGTCCGACACATCAAAAATCACGGTATATGTACATTTACATATGTATTTATTTCTCCAGTCTATTTAGGTTTCTTTAATGTTAAACATTTAGTTTATACACATATCATATAAGTCTTATTATTATATAACTTTTATATTTCATATTACTTATATGATAGTCTTACGTATAATATATCATTAATTAAATCTTATCTAATTAATTTTAATCAGTTAACTCTTTAATTAATTTTAAATTAGTATTCCAATATAACTTATATATTGGATATATCTACTATAATATTTATAGTGTATACTATAACCTCTATAGTGTAACACATATATATCATATATATTTGTATTTTGTTTAATTAATTAACCTTTAATTAATTCATACAATTAAACAATTTTTATTAAAATTTATTGATTTCATAATTTATCTTGTATACATACACGTATACTTATGTTATCTTAAACATTTTAAAATAACATAACATATATCAACATATGTAACACACACATATATGCATTAATTATTTAACATATTCAATTTATTTATTTTATTAGTCTAATTAATAAATTTAAAATTTGAAATTATTATATAATTATTTTCAAATATTTTCAAAATATCCTTTCAAACATCTTGAAAACTTATGTATTATTATAACTTTTATAATAAACATGTTTTATTTGAATTTAACTATTAAATTTAAAATCTTTAACATTAATTTCAAAACAATTTTGAACATTAGCCCAAAGCCTAAATTAAGTTGGGCCTTTTTTATCAGGATCAACCTTTGGGCTCACTTCACCTTTCGGGCCAGGCCGGTAACCTGGTAGGACATGGTGCTTGATTACCTAATTTCAATCATAGACATTACCTTTCTAGACACCGTACAAAATGGAAAAGTTTAATTAGTTAGTCGTAATACGACTAACTTAGACTGCATAGGCTGCTAGGATCAAATACCATTGTTGGAACTGGACTAGCTCGCAGCGAAGTTATGGATGAATTTCAAAAATTTAAACCTATTGGATCTTTTATTGGGCCTATGAAGTCTAACTGAATAAGAACATTTCTATATTTCATTTAAATAAAATCATTTATTTTATTTAAATTCAAATATATTAAGATATGAAATTAATTTTATTTTATTTAGTTTATACATAAATGTATCATATACATATATGCGTGAGTGCATGTGTAACATAATAATCCATGAAAGGTATAATATGCCCATATGTAGACGTTGGGATTTGCATCACAATAGATATATTAGCTCATTTAGTATGTCATGTATGTTGTTTAAATATGAGCATGTATATGTGTTACAATACACATACACGTATGTATAAATATATTATATATAATATATGAACATAAAGCATTTATATAAAGATAAATATTTGTATATGAAATGAGAGAGAACAATTAACAAAAATTATTTATAATTCAAAATTAACTTAGTTTTGCAAACATAATAATTTTAGTATTTTAATTTGTATATATTATGAATAAAATAATGTTTTCTTCCATAAATAATTAACATAAAATAATATGTTGATGAAAATCCAAATTTTAAATTTTTTGAAAATCTAGGACCATAAAATAGAGCTTAGAAAAATCTAAAGAATTTTCAAAGTTGGGTTATTATTTTTAAAAACAAATACATTGATTTTGAAAATAATTATTTAATATAAAATAATATATTACTAAAAGTTCAAATTTTTTTATTTTTGAAATCCTAGGATCATAAAAGAAAGGTTAAGAAAAATTCTGAAGCATTTTTCAATTAAATTATTATTTTTAATATATCATAATCAGTTTTCCTAAAATAATATTAATTATTAAAACTAATAAACTTTATTGAAAAATTCCTAATTTTTTTTATATGTTTCTGAAATGATCATCCACTATTATGCAGGGCACATAGTGTCTTGTCCGCTCCAATCGACAGGAATATTCTTAATTGCTAATATATGTATACACACGCGCACATACACACACACACACTAATATATATAATATAACATCCACTAACAATAATAATTTATCAATTCATCCAATCAACCAAATAAATAAATTTTAACTATTTAAAACAAAACCAATTATCCAAAATGAGTGAGATTTACTCACATTTATCCTTTGTTGTCGCCAAAATGCTCTATTTTGGAACTAAAACCGGACGACGTCCGATTTTAGCCCAAATTTCCACAGCCTCCAAATCCACCTAAACTAGTTCCATTACGAAGCTTTCGTTGATATGAGCGCAATGCAAAAAGTTTTGTCTCAATAGGACCTCGTATGAGAGAGTGATGAATTTTATAATTTATCAATAAATTTTAAATTAAAAAGATGCATAACTTTTTAAAATTACAAGTTTACGCTCAACCTTACTACTTCGTCTTCCTCCTTACTTCCTTGTACATGCACAGAGAACCCATATGATCATGCATGATATTCGTGTGATACAGAGCTTGGCTTTGCGAAACTTAAATCCGCCTCCAGCAACGAAAGTCTCATCTCGAACCACACTCGATTGCCCCCAACGAATTCGACTCCATTTACCTCCTCCAAAATGTGTCAGCTCTCACCTTTGCCTCATCCGTACATAGGTTAAGTTTCTCCAGGAGCAACCGCAACCTCCAATATTCCTCCTCTAGATACCAAACGACCCCATGAATCCAAATACGAGCTCTAATTCGTGAATCGCTAATCACGATTTCCAAAAACTCTAACCCTACCTCAAAATTGCTTTTGACCTTAACATTCGAACACTAAAACATGACGTCGCACCCCTAAACACATATATCAAGGTGAAGCTTACGTCGAAAGAGGAATTTTAAAGTTGGTTTCAGATTTTTTATTGAGAGAATTCTAAGATCTTGATTTTTGAAAGCTCTCATTTTATCTCTTTTGAAAATCTTACTTGCTGACCATTTATATAAAGCATGAATAATGGAGATAGGGTAGGGTGGCTGTTTTTGGGGATAGGGTGGCTGAGATGTGACAGAAAACGGCTGATGTGAATGAAGAATATATATATATATATATATATATATATATATATATTTAAAATTCCAAAATATCTCGTTTATAGTAGCTTAAAATCCTGAATTCCTATCGAGGCATGTGTCGCCTGCCATTCCTAATGTTATACCCCAATTCCGAACGCAATGGAATAAATTTTGAGACCTATTTTGACCGTATGCAGAAGATAGCTTTTTTAACCCAATTATTATATTTAATCCTCGATATTAATTTCAGTGCGCTTCTATCCCGTATGACCAAAGTTATGTCTGCTCACTATGAAATTTGATAGTATATTATATTTCATTATTGCGGACCCAATAACACTGGTTTCATCAAAATACGAGGCTATGACCCAGAAGGTTATTTTTTTCGTTAATTAAAACGAGTTATTTTCAAAATCGGGTAAATCGCTATTGAATTCAATTTAAAAGTTCAATTACCTTCGTTCTTGTCAATAGAAATTAAATAAGCCTTCAAATCATTTTTATCCAGCGTAAAACCCACAATTCTATGTTTTTAAACAATTTTTAATTATTAAATTCAATAATTAAATTATCCAATAAATCACTATTTTTGAAACTCAAGTCATTTAACCTATAGAATTACCTTTTCAGTATTTTAATTAATTAAATATTCTAATTTCAAATCACTAAAATTCTAGGATGCTACATTCCTTCCCCTTAAAATAATTTCATCCTCGAAATTGCTAGGATAGCGAAAATGCTCGAACCCATTTCTTTTCTGAAACAAATTAGTTGAAATAACTTCCCAAATCCGTTTAAGCCCTAATTTTCCAAAATAAATTGTTGAAACCTTGTTACAATTTTTACTAAGTTCCTTAATTCATCTATAGGTTACAATTAATATTACCCACTCAATCATTTCAAGTTATAACTCTAAAGTTAATTTGTAGTCATTAAAAATTTCTTCAAAATTTCTGACTCGTTAAATTTTCGAATTTTTTTGCCAGCGTCTCCTTTAAGCGGCTTGATCAGAACAACTACAAATATCCACTACGGGTCCAAATCAGCAAAAGAAAACAAAAGCCAAGTGGCTCAACCATAAAACCATCAAATTAAGCAACAATATAAACATGTATCTTTTAGTTGAGCAACCCGATTTTCTTATGAAATCAAAGGCATCAAATTAGCTCTTGATTTTACATACCTGTATCTTATTTACCGATGATATCCAATCATAAAATTCAAAATCATATTGTTTTGCATTTTAAATTTCCAATACTTGCTTTACTTAAGCCCATACGATGTGGATATATCATCCATACGCAATATCAAATCTGATCGTTCATTCAATCACACAATTTCACTTACGAACCAAGTATCATTCAGAAGACTGCTCAAGTGCGGAATCAAATCCGGTTCCTTGATTAGAGACCGTCATTCATCTTGCATAACCATATACTATGATTGAGAATCCCAGAATCAATCAAAAATCCATATCCAGTGTTCGCCGTCGAGAATTGAATGAAAAATCCTAAATCGGATCGATATAAATCATCTTGAAATCATGTGCTCAAACCTGGATCAAACCTTTACGCGAATAAAATAATATACGTACAACTTATATATTATTTCAATTGATTTTTAACTATACCAAATTCCTTTTATTCACATTCATTATATTCACCTTCAATTTATCACATTTAGTTATTCACATTTGTTTGATCTGCATTCAATTATCCACATTGCCTTATCCACATTCCCTAATTTACTTAATATATTCCTTTCAGTACTAATTACCTCTTAAGAATTATTTCACCAAATTTCATGTTTAACAACATTTCACTCTATATTAATTTCATTTATGAATTGCTTCATAAAATTTTACTCAAGTTTATAAACATTTTATCCAACACTTCTTATGTTTATTTCCACTTCATAGCTTATGCCTATATCAATTTTATATCAAATCCAATTTTATTTAATTCAATTCCATTGTTCAATTTCAATATTTGAACCATATTCCCAAAATCATACTCAACTCTCTAATTCAGTTAAATTAGTTCATTCATTAATTCATCTTGTTTAACTTAACTCAAGTTAAATTTTTATTCTAAATTTGATTTCCTCAACATTCCTATTCAACAATTTTAAAGCTTTGCTTCAATTACAAATTTTCAAAATTAATAAGTTACCAACTTACTTTCTCATATTCTCAATAAAACATATAAATGAAAATCACAGTGTTTGAATACCTTGTTCTTAAGTATTTCAAATCATTTTTGAAATCAAACACACATACAATCCCTTGGTATATCAAATTACCCTTTTGAATTTTGAATCCAAAACCAGTTTTACCAAACAAAACTCTAATGCTAGCAATTCCTCCCTTGGAAACTCGAAAATGAATGCCAATGATGCTGTAGTCATCATCGAAATTATTTCCCAACGATCGAAGTCAGTTCAGTGCTTTTATTTCCTTTTAAACCCTTTTAAAAATATTTCTATACAAAAATATTTTTCATATAATACTTTTGTTATTTTCCCAAAAGTTTGAAAAATCATTTCCAAAACCAACGGAAATTAAATTTCCAAATTCCAGCTTTTAAATCCTTTTATAAATCGGATTTAAAATATACTTCTGAATTTCCTTTTAGTTTATAAATCACATTTATAAGTCATATATTTATATAATCTCACTTTGGTTATATAAAATCATTCCTTAGTTGTTATTCTTACTTGTATCATCATATCAATATTCGATCATAAACAACAACCAACAAATGAAAATAATAAAATATTATCATTCTCTAACAACCAAGCATACCATATATACCATAATAATTTCTGTAAAATTATTCCTTTATATATAAAATATAATCAAGGTAAAATTATTTCATTAACCCAATTTCAAAACAATACCATGTTGAATTGCTCTACTCGAGTGTTTAGAGATTCCTATAAGTAATGTTAATTGCTCGTATTGACCAGAATCCATAAGCCACTTAATACATCAACCAACACAATATAAAACGATTTTTATATCACTAACAAATATGCACTCACACACACACACACACACTCAAATTCATTCTAAGGTGCTACTGACCCTACCTCTAATGACTACCCTACCAAAGCCAAGGTTCTTGCTTAACCTTCATCTTTGATACCATGTGTAACGACCCACTTTTCTGTACAGTTAAACCGCACATATCAACTCAAATTGAACAAAAAAGGTGGATTGTTAGGGGAAAAGAAGAAAGAAGATAGGAAGAAAACTAAACAATATAGAATCTCACAACGGAACGAATAATCTATAATATATCACAAGTCTTTACACAAAAACAAAATAAACTATAATATGTATATATATACAAACATCAATCAGAGTATACTAACCTATTTCAGCCTAGACAATTATAACTATCTATCCTCACAATTGCTGATAACACATCAATGAATACAGCGGAAAATATAACCATCTATGTGAGTACGTCTCTGGGCCTCCAACTTGTCACCTGAAGCTCTACCTAATCTGTAATATACTCGGTGCAAATCAAGCATTATAATAAAATAACACCTGAGTTAGTATGGAAAACCAGCGCGAGAAAAACACACCCAACTTGATTTAAATTCGTAGGAAAAACTTTGAAAATCAAAGGTATCTCGTAAGACCATGCCACACATAAACACAATGGGTATTTAGCTTACGATAACAAAACCACTTTTACATAGAAATCCTATGATATTATAGTAGTGTCTTATAATAGTGTCTAGTACAAATACTTATTAAAATAGCTGAAATGCTTGCATCTCACATTTCAAAATAGTTGCGCACAATCGAAACCGTACGGCGCTTATTGGAGAATGGATTCCATACAATGACTAGGCACTAGGGTACAACCTATCAAGGAAACATGTGTAGAAAATGCACCAAGATCGAACCTATGGATCCCTACCAACCCAAGACCCGCCTACCCCTTACTGGATAAAACCAAATATGTCATCACCTTGGTTGCTTTGCAAACCTTTTGAGATCTCATGCATAACTAATCCATAAATATGCAAATGTAGGGTATCAAGAAAGGTGACAACATACCCTAATAGGTGCGACCCACTTAGCCTTGCTGCATCTCCCCTGATTTTCAGTCATTCTTGGTTGATGAGGCTTGAGCCTATGTTTTACATTTTTTAATAGCAATTCACTTCGAATGCTAATCACCGCCTTCCAGGCAACAATGCAATAATAGCATTCATCCATACAAGTTGTTCTGGGTCTGAACAAACCAATCTCTTCAAGGATTACTATTTTCATTACCCTTAAGATTTCACAATTTGCAATGCTCAAATCGGATCGAAGTATTTTTCAGATAATTAAATACGATACTGGTCTCTTCGAAACGATCAACGAATTAGGCCAAATTTGATGGTCGTTATTTAACTATCAAATTATACACATAAGTAATTACTAGGCCCATATTATAAATCATTATTTCAAAATATCTTTACAAAGGTACATATTCAAATCTCTTTTAGTATTTCGATATTTGAAAATGATTTCAAATACTTAAATCCAAAACAGGATATTTCAACCCATATCAACACATAGAAATATTTCTAAATCCAATTTATAAGTCATTACTATTAAAATATTTATATATAAATCATTTCGTCGCTAAATTATCTCCACAACTTTAATTCAATACTTAGGAAAATATTACAAGTCTATTTCTCGATATCATTTCTTTTATCCATACTTAGGTAATATTCCATACTAATCTCATAAATCTTTGGAATTTTTTATTAATTCCCTTTACAATTTTCAAAAATGATCGAATATGCCTATTTATATTCCAACTAACAATTTATAACTCTTTTAATGAATTTAGATTCATTTTCGAAGTTTCCGTATTTAAACAATTTGAAAATTTCCTTTTCTCAGGTTTCTTAAGTTCTCGAATTCCATTATATATTTTCTCTTATAAAATCACATCCATTAAATAAAACCTGGTTCACAAATCTCGAGAGAATTTATAAATAAATTGCAATCACTTACTTTTAAACTATATATATAATAATACTAAATTTCGAAAAAAACATGGTTAAATAATTATTTAAAATATCAAAACTGTTACGACCCGATTTTTCGACGCTCGTAAATCAACATCAATACGGTCACTGTCTCAAATGTCGAACAATTGAATGCCGGAAAACCGAACTATTAGGGTAAAATAAGAAGGAGGTGGAAGAAGAAATAGAAATAATATTAGAATCTCACAATCGCAGCGGAATACTATATAATAGATAAATGACTAATCTTTAAACAAAAAGAACTATATCTGTTTATACATCACATCATCAGAGTTCAACAAAATTCATAGCACACAATTGGACAGTTATCATAACCTGTCCTCACAAAACTGACTATGCAGTTAATCATACACAGCGGAATATTCATCAAATACGTGTGGTACGTCTCGCCATCCAGCTCGTCTCCTGAGCTCCACAACATCCTTTCCTGTATCTATAATACTCGGTCTGACCCGAGCATTATGCGAAATAACACTCGAGTCAGTCTGGAAAACCAGAATGAGAAAACACACTCGATTTTATTATTAAAGTTTTTTTAAAATCCTTTGAAATCAAAGGTATCTCATAGACCATGCCATAAATAAACATGCCGGGTTTTTACCTTACGATAACCAAAACATTTTTATCAAATCCGTCTGATGTTATAATAATTTTTATTGAAAGTAATACAGAATCTAGCTGAAATGCTTGCATCTCACGTTTCAGCAATAGTTAGGCACAATTAAAACCGTACAGGTGCTTATTGGAGATTGGATTCCATACAATGGCAGGGCTACTGGGGTAGCGCCCGTCACAGTTTTTGGTCTAGATCAGCGTATCGAGGATCCACCTTGATCCCCTGCTACACAAGGCTGGAGCTACCCCTTGCTGGATAGTCCGAATAAGATCACCCCATGGTTGGGATCAGCAACCATCCACACAGCCGAAAAAAGGGACATCTAGACAGGGATGACCTTACCCTAATTGGTTGCTAGCCACTTAGCCTTGCGTACACCTCCCCTGTTTTAGCCATTCTCGGTTGATGAGGCTCGAGGCTATGAATTACCTTTTTAGCACACATTCACTTAGAATGCTCATCGTCCTCCTGACGATGTTCTGATAGCATTCATCCATACAAGTCCATTCCGGGTCCGAACGGAACCAAAGGTACTTCTCCTACTACATCCATTTTGAAATCACCCTCAGGATTAGTAGCGATCACTGCAAGAAAATCTACTTTTAGTTGCAAATATTAGTAGCATTTGTTGATCAAGTGCCGCCAAAGACTCTATTTTTACTTGTCCCTCCTAAATTTTTGGTGAAAATTATTCCCAGTACCATCCATTATTCATTTCTTTTACTTCCACTTTACAACAACTACCCTACATCGCCATCTCCTTACTCCACCTCCAAAAACCACTTCTTTCGTCTACTCCACCTCCAAAAACCACTTCGTTGGTCTACTCTACTAACACACTAGAATCCTTAAATTGTCGATCTACTGAGGCACTCAAAAACTTCACGGTAACCAATCATCGTCTATCTATCTCGCCGCAATAGACCGACTCGCTAGTAGCGACGAGCAAACCCTAAATCATCATTTCTCTAGCATCGACAGACTTCTCAATAGATGGACTCAGCCTAGGTATCAAATTTAACCTTATTTCCTATTCTTGTTCTTCTTGTATCAGTTCATTATAACATCCATACGTTTTTATATTGGAGAATCTCGGACATGCACGTTTATATAAGCAGAAAAAAAGATAGCTGTAGAACTTAATTGTAAATAACTAGCATGAAGTTCCAAAAAGTTTTAAAAAGTGATATATTTTTGCTAACAGCTATAGAAATTGGTTTGAGTAGAAACTTTCTACAATTGCTAATGCTCTTGAGTATTTATATTTAGTGTTTGTAGGTGTCCCTTGATAATTTCTTCTTCGAATAATTCTTTTTTCTAATAGTTCCATCTTTCTTATAGCCTATGAATATGGTGTTTACTGGAGTAGTTGGATTCAAATTACAAGGAAATCTAAGATATGGAATTACTGCCATAGACTTAGTTTTGATAGTTACACAGATCCTCCGAAAACACTAGGTTGTTGGCATGTTTATCAAATTCTATGGTATGAAATTTAAATTTAAACGAGTTGTTGTTTTGGGTATTAATTCATGTTTTTTTGGTTGTTTTAAAAAGTTACCATAATGCCTCATTCATTGCATATGCAAAAGAAGGGTCGAGTGAGCTACCTCTAGCAGCTCGTGCCACTATTGCAAACATATCTCCTGAATATGGAGCAACAATGGGATTTTTGCCAGTCGATCATGTTACACTGAAGTACCTAAAGCTCACTGGTAGAAGTAATGAAACCGTAAGCATGCATCTATTACCACCATAAACAACTTATATTATAAATGATGAGATATGTACTTATTATGAATAACTATGTGGGTGCCTATGATGGACTCCTATTTACGTGTTAATAACAAGTTTGTGGACTACAACTAGGTTATTATTTTTCAATACCAGTACAAGTTCATGGGATGTTTTTATTAGTATTGTTGTGTTAACTACCTTTTTGATGTTATTTTCAATATTAATCTCAGCCCCAAATAGAAAGGGCATATTCATCCTATTAGGAGTTGAATTTGGAGGATGTCGAACCATGCCTTTCTAGACCTAAAAGGTAACAGGTTTACCATCTTTTTTTTGTCATGATTACTGCCTACATATAATCCATGCAATCAAGTATTCTTTCTTTGGCTTAGGATTCGTGGCAAGATTGCCCTAAGGGAAATGAAAACCGACTGGCTTGCTTGTTTAGACAACAAAGTAGGATTCAAGGTGCGACAACATTTTTTTTCTGTTTTATTATCATGAAAGTTTAATACTTAATGACATTGTATTATCATTTATATAATATATTCCTATGTGATTTAGGGGTTTGTTGTTCCCAAGAAGCTTAAAGTAAAGTTGTAGATTTCCACTTCCATAGGAAATATGCTCAGTTAAGACATGGCGATGTTGTCATTGCCACAATCAGTAGTTGTACTAACACTCCAAATCCTAGTGTAATGCTTGGAGCTGCATTGGTTGCAAAGAAGGCTTGTGAGCTTGGTCTTGAGGTAGAATTAATATGCTTTTTCTTATCATATGACATTTGGATCATCCCCTTCCGAGTGAATGTGAAAATTTAAATGTGATTTGTAGGAAATAAAAGTTGATGATTGAACATCATGATGTTTTTATTGTCTTCTCCATGTCTGCAAGCTTCATGGTTTTTTAATTCACATAAATGCTGCTAAAATAATGCACACTTTATCGTCCTTATGTCATTTAACTAAAATAAAAAATAAAATAGAAAAGCAACATTATTTGTATATTTTTCTCCCTTTTTAATTTTATCCCATACTATAGTATATTAACTAAACACAAAAGCGATATTTAATGGAAAAAATAGCTAATAATTGTTATGTAAGAGCTATAACACTGTTGAAATAGCCTAAGCAGAAGTATGATGAGGCATGTGCTGAATAGATAAAGGCTCACCTAATAAGTCTTTGTGCTCCAACATATAAGGACCTGAAATAGACTTAGCAGTTAGGAAGAAACAACGAGAATCAAAAGACTTAAACTAGATTGAAAGCTTTGTGAACTAAAACTACATGGCTGAGGTTGAGAGGTTAAGCTTGGTGAATCTGTTGTGCAAGTCGGTTCTGAATGGTCATGGCAGAGTGAACTAGAGAGAACTAGCATGTTCTGAACAGAACATGTGAGCCGAAACCGAACTGCTCTCAATATCATGGCCTGGTATGAGCTATTCTCATGTAAAAATTAGTTTATTACCTTCCAATTCATACTGCAATTAGAATAAAAAAACTTAGACGATTATGAATCGTCGTTTTGTTATCTTTTAACTCAAATTTGATAGTTTTTCATTTCATGACTATGAAGTATAAACTGCAACTCATATAGATTTTCCTACTCTTGAATAATTGCTTCTTCAGTTAGATTTTCAATAATCTTCACATATAGAGCATTGTTTTTCTACCTGATGTAATCACAATTTTCTTTTATATTAACATTACATTTATTATAGCACTTTAATAACCATTTTTTTCAGTTTCTATAGGAAAATATATAAAGGATTACCTTCACAGTTGAACTGCAAACCATTATAGGTACTTGCCACATTTAGTGTACTTACCATTTTAGGTGCATTTTTCACTGTTCTGTTTTTCTATCATGGTGAATCCTTTTTGTTATTGCACCTAGTAATGCATAATTGTTTGGATTATACTTTTTAAAGCAGTAAGTACTCAAAGAACAACCCTATTTAATTCATGTGGTTGACCAGTAAGAAGATGAATAAAAAAGCCGAACTCATGGGGATGGTAATGTTGCCTTTTACGAATAACTTGTTGCCTTGTAAAATCCATTAATAAGTCAATAAGCTCATAATTGGGGAAAATGATATGTAGGATATATTTGTTACAAATCAGGTTCTGCACATGTTTTTGTATATTAATTATCGATTTATTAGCTAAATCCAACAAAAACATTCAGTCTATTAATATGTAAAATTTCACATTTTATTTTGATATTTTCACAAATTTTCTTATCCTCTCACTTGTTTTGCATCTTTGAAAATAAACTTTTATTCTTGACTCTTGGGGAAAGGAATAAATTTCATAAATCCTTTCACAACAAGGTCACTCTTTAAGAGCTCATCAGTATGTCTAGCATATAGGATTCTATAACTTTAAAATTATTATATTTTTGTTTGCATTTTTTAACAAGTTCTAGCGTGGGATAGTTAACATGCATTTTGCATCCTGGGTATCTAACCATTGCAGCCTGTCTATACTAAGAGAGGTCTTTTAGAAACAATTATAATATTTGCCTATGTAAATGAAAATCTGGAGAAACTAATGTAAGTTGTGCAAGTCTGTAGGCTCATACTTTATTTTTTATGCCTATTTTTGTTTAGAAATTTAATTTCTTTTGGAACAAATGTTCTAGCCAAATGATATTTATGTCAATTAGCTTTTTTAGTTCCAGGTTGATGATCATGTATATGTATTCTGTTTTCTTCCTAGTGTACGAGGTATGCAGTCAGATTTTCTTGTGGCTGATAATATTGGATAGATTCTTACCTGATTTCATGTTTTCATATATTGAGGTAATAGGTGAGATTGAGTTATGATATCAAGTTTACTCACAAAAAATTGGATTAAATGAGTTGCATATTCCTTTATTTAAAAACTTAATCACATTTGCTATGTTTTGGATTATCAACAAAGTATGCATCTCAACTTTTGATGGCATTATAATTTTCTACATTAAGTTAAAATGGGATTAAGTGCTGGTAGAATGATGGAATTAAAATCCTAGAAATACACAGTTGGAAGTCAGAATGATGGGATTAAGTGATGTTTCTGACTTCGTACTGGTTTACATTGAGTTAAAATGGAATTAATAAACCAATTTTTCTTTTAAAATAAAATAGAAACAGTTGAACTGAAGGTTAAATTTGCATATATATATATATATATATATATATATATATTTATATATCACATCTATGTACCTTTGTAAACAATGAGAATGTAATTGTCGAATATCAAAATCATAATAGATTCAGTTATTGTGCATAGCAGAAGTTTGTTGAGGGCGATGTAAGCTCTGTCAGGGGTTTGGAAGTTTGATGGATGTTCACAGCAGTTTTGATGTAGATGCTTTAGGGCAGGTTGTTATAGTGGGAAATCTGAGTTGTTGTAGTGGGTGTTTGCAAGATGTATTGGTGATGGAGATGGCAAGTGTATTGGTTATGAAGATGACTGTAAGTGATATGGTGTAAAGTGATATGGTGGTGGTCTTGATGACTGTTAGGAGGATGGTAGCAGTTTTATATGGATGGTAGAAGGTGACAGAGCTTGTGTACAAGCAATGATGGCGTCAGAAGTGAGTTGTAGAGGAAAGTGGAAGCTCCAGTGAAGTGGCTCTGTTGAAATGCTTGTGGAGGAAATTATGGGAGATTGGGCTTGTTTAAGTGGTGAGATTTTGGTGGATGATGGTTTGAACAGGTTGTGGTGATTGAGTGTGGAAGATTGTAGTGATTGTTTTGGGTTGCAGGAAAAAGGTTGAAGGCAGGCAATTTTTGGTTAGTGGGATATGTAGAGGAAGGTTGTAGTGTTTGAATTGGCTATGGGAAGTGAAGGCAGGTGGAGGTTGGCTGTAGTGGAGGAAAGTTGTATATGTACAGTTGAATGGTTGTGTATGTTGATGGTGGCAGGCTCGAGTTCTATAGAGTGCTGTGTGGTTATTGGAGATGGATGTGACACAATTGTTTGTGTGGAGGAGTTCAGGTGGTGATGTAGTGGATGGTGTTGGCTGTGTGGTGAAGTGTGATTGATGTGGTGATGGTATTTGTAGGTTTAGTTGTGGATTTAAGTGGAGTAGGTGATGTATGATCATGATGAACGGATGTAGGGGGAGAGTGCAATTGTGATGGAAGTTGATGAAGTTGTTTGTAGGTTGCTTTGTTCAAGTATGATGAGTTGCTATTGAGTAGGAAGATGGTTGCAAGGGATGGAGTGTATAGGTGAAAGGAAGCTTTGTGGGTTGGAGGTGGTCGGGTGAAGGAGAATTGCAGAGAGTAATGAAGTGTTGGAAGGCTTGAAGGTTGGTGAAGGGATTTGGGTTGCCATATAGGCAACAACAGAAGGTGCAATAGTGGGGAAGGTGATTGTTATGGATTGAAATGGAACGTGCAGAAGGTTGTAGGGTATAGGTTGTTATTGGTATCAGAAGTGGAAGTGTGTGTGGAGTCTGGGGTTAGTGGTTGAAAGCAAATTGACTACTGGATGAAGTAGCAATGTAGTAGTTTGGTATATGGCAAAGGATGGAGATTGTTTTTGGTTATGTATGCGGATTGCAGTGGGTTGTGCTCTATATCAATATATGTCAATTTCATTTTTGATGGATAGTTGATTTTTGTTGCATTATAACGAATTTTATTCTGTTTTTGGCAACAGGTGCTATGCAAGACTCCATCCCAAGGCTGTTAATTGCAGGAAGAAAAAATGTGGTCATAGCAACCAGGTAAACAAAAACTAATTTGTTTATCTATGCCTTATTTTTATACTTGATCTTCTTTTACAGAGCTATTGATGGTTTTAACAGTTTTTTCTTCTTCTAAATATTGTTTCAGCTGAGGCCCAAGAAGAAGATCAAGTAGATGGCTAGTTCTCTATTCTAGTTGTTTTCTTTTAAATTATTGCGTGCTTTATGTAATTGAATCTTGAAGATAATTTTGCTTTTTAAAAATATTTCGTAATATGAAACTTTTTAGAAGTTGTCATTTCGGAGTATGTTAATTGAATGTTGTGTCTGATGAATAACTGATTTGAAAGAATTCCAGGCTATTGAAGTTGTTTATTTTTATAGTGAATTATTTTGACGTGTTTGTTCATGTGTTTATCAAACGCTACGGAAAAAATATAATGGCAGAAAAAAACATAACCAAAAAAAAGTTGCCATGGTGAATGATGTGCACGTAAATATGCATACTTTTACCACCATATTTAATCTATTTAAATTAAATAAATGATCATATTGGGTATTTTAACTTGTTTAAACCAAAATTCATATTATTTGAAATTGTCACATATTCATCTTCATCTAGGGGCAAAATGGTCATTTTTGTGCATATATTAATTTGAGAAAATTTAATTCGAAATTTTTATATTATTTTGTAGGAAATTAAACTCAATTACAAGTGGGTTCATGAAGGAATATGCATGCACAAAATGAATACAAAGGAATGAAGATGGAAATAATTCAAAGTGAAGAACATGGAGGACCCCACCTACCCACTACCTTAATGTACAAACTAGAGGCTAATGCACATGCTTATGGAGTTAATGGCTTCATGTACACTTAAATGGGAATTATGACATGCTAATGATTACTTGGTGGCCACACTACCTCATGGGCATTTTGGGCATTCCCCAAAAATATGAATTAGGGTTTCATACATGTATAAATACCCATATGTTTCATGTAATCTTTATCTCTTCTCTTAGTCTCTCTTAGGCCTCCTCTCTTCCTCTTCCTCTTCATTAGTTTAGATCAAATAAAAGAAAGCTCTCTTTCTCTTTTCATGGCTACTTAGCCATTTTTATTTTCATGTAATTTTTTTTTTAATGTTATTAATACATGCTCTTTCCTTTTACATGCCTCTTTTTTATGTTGTAGTGTAGATCTCTTTTCTTTTATGCAAGTTAATTAGCTTATCTTTTCATTTTGCTCTCTTTTTCCTCTTCATTTTGCTTTCATGTTGTTAGCTACATTTATTAATAAAATGACAAACATGAGAAGCTAAACCCCTTCAATTTAGGGGTAATGAAGCTCTCTAATTAATGTAGCTTCAACATTTTGTTAATTCATGCTCTCTTTTTGTGCTTAATGATGATGATAGAAGTGGTTTTATTTGTTGTTTTTGCTTTAAATTTGATAGTCTATATTGTTGACACCAAATAGGCTATGCTTAAACAATCATTAACACAAATGCCTCTTCATCAATACATGATTATGGCATAAGAAAGTGATTTGAAATTAAAATTTGATGGTCTATGTTTCTAATCAATAGTTAATAGGCCATACTTAAAATAGATTTCATTCTCATTTTCATTATCAATTTTCATGAAAGTTAGCAAGTGTTTTAAGGGGTATGTTATAGTTTGATGGCTTATGTTGGCTAATCAATAGCTCAAATATGCCATACTTATAATAAACACATCAATTAAAACACTAATGACCATAAAAGAGAAATCATGATTTCATGTGTTGAACTACATGATCTAGAGAGTGGATTTATTCTCTAAATTGTCATTTAACTCTCATATTTGCGTTTCTTTTCTTTTTGTTATTTTCTTACATTTTTAGCTAATCACACTTTCAACTTTGGTTAATTTGATTGAGTAGGAAATTTAAAATCATCAACTCCCTGCGGATCGACCAGTATTCGCCGCGTGCTACATTCGTACACAGTGCGCTTGCGGTTATTTTTATTTCTAAATTTTTTCGACGGTTTTCTAATTCCATAGAATTTCCGTCGATTAATAAGTTTTTGGCGCCAAATACCTCCACACTTATCTTTTTATTCGTCCTCGAATAAACTAAAACTAAGATAAATCCATTTTCGTAGGGAGCACGATTGCATTGAGCGTATGCAACAAGCCGTTAAACCTCTAGGTGTCCCCAGTAGGACGAGTGTTGTCTCGTGAGGGTTTTCAGCGGATACTACCCACAAAATCCACATGCAGGATGAAAATATTTACAAAATGCAAGATTTATTTACAAAGAGATGAATGCGAATTTTTGAAAATATTTACAATGAATGATTTACTTTTAAATCCACACAAATAAGTTAAATATAGGTTTTGGTTATTTTCTTGAATTTTTTTAGTCATTTACTCGTCAAAATTTTCAATAAAAAAAAGTTATCATAACAAATAGACTATAGTTTGACTTGTTATTTTGGTTGATAACAGTTTAATTATGAAAAGGATTCTTAGTTGATTATCAAAGTTTATCAAAGTGGTATTTTTATTTCTTTTCAATAACAAATCAAATCAACTAAGTAAAAATAGTGCTAGGATTTCAATTGCTTGCTCTCTCATTATTTGCAAGAAAAATTACACACCTAGCTCAGGTAAACTGAGGCCAGATATACCACCCATGCACTGCCTTTCGGGCTTATGTGAAGGGAGTACAGAGCATGGCGAGTGCACACACTTTCGTGTATACACCTATCGACCGTAGGTGGTTTTTATTAAGTCTATTCTTTTTTTTATGTGTTCCATACATGCATAACCGTGAGGACTTTTAAATGAGTATGAAAGCACATAATCAAAGATTCCAAGTAATTCACCCATGCATAACCGTGAGGACTTTTAAATGAGAGTGAATACTTTGGATGTTATAACTTTTTTATTTTTTTATATTTTTTTAGAAGAGAGAGAGTTTTGCAAAATCATATTAGCTCCATTTAGCTTAGAAGATAAAAAAAAAATGTTATATCCTTTACTTTAAATCAACCACTTTTTAAAACAAAGATTTTCAATTAGGATGTATTTCATAATTAACACGTATGAATCTTCCTATATACTAGTTAAACCATTGTTATTTGTAATCAAACTTCATTTTTATTTTTGTTAAGATAAATAAACTTTCAAAATTTTCAATTTAATAAGCCAAAACGATATACTTATCCTATAGTGTTTTTTTTAAAATAATTCAAAAATGCTTAAATAAAAAAAAATTGTTGTTTTTTTAGATTTCTTTTTTTTGCAAAGAAAAAGTAAAAATAAATCATGAAAAATCAAAAATGAAGATGAGTCTCCCCCCACACTTGATTTTGACTGTGTCCCCACAGTCAACCCAAGTGGAAGGAGAAAAATAAAATAAAATCTAATATTTACATGAAAGATTATTATTTACAAGAGATGAGAAAGTATACAGTCAAAAAGTAAATGAAACGGTCTTCTAAAGACCGATTCATTTGTCTCTTCAAATGTGCGAGACACAGCATAAGCACGAAAAACCAAATCGTAAAAGATTTCGCAGTTGAATATGGATTTGGAAAAACGAAAGTCATTTTATTGAAAATCATATGAGTTGTTTTATTTTCGATGATTTTTGGGGTAGATAGAAAAATTGGTTGAAGTTCAATTTCTTTCAAAGTATCGATTTCAAATTCAAAATGGCGATCGAAATTTTCTCCTTCAAAATTCAACAACTCATTTTCAAAAAGTCCATAAAACTCATGTTCGTTAAATTCGACTTCCTTTGTTGGATTATCAACAACTTCATCATGTAAATCGAGTTTCAAAGTTGTCGTATTCAAATTTTCAGAAAAAGGAAGATCGAAGTTTAAATCGAGTTTCGCACCCTCAAAAGAATTGAAATCCAACTCAATTACCATATTTTCAACAACTTGATTAAGATCGTCATTATCAAATTCAAAAGTTGTTATTTGAAAATCGTCGATTTGGGTAAAAGGTGGATTATCACTTGACTCATCACACGTTGAGATTTGATTTTGTTGTTCACGTTGTTTCATATAAGTTTCAAACAACAAATCCGTGTGATCACCGTAAATTTCATTCATTTGTTCAACAAAATCCAATTTATAGTTATTAAATTGAGAATTTTCGATTTGGATTTGTTGAGAACAAAAATTTTAACTTGTAACATGGTTAAGATTATTCCCATTGCCAAATTCGTTTGAAAAGTTGTTCCCATTTTCATGTTGAGTTTGGAATTCATTTTGGAGTTTGAAATTAAATTGGCATGGGTTATAATCGTAATTGTTTGAATTTTGAATTGAATTCAAATTTTGAAATCCTTGACTCGAGTTATTACACAAATCAGAATTACATAAATCATTTATCTCTTGATTTTGTCGTGGAGAAAGTTCGAGTAAAGATGAAATCATTTCAATGCTAATTTCAAGAGTCGAACGTTGGTCATCGTTTTGAAAATTTTGTTGTTCGAAATTTGAATTATTTACAAAATAGTTGTTGTTAAAATATCCATACGAATTTGGACTGAAATCATGTGGATTATATTGATTTTCACAACTATTGTAAAATTCAAGTGGATATGGATATTCAGACATTTCAAGAATGTTTTTTTTGGTTTTTTTTATAAACGAAAAATGATTACAAAGAAAATTTATTTTTGAAAAGGGAAATCGATTTTTGTTTTGTTTTTATTTTTCAATTTTTTTTTTGAATTTTGGTTTTTCTAATTTTTTTTTGGATTTTTTTGAAATTTCAAAGAAAATGATTTAAAAATTTCAAAGGAAAAGGAATACTTACAATTTTTAGTTTTGAATTTTGAATTTTTTTGTTTTTTTCAATATGCATGAACTAATGCAACTAAATGAATGCAGGGGTCTAATTACAAATGATTTATCCTAAGTTAACCCAAAATTGTATACTCACACATTGTGTTAGATAAACTAGATAGTTCTCAGCCAGGTAACGGACAGGATTTATCGGTGCACCACGAATCACCGTAGCACAGCCGAAGGTTTAAGTACCTTCAGAGAAACAATTCAGCATAATATTTACGAATCACCGTAATTTTTATAACTGATTATTGCTCTGCCGTAGCCTAGACACCAAGAAATTAAATTGTTCAAAGAAGACAACTTGTCAATATACAATTAAGAGTTATCTAACCGTTATTATTACAAAATCTAAGATGAAATGCAAAGCAGAAATTAAACGTGTATTAACAATGCAACTACGAATGAATTTTTGTTTTTTTTTTCAAATGCAAGCAACCAACAATGCAAAATAAAAACAAGGGATTTATTTGACAATTTTTTTTAAGCAAGCAGTTTATTAAGCAAGCAGAGCAGCAATTTTTTTTTGGCAGCCCCCTTCTGAAATTCTGCATTGGCAACCTGCAATTTAAAAACAATATATATATATATATATATATATATATATTTTAAATATATATCGATGGAACTAAAAAAAAAATAAATCAAAACAACTTAAACAAAACAAATTCAAAGAAAAATTTATTTTCGGCAAATGTTTTTTTTATAAAACTAAAAGAAAACTAAAACAATCAAAAGAAAAAAGAAACCCAAAACAAACTAAAAAAAAACAAAGTAAAAATAAAATTCACTCAACCTCAAAACCCGGCCCAAATAAGAAACCAGCCCACTACAACACAGACACAATCGACAGGTTTACAACATAAAGTAAAAACTTAATCAAATTTTTTTTCTTAGTTTCTCAAATTCACAAACACATCGAATTTAATTCCCAAATCCCAGAGTTCAAGATCAATTCGAGGTTCAGCAAGCTCACGATTGAAGGCAATTTAGGTTTCAGGCGATGGATTTGGGTTGAAGCCGCGGTCGCGGGTTTGAACAAAGGAGAGCAAGTTCGAAATGGGGTTGTTGAAATCGATGTTGTTTCAGAGATGAGGCTTTCCGGTGGCTGTGCTTTGAGTTTGAGTGTGGATTCGTGACCGTCTAGGGGATGGAGTCGATTGGGTTTCTTGGAGTTCGAGGGGCGAATGCGATTGCGGTCTCGATTTGTTGGGAGGGTTTCAAGTGGTTCGAGTGTCGCAGTGGTGGACTAGATGGTGATGTTTGATGTGGTTTGCGTATACGGAGGAGCGATGGAATCTTGATGGTTGGAGGAGTATGTAGTTTATAAGTTGGCAATGAAGGTGGTTGGTAGCTTGTTGTCTGGAATGTGAATTGATTGGTGATGCAGCCCGGTAAGTTTTTTTGTTTTTGTTTTTTGTTTTCTGGTTGTTTGGAGATGGAATAATTGGTATATGGAGGCAAGCAAGTAGATGGATGGCTGCAGTTAGATTGAGGTGGCAGGAGGTTGTGAAGTGGTTGATTTAGCGTGACAGCAGCAGTAAATGAAGGTAATATTGATGGAGTAGTTTGGATGTTTTAGTAGGATGAAGGTATGGCAGAAATGAATGGCTGTCAGGTTGAAGGAATGTGGTAGGTGAAGATGTTGTTGAAGACAGGGAAGATGTTGAGGGTAAGAAGTTGGAGGAGGGTGACTGGTTTGCTGCTCTGAAGTGAGAAGGCAAGTGGAATAAGAAGGAGTTATGGTTGGAGATAGATTGAATGTCGAATAGTGATATTGTAGAGACAGAATGGTAGAATTTAGAGGGGATGCACTTGCCTGTAGTGTGAAGGATTGCAGTATTTGTTTGAAGTAGAAATTTGGTGTTTGAGTGATGTTGTAATGCAACTGTTTTGGAACAGAGAGGAGTAAGGCAGTAGTATTGTGGGGTGTTATGGTTCTGTCGTGTTGAATGATATGGGAGGGGTGATGTAAATGGTGGATGCAATATTGTCAGGGTATGACAGTAGGATGGTGAGGTTGAATGATGAAGCACTGTTGAGGGAAAGGGTGTTTGTAACAGAGAGGAGGTGATTCAGATTTGTGAATAAAGCGGGCAAGCAGGAGTTAGAGGTGGTCAGCGATGGAGGGTGAGTTTGAGCAGTTATGAATGTATGGTGGATGACAGAGCAGTGTTTTGTGGTTTGACAATGGGTAGCAGCAATGTTGGTGATGCAGTAATGGTGATGACGGAAAGTTTGTTGGACAGTAATGTGATGATGGGTAGTATGCAGAGCAGTTGGGGTTGATGGTTGATATGAAGGCAGAACAGAAGTGTATGTAAGTGGTTGAGAAGTTTGTGGGATTGTATATGAGCAGTGTATCTGGGATGTATGTGCTACTGTATGATGGAAGTTTGTTGTTTTTGCAAGGAGTTTGGATGATCAGTGAGATAAGTGGAGGAAGATGGTCGAGTAGAGTGTTGGTTCAGGGGTGATGTTTGTGTTGGAATGGAGAAGCAAGGCAATGTAGAGGTTCAGGTCAGTGAAGGCAAGGAAGGGGGATGGCACTGCACAGTTTGTAGTGCAAATGGGTGAGTGAAATTGTTGATGCTGTGGATGAAGTATGGTTGGAAGATGATGTGGAAGTTCGGGTAGGATGTTGTTGTGTATTTGCTAGTGGTATGGTGAATTGTAACAGCAGATGGACAAAGCAACTAAAGGTAGTGAAAACGCAAAACAGAGAAGATTTGGTTGTGCAGGGCTGTGCACAGTGCACAAATGTAACAGTGTTTGTGTAATTTTTTTTTTTACTAAAAATTGTAAAACCAATGTAAAAAAAAGGAAAAATGTAAAATGTAAAAAGATGGAATAAAAGTTTTTTTTTTAAAGGTATGTTTTTTTAATATGGAAATGCAAACGAAAATACAAAACAAAGAAGAACACAAACAAATGCACACAAAAACTAAACAAACACACAATATATTTTTTTGGTCTTTTTTAAATAAGCAAACACACAAAATAAAATCACACAAAGATCAAACAAAAATAATTCGAAGAATAGAAAATTAAAATCAATGCAGTCCCCCGGCAACGGTGCCAAAAACTTGTTCGTCGACGGAATTTCTATCGGATTAGAAACCCGTCGAAAAAATTTAGAAATAAAAATAACCGCAAGCGCACGGTGTACGAATGTAGTACGCGACGAATACGGGTCGATCCGTAGGGAGTTGATGATTTTAAATTTCCTACTCAATCAAATTAACCAAAGTTGAAAGTGTGTTTAGCTAAAAATGTAAGAAACTAACAAAAAGAAAAGAAACGCAAATATGAGAGTTAAATGACAATTTAGAGAATAAATCCACTCTCTAGATCATGTAGTTCAACACATGAAATCATGATTTCTCTTTTATGGTCATTAGTGTTTTAATTGATGTGTTTATTATAAGTATGGCAAATTTGAGCTATTGATTAGTCAACATAAGCCATCAAACTATAACACACCCCTTAAAACACTTGCTAACTTTCATGAAAATTGATAAAGAAAATGAGAATGAAATCTATTTTAAGTATGGCCTATTAACTATTGATTAGAAACATAGACCATCAAATTTTAATTTCAAATCACTTTCTTATGCCATAATCATATATTGATGAAGAGGCATTTGTGTTAGTGATTGTTTAAGCATAGCCTATTTGGTGTCAACAATATAGACTATCAAATTCAAAGCAAAAACAACAAATAAAACCACTTCTATCATCATCATTAAGCACAAAAAGAGAGCATGAATTAACAAAATGTTGAAGCTACATTAATTAGAGAGCTTCATTACCCCTAAATTGAAGGGGTTTAGCTTCTCATATTTGTCATTTTATTAACAAATGTAGCTAACAACATGAAAACAAAATGAAGAGGAAAAAGAGAGCAAAATGAAAAGATAAGCTAATTAACTTGCATAAAAGAAAAGAGATCTACGCTAGAACATAAAAAAGAGGCATGTAAAAGGAAAGAACATGTATTAATAACATAAAAAAAAGGAAAATTACATGAAAATAAAAATGGCTAAGTAGCCATGAAAAGAGAAAGAGAGCTTTCTTTTATTTGATCTAAACTAATGAAGAAGAAGAGGAAGAGAGGAGGCCTAAAAGAAGAGATAGAGATTATATGAAACATATGGGTATTTATACATGTATGAAACCCTAATTCATATTTTTGGGGAATGTCCAAAATGCCTATGAGGTAGTGTGGCCACCATGTAATCATTAGCATGTCATAATTCCCATTTAAGTGTACATGAAGCCATTAATTCCATAAGCATGTGCATTAGCCTCTAGTTTGTACATTAAGGTAGTGGGTAGGTGGGGTCCTCCATGTTCTTCACTTTGAATTATTTCCATCTTCATTCCTTTGTATTCATTTTGTGCATGCATATTCCTTCATGAACCCACTTGTAATTGAGTTTAATTTCCTACAAAATAATATAAAAATTTCGAATTAAATTTTCTCAAATTAATATATGCACAAAAATGACCATTTTGCCCCTCGATGAAGATGAATATGTGACAATTTCAAATAATATGAATTTTGGTTTAAACAAGTTAAAATACCCAATATGATCATTTATTTAATTTAAATAGATTAAATATGGTTGTGACGACCGCCCATGACTCCTGCACTAAACAAAGGAATAGTGCGCTGAAAAGTGTGAGGCCGCCATGGACGATCATCAGGGTAAGGTAAAACAACAAAACTCTATCGTATAACTCACAGCGCGTGGATAAAATACAATAGAGAAATATATATATATAGTGAAGCTCCTCAAATCAGAAATTCATCAATACACTTTTTAATAGTTTGATACAAACATCTGAATAGTCAATACATCAAGCCTCACTACATATCACTCAGAGAATACAAACAGCGGAATATCCAGTACATATAGTAAGAAAACAATATGCAAAAGCCTCCAGCTCGTCTTCGTCATCAACAGCGTTGGCCACTAAGAACAGCACCTGTCACCTGCTACATAGTCTGCCCATCCCAATCATGGATGAACAGCCTAAGGTAATAAGAGTTGAACATAAAACCTTGAGTCAGACAAAAGTCTTAATGAGCAGTAAATCAACTATCAAACATACCAAAAGAGCATAAAGGGGTAAAAAGGAATAGGAACCCAACCATCCCACTCCAAGCGACGATACAAGCGAAAACATCCAAACATCCATGACTCTGGCTATCACTGTTATCATTGCCTTGATATCACCGTTAATTGAATGACCGGCTCATTATTTCATCCGTCCGTCAACGGCTAATGGCAACCCCGGTTCTAGACATAACTCCGCACGTCGTCACAGCCCGTGCCTAGGACTATCGAATCTGCCCAAGGTACTTAGCACGTCGTCGCAGCCCGTGCCTGGGACGTCGCCGTGACCCGTCCCAACGTACTCTTGCTTTGAGCATGCTAGAACCTTCAATAACGATGAGATCTCAGCCTTCTAGTCATCCTCCACGACGACTATTCTTATACAAGCTCAAGCGCCTCTCAAGCCAACCATTATCCACAAACTCAAACCACATCATCGAGTTATCAACATGCTTGGGATGATCCCATCTGGATTAAACCAAGGCTTTCTCACATCATGCTTTGCTTTATCGCATCATAGCAAAGTCCCATCTCAACATCATGCTTTGCCTCATCGCATCATAGCAAAGTTCCATCTCAACATCATCATCAAATCTATCCACATGAGCTTCAGCATCCGCTTCATATGCCACAAGCAGCTTTCCTTATTCAAGAGCCTTTCCGCTTAGCGTTTGAATCATCTCCGACCGACTTGTCCAAATTCAAACACTAATCAACCAATCAATCAAATCAATCATTAATCCAAGTAATCAATCATTCAAACAAGATCTAAATAAGCAGTTATAACAATAATGACAATTTCGTAAATAAAGAGTCCAGATCTAACATGCAATCTAACAAGCATGAATTATGAACAATATCTCTACAACTTGATGAATGAACTTGCATAAGTAAACATGTAGTAAAATAGGTGTCAAATCATCATGAACAATAGATCTACATGCAGACTGACGCAGCGGATAAATCGAAACAAACTTCAATCGATGGAATGTAGCAATCGGTGAGTTGAAAATACTGCAAGGCCCAAATCCGTTGATCCAAAGATACCGGATTCTAGCTATCTTCGTCTCGTTGATCGCGCACGATGCCGAGAAACAAAGATCTACGATTCTTCGCACGTTGATCTAGCGCACTAGATTCCGTGAATCGGCTTCACAAACATGGATTCGAGCGCACTCGAATGACGTAGGTGGAGATAGGAGATCACACTCAACTACCAATTGACGAAAGCACAAAGCAATCAAAGGAAATTTTATTCAAAAATCAACCACCTTTGAATGTACAACACACACCCCTATTTATAGTGTTTACAACCAAGCCCTAAGTCATACACGGCCTACGACTCAATACACACGGATCTCGCTTACAACACAATGCCGACTCAATGACTCATGACTCCACCGACTCACGACTCACGACTTAGGACTCATGACATACGACTCAACTTACTTACAACCTTATACAATACAAACGACTCAAAGAAAACACGACTCAACTTAGGTCGCGACTCACGACCTAACACATTACAGACATATACGACTCAAGGTACAACGACTCATATATACACATAACCTTCCACCGACTCAACTTCATACCGACTCAACTTCATACCGACTCAACTTCATGCCGACTCACGACTCATCATCTCTGCAACATGACCGACTCAAGCCTTCATTTACTCATAGCTTCCCTGTGGCACATCCCTTCCAGCGAGTCATGCGGCAAATCCCTTCCACCGAGTCAACTCCGAACGACTCATCTACTTCCACTTCTCTGCTCTTGTTAACTCGTACACGAATTATGGATGAGTCGTTGAGTCATGTACGACTCATCACCAGAAGCGGTGTCTCATTAGGTCGGTCCACATCTTCCTTCGTAGGTCGTTGCCGACCTAGACCTTTTTTGTTGAGTCGGAAACGACTCAAAGCCGCTTCATTAGCTTGCAACGTCCCTTCTCGTGACTCCTTAGGTCGTGGACGACTCAAATCTACCCTCCTAAGTCGTGAACGACTCATGCTGCCTTCACTGAGTCGTGGACGACTCATCACACTACACCTCAAACTCATGTTTTCAGGAATTAAAGATTGCACAACTTCTTCTCTGGCCTTAGCTGCATCAGGAATCAACCTATAAATAGAAGGGTTTGCATCACTTTTTGGCACTGGATTTTGAAGCGGCGAAGTGCTTCCATTTTGCGAGCTCGACTACAACACTTCTTCACTTCTTTTCTCCACTTTAATCTAGTGCTTCCTTCCATCCAAGATTGAAGATCAAATCGAAGATCCAAGAGCCAAAGTTGAAGATCTTCATCCATCGAAGAGAGATTTCATCGTTTGAAGCGGAATCTTGTCGGATCAAGCTAGATCCTTTGCTGTCCAGATCTGAAGTTGGTTGTTTTTGAGGTGTTTAGGTGATTCAGTGAGTGGTGGTTATCTCTTACACGGACACAAAGGAGTATATTGGATCGGTGGCTTGTTTGTGTGTTAAAGATAGTGATTTCATGCATTTTCCTTAAGTCTGTGACGCAGCAGATAAATTGAAACAAACTTCAATCGATGGAATGTAGCAATCGGTGAGTTGAAAATACTGCAAGGCCCAAATCCGTTGATCCAAAGATACCGGATTCTAGCTATCTTCGTCTCGTTGATCGCGCACGATGCCGAGAAACAAAGATCTACGATTCTTCGCACGTTGATCTAGCACACTAGATTCCGTGAATCGGCTTCACAAACGTGGATTCGAGCGCACTCGAATGATGTAGGTGGAGATAGGAGATCACACTCAACTACCAATTGACGAAAGCACAAAGCAATCAAAGGAAATTTTATTCAAAAATCAACCACCTTTAAATGTACAACACACACCCCTATTTATAGTGTTTACAACCAAGCCCTAAGTCATACACGGCCTACGACTCAATACACACGGATCTCGCTTACAACACAATGCCGACTCAATGACTCATGACTCCACCGACTCACGACTCACGACTTAGGACTCATGACATACGACTCAACTTACTTACAACCTTATACAATACAAACGACTCAAAGAAAACACGACTCAACTTAGGTCGCGACTCACGACCTAACACATTACATACATATACGACTCAAGGTACAACGACTCATATATACACATAACCTTCCACCGACTCAACTTCATACCGACTCAACTTCATGCCGACTCACGACTCATCATCTCTGCAACATGACCGACTCAAGCCTTCATTTACTCATAGCTTCCCTGCGGCACATCCCTTCCAACGAGTCATGCGGCACATCCCTTCCACCGAGTCAACTCCGAACGACTCATCTACTTCCACTTCTCTGCTCTTGTTAACTCGTACACGACTTATGGATGAGTCGTTGAGTCGTGTACGACTCATCACTAGAAGCGGTGTCTCATTCGGTCGGTCCACATCTTCCTTCGTAGGTCGTTGCCGACCTAGACCTTTTTTGTTGAGTCGGAAACGACTCAAAGCCGCTTCATTAGCTTGCAACGTCCCTTCTCGTGACTCCTTAGGTCGTGGACGACTCAAATCTACCCTCCTAAGTCGTGAACGACTCATGCTGCCTTCACTGAGTCGTGGACGACTCATCACACTACACCTCAAACTCATGTTTTCAGGAATTAAAGATTGCACAACTTCTTCTCTGGCCTTAGCTGCATCATCCTCCCCTGGTTGAGAAAAATTCGTCCTCGAATTTGTACATTCTTCTTCATCTGATTGTTTACTTCCGTAATATGGAACAAGATGTTTAACATTGAACACGTCAGACGTGTAAACATCTTCCGGCAGTTTCAACTTATAAGCATTTTCATTGATTTTCTTCACAAATTCAATTGGACCAATTTTCCGCGCCTTCAACTTGTTATAAGCACCCATCGGAAAACGATCCTTCGTCAACACAGCATAAACCAAATCACCTTCCTTAAATTCAACATTTCGTCGTTTCAAATCTGCAGACTTCTTATACTTCTCATTTGATTTCTCCAATCGTTCCTGAACGATTTTATGACATTCAGTCAGTTCATCAACAAAATCAACAGTCTGTTTAACTATTCCCTTCGACTGTGGTACTACTGCCAAATCTAACGGCCCCCTGGGTAAATTTTAATAAACAATCTGAAATGGACTGAATCCCGTGCTACGATTCACTGCATGATTATGTGCAAACTCAGATTGACATAACTTCAGGTCCCAACTTTTCAAATTATCCTGTACAAGACATCGCAACAAATTTCCCAATGACCTGTTAACAACTTCTGTCTGTCCATCAGTTTGTGGATGGTAAGCGCTACTAAAATTCAGCTTTGTTCCGACCATCTTCCACAAACTCAACCAAAAATGGCTTAAAAATCTAGTATCTCGATCCAAAACAATAGATTCTGGTAAACCATGTAATCGATACACCTCTCTAAAGAATAATTGTGCCACTCGAACTGCATCCGCTGTCTTCTTGCAGGCAATGAAATGTGCCATCTTCGAAAACCTGTCCACTACAACAAATATCGAATCATTTCCCCTTTGAGTTCTAGGCAAACCCAAAACGAAATCCATGCTAATATCAACCCATGGCTTAGACGGTACAGGCAATGGCTTATACAACCCTGCATTCGTCGCTGTTCCCTTTGACACCTGGCAAATATGGCATCTCTCCACGAATCTTTCAACCTCTTTTCTCATCGATGGCCAAAAGTAAGATTGTGAAATCAACTGCAAAGTACGATCACAGCCCACATGCCCTTCCTCGTGCAACTCTTTTACAATCTTCATTCTCAAGCTACAGTCTGGAATGCATAATTGACTTCCCTTGAACAAGAATCCATCAACCATCACAAATTCATCCGAACTTCCATCCTTAACTTTCTCAACAAACTTTGCAAAGTAAGGATCCTCCCCAAACAATTCTGGCAACATTTCAAACCCTGTCACTTCAACCTTCATTGTCGTTAATAAATGACTCCTCCTACTCAAAGCATCAGCTACCCGATTCGTCACCCCTGATTTGTGCTTAACGACAAAAGTAAACTGCTGCAAATAAGCAATCCAAGATGCATGTCTTGCTGAAATCTTGTCCTGCCCCTGTAAATGTTTCAAAGCTTCGTGATCAGTGTAAAGGACAAATTCCTTCTGAAATAGATAGTGTCTCCAATGTTTAACAGCTTGCACAACAGCGTAAAATTCAACGTCATATGTACTGTATCTCATCTTTGCCCCTGACAACTTTTCACTAAAATAAGCAACTGGTTTCCCATTCTGACTCAGAACTCCTCCAATACCAACCTTTGATGCATCAGTGTGTAGCTCAAACAACAACTGGAAATTAGGTAATACAAGAATTGGCGCTGTCGTCAACAGTTCTTTGATTCGCTCAAAAGCAATCCCGGCTTCTTCTGTCCACGAAAACTGTTTACCCTTCATGCAATCAGTAACCGGAGCCATCACGCTACTGAAGTGTGGAATGAATCTTCGGTAGAATGACGCTAGCCCATGAAAACTTCTCACTTCTGTAACTGTCTTTGGCTGTGGCCAATTCCTGACTGCCTCTACTTTATTCTGATCAACTTGAATACCTTCTCCTGAAACAACATGACCAAGAAATAAAACACTGTGCGTCATAAGCACACATTTCTTCGTAGCAGCATAAAATTGTTCTTCACGAAGAATAATCAACACTTCCCTCAAATGTAGAACATGCTCCTCAGTACTCCTGCTATAAATCAGAATATCATCGAAATAAACCACTACAAACTTTCCAATGAATGGTCTAAAGATTTGATTCATCACCCGCATGAATGTACTAGGTGCATTAGACAAACCAAATGGCATAACCAACCATTCGTATAACCCTTCTCTCGTCTTGAAAGCTGTCTTCCATTCATCTCCAGGTCTGATACGAATTTGATGATAACCACTCTTCAAGTCAATCTTCGAGAATATAGTTGCCCCACTCAACTGATCCAGCAAATCATCCAACCTTGGCATAGGAAATCTATATCGAACAGTGATCTTATTCAAAGCTCTACTATCTGTACACATTCTCCACGTTCCATCCTTCTTCGGTACCAACAATGCTGGCACAGCACATGGACTCAAACTTTCCTGAATACGTCCCTGCTCAAGCAACTCTTCCACTTGCCTTCGTAACTCCTCATGTTCCTTCGGACTCATTCGGTAATGTGGTCGATGTGGTAACACTGCTCCCGGAACAAGATCAATTTGATGTTGAATGTCTCTAAGTGGCGGTAACTCCTTAGGCAACTCCTTTGGAAACACGTCTTCAAATTCTTTCAAAACTGGCTTTGCTACTTCTGGAATTTCAACTTCTTCACTACTCTCTCTCCCAATTAACAAAAACACCTCAGGTTCTTCCTCCACTTCCTTAACAAACTCCTTCAAAGTCAACAGAGTTTTCAATTCCTCAATCTCCTCCAGCTTGCTCTCCTTCTGTTGCTTCAAATCATTCATCAATTTCTCCAACTTCCCAATACCTTCATCGAATTTATCATTAATACGTTGTTCCATAAGCTCGGCTTCTTCTCTTCGATACAAAGCTTCAACGTTTTGATGACGATTAGCTCTCCTTGGCGGCATGATTGAAAACTCTTCACAAACACTTCAACAAAACAACAATCAACAAGTCACGGCTCAAACACTTCAACTTCAAACAACAAGGCTCGGCTCAATCTTATCTCGGCTATGCTTTATACGGCTTAACCCTTAGCTTGGCAACAATTTGACTCGGCCTCCACTTGTCTCGGCAATATGAAACGGCTCAAGTGAGGTCGGCTCCAACTCAAGCACAAGGCACGGTTCAACACTTCTTTAGCTCGGCTACAAATTCAAGCACTTCACAAGGCTCCAAATTCAAACTCCTATGCACCCTTTGATCCAAATGATTATGGATCAAACACTCCAATCTTGTTGCAAATTCAATAAGAACACAATGAACAACTTCAAATACTTGGCTCCATGAATCAACTTAGCTATGATTGGCTAAGTATGGCTCTGATACCAAAACTGACGCAGCGGATAAATTGAAACAAACTTCAATCGATGGAATGTAGCAATCGGTGAGTTGAAAATACTGCAAGGCCCAAATCCGTTGATCCAAAGATACCGGATTCTAGCTATCTTCGTCTCGTTGATCGCGCACGATGCCGAGAAACAAAGATCTACGATTCTTCGCACGTTGATCTAGCGCACTAGATTCCGTGAATCGGCTTCACAAACGTGGATTCGAGCGCACTCGAATGACGTAGGTGGAGATAGGAGATCACACTCAACTACCAATTGACGAAAGCACAAAGCAATCAAAGGAAATTTTATTCAAAAATCAACCACCTTTAAATGTACAACACACACCCCTATTTATAGTGTTTACAACCAAGCCCTAAGTCATACACGGCCTGCGACTCAATACACACGGATCTCGCTTACAACACAATGCCGACTCAATGACTCATGACTCCACCGACTCACGACTCACGACTTAGGACTCATGACATACGACTCAACTTACTTACAACCTTATACAATACAAACGACTCAAAGAAAACACGACTCAACTTAGGTCGCGACTCACGACCTAACACATTATAGACATATACGACTCAAGGTACAACGACTCATATATACACATAACCTTCCACCGACTCAACTTCATACCGACTCAACTTCATGCCGACTCACGACTCATCATCTCTGCAACATGACCGACTCAAGCCTTCATTTACTCATAGCTTCCCTGCGGCACATCCCTTCCAACGAGTCATGCGGCACATCCCTTCCACCGAGTCAACTCCGAACGACTCATCTACTTCCACTTCTCTGCTCTTGTTAACTCGTACACGACTTATGGATGAGCCGTTGAGTCGTGTACGACTCATCACAGGAAGCGGTGTCTCATTAAGTCGGTCCACATCTTCCTTCGTAGGTCGTTGCCGACCTAGACCTTTTTTGTTGAGTCGGAAACGACTCAAAGCCGCTTCATTAGCTTGCAACGTCCCTTCTCGTGACTCCTTAGGTCGTGGACGACTCAAATCTACCCTCCTAAGTCGTGAACGACTCATGCTGCCTTCACTGAGTCGTGGACGACTCATCACACTACACCTCAAACTCATGTTTTCAGGAATTAAAGATTGCACAACTTCTTCTCTGGCCTTAGCTGCATCAATTCCTTAACTCGTACCCCCTTAAGTCGTCTACGACTTATCAAGGTCCACGACCTACGACTCAACACACTCTGCCGACCCAACGACCTAACCAGACGCCGACCTAACGACTCAACACTGCTGCCTACCTAACGCTAGAGACGACCTAGCGACTTAACTACATAGCCGACCCAACGACTTACAAATGTACCCGACCTAACTACCTAATGACTTAGGACCAACCACACACAAACCTATACACGACTTATAGCATGCACGACCTATCACGTGCACGCGACTTAACACTTAACCAAACTGGGTACGACCTAACCCTTGCCGACCTAACGACCTACCATAAGTTGTTCAACGACCTAACTCCAACACAGGTTAACCACTAGGTCGATCGATTCTATAAGTTGGTCAATCCTCTTAACTAGCTTAGTCCCTTAGGTCGTCCTATTTTCCTATACGACCTAAGCTTCTTCCCGACCCAACTCCTTAACTCGCTCGATACTCCTTAGGTCGCTAGCTTCCCTAACTTGCTCACACGACCTAACTTCCACACGAGCTAACTCTGAATGACAACAATACGACCTAACTAGGTGTCGACCTAACTACTGGGTCGTTAACTCGTTCAACCGACTCATCTATGAGTCGTTCAATCTCTTAAGTCGTTAACCCTATGAGTCGACCACACCTATGAGTCGGCCACGCCTTAAGCCGGCCATCCTCTAAGTCGTACAACCGACTTATCTTCTACACGACTCATCTCTTCATGACTTATCTCTACACGACTTAAGCTCCAAACGACTTAAATTCTGAACGACTTAATAACACTAACAATCTAATGACAACAGTTCTACGATTTTTCGATCCGTCAAAATACGGGTCGTTACATTCTCTCCCCCTTAGGAATTTCGCCCCCGAAATTCCAAACAAACAAGAGCAACCAAAACTATTCTGCATGCCTACCATCCATAGCAATCAACAAACCATGCATCCAATTACTAACCTAGCATGCAGAATTCTAAGACTAGAACAAGTTACAATGTCATGAGATGTCACGACACCTTAGGGTCATACCTCGAAGAGTTCAGGATGAGCTGCCTTCATCCTCTCTTCCTCCTCCCATGTATAGTCATTAACATCATCACTCCATTGTACCTTGAGCAACTTGATTACCTTCCTCCTAAGCTGTTTCGTGTCGGTTCCCACAACACGAAGTGGCTTACGAGGTCTTCTAACAACTGGATCAACTTCCAAATCTTCATAGCTATCAGCAGAAACCACTGTACTTGGGTCATGCATATACTTCCGTCGATATGATACGTGAAAAACATCGTGCACACCCGACATCTTTTCTGGTAATTCCAATTTATATGCGAGCTTTCCAATTCGCTCGACGATCGGGAATGGTCCAACAAATCTTGGAGTCAATTTTCCTTTCTTCCCGAATCGAATAACATTCTTCAGAGGAGAAATCCTCACAAAAACCATATCTCCTACGTCGAATTCCAAATCCTTATGACGCTTATCGGCCTAACTTTTCTGACGGTCTTGGGCTGCCTTCATTCGTTGCCGAATGATCTCTATACAATCCGAAGTCTATCGAATCATTTCTGGCCCAAGTATCAACTTTTCTCCAGTTTCCAACCAACATGTCGGTGAGTTACACGGTCTTCCGTACAATGCTTCATATGGTGCCATACCAATACTTGACTGATAACTGTTATTATACGCAAATTCCACCAAATGAAGATGATCTTCCCATGATCCTCCGAAGTCCAAAACACATGCTTTGAGGAGATTTTCCAAAACTCGGTTGACTCTCTTGGTCTGACCATCCGTTTGGGGGTGATAAGCTGTACTCAAACACAACTCAGTTCCCAAAACTTCTTGGAAGCTCTTCCAAAATCCACTAGTGAACAATGGGTCTCGATCCCTCACTATACTCTTCGGAATACCATGGAATCGAACTATCCACTTAACATACAACTCAGCCAATTTCGATGCAGTCCTAGTTGATCGAACAGGAATAAATCTTGCACTCCTAGTCAATCGATCTACGATGACCCAAATCCCTTCATTTCCTGCTCTGGTTCTAGGTAACCCATCGATAAAATCCATCGATATTTGCTCCCACTTCCATGTAGGAACTTCTAATGGCTGAAGCAATCCACTTGGCTTCTTCTGCTCGGCTTTTACTAACTGGCAGTTCATACATTTGGAAATAAAATTTCCAACATTCTTCTTCATACCTTCCCAGTAATAGGTTCTCTTCATATCCCGATACATCTTATTTCCACCTGGATGAATTGTCAACTTTGAATGATGACTTTCCTTTAGAACTTCATTTCTTAATTCATCTATATCGGGAACAACTAGTCGTCCTTTCTTTCGAAGCCAACCCTCTCGATCAACCTTGAATCCTTTATCCTTCTCTGGGTCCAACCCAGATTCCAAATCATGGATAATCTTGACAAGCTTATCGTCTCGCTTTTGGCTCTTGCCAATTCTTTCCACTAGAGTAGGTTTTATCGATAAGTTTGCCAACATCTCAGGTTCCAATTCACATCTAGGCCTGAAGCCAACTCCAGCCAAATACTCAAGACTCTTCCATTCTGAAAACATGGCTCCCAAACCTGCATGTCTTCGACTTAACGCATCTGCCACTGCGTTACCTTTTCCCGGAGTATAGGCTATACCAAAATCATATGATGCTAAAAACTCTAGCCGTCGTTGCTGTCGAAGATTCAAATCCTTTTGGGAGAAAAGATACTTCAATGACTTATGATCCGTAAACAACTCGAATCAAACTCCCAATAGGTAATGTCTCCACATCTTCAAAGCAAATACAATTGCCGCTAACTCCAAATCATGAGTCGGATAATTCCTTTCATGCGGCTTCAGTTGTCGACTTGCATACGCAACAACTTTATCCTTCTGCATTAGCACTGCTCCCAGTCCAGTACCACATGCATCGGTGTAAACCACCATCTCACCATTTTCACTTGGAATACTTTAAACAGGAGCACTTGTCAGTCGCTCTTTCAGGATTCCGAAAGCTTGCTCACACTAAGCATCCCATCTGAACACTTGGTTCTTTTTCGTTAATCCTGTTAATGGTGCAGCTATCTTGGAAAAGTCTTTGATAAACCGACGATAATATCCTGCTAATCCAAGAAAACTTCTCACATCAGATGCATTCTTAGGTCTAACCCAATCCTGGATCGCTGCCACCTTGGCGGGATCAACCGCTATTCCATTTCCAGAAATAACATGGCCTAAGAACCTCACTTCGCTCTTCCAGAAGTGACACTTCGAAAACTTAGCCCTCAGCTGTTGTTTCCGCAAGATTTCCAAAACAATCCGCACGTGTGTCTTGTGTTCCTCCTCAGTTCTGGAATAAACCAAAATATCATCCACGAACACAAGTACAAACTTGTTCAACTGATCTCTGAACACCCTATTCATAAGATCCACAAAATATGCTGGTGCATTGGTCAATCCAAACGGCATTACCAGCCACTCAGAGAAACCAGATGGTGTCCTAAAAGCAGTCTTCGGAACACTATCCTTTGCCACTCTCAACTGGTGAAATCCCGTTGCCAAATCCATCTGAGAAAACACCTTGGCTTCGTGAAGCTGATCAAACAAGTCATCTATTCTCGGCAATGGATACTTGTTCTTCTTAGTCACTTTATTCATCTCACGATAATCAACACACAACCTCAACGATCCATCCGCTTTGGTTGCAAACACAACTGGTGCACCCCATTCGGACACACTACGCCGAATGAATCCTTTCCGAAAAAGGTCATCAACTTGCACCTTCAACTCTTGCTGTTCCCTAGGCGCCATCCGCCTAAGAGGCATCACAACAGGTCTGGCTCCCTCAACTAGATCGATACGAAACTCGATCTCTCTATGCGGCGGTAACCCTTTGACCTCGTCAAAGACATCCTCAAATCCATTCACAATAGGCACCGATGACAGTCCATCCCGTGGAACAACCAGCGAATACATGAAGCTCATGAAGACGCCTTCCTCATGCTTACATCGTATCACAACCTTTTGCCCCTCTACATTCTCGACTGTCACCTCAAGCCTCTCACAATCAACCTTTGCCGCATACTTCCTAAGCCAGTCCATACCCAAAATAATTCCGAACCCCGCAAAGTTCAGAACAAAGCAATCAAAAACAAAAGAGCAATCATGACTCGACACAACTAGACCACGACATATCATACACAAACAAGACGAACCCCCAACTGGATTAGTCACAACCAATGGTCTATCAACAATATCCGGTTCCAAACCCAACCGGCCTACAAGTTCATTACAAACAAAAGAATGCGATACTCCAGTATCAAACAACACTCTATCTGGAACACCATAGATGGAAAGAGTACCTTGAACCACCACACTCTTTCCTTTCTCTTCAGCAGTAGGAGCTTTCGAAAATGATGGCACAGCCCCCAAAGCATAAGCTTGCACAATCTTCTTGTCCTTCCTCGGTTCTGGACAATTCCTCCTGAAATGCCCCGGTTTGTCACAGTTGTGGCACTTCGCCGGCGCTCTCGGTTTCTTGCAATCCCTGGAGAGATGGCCCTTTTTCTGACAGTTGTAGCAGGTCACTTCGCCCTTCGGCTTCTTCTGGCCATCCTTACCCTTCTGCTGCTGCTGCTTCCTCTTCTTGTTTCCACCTTGCTCCTTAGTCACAACAACAACAGATCCTTCCTTAGGAAACAGATTCTCGTGCCTGAGAGCTTTCTCCACAAGCTTCTCAAATGGGTCATCCAAATGATCCACCAACTGCCTCCCAAGATAATTGTCCAAGCCTGTCACAAACTTCTCATTCTTCTGATAGGGAGATTCAATATATGACCGAGCATACTTGGACAAAGCTTCAAACTCAGAAACATACTCAAGAACTGGTCTTCCACCTTGCTTGAGCTCCACAAACTTCTTAAACAAAATAGATTTCTTAGCTGTAGAAATGAACTTAGCCTCAAATCTAGCTTGGAATTGCTCCCAAGTAATCTCTTCCTATGGAGTATCAATGGTGATAGAGTTCCACCAATCAGAAGCTCTCCCTTGAAGCTGTCTTGATGCAAGCTTCCTCTTAGTTGCATCCTCAATTCCCAAATCACCAAAGATCCTTCTACAAGCATCAATCCATCTCTGAACTTCTATGGTTGATTCTGTCCCCAAGAAAACCTTTCCTCCAAGAGCAGTATAGTCTTTACACAGCTTAGCAAAATCTACTGGTCTTGGAGCTTGAACTTGAACTCCAACATCTACCGATGGCCCCAGAGCTGGCATCCTTCTCATGATCGAAGTCATCATGGCCTCAAACATAGCAGCATAATCAGCATCAGCAACCTCTTCAGCAGCACGGCTTTCCCTAGCAGCTTGTCTCTCTCTTCGACTCATCCTTAATATCTATAAAAAGAATGATTAGAACACCTTGAGAAACAACTACATAAAGAGTTCAAATCCTTCTAAGCTACTATATTATATATAGTAATCATCCATCAAAATACAATTACGTCTCTCATACGTAGTTACGCCAGCGAGCGTTGGCTAAAATCGATTAACCAAAGCTTTGATACCAAATGTGACGACCGCCCATGACTCCTGCACTAAACAAAGGAATAGTGCGCTGAAAAGTGTGAGGCCGCCATGGACGATCATCAGGGTAAGGTAAAACAACAAAACTCTATCGTATAACTCACAGCGCATGGATAAAATACAATAGAGAAATATATATATAGTGAAGCTCCTCAAATCATAAATTCATCAATACACTTTGTAATAGTTTGATACAAACATCTGAATAGTCAATACATCAAGCCTCACTACATATCACTCAGAGAATACAAACAGTGGAATATCCAATACATATAGTAAGAAAACAATATGCAAAAGCCTCCAGCTCGTCTTCGTCATCAACAGGGTTGGCCACTAAGAACAGCACCTGTCACCTGCTACCTAGTCTGCCCATCCCAATCATGGATGAACAGCCCAAGGTAATAAGAGTTAAACATAAAACCTTGAGTCAGACAAAAGTCTTAGTGAGAAGTAAATCAACTATCAAACATACCAAAAGAGCACAAAGGGGTAAAAAGGAATAGGAACCCAACCATCCCACTCCACCTCTTTCTATAGTGATAGCCCCCAGACACACTAAGCAGAAGCAAACATAGCAATTCAGACACTCAAAGCAAAGTAATTATCACTCGAGTCAAGGTCGGTGTTTTCCAAGTACAAACCCCTAAGGCCTAAACCAAGATCAGATAAGCACCCTGAAAACATCTCTCTTGACCTAAGCGACGATACAACCAAAACATTCAAACATCCATGACTCTGGCTATCACTGTTATCATTGCCTTGATATCACCATTAATTGAATGATCGGCTCATTATTTCATCCGTCCGTCAAGGGCTAATGGCAACCCCGGTTCTAGACATAACTCCGCACGTCGTCGCAGCCCGTGCCTAGGAATATCGAATCTGCCCAGAGTACTTAGCACGTCGTCGCAGCCCGTGCCTGGGACGTCGTCGTGACCCGTTCCAACGTACTCTTGCTTTGAGCATGCTAGAACCTTCAATAACGATGAGATCTCATCCTTCTAGTCATCCTCCTCGACGACTATTCTCATACTGGCTCAAGCGCCTCTCAAGCCAACCATTATCCACAAACTCGAACCACATCATCGAGTTATCAACATGCTTGGGATGATCCCGTCTGGATTAAACCAAGGCTTTCTCACATCATGCTTTGCTTTATCGCATCGTAGCAAAGTCCCATCTCAACATCATGCTTTGCCTCATCACATCATAGCAAAGTTCCATCTCAACATCATCATCAAATCTATCCATATGAGCTTCAACATCCGCTTCATATGCCACAAGCAGCTTTCCTTATTCAAGAGCCTTTCCGCTTAGCTTTTGAATCATCTCCGACCGACTTGTCCAAATTCAAACACTAATCAACCAATCAATCAAATCAATCATTAATCCAAGTAATCAATCATTCAAACAAGATCTAAATAAGCAGTTATAACAATAATGGCAATTTCGTAAATAAAGAGTCCAAATCTAACATGCAATCTAACAAGCATGAATTATGAACAATATCTCTACAACTTGATGAATGAACTTGCATAAGTAAACATGTAGTAAAATAGGTGTCAAATCATCATGAACAATAGATCTACATGCAGACTTAAGGAAAATGCATGAAATCACTATCTTTAACACACAAACAAGCCACCGATCCAATATACTCCTTTGGGTCCGCGTGAGAGATAACCACCACTCACCTAATCACCTAAACACCTCAAAAACAACCAACTTCAGATCGGGACAACAAAGGATCTAGCTTGATCCGACAAGATTCTGCTTCAAACGATGAAATCTCTCTTCGATGGATGAAGATCTTCAACTTTGGCTCTTGGATCTTCGATTTGATCTTCAATCTTGGATGGAAGGAAGCACTAGATTAAAGTGGAGAAAAGAAGTGAAGAAGTGTTGTAGTCGAGCTCTCAAAATGGCAGCACTTTGTCGCTTCAAAATCCGGTGCCAAAAAGTGATGCAAACCCTTCTATTTATAGGTTGATTCCTTAACTCGTACCCCCTTAAGTCGTCTACGACTTATCAAGGTCCACGACCTACGACTCAAAACACTCTGCCAACCCAACGACCTAACCAGACGCCGACCTAACGACTCAACACTGCTGCCTACCTAACGCTAGAGACGACCTAGCGACTTAACTACATAGCCGACCCAACGACTTACAAATGTAGCCGACCTAACTACCTAACGACTTAGGACCAACCACTCACAAACCTATACGCGACTTATAGCATGCACGACCTATCACGTGCACGCGACTTAACACTTAACCAAACTGGGTACGACCTAACCCTTGCCGACCTAACGACCTACCATAAGTCGTTCAACGACCTAACTCCAACACAGGTTAACCACTAGGTCGGTCGATTCTATAGGTTGGTCAATCCTCTTAACTAGCTTAATCCCTTAGGTCGTCCTATTTTCCTATACGACCTAAGCTTCTTCCCGACCCAACTCCTTAACTCGCTCGATACTCCTTAGGTCGCTAGCTTCCCTAACTTGCTCACACGACCTAACTTCCACACGAGCTAACTCTGAATGACAACAATACGACCTAACTAGGTGTCGACCTAACTACTGGGTCGTTAACTCGTTCAACCGACTCATCTATGAGTCGTTCAATCTCTTGAGTCGTTCAATCTCTTAATTCGTTAAACCTATGAGTCGGCCACACCTATGAGTCGGCTACGCCTTAAGCCGGCCATCCTCTAAGTCATACAACCGACTTATCTTCTACATGACTCATCTCTTCACGACTTATCTCTACACGACTTAAGCTCCAAACGACTTAAATTCTGAATGACTTAACAACACTAACAATCTAATGACAACAGTTCTACGATTTTTCGATCCGTAAAAATACGGGTCGTTACAATGGTGGTAAAAGTATGCATATTTACGTGCACATCAAATACCCCCACACTTATCTTTTTATTCGTCCTCGAATAAACTAAAACTAAGATAAATCCATTTTTGTAGGGGGCACGATCGCATTAAGCGTATGCAACAAGCCGTTAAACCTCTGGGTGTCCCCAGTAGGACGAGTGTTGTCTCGTGAGGTTTTTCAGCGGATACTACCCACAAAATCCACATGCAGGATGAAAATATTTACAAAATGCAAGATTTATTTACAAAGAGATCAATGCGAATTTTTGAAAATATTTACAATGAATGATTTACTTTTAAATCGACATAAATAAGTTAAGTATAGGTTTTGGTTATTATCTTGAATTTTTTTAGTCATTTACTTGTCAAAATTTTCAATAAAAACAAAGTTATCATAACAAATAGATTATAGTTTAACTTGTTATTTTGGTTGATAACAAAGTGTAATTATGAAAAGGATTCTTAGTTGATTATCAAAGTTTATCAAAGTGGTATTTTTATTTCTTTTCGATAACAAATCAAATCAACTAAGTAAAAATAGTGCTAGGATTTCAATTGCTTGCTCTCTCATTATTTGCAAGAAAAATTACACACCTAGCTCAGGTAAACTGAGGCCAGATATACCACCCATGCATTGCCTTTCGGGCTTATGTGAGGGGAGTACACAGCATGGCGAGTGCACACACTTTCGTGTATACACCTATCGACCGTAGGTGGTTTTTATTAAGTCTATTCTTTTTTTTTATGTGTTCCATACATGCATAACCGTGAGGACTTTTAAATGAGTATGAAAGCACATAATCAAAGATTCCAAGTAATTCACCCATGCATAACTGTGAGGACTTTTAAATGAGAGTGAATACTTTGGATGTTATAATTTTTTTATTTTTTTATATTTTCTTAGAAGAGAGAGAGAGTTTTGCAAAATCATATTAGCTCCATTTAACTTAGAAGACAAAAAAAATGTTATATCCTTTACTTTAAATCAACCACTTTTTAAAACAAAGATTTTCAATTAGGATGTATTTCATAATTAACACATATGAATCTTCCTATATACTAGTTAAACCATTGTTATTTGTAATCAAACTTCATTTTTATTTTTGTTAAGATAAATAAACTTTCAAAATTTTCAATTTAATAAGCCAAAACGATATATTTATCCTATAGTGTTTTTTTAAAAATAATTCAAAAATGCTTAAATAAAAAAAATTGTTGTTTTTTTAGATTTCTTTTTTTTGCAAAGAAAAAGTAAAAATAAATCATGAAAAATCAAAAATGAAGATGAGTGAAATATACAGCCTTTAAAATGATCAGTCTATAACTGCGTCTATTTAGTGGCGTTTAGAAAACGCTATGGAAAAAAATATGTTGAAAAAAAATTATCACTTTTGGTGGCGTTTCAACATGCTACAATAAAAGATCTACGGTGACATTTTTTTTGGCAAAGCAAGCGGGGTTGACCGGTCCCCTACCAATTTTTATTGCAACACAATAAAAAGATACAATTATGCTTGAACCAAGCAAGAAGGAGAACAGAAAAATCAAAGAAAATACAGAGGAAAACAAACAAACTAGCAAGCCCAACCATGAATCAAATCATCAGGGAAAGGTCTAATACTCTTCTTCAATTGCCTGAAAGTTCCTGACCTAACTTCATACCAAAGCACTTCAAGATTCTTTCTCTGATTTTTGAACACAATAGCATTCCTTTCTCTGCAAATCACACCCAAATATATTTTCAAGCAAACAGCCAACACTCTTGCTCCATCATTCCACCATCTTGTAGCTTTATAAATAATACTCTAATCAATGCTAGAATTTGCAGAGGATAAAGTATACCCAGATTTGCAACTAATTCTATTCAACATGAAGATTAGAGCCGGGAAATCAAAATAAAGGTATTCAATTGTTTCCTCATTCAACTCACAAAACACACACTAAGGACAACAAGCCATACCATTCTTGTTCAATACACTTCTTGTCAGCAAGGCATGGCTAATAACTTTCCACATCATCAAATTATCTTTAGGAATAGAGTCACTTGTCCAGATAACAGAGAACCACCTTGAAGCAGGCAAAGGAGCATTAGCAGATACATGTTTGTAAACACTTTTTATAGAGTGTGGCTTCATGTCCCAAGCTACAAAAACATGTTGATTAGCAGAGCAGAAGTTATGGTGAATATCACTCCACAGCTGCCTGATCATCTGATTACTATTGTATGGCATCTGCATTATGCCTTCATGTAAGAAATCATTTTCCTTAGCATCACAATGAATACCAGAGATTGTACAATCAGAGAATAATCATACACTTTGGATAGGATCTTACCCTTACTTACCCATGGATCATGCCAAAAACTAACATCAATATTAGGACTAACTTGATATTGTATCATAGGAAGGTAAACATCTCTTAGTTTCAACAAACTTCTCCAATTCCAACTGCAATTTTGTGGTATATCCATACACCAAAAATATCTATTCTTTATATTGAATTGCCATGTCCAATTTACCCATAAACTTTCTTTCTTATTGATAAGGTCATCAAAATGTTTACTAATCGCTGCAATATTCCACTTCCTTGCATTAATAATTCCAATCCCACCCAGTTTCAAAGAAGTCTCAAATTTTGTTTTTTTGCCGCCGCAATAAGGCACATTATGACGACGTTTACACAAACGTAACAAAAAATATTAGTTTTTTAATTGCATGTTGTATGGCGGCGTTCTCTAAAACGCCACCATAAGTTATGGTTGCGTTTTTTGTGCGCCACCAAAAGTACTTTTTGATGTAGTGGATTAGCCCTTGCACTTCACTGCTCCATCTTCGACTCCAAGCTCTTGTCTTCCTCATGAAAATGTTCAAGTTGGATCGAAGTGGTTTTCGAGAAATTAATCCCGATCCCGGTCTCTTCGAAACGATTAGCACATTGGCCAATATTGATAGTCCGTTATTTAACTATCATATAACAACCACAAACAACATCCGGCCTTAATAATTTTCCAAATTATTTATTTCAAAATATCTTCACAAGATATTTTCTTACACTTCAACCCTTTGAAATAGTTTTCAAATCACTTTTCTCTCGCGGAATAAATTTCCACCCAATTGTTTTATTTCCACTGAAAATTACCAAGTCTTAATGCTTAGATTTTTAATTAATTTAAATTACTTTATCCGAAAATATATACTTTAAAACATTCAGAATTAAACTACTTAAAACACTTTATTTAAAATGCTAGTTATGAAATTTTATAATAACTTCTTATGTAAAACTTAAGCCAAAACTAAATTTAAAATAAAAGTTATTCTATAAGGTATAAATATTTAATAATTATCTTTTAAATTATAATACTAGTAAAACCTTTAAAATAATTACCACTATAATTAATTTAAATAAATATTTACTTTAAAATTCTAAAACAATTTAAAATAAATAAATTTCTCTAAAACATTCTAGTAAAACCACTTTAAAACCTCTAACTTATACTTGGAAATCATCATTTGAAAATATACTCGGCGTTTCAGGGCATACACTTTCCTTTCCTTACCTTTAAAAAATAAAACACTATTTATTTTTAAAAAAATCACCCTTCCCTTATAAATTCCCATCCTGGATTTATTCTTCCAAATATCCTCTGATAATATTCCACTTTATTTATTCATAATCTCATTCTCCTTTAATCCCAGTTTCAAACACTTAATTAGTTTTCAAATCGATTTTCAAAACTAACTCCATTTTAAAATAAATTCCTTTACTTACCCAAATTTATTTTAAACCCATTAATTCCATATTTATTCTATATTTAAGATTTAAAATCTTATATTAAACTGAAATATCCATTTCATACTTAATTCAAAATTCTACCCTTTTATTTCTTCCCAAACATTTAGATCTTAAATTTTGAAAATAAAATCCTTTAAATTTTTAGACAATATCACTTAAGTCTCCAAAACTCTTCCATTTTCCTTTATTTAAAATCTCTATCTTCATTTCCATACTTAGAATTTATTTAATAGAATTTAAAAATCAAACTTTTATACTTTTCCAAATTCAATCTTTAATTCACCCAAATTCACTATAATTATTTTACTTAAAAATATCCCTTTTTATTCCCTTTAAAAATCCAAACTTTATATATTTTTCATTCTCTAGAATACCAATATATATTCAACCAAGCCATAGCATTCAATAATTTCAATTCCCAATATAATCATCATAGATTATCACATAAATCACATCCCTGAATATAACATAAATTCAACGTTTTGAGGAATCCAGTTGGAACCCTCCAACATGTTCCCCGCATCCACAGATGCTAGCACAATATAAAATACCAATCCCACTTCGAGGTGGAATATCGCGGTATAGGGCCATCCGCTATTATGCGGGGCGCATAGGGTCTCATCCGCTATATAATGCGGGAAATCAATCACTCCAATATATATACTATTATATATAATATCATATCCAGTCAATTCAATCATTCAATCAATAATTTAAATTTAAATAGTAATCCAAATGAGTGAGGTTAACTCACCTTTGATTTCATTTTTTGCAATCCATTTCAATTTCGACTTGGCTCCACAGTTTTTTTGACCATGTATAAGCATTATATGATTTATTAATATCTGAAACAATCAGACAATTAATTACCATTTAATAATTTAATTTATTAATGTTTTAGTTTTAAACAAATTTTCTTTTTGTAAATTATTTTCTAGTGACTAAAATAATTAGATAAGTTTATTAAACAAATTAATCACCACAATACAAAATTTTAAAATTAAACAGGTAGTTTAAAAATATGCATAGGTTTATTTATTTTTCATTTTCAAAATCTATATTTATAGATTTTGAAAAAAATCAAATTTTATATAAACTTTCAATCATTTTAAAACTCCATTTTTTTTCCAAACTTTGTCTATATATAACAACTTTCTATTTCTGTATATTTATACACACACACACACACACACACACACATATATATATATATAATAAAAGGGAAAATATCTTTGCTTATATTTTAAACTAAATAGGAAAAAGATGGTATACCCACTGCCTTTATCGAACACCTACCAAGCCACCCTTTCGAAACCCTTGCCAGAAATCGTGACCATCGTGAGTTTTTTCGAAACCACGAAACCCTACCAAGCTATCCCCCACGTGCTCACCTCCCAGCCCTAGGCATCGCCTTCGCTGCTCCATTGCACGCGACCCCCACTATCGTACGTGACCACTGCCGTGCTTTCCTCGACCCAAACCACTGTTGCCCTTTCCCCAATCATAGCTTCACGCTGGATAACGCGACCCGGTTGTGCGTGGTGATATTTATTTTAGGCGAACGAGATCGAATTGAAGGCAAATGTAGATCAATATCTTCGACTTCAAAAAGTTCGAAGAGAAGGGAATTTTGAGAAGGGGACTCGCGATATATAATTTCAACACCGTGATTTTTATTTTCTTTCATTTGTCCGCCATTCTTGTTCTTTTGAAGTTTTTTACGTTCCCCTCTTTTCTTTTTAAAAGTCGATTTAATTGTAACTGAAAGGAGGGAGGAAGAAAAATTGTTTTGAATGAGAAAGCTATCTCTTTTCATAAAGACGCATGTTATAACATGGAGAACATGTGTTATACCAGAAGAGACGTTGATATGATTTGTTTTTGACTGATATAAAATTTTAATTTTAATTGAATTCAAACGTCTCGACATTGAGCTAAAAATCTCCGCCTCCTATCGAGGCGTGCCGCTAGGTGTTTATACTGTTATACTCCTATTCCGAACACAGTGGAAAAGTTTTTGAGTCCTAATTTGATCGTATGGAGAAGATAGCTTTTTGAACCAGTTATTATATTGAATTTTCGGTATCGATTTCAGCGCATTTATCTGTCGTACGATCACTCAACAAATCCAACCACTACGAAATTTAAAATCCGATAATAATATACTATTACGGATCTAATGGAACTTGTTTCGTCGAAATCCGAGACTGTGCCTCGGAAGGCTATTTTAAATATCGATTTAAACGATATATTTTTAAAACTAAGCAAAACACTTTCAAACTCAAATTTAAAACTTCTATTATCTCCAGTATTATAAATATAAATTTTCAAAGCCTTTGAAATATTTTTAACCAGATTGAAAACTAAGATCCACTATTTTAACCAATTTCCAATTATTAATTTCAATAATTAATTATCCAATAATTAGTTGTATTTGAAATTCAAGTTAATAATTTACTTCTAAACATTTAAAATCAATTTAAATATCCCAATTTCAAATATCCAAAAATCCTGGGTCGTCACATTCCTCCCCCTTAAAATAATTTCGTCCCCAAAATTGCTAGTTAAGAAGAATGCTCCAACCCGTTAACTATTTCCCAATCCAAATAGTTTTTAACAACTTCCCAAAACAATCTTTTTATTAAAGACACACTATTACCCTTACTAACCTTCCCAATTCTTCCATAATTTCCAAACAGCATTGCTTACTCAACTATTCAAATTTAAAATTAGAACCAAATTTTAAATTATCAAAATTTTCTCAAAAATTTTCCAACTCCCTAAATTTTCAAAAAATTTCGCCTGCATCTCCTTTGCGCGGTTAGATTGGTACGACTACAAAATGCCTCTATGGGCCCCCAAATTTCAAAAGAAAATAAAAGGCCAAGTGGCAGGATCAGAAAATCATCAAATTTTATATGGCAATTTTAAATACATACCTTTCTAAAACAAACTTAACTTCTTGTGAAAATCCATTTTAAAATTCAACATACCCATCTTATACTTATGAATTCTCTCGACAAATCGATTCACATCTCCAACTCCATAACTATTCCCAAATTCCAAAATTGAATTTTACATTTCTTTCTAAACCGATTTCCATACCTTATTTTAAATTCTCACTGTGCATTTATTATTTCCAATTTATCATTGATAATTATTCCTTTTTATTCATAAACATTGCTTATAAATTTCATAAACTCATTTCCAGTTTTATAACAGGTTCATATTACTAAAATCCATTTATAAATTGATTTCTAATCAAAATTCCATTTAGGAATTTGTTTCTTAAATAATCCAAACTATATTCTAAAACCATTCAAATCTTAATTTCAACTCCCATTTCGTATTTTAAGAATCTCATTTAAAAATCCATCGTCTAAAAATCCTCAATTTAAAATTCTCTATTTGAAATCATTTTACGAAATAGCTAATAAATATCCAAATCCAATCATTTAATTTATCCAACTCAATTCCCTTTTAAATTATCCTAAAATTAAATATAAATTTTTCATTTTCAAAAGCACCTTCGAATTTCCTTTTTAAATTCAAAAATATTATTTTTGGGATTTATAATACCAAAATTAAGGCCAATGCTACTATAACATCCAACAAATTCAAGTCACATCATAGTCTATCACAGACTGCCCAAAACACATAATATAATACTATATATGAAATTAAAATCAACAATTTTAAGGAATTCAGTTGGATCCCTCCAACCTGTTTCCCTGTAACCACATATATCAAATAATCACAAATATATATTCTCCACTTCGAGATGAGATATCGCAATAAAAAGGGTGATCTGCTATTATGTGAGGTTCATAGTGTCTCGTCCGCTCTGATCGGCGGGAATATACCCAACTACTAATATACACATACACACACACACAATAATACATATAGCATAACATCCCACTGATAATAATTCATCAATTCATCCAATCAACCAATAATTATTTTTTAACTATTTAAAATAAAACCAATTATCGAAAATGAGTGATATTTACTCAAATTTATGCTTTGTTGTCGCCGAAGCATTTCGTTTTGGAACTAAAACAGGATGGCGTCCGAGTTTAGCCTAAATTTCCACAATCTCCAAATCCATCCAAACCATTTCTATTGCAAAGCTTTCATTGATACAAGTGCAACACAAAATGTTTCATCTCGATAGGACCTCGTATGAGAGAGTTATGAATTTTAGAAGTTATCAACAAATTTTAAATTAAAAAAATTACATAACTTTTTAAAATTACAAGTTTGCCCTAACCCTTACTACACCATCTTCCTCCTTCCTTCTTATACACGCATAGAGAACCCATATGGCTATACACGATATTCGTGTGATATAGAGTTTGGCTTTGCGAAACTTAAATCCGTCTTCATCAACGAAAATCTCGTCCCGAACCACACTTGACCACCCCAAAGAATTCGAGTCCAACTACCTCCTCCAAAATGCCTCAACCCTCACCTTTGCCTCGTCCGTACCTAGGTCGAGTTTCTCCAGGAGCAACCACGACCTCCAATATTCCTCCCCTAGATGCCAAACGACCCACGAATCCGAATACGACCTCTAATTCATGAATCGTTGATAAGGATTTCCAAAAACTCTAACCCTAGCTCAAAACTGCTTTCGACCTTAACAGTGGAACCCTAAAACATGATGTCGCACCCCTCAATAAACATATCTGGGCAAAGCTTACATCAAAAGTGGAATTTTAAAGTTGGTTTCAGATTCTATTATTGGGAGAATTCCAAGATATTGATTTTTTAAAGCTCTTATTTTTTCTCTATTGAAAATATTGCTTACTGATGTTTATATAAAGCATGAATAATGCAGATAGGTAGGGTGGTTTTTCACGAGATATGGTGGCGGAGATGTAAAGGAAAACAGCTAATGCTAATGAAGAATATATATATATATATATATATATATATATATATATATATATTTAAAATTCTAAAACATCTTGTTTATATTAGCTTAAAATTCAGAACTCCTGCCGAGACGTGCCACTGCCGTTCCTAATGTTATACCCCTATTCCAAACGTAATGGAATAAGTTTCGAGACCTAATTGATCGTATGCAAACGATAGCATTATGTACCCAATTATTATATTTAATTCTCGATATTAATGTCAACGCGTTTCTATCCTGTACGACCAAACGTTATGTCTGATCACTACAAAATTTGATGGCATATTATAATTCGTTATTACAGACCTAATGACACTGGTTTCATCAAAATTCGAGTTTGTGACTCGGAAGGCTATTTTTACTCGTTAATTTAAACGAGTTATTTTCAAGATCGGATAAATTGCTATTGAATCTAATTTAAAATTTATTTACCTTCATTCTTGTTAATAGAAATTAAATAAGCCTTTAAATCATTTTTATCTAGCTTAAAACCCAGAATTCAATGTTTTTAAATATTTTTTAATTATTAAATTCAACAAATAAATTATCTAGTAAATCACTATTTTTGAAATTCAAGTCATTTAACCTATAGAATTATCTTTTCAATATTTAAAATTAATTAAATATTCTAATTTCAAATCACTAAAATTCAGGGTCGTTACACAATCATGACCTCACAACCCTCATAAACTGGTAATGATTAAAATAAGGGATATGCTTCAGAGCTATGTGGTTCGTTACCATTAGGAGCAGTCATTCCTCAATCTTAAATCGATATTTACAAATTTGGTATGCGCGTGGAAGTGGGGCCACGACTGGTGCATATTATTTTTGGCGCCTTAATCTTGGGGAATGATGTAATCCGACCTATCGTGTTAAAGGGGCAGCCGACTCTTATTCGTAAGGGGTCTATGTGAGGCCATCGATACATTTTTGTTATCCCGTTTTTGGTCAAAACTGGAATATCAACAAATTGGCAAGGAATGTTGAATATCGGGGTTGGAGATCGATTGGGATCAAGGCTGCGATCGATATCGTCAAAATCTGGTTGAGCTCCGATCGGGACGAAATTGATTGGAAATGATGATAAGGACTAGGAAAGGCTATGTTTCAAATTTCAGGTTATTCGGAGTTCATATAAAGGAGATATAACCAAGCCAAATAAAAGGAAGCACTGCCGAACCATCCATCCTCCACCCCCAAGCACTGCCGGTCCAAACTTCCCTTCCTAGCCGAACCAACTCCACTTCCCTTCCTAGCCGAACCAACTCCACTTCCCTTCCTAGCCGAACCAACTCCACTTCCCTTCCTAGCCGAACCAACTCCACTTCCCTTCCTAGCCGAACCGACTCCACTTCCATGAACTACCGAACCAGAGTGCAACCGAACCAGAACCTATACCAACCACCACCGAACCACACTCACTCCCAACATACCTCAGGTCCAAACAACATACCACTCTCCACCGAACCAAGACGTTCCGGATCAACTTAGTCAGGCCAGATAGCATCAGCCCAGGCCCACCAGCAGCTATATACATCCAGGACCCTTGCCCCCAGCCTGACTCTATAAATAGAGGGGCAGGGGTACAACAAGAGGGGACAAGTTGGAGAGCTCAAGCACGGAAGGAACTTTCAAGCAACTTTCATAAACCTGTACTAAAAGCTTTGTACTTGTAATCTGAATAGAAAAGGAGAATAACATATAAAGTGGACGTAGGTACGTTCTGGCCGAACCACTATAAATCTGTGTGTCTTTTACAGTTTAGCCCCTGCTTTTTACATATTTGCAAAAACCACCCAACTCGCTAAGAACAACGTAAAATCGACTAAATCATACGACTTGGAGGTGTTTGCCCATTTTTTGTGCAAACAATTTTTATAGAGGTGTACTACTATAGGTAATAGCCCAGTAGCCTTATCATTGATGGAAATCCAAACTCCAATACGAGCCTTTATGGATTTAGTTGTGCCCAACTATGCCGGAAAGTGAGGTGCAAGCATTCTGGGTATATTCATAATTTCTTTAAACCCCTAGACATTATTACAATATCGTTGGATTTTCTGTAAAATGTTTTGGTTATTGTAAGGTAAAAACCCGTTCGTGTTTATGTGCGGCATGATCTTACGAGATATCTTTTATTTTTAAAGGTTTTATAAGATATAAGAATCCATTTGACTATGTTTCTTACACTGGTTTTATCAGATTGATCCAACTGTTATTTTTCTTATAATGCTTGGGCCGGCTCGAGCATATTTTCCTGATTTAGTTGCCCACTTTAGAGCTTTAGGAGATGAGCTGAATTCTCCAAGGCGTATTCTCGTATTTTATCTTCCGCTATTTATTCTTGTATTTATCATAAATTGTAAGAACAGGTTATTATAACTATGCAGGGCCTAATGATAGGATAATTATACTCTGATTTATATACGTTTATAAAAGTTTTCTTTTTGTAAAGTCCATTGATATATTATGGATTACCCATCACGTTATGAGATTCTGTTTTGTCCTTTTTTCCACCCCAACGATCTGTCTTTCCGACACTTAGATGTTTGAAACGTGAATATTGTAGATGTATTAGTTTCTAAGGATCGAAAATGGGGTTTGTTACACCAATATAAGAGGGTGCTTGTCTTTTGAATCCACTTCACAATTTAGTGTAAAATATTGCACATCATTCTCCTTCACTCTTCACAAATTTCCTAAGATTAATAATTACAAGACACTTCTAAATCTCTTCAACTTTGCCATGGACCTTAAAACAACATCACAACATCTTCCAACAAGTCAAAGCTTAATGATTTGGAGCATATATCCCAATCCACTTGGAGGCCGTGAGAAAAAGAGGGAAGTTTTAGGCAATGGCAATGCAAATCAAGGTTATAGAAGGAAGTTTGGTGTTTGAAAGGTTGAGTTAGGAAGTGGAAGCTTATACTTGCTTGTTTGATTGATTAAAGCTGAGCTGACTTAACATTGGGTGAATATAAATGTGTGTATGTTCTTGTGATTGATTGTTTATATGGAACTAATACTGCTATATGTTGTAATATTTAGATTTATTTCTTGCTTTGAAAGAAATGGAATATGTAATCCATATGTATGACTTAAAAGGAATTGTATAACTTATTATGACTTGTTTTATAGCCTTCAAACAAAGAACATAGGTTGTAGTTAGACTTTGGTTTTAATTGTACTTGGATTTGAAAGTGATCTTTTGGCGACATTCACTATAGATGCACTTATTAATTACTTTGTGTAGCGATTTCAATGAAACTTTATAGAGAGATCCTTAGGCATTTCTCGCCTATTTATGATGTATATATTGTACGTTAGTTGCTATAAAATGATTTGATGTTAAAAAGTTAAATAGCATATCGAAAAGGGGCCAAACTTTTACTTGTATAAAACTGCCCAATTTTAGCCTTAGTTTTGAACTTCTAATGTTTCAAAAGGACTTCTAAATTAAGTATTTTGTTCCATGCTTTTTACCAAGCTTAAACCATATTGGAGTATTTTAAAAGGGGTTTGTAATTTTTATGTATTTTTAAGAATTAGTTATGTATTGTAAAGTAGAAGGCTTATTTTTAAATATAACAAAAACATGGTTTTCTAAGTTTTTAAATAAGTTGTCAACTTATTAAGTAATATCTTGAATAAATGTTTTAAAACCTAATATAAGTATTTTAAAAGCATTTTTATGGATATATAGATTTTAGAAAGTAGTTAGTTATTTTATTAAATTATTAATATCTAATGTAAGATAATATCTTCTTAACTGTTTTATTAAATATCTAGTTGTACAAATAAATGACTATACATATATCATTTCTAAAAAAGGGTTAAATTACAAAAAAATGATTTAAAAAGGGGTTAGGGATTGATTAGTGGCTAAATCATGATTTGTTCAATTACTTTTTTGAAAAATAATTAACTATGCTTAAGATTAAAAGCCGACAAAGTAGGCCTATTTATATGTGAGAGTTAAGATTGATGTTCGAGTAGGAATAGAAGCAATTATGCTCTAACCTACCGGCTTAACTCTGGACTAAGAAATAGTTAACTTGGGAAGGTTGGAAATGTATTAATCGTATTGATTACTTACTTGTTTATGAAAAGTTATTAATACTATACTTAACATTAAAAGCCGACGAAGTAGACTTATCTATTTGTGAGAGTTAAAATTAATGTTCATGTAGAGACAGAAGTAATTATGCTCTAACCAATCAGCTACACTCTTGGCAGAGGAGTAGTTAAATTGCGAAGGTCGAAAACGTGTTAAGTATACATACCTTGATTTCTATAAGCATTTGTTTTGAGAACTAGATGATTGATTAGTCGACTATCGAACTTAACCAAAAATAACTTAAGAAGTATCTAAAAGCTTGGCAAGTTTAAAATATTTGAGATCCCCAAGGGAGGAGAATTGGTATGAAACACCTCTAACTCTATGAACTTATATATACGGTCCCTAAGGGAGGACTCCTCTTTGTATAGTTCGCTTACTTCTAAAGGAATCCAAATTGGGTTAACCGGAAATTAATTGATTGGTTTTGGAGGATCTGAGATTGGTAAGTGTTTTACTTATCGAATACCACTTCAGAAACCAGTATACGAGTCTATATTTTGGAAGGAGATGTGGAAGTAGAATATCATAGAGTTGAATTGTTTATCCTAAGGTTAAGTTTAAGGGAGAGATTAACGTCAAAATTTTAGGCTTATGCTCTAGAGTTGAATTGTATATCCTCAGGTTAAGTCCAAGGAAGAGGTCAGCGTTAGCAGTTGTTAAATAAATTATATGGGAATCCATAGATTGATTCATGTTTTGTTTGTGTGAGTGATGTCAAAATGTAGCATCGACATCGGGAAATGGCTAAAGACAAAGTAGGATGCATAGGCCAAAGGGAGTCACTATCCTCAAGGATATTATTAACTCTATATCTAGAGATGCTTTCGATATGTTAGGTACCGAGAGTTGATGATATTTGGTTCCATGACTTTAGGTCAGGGCCTACTATGTTTACTTTATGGTATATTTTATCTAGAGATATATGACGCTCGGAAGGTAGTTTCTGATCCTTGTGCATGGAGGTTAGATTTGGCTTGACCGGAGAGATCTTCATGGAAAAATCCATATGTGAATGTACCTTAGTGGTTTCAGATGTACTTCTAATATTATCATGTTGTGAGATGCAAGCTGTGAACTATTTTTTGATTTATATTCTACACCTTAGACATTAACTATTATATCACTATATTAAATTAATAAATGGTTGGTTTCTTTTAAGGGAAAATTTGTTATGGCAATCCCTACGATCTTAATAGTTACTATTACATGTGTGTATTGGATTTCCTCATACCAGACTTATGTCTGGCATGTGGTTTTTGTTTTTCCTAAATTCCTCATTCATTATATCGAGTAGGCTGAGTATAAAAGATTTTACATTGGATCCTTCAGAGTTCCGGAGACACGTTAGAGGCTTCTGTTATCTATTTATTACTATTTATGCTGCATTGTGTTATGTATGTTTGTATCAGCATTGTAAGGACAGGTAGTTATAACGTCCGGCCTGATAGTAGTACTTAGGCTTAGTAACTCTGAAATCATTCTATATTCGGATTAACCCTTCGTACTAACTTTTGGATATTATTGTTCCACTGTGAGATTCTGATATTGTATTCTTTCTTTCTTGTTCTATTCTTTTCTTTTTATTTTATCCTAACTGTTTGTCTTTTTGACACTGTGTGCACGACATACGAATTTAGTGGATGTATTTGGTGTCAACATTCGAGGGTCGAAAAGTCAGATCGTTGCATTTGTTATCAAAGTGAGGTTGAGCGAACACCTTGACTTTGGTAGGGCACGGCTTATTAGAGATAGGATAAGTGACACCCAAGAATGAGTTGAGTGTATAATATTATACAGAACCATATTTGTATTTACAAACCTACACCCCTATTTCAACTTTTCCTTAGGAATAACTCTTTCTTTGAAATAACTCTATCCTTTAGTTTTCTAAAGTTGTTTTGTTATGATTAGGAAGTAAGAACTATGAGTGCTAGGGCTTCTAATGCTAAAGAAAATGCAATAGAAGAAGTGGTGCAAGTTTGACCACAGAAAGACATTGCTTTGATATAGCCCGAATTTGAGGTATTAGGCAGAAAGAGGTTCGACGACATTGAGACTATCATCAAGGTCTAGGCCTGGCTTTGTTTGTGTGATAGGTTATGTAAGGACATGACAGGTCATATCTAAGGAGTGTTCGTGCATTTAATTGGTATGGCATTATGGTCCGATGGTTCGGCTCTAAAGTCGTCTATATCTGCACCAACCAGAAGCAACAAGCATAAGTTCCAACCATCGAGGGATATTTCTCATGTAGATTGCTTTAAATGTGAAAGAATGGGCATTTTCCTAGGAATCGTAAGTCATAAGGAAAGGATAAATAGCTAAGGTACTGCTTGTTAAGGTACCTAAGCTAGAGCCACAAACAGTCAAGCTATACACCGAGGATTTGCTACAACTGCCGTCAGCCCAGTCTTATACTTAAGGATTGTCCAATGTTCCAGAAGGGGCAGTGACCTAGAGTTTTTGTACCTGGTTCAGCACCTTCCATTTCTGCAACCGAGAAGGGAAAGTAGATTCTTAAGTGTATCCTAACTATTTAAGGCTTTCCTATTCGTGTTTTGTTTGACACTAGTGCCTCTCATTGTTTCATATTGTTTGCGTCAAAATTGACCACAAACACCCAATATCGCGAAAGCACCCGTTTATGAACACAAATCAGCAACAATCAATATAGAACTCATATCTAAGCAGTAACAATCACAATAATTCACAAATAACAATCACAAACACAAGATTTATAGTGGTTCGGCGATCTTGCCTACATCCACTCTGACGCTTATGTCTTTACTGATTCACTTGATGATTCCAATCGATTACAGCGGATTACAATTGATAATAGCTTTCAAATCTGATTACAACAGCGATAATGGAGTATGGAATTGAATCCGGTAGAGTCTGGACGTTGAATCGCCAAAAGATCCCCTTTTCTTAAGGCTTCAGGGTGCTATTTATAGGCGTGGGAGGCCCAGATATCGCTCAAACTTCGGGAGACTTTTTCTGGCATGTGAGTGGGCCCACGCGACCGACCCCACCAAGTTTCGACTCGATCTGAGATCGATACGAAGTGATTTCGTATCCATCAAAAAATGACCCAATCGAGCTGAAACTTGGCAGGAACAATCTTTACTTTGTATGGAAGCTACTGTGAAAATTTCATTGCATTCGGCCTCGTGGTTTGGGAGATATGATCGATACGAATCGGAGTGCTTCGGTTGGCTGTTTGGTTCGAATCGATTCCTTCGAATCGATGCCTTCGACTCCATCAGCTCACGTGGTTCTGTGATGAGGTGGCACGCGTCCTTCGAGTTGATCCGGTTTTCTCTCCGGGTTGAACGCTTCGACTCCTTAGATCTCGCCGACTTCGTATCGTTGAATGACACATCATCCAAGCTAGTTGACTTGGTGGATACGAACAAGCGATTGTTCGTGGATTCGAACAAAGGCTTCTGATGTATGCGAAGCGAAACTCTCCGATGGATACGAAGTCACCTGATGAACTCGAGACAGATGGATGCGAGGGACTTGTGCCTCTGATCGATACGAGGATAATGGATTCGAAGTGAGGCCGTGCTTATGGATTCGAACAGTGGTTGCGCCAATGGATACGAACCAATGACAATCGATGGAATCGAAATGCTCTGCCTAGATGGTTTCGCAGAGGGACTTCCGTGATGGATACAAAGTAGGGGAAGCCGATGGATTCGAGCGTGAACGAGTCGAATTGAGGCATCCTGATGGGTTCGAACTCGATCGATACAAACGAGATGGGTTCGAAGCGACTATCTTCTGATGGATTCGAACCTGGTGGATTCGAATGGATCGAAGCGACTATCTTCTGATGGATTCGAACCTGATGGATTCGAATGGACCATCACCTCGACCTCTTCATGGATACGAACGGCATACTCTTTCCTTAGATTGAATCGATCATAACTTGCACATACGAGCTCGGATTGACTTGATATTTGAAACGCTGGTTCCCATGACTTTGCTTGCCGTGTTCTATCAATTGTAGCCTGATCCGGGCTCGGAAAAAATTCATCAATATCCACAGCGAAGCAACGTATAACCAACCTTTGAGACGAACTATCTTCGGTTTCTGATCGATCATTTGGTATCACGACTTTGCCAAAAAGCGGGATAACATTTGCCCCCCAAAATATGCCTTGCGATAGGAAGGCGTGTTTTGTAATGCCTTGAGTTGGATGTTCATATCCTGTCAACAACCTGTAAAGAATTTGATAGTTTTATGTGACCTCAAATGACGACCGTTCGAGATCGAGATATTTGAGATGAAGTGCGACCGTTCATGGTCAAGCGCCTAACTTCAAATGACGATCGTTCGGGATCGAGCCATTTGAGGTGAAGTGCGACCGTGCGCGGTCAAGCGCTTAACTTAATATAACGACCGTTCGAGATCGAGCCATGTGAGATGAGATGTGTCCGTTCACGATCAAGCGCCTTACTTCAAATGACGATCGTTCGGGATCAAGCCATTTGTGGTAAAGTGCGACCGTGTGCGGTCAGGTGGCAGACCTCAAATGACGATCGTTCGTGATCGAGTCATTTGGGGTGAGGTGAGTTGTGCCGTTCGGGGTGAGTTGTGCCGTTCGAAGCTAGTTGTAACGTTCGAGGCGAGTTGTGCCGTTCGAGGTGAGTTGTGACCGTTCGAGGTCGGGTGCCGTTCGAGACGAATTGTGACCGTTCGAGGTCGGGTGCCGTTCGAGGCGAATTTGTGATCGTTCGCGATCGTGTGCCGTTCGAGGCGAATTTGTGATCGCTCGCGATCGTGTGCCGTTCGAGGCGAATTTGTGACCGTTCGAGGTCGGGTGCCGTTCGAGGCAAATGAGTGTGCCCAGGGGGGACTTAATATTATCGATACCAGGCTCACATTCGAGTGGGTCCCTGGATCGTTTGTCAGGGCGGTTTATCGCCATCTCAGAGCATGCCTAAGGACCGTTCGTGACCCCGTACATGTGTAAGCAGCTTAGCCATTTCAGAATTATCAGAACCAAATATCTATTCAACTGATGAGTTTTAAAATAGGAATGTCCAAACTACCAAGTCTAAATGTCCAAATCAAAATGAAACAAAAGCTAAGTAAGGATGTCAAGGTGTAAGTTCCCACTACGAAACAGTCAATGATCATTCAGAGCATGCCTGAGGATCGTTCGCGATCTCATACATGTGTAAATGATTTTATTGTGTTAGTGGGAAGCTTACGACTGGTCCATCGTTATTTCAATCAATTGATAACCATACGGTGTCCCGGTTCAGGGCCACCCCTGGATGATGTACACGGTGGCCGCTCCGGCTCCACCGCTGGAGCTCGCCTCCTCATGTATTGAAGCAGCATGCCATTCCTGATGTGCCCTTCCACCTCATCCTTCAGATGCCTACAGTCGTTAGTGTTATGACCGTTTAATTCATGAAATACACAAAACATATCTGATTTTCTTTCGTCAGAGGTTGGATCTCTTCGCATTGGTCTACGATACGGAACCTGCTCCTTGGTATCCTGATAAATTCATTCCAGACTCTCATTCAGCTCAGTGTAAGTGGTGAATCGCGGCTCTCTCCGTTGCCGCTTTGACCTGTCCCCGTCATTCTCAGTCTTTATTTTACCTTTACTAGTCTCCGCACCTTTCTCAGGGGGATTTCCTCCTTTGATCGCATAAATATCAATTCCTTCTCCTTCTTCTCTTTCGGCGTTTGCATCTTCCAATCGTAAAAACTTTTCTGCCTTGTCGTAGAATTCCCCTAGATCCACAGGTTGATCTTTAGTTAATGAATTTTTGAATTTTGTGCCGTCAGCTACTCCGGACACAACTACCATCACCACCATAGATGGATCTGCTCGATCCACCGAAGCTGCTGCTGCATTGAATCACGTTAGATAACTCCTCAAAGTCTCTCCGGCTTTCTGCTTTAGGGTTGCCAAAGTCATAACATTCTTGGGTCTTGTAATGTGAACCCCAATTGCTCATAAATCTCTCAGTTAAATCATTCCAGGTTCCGATAGATCCACTCTCTAGTTGTCTGAACCATAATTCTGCAATATCTGCCAAGTACAATGGAAAGCATCGGGCCATAACCTCCTCTGATGCCCCCAGCACTTCCATATGCCTCATATACTTCGTCAGATGAACGGTGTGGTCCGTTCTCCCGTTATACATGTCCAACGATGGTAACTTGAAATCTGGTGGGTTCCTAGCTCATCTGATTGCTGGAGTAAAAGGACTCCTATTAACATCCTCCAAATCTTTATTTACCAAACCTCCTCTCATAGCTCTTCTAGCCATCTCCGCCAATCTGTCATTGTCTCCGAGATGCAATCTTCTTTCATCACTTTCAACCTGCCCCCCGAGTTCACGAGGGAACTCTGGGATCTGCCCCCTTGACTGAGCGTTCACTCCTCTACTACTCCTGGGTTGCGCAGATGCTCCTCTCCCTCTCTCCGAGATTGGATCAACATTCTCCATGTGCGTGCCCCCTAGTTCAGGTGCCACGCCGGATGGTCCTGCTCCATTTTGAACTCCATCCGCTTCTCTATTCCATGCTCCAAGTTGCCCTACCTGTTGAAATAAACTATGGATCAACTCCTCCTGTTTCTTCATCATTGTCTCCATCTCGTCCCTAGTGATGACGATCGATGCTTGATTCACTCCTGAGGAAGCCTCTTGACTTCCTTGGTGTTCACTTCGCTCTGGCCTTGGCCTTCTGCTTGATTATCTCGTCATAATTTCTCAAATCTGAACTTTCAAACTTTCTGAATCAACTTCTAATTGGTAGAACTCCTGAATTAGCCTTCTTAGTGAAAGCACCAAAATGTTTGCGTCAAAATTGACCACAAACACCCAATATCGCAAAAGCACCCGTTTATGAACACAAATCAGCAACAATCAATATAGAACTCAGATCTAAGCAGTAACAATCACAATAATTCACAAATAACAATCACAAACACAAGATTTATAATTCACAAGGAACAATCTTTACCTTGTATGGAAGCTACTGTGAAAATTTCATTGCATTTGGCCTCGTGGTTTGGGAGATATGATCGATACGAATCAGAATGCTTCGGTTGGCTGTTTGGTTCGAATTGATTCCTTCGAATCGATGCCTTCGACTCCATCAGCTCATATGGTTCTGTGATGAGGTGGCGCGCATCCTTCGAGTCGATCCGGTCTTCTCTCCGGGTTGAACGCTTTGACTCCTTAGATCTCGCCGATTTCGTATCGTTGAATGACACGTCATCCAAGCTAGTTGACTTGGTGGATACGAACAAGCGATTGTTCGTGGATTCGAACAAAGGCTTTTGATGTATGCGAAGCGAAACTCTCCGATGGATACGAAGTCACCTGATGAAATCGAGACAGATGGATGCGAGGGACTTGTGCCTCTGATCGATACGAGGATAATGGATTCGAAGTGAGGCCGTGCTTATGGATTCGAACAGTGGTTGCGCCAATGGATACGAACCAATGACAATCGATGGAGTCGAAATGCTCTGCCTAGATGGTTTCGCAGAGGGACTTTCGTGATGGATACGAAGTAGGGGAAGCCGATGGATTCGAGCGTGATCGAGTCGAATTGAGGCATCCTGATGGGTTCGAACTCGATCGATACAAACGAGATGGGTTCGAAGCGACTGTCTTCTGATGGATTCGAACCTGGTGGATTCGAATGGATCGAAGCGACTTTATTCTGATGGATTCGAACCTGATGGATTCGAATGGACCATCACCTCGACCTCTTCATGGATACGAACGGCATACTCTTTCCTTAGATTGAATCGATCATAACTTGCACATACGAGCTCGAATTGACTTGAGATTTGAAACGCTGGTTCCCATGACTTTGCTTGCCGTGTTCTATCAATTGTAGCCTGATCCGGGCTCGGATAAAATTCATCAATATCCACAGCGAAGCAACATATAACCAACCTTTGAGACGAACTATCTTCGGTTTCTGATCGATCTTTTGGTATCACGACTTTGCCAAAAAGCGGGATAACACATATCCCGTAACCTTGATGATTGTTTAGTCATGCTCAGCCAATTTTAGAGCATTGATTATTTTGCTAACTATTGTTTGTACTCTACCAGTTTATGGATAGTTTACCTTTTATCGCATGGGCTGGCTAGGAAGTATTTGTAGATGCATTGAATCGAAAACGTTGTGAATTGAGTTTCATAGTTTGACTATAAGCCGTTTGATGATAACGTTGGGTTAGAAGTTAAATTTAGTACAAGCTGAATATTATAGTCCAAAGGAAAGATAGAAAATTTTAGAAATAAATAACTTCAAAAATATTTTATTTAGTGTGGATTATAAATATGGTTTAAAAATAAGGAGAATTCAAATTTATATTTTGAGAACTTAAATCTCAGTTTCTTTGAAATTAGTTTTATAAGATTTTACGAAATAATTGTAGTATTATTTGAAAGTATTCATGACTACTGATATTTGAAAAGACTTCTTAGATTTGTTCGAGTTCAAGGTTCCTCTTGGAATCAATGAGTTAATTAAAGAATAAAGTATTTTTATGTTACCTAGTTTGAGTGACTCAAAATTGAATAAATATAGGCAAGAGATGTGCTTGTTGGAAAACACTTCTCATGGGCATTACCCTTCTCAGTAATGGAATATATGGTACGACTTTGTAGGACCTATTTCCATAGTATAAATATTGTGTTACTCAATCTATTTGTAACGACCCGCCTTTCATCCCATAGAAAGACGCATCATTATTAAGAAAGAAATGGATAGAAAAGAGAAAAGATAGAGAAGAAAGAATGAAACAACATTTGAATCTCATAGCGGAATGAATAAATTATATTAATCACATAAGTATTACATAATATACAACATCTATCAGAGTTATACAGCTTATACAACACATACTAGATAGCTATAAACACCTATCTAGTCATTACAACTCAAGATACAACACAGAGATACCAACACAGTGGAACACTATATATCTACAAACGCTGAAGCCTCCTGCTCCATATCTCCTGCAGAATTAGTCAAAGCTAACCTGAATACCTTGGCTACTCGTGAAAATTTGAGTACCCAAGAGTTTAATAAAACAGAAAATAAACACTTGGGTCGGACATGGGTCTGGTGTGAGTAAACAGGTTAAAGTTGCTTAACTTTGAAAAAACCTTTGAAAAGAAAGGTATCTCGTAAGACTTTCCACACATAAACATGGAAAAGTTTTTACCTTACGATGACCAAAACATTTGATAGAAAATCCAATGATATTATAATACTGTCTAGGGTTTTCAAGTAAAATAAAATATAGCCGAAATTGTTACGTTTATTAAATTCCAGCATACATAGGTATACAAACAAACTCGAAGGGCGCTAATTGGAGATTGGATTCCATACAATGATAGGCTACTGTGGTACCGTCCGTCACAGTACGTGGCCTAGATCACCGTACCGAGGATCCACCCTAAATCCCCTGCAACACAAGGCCGGAACCATCCCTTACTGGATAGTCCCGAACAAGACAACCCCGTAGTTGTTTGCAACCAACTTCCCACATAGTCGAATAAAAAGGAACCTCTAGACAAGGGAAGATCTTGTCCTACTTGAGCGCGACTCACTTAGCCTTGCTGCACCTCCCTTGTTTTAGCCATTCCCGGTTGATGAGGCTTAAGGCTATGATTACCTATTCAGAACACATCACTTAGAATGCTCATCGTCCACCTAACGATGTTCTGAAAGCATTCAATCCGTACAAGTTCATTCCGGGTTCGAACGAAACCAAAGGCACTATCTCGTTACACTCATTTTAGAATCACTCTCAGAGTTAACGACAATAGCCCTTGCACTATGAAGCTTCATTTTGATCATCACTTGAGATTCACGACCTATCATTTAATTTGGATCGATGTGGTTTTCGGATATCCAAATTTGGAAACGCGATCCCGGTCTCACCGAATCCAAAATGTTGTCTTTTAAGTCCAAGTTGTTTTAAAGTTAAAACAATTCAATTCATTATCTATATTCACGCAGATAGATAATTCATCATCTCATAAATAGATAATCTATATCATCACAATTCAACCAAAGCATCTCATATCACAGATCAGCACATATCCCATATCAGAGATATCAAACAATCCAAGGCATTCAATATCATTTAGCCATAAGCAAAGATTTATTAATCACACCATCTCCTATTAATTTAAAATAAATTAAATTAATTACTTCCATTACTATAAATCCTGCTTACTTAACCATTAATTAATTACAAACTAATTAAGTAATCATCCTTGATGAATTATTCTTCAATTACATTAAGTAATTAGCCTCAATTAATTACACAAATTAATTATCCTTAACCATTTACAGTAATTAACCTTTAATTACTCCCATTAATTAAATAACTATAATTAATTACATGAATCCTTAATTAATTACATTAATTAATTATTCTATAATCACTTGCGTTGATTAATTATCCTTAATTAATCACATTAATCAATCTTTAATTACTTTCATTAATTATATTAATTAATGATCATCTAATTACTTCTTTAATTATTAATCATACGTAAAAATTAATATTTAATTAATTACATTTATTAATCATCCTTGATTAATCACATCAGTAATTAACTATCCTTAAATTATTTACATTACTAAAATAACTTCAAAATAAATTTATTAATTTATCCTTAAATTAATTACACTAAGTAATTAATTCTTAATTACTTCCACTAAGTAATTATCCTTCTTATTAATTACACAAAGTAATTAAACCCAAAACTACTTCCATTCTTCTATTAATTACATCCAGTAATTACCTTTTAATTACTTCACCAAGTAATTACTCTTTATAAATTACATTAAGTAATTATACTTAACCAATTCCACAAATGCTTATCCTTAATTAATTAATCCAATTAATTATCTTAAATTAATCACATTAATTAATCATTTCATAATCCCCAGCTAATGATCTTTACATTAACTATTAACAATTCTTTCATTACTTTCCTTAAGTAATTATACTTCAATTAACCATTATTAATTACAAATTAATTAATTCTTAATTACCAGTTAATTAATTTCTAATTACCAATTAATTAATCTCTAATTATAAACTAATTAATCACAATCACTTAATTAATTAGTCCTTAGCTATCAATTTAAATAAATCTTTAATTAATTATAACCCTTAATTATTCCAGTAATTACAATATTTATTACATTTTAAAATACTTAGGAATTTTATTTCAAAATTGTCCTAATCATATATTTACTATAAAATCAAATAGGTTCAAACATTACTTTATTATTCAAATCTTGGAAATCTTGTTTAAAACTTGTTTAAACACTTGCTTGGAAACTAATTCATTTTAAAATATACTTCAAACCTTTAAAATTATTTGAAAACATTTTTTTATGAAATTTAATTTATTTTCAAAACCAGATTACAAATTTTATTTTGAACCCATACTTAAAAACTTGATTTAAAACTTCTTCAAGCTTAACTAAAATCTGGAATCCACAATACTTCACAAAAACATGTTCTTACTTAGTTTTAAAAATCCGTATCCTATTTTTTTAAAAACACTTTTCAAGTCTTATTATAAGAATCTTAAAATAGATTATACAGATATTTACCCAAGCTTACCCCGACTCTCCCCCATGTAAACCCCCAGCAAAACACGATACGCTCTCGCGTCATCTTCCTTCGAGCCACAAATGCAACCAACATGAGGAGCGACTCGAGAAAAGCTTATCTCCCCAAAAAGACTTCACGTCTGATACAACGTGCATATGTGTACCTGCTCCGATCACCGGACCACTTCAGATCTTTGCCGAGGCATCTAGCAAGTCGACGATCACCACGTCGTCCTTTCCGACCTCACAAATCCACGAATCCCACAACAAATCAGAAACGAACCCCTAGATTGAAAACTGGAAAACGCAACCCATCAGAAATCCAACCCTAGAGATCGCCTCCGACCACCTGTACCTACGCAGACCTACTCAGAGTGACGTCTCGTCTCCAACAGCGATTTCCCCTATCGCGATCGAGTCTGGTCCATCGTCAACGTCGAACGACCCTCGACAACTCCGACTACCAAACTCCACCGCTAAACCCTACTTCACCCTCCCCTGGCCACCATGGCTAACTAAAACTCAAGTGATCATTTTTCCAGAGACCACCATGCCACCTCCTTCCTCTAGACCAAAGCCCGACATCCATACCTCTTCCATTCGTCGAAATTTGTTAAAATTACTGATTCTGACCAACTCTGTGTAGTACAACAATTACGAACCTAAAAATCATGATTTCTATACCTGAATTCATTATTTTCAATAACAAATCTAGTCGTGGATTTAATTTATGAAATTAAAATATTTGAATTTTCTGATTAAACAGGTTTTCACTGTAAAAACTTAATTTTGAAATATTAACTAAATAATTCCACCTGAAATTATTTTTAAAAATGAATTACCTTATCATAATCATTTTCTATTCTATGATCATAGCTTGAATTTACTTGGGTAAGAAGATATAAATTTTTTTTCCTTTTCTTGAGTCTGTTAATACAACAGACAACAGAGACCATAGATATATGAACACAGACATATATATCATATATACAGAGAAGTTTAAACTATATTCAAACTTAAAAAGGGGGTTAAAATGATCATTAAATTATTTTAATAAAATTTGCAAGAATTTAATATTTAAATATGAACTATCCGAAGTTCCGAGTTGTTGCGTTCTCCCTTAATTAGAATATTTCATCCTCGAAATTCCAACAAGTGCAATAAAAGAATCAATCACATATCCATACTTACTAGTACTCAATCACTAACAAAAAAAGATATGGTTTGCTCAAGCCAAACCCTCTCATTGTGGCAGGATGAAAATCAATCAACTAAGTGTACTTTCTTCTCAATAGCCTTAGGTTTTTACTTAGGCGATTATTCTTTCCATTAAGAATAAATCGAAGAGTTATTCCTTAAACTCTCCCTAAGCCAATGAACCTAGTAAAAAATAAATTAAAGCCCATACAATGCCATGGACCATCCGTATGCAATATTAATTCCAATCACTTGCTTGATGACATTGATTTCCCTTCCTAACTAGTATAGATCACTTGACCTCTCGCGTGCAGACTCTGATAAGGTTCCTTGATTAGAAACTATCGTTCCCCTTACATAGCCACATACTATGATATAAAACTTCAGCTTCATATCAAGAATCCATATCAACTGTTCGTCATTAAGAATCTAATGGAAAAATTCTTGTTTGGATTGGTGTAAACCACCTTATGATCACTTACTTGAATACTGGATCAAGAACAATCACATGAAAACAATCTACATAAAAACTTATGTATTCTTCTTATTAGTTTCTTAAATATACCTATTCCTTTTTAATCACATTCATTTATCCAAATAATATGTCATTCAATACTAAAATTATTTATGAATTATTTCATAAAACACCTAACTTCAAGTTTATAAATATTTTATTACTTAAGTTTACAGTCGTATAATACTCCATTATATCTAAACAGTATACACAAAAATATCAAATTTGTAACCAATATGTTTAACAAATTTAGAACTTGTTTTAATTTGTTATCTTCTTAATTCAAGTGTTATATAAACTCATCTTTATATCTTCAAAAATACTTAACTATAAGTTCTATAATAATTTAGAAGTTCTAGACTATCCAAAATTGTCGAAAATCCCATTTAATTTTAACGAATGATAACTACCAAAAATATCATACCATGATGCACATCCATACTTTCCTAATGCATAAGCTAAATTTGTTAACTAAAACCGGTTTAACTTTAAATCATTTGAAATTATATATACATATATCTTTTGTATTATCCAATCATACCTTTGTATCAAATCAAAATATGTTTACCAACACAATTTTGTAGAATCCCACACTTAGAAACACAAAAATGAATGCCAATGATATTGAAGTCATCACCAAAAACATTTTTTAGCGATAGGAGTGAGTTTAGCACATCCAATTCATGCCTTTCAGACATAACCAAAATTATTTTAAAATGGAATCAAATACTTCGTAAATATTATTAAGTACCATGATCTCAATTTTGTTTCCCTTACCTACTTTCCAAAAATACAACAATTATCTTCCCAAAAATATTGAAAAACATTTTTAGAGATATCATAATTTATGTCCTCAAATTCTCAATTTTAGTCCTTTTCATTTATGAATCATGTTTATATAAAGTTGCTTTCTTATCTAAATCATTTCACAAATGTATATCTTTGTTTAGATTATAATAAACAACTATTGTTAATATTCAATTTTGACCCAACATTATCATCGAATTGCTTAAAGTCAAACTGTGAAACTTAATTCACAAAGTGTCTATATTTACGGTTCCAAAAAATTACTGTATACCCAATGCATTGTTGTAAGAAGGTAAATTTCTTATAACTCAATAACTATAGTAAATGCTCATAAACTGGCCATGCACAACTAATCAAACAATAAACGATAATAATTAAATATTATCATGTAACGACCCAGAATTTTGATTATTTGAAATTGAAATATTTAATTGATTGTTAAATATTTAAAGATTAACTTATAGATTTAATAACTTGAATTTCAAATATAATGATTTATTGGATAGTTTAATTGTGGAATTTCATAATTGAAATTTCGTTAAATAGTGGAATCTTGAGTTTTAAGCCGGATAAAAATAATTTCCTTATTAAATTTTTATCAATGAGAATGAAGATAATAAAAATTTAAATTTGAATTTATAAGTGATTTACTCAATTTTAAAAATTACTCGTTTAACTTAACATACAAAAATAGCCTTCCAAGGAACATGCTCAGAATTCGACGAAACTAGTTCCATTGTATCCTTAATAGAGTATTATTATCGAATTTCAAATTTCGTAGCATTTGGAGTTACCGTTTGGTCCTACGAGATAGAAACGCGTTGAAATTAATATTGAAAGTTTAATATAATAAGTGGGTCTAAAAAGCTATCTTCTACATACGATCGATTTAGGTCCCGAAACTTATTCCATTGCGTTCTAAATAGGGGTATAACATTAAGAATGCCTGGCGGCATGCCTCAATCAAGTTTAGTATAAAAATCGAGATATTTTGGCATTTAATATATATATATATATATATATATATATATATATATTTGATTTGACCACAGCCACTATTACATCATTTCAGCCGTGTCTAGATGCTATCCAGCCACCCTACTCTATGATAATACCCACCCTTCTTTCATAAACACGCTTCTTTGCTCCTCTTAAATTTTCAAACGGAAATAAATAGAAAAGAAATATAAAAAAGGAAGGGAAGAAGAACGTTCTTATCCTTCTTCCACAAAGGACTCATCCAACAACTGTGGGTAATCCAAGCCACCACAGGCCATTTCGATCTTCGACATCAGCCAAAGTCTTGTTTACATCAAGGTTGGGAACTATGTGGACGTTAGAGATTGGCTAATTCGACCATAGACGGCGGCAGTTTGTGGTTGAACGTGAAGGAGATGGTGAACTTCGGCAGGCTGCTACAGCGGACGAGGGAGGTCATGGTCAATGTTGTTGGAAAGGGGGGATGTGGGCGAACCGCAGCGTGAGTGTGGTGGAGGCCGATGGCCTGTGGCGGCAGTGAGGGCAAGATGAATGGAGAATTTAGTTTGGTTTCGTGGCAAAGTTATTGGGTAGAGATAGCGATGCTGTTGTGGCCGAGGGTAGCTGGAGGTTAAGCTAGTCTAGGGGAGGAGGTGCGACGGTTGGAATCACATCATGGTGGGGTTGAGGCACGGCCAAAGTGTAACATCCCGCTATTTTGGACCATTCAAATCGAAAATAAAACCACACATGTCAGACTTGAATAATTCAAAGAAATAGATTGTTAATAAATTTTGGGACAAATAAAATCAATCATAGAATCCCAAACATAGAATATCAGAATAACTCGCAGCGGAATCAAATAAACATAGTAGTTCATGAAGCTACTAGATACATAGTCTCAAAAGAAACATATAATACCAAAGTGTGAAAGCAAATACAACTGGAAATCCAAGTACATAAGTCCACTAATACATAAGCAAAGGCTGAATGGAAATAACCGAAATAGGAAATAGATAGATAGATAGTTAAATCTCTAGCAGACCTGTAGCTCCAAAAGATGAATCCAAAGTTGTGATACTCAGGCTGACCCGAGCGTAAAGCAAAACACAAAACGCTCGAGTCAAGACATACATACTTATAAAATGTAAATCAACTCCAAGGAATTGTATAAAATGCATCAGTAACTTAAAGGATGCTTGGGATCGCCCATCCTTTAAGGATCCATTAAATTATCTACTATGTAATTATATACGCTATTATAATAATGTCTAAAGTAAGATAAACTATTAAAATAGCGTTAAGGCGTTACCCATATCCCCCTTAACACACTTTTATTTATTCCCGTAGTCTATACAATACCGTAATCTCCCTCGTACTGGAGGTCATCAGAGGGCACTCCATAGGTATGGTACAAAACAAACTCATAGTGGTCTCGATAAGGTAGATGACACGACACAACTAGGCAATGCCAGGGTAGATATACCAATTACACTTTCGGGCTGTTAGCAATGTATAACCGCAGCTATCGCCCAACTCGATCCACACTCCCAAATCAATGGTGCACACCAAGTTAATCACAAAGTAATAGAATGGCAATCGATGAAGTGTGTCTGATCGGAGGAGCTACCTCGCTTGGCCCGTCAATTGCTCCTGTTTTAGCCACCTTAAGCTAACACACGGGTGTCAGTCCACCTATATACCTCAAACAGAATGTCGCCAACCATCTGCTTCATTCTAGAATCTCCACCGCATACACAGTTATTAAAGTGGTCTCCGTATTGGCAGAGAGTATGAAAAATACCAATCCCAGTCTCTTTAACAACCAAACGTTATTATAACCCGTGGTTATTTCATTTTCAAAAGTTTATATTTCATATCAAAACATATTCATTTCAAAATCATATAATTCCGATATCATTATTGTTTTAAAATAGTATTCATTTTCAAAGTTGTAACACTTCTAAATTTCATACACTTAATTATAACATTTTGAAATCATAATATTTTAGCAACCATAACACTTGAAAAAAGTAACCTTCAGAATCATAGCAATTCGAAAATAATACCTTTTAGAAATCAAAGCATTTTGGAAACATGACCTTAAGAAATCATAGCATTTTGAAAACATAATACTTTCCATTGTAACAGTTTATATAAAATCAAAATATTATATATACTTACAATTTTAACATATTATTATAAAAGTCTATTTTTGTTATACTAAATATTTAGTTGGATATTAAATAAACTATGATTTTAGTTAAATAATATATATTACTATAATATTCGATTAAAGCAGTATTTTCTTATATTAAGTTAAAAGTACATTACTAACTTAGAATTTCATTATTATAGTCAAGAAAATTATTATTTATTTATTATTTAAAATATACCATTGCCTTAATAAAAATTCATATTGCTAAGTTAGATTAAAAATATTATTATCAAGTTAAATTAGATTATTCAATTAAATTCTTTTATTATAAATCAATTCTTAAATTACATTTTAAACCATTTATTTACTTATATAAATATATCACTTTTTATAAAAATCATTAAATAAATTTAAGTTAAAAATTCATATATTTTAAAATCCAAAATGCTTACTAATTTTTAGAAAATTATTTTAAAACCATCCACGGAGTCTGTATAAAATTTTGTAATCAATGGTAAAGTTATACGGATATATATCATTTCAATCCAAAATTATTAAATTCCCGGGTTTAAATCATTTCAAACCCGCACTCCCAAGTCAAATAAAATCGCTTGAGCCTATTTTTTTCAACTCATAATGATTTTCCCCTATTCTAAAGATCGTCGGATATGTATCATTTCAACCCATAGTGAGGGAACTTGCAATGTGAGAACAGAGTATGAAATAAATAGAATAATATATAACATATCATGACATGTGATCATAATAGGTATAACATCATGTGAGATAACATAATATAAGCACATATGAAACTACTAACATACACATGCATATCAATATAATACAAATGACATCGATTCACTAAAATATAAGTATGTAGTCGAGAGTGATCACTCACCTTCTTTGGCTAGAGAAAGTGATTCCAAACAAAACACAACAACTTCGAATAGGCACGACAATCATGGACAAGCTTGAGTGGAAGGGGAATCCAAATCCAAAGCATAGAAAAATAAATAAATACATATGTAAATAAATAAATTTACATAGACAAATAAAAGTATATATTTTTATTTTATGAAAAACACATGAATAGGCTAGCCTAGATGGTGATTGGGCATGGCCATAGTTGAATTTGGGTCAAGACAAGGCTTGGCTATATGAAGCTTGGGTTCGGCCATGGTTAGATAAATGGTTCGGCAAACTAAAGTGAAGGGGTTCGACCATAAGGGGTTTGGCTAAGGCAAAGGTCACGGCAAGAGGAAGGCAAAAGGGTTGGGAAGGAGAAGAGAAGTCACGACCAAGGCAATTGGAAGGGAAGAGGATAAAGTGGTTCGACGTAAGGTTGTGTTCGGCTTAGGGTTTAGCAAGTGATGATGGTGGTCGAGCATAGGGTAGTGCTAGGGTTCAGCCTTGAGTTTATTTGGAGGTAGAGGTGGTCAGCTATGGAGAGGAGATAAGGAGGTGGAGGTGATGGCAAGGGATGGCTGAAAATAGGAGGAGGAAGGAGAAAAATTAGAGAGAAAAAATTGAGAAGGAGAAGAAGAAACTTACAGTAAAGTTTTTAAAAGAAGGAAGAATGAGAATGAGAAGTCAGAAGGAAATTTTTTGTACGTACTTGTTTCTCAACAGGTGACTTCTCACTCTAAATGACTATTCAGATGACTTTTGACATCATAGACCATTAGTCTAAGCCCAACAACAACAAACAAGCTAAATCTCAACCTAATCTAGCCCAAAAACTAAAATAAAGTAGGATAAATAAAATACAAAAATAATTGCGTGTAACATGCCAAAATTTATAGATTTTGAAAAGTAGAAACTAGAATTTAACGAAACGAAAAGCAGAGTGAATGTTAGAATCAAATCCAGCTTCATAAAAAAGAATAAAAATTTAAAATTCAAATTTAAAATTTTCAACTGGAAGTCAAACTTTGACAAAATTTGACCTAAATATGAAAAAATCTTTATTTTATTAAATTTGGAAAAATATTTTACATCAAATCCCAAGAATATATATTAAAATTCTAAATTTATCAATTTTAAAATAATTTAAATCAAAGTTTCAAATAAAATTTCATTTAAAATATTTACTGAATTTACGGGTTGTTACACTCTCCCCCACTCAAAACTTTTTGTCCTCAAAAAGGAATGAGACACATAAATACAAAGAAAGATAAGATGGAACAACAAATTATACCTGAAACAAACAATTCCGGATTCGAAGCACGCATGCTCTCCTCCATCTCCCAGGTACAATCCCGATCATCAGTACTTCACCGCACTTTAACCAGGATGACATATTTCCTTCTCAGCTGCTTCATACCTCTATCGATAATACGAAGTGGCTTCCTCTCGATAGTAAGTTTTGGCTCAACATCCAAACTCTCGAGTCTAGAAGGCTGAATAATCAAAGATGGATCATGATGATAATGATTAAGGTGCAAAACATGGAACACATTATGCACTCCAAAAAGCTTCTTAGGCAAATCCAAACGATAAGCTAAAGGACCAACCCTTTCTAAGATGCGGAAAGGACTAATAAATCTAGGAGCAAGCTTCCCTTTCCGACCAAACTGAATCACATTCTTCAACGGAGAAATCTTAAGGAAAACCTGATCACCAACAGAAAACTATAGACTCCTCCTACGCTAATCAGCATACTTCTTATGTCTATCCTGACCAGTCCTCATCTTCCTCCTAAACTTCTCTACCTTCTCAGAAGCCTCAAGAATCATATTAGGACCAAGAACCAAACGTTTACCAGATTCAATCCAGCATGATGTTGATTTGCAAGGTCGTCCGTGAAGAGCAGCAAATGGAGCCATTGAGATAATAGCCTGAATTCAAAAGATGGAATAAAATAGATAAATATTTAAGATGACCTTAAATAGAAGATTTGAGATTATATCTGATAACTTTTGTTATAGGTGAACTCAATGAGAAGGAGATGACCTTCCCAAGATCCTCCATAATCAAGGACACAGGCACGAAGAAGATCTTCCAAAATCTGATTCACTCTTTTCGTTTGACTGTCGATCTACGGATGGTAAGCAGTGCTCAGATTCAGGCGAGTACCTAAAGCTTCCTAAAAAGCTCTCCAAAACTGGTTGGTAAAGATGGGGTCTCTATCACAAACAATACTGATTGGAACACCATGAAGTCGAACAATCTCTCTTATAAAAATCTCAGCTAAACTCGAAGCAGAACGGTTGGACCTAACTGGAATGAAATGAGCTGACTTGGTCAACCTATCCACAACTACCCAAATACTCTTATTACCCCTGCTAGTCCTTGGTAATCCATCAATAAAATCCATGGAAACCTGTTCCCATTTCCAATTGGGAACCCCAAGCGGTTGCAATAATCCAACGGTCTTCTGATGATCGGCCTTGACCTACTGACAAGTCGTACATCTACTAATAAAAAGGGAGATATCACGCTTTATACCACTCCACCAATACAACTTCTCCATATCATGATACGTCTTCGTCACACCTGGATGAATAGATAGTGTGGACCGATGATTTTCCCAAAGCAACTCTTGCCTCGGTCCATCGACATTCGGGACACAAATCCGATTATTAATCCTCAAAATCTCCTTATCATCGATCTGAGTTCCACTTCCATCCTGGATACTACTAACTCTGCCATGAACACTCCCCTTAATAAGCCTCAGCATCTCATACTCATCCTGCTTAGCAATAATACGACCATAAGAGGAGAAGAAACAACAAGCTGACACAACATCGCCTTCTTCCGACTTACGGCATCAACTACAACGTTGACTTTCTCGGGGGTATAGTTGATGTCGAGGTCATACAAAGCTAGAAATTCAAGCCATCTAACATGCCTCTAATTCAAATCCTTCTGGATGAAAATATACTTCAAAGACTGATGATCCGTAAAGAGCTCAAACTTAGTTCCTAAAAGATGATGTCTCCAAAGCTTTAAAGGAAAAACTACGGAAAACAATTCCAAATCATGGGCTGTATAATTGACTTCATGGGTCTGCTACTGATGACTGGCATAAGCAATAACCTTCCCATACTGCATCAGAACAGCTCCCAAACCTTCACGTCTAGCATCAACGTGTACCGTTAATTCCTCATTTCCATTTGGAACGGTAAGAACTGGTGCGTAAGTAAGCTTGTGCTTTAACTCATTAAATGCGTTTTCACACTTATCATTCCATATAAACTTAGCATTTTTACGAGTTAAAGCGGTGAGAGATGTAGTAATCTAAGCAAAATTCTCAATAAATCTCTGATAATAACCAGCATGGTCCAGAAAGCTACGGATATTAGATGGAGTCCTAGTAATTTCCCAATCCTAAAATAGAATAGGGAAAATAAGAATTACAGAGAAAGATAGAATAACTAATTTACAAAAGAAATAAGAGAGAATAGACTTACATTGATCGCAACGATCTTAAATGGATCAACAGAAACTCCATTACCAAAAACAATATGCCTGAGAAATCTAACTTCATCTTTCCAGAAATGGCATTTCAAGAATTAAGCTTTTAACTGGTGACTCCTAAGAGTCCCAAGAACAAAGCTCAAATGCGATTGATGCTCCTCCTCTGATTTAGAGAAGACAAGAATATCACTTACGAAGACTAGAACAAACTTGTTAAGAACATCATGAAAAATATGATTCATAAGATCAACAAAGAAAGCTAGGGCATTAGTCAAACCATAAGGCATAACTAACCATCCATAGAAACCATTCTCAGTACGAAAAGCAGTTTTGGGAATACTTTCTGCCGTAACTCTGAGCAGGTGGAAACCGATGGCAAGATCAAGCTGAGAGAACACTTTAGCTCCAAAGAGCTGATCGAACATATCATTGATACGAGGAATATGATATCTGTTTTTCATAGTGAGCTTGTTTAGCTCCCTATAATCAACACACATCCTCAAAGAACCATCAGACTTAGTGACAAAAACCACAACTGCTCCCCATTCGGAATGAATAGGTCTGATCAGACCCTTGGAGAACAAGTCTTCAATTTGCTTCCTTAACTTAACCTTCTCACGAGGTGCCATTCTTCTGGGAGGAAGAACTATAGGTCGAGCTCTAGGAATAAGATCAATACAGAATTCGATTTTCCTCTTAGGAGGTAAAGAAGTGACTTCACCAAATACATCGGGATAGAGTTTGACCATAAGAGTTGAATCAAGATCACCAGGGGTGGAACCGAGAGAAAAGATAAAACTTCCGGCAATATCCTGAAGCATATGGCACTGAATCACCAAAGGATTACCAAAATCATCAACAACATAAACAGTTTGTGTTTTACATGAGATAACGGCTTCATGTTTCCCCAGCAATCACCTCCAAGCAACATGTCAAAAGCATCGAAACCAAGGATATAGAAATCACCACTAAAGCTGTGGTCAAAATAGAAGAGTTTCACTTCGTTATAAATCCTACTAAGGTTCGCAGGACCACCAATAGGATTGGTAACACACAAAGGTTTAGCTGCAAACTTAGGTGAAGGGATATGCTCAAACTTATCACAAAAATCTACAGAAATGAAACTATGAGAAGCTCCAGTGTCAAATTGAACACGAATGGGAAAATTAAACAAAGTAAAGGTGCCCTTGAAAGTACCTTGGGTATCACTAGGAGTAGGTAGAGTGGATGAAGTAACTTCAAAGATACTAGATGGCTTGCCATTCTACTGAGTAGGACAATCCTTCTTGAAGTGGCAGGCTACAAACAAATATGGCAAAGATCACGCCTAGTCATCTAGACTGGAGGAATAGCAGCTCCAACTGAACTAGGACAACTATTGGCATAATGTCCCTTCTGGTCACAATTGAAGCAAGTGATGGAAGAAAGATCAATAGGCTACCTCTGAGAAGAAGATCCCACATATGGAGACTTAAGCACTTTCTTCTTCTGCTGGTGGAAATTAGGCTTCCTCTTCTTAGAGTTGCCAGAAAAAGGCTGAGATGGAGGTGCATGAGCAATAAATGATTCCTTTGAAGTGGGGTTCTCATATTTAATGGCCATATCCATCAATCCAGTAAAAGGGCTATGCACATGAGAAATCAGACAATTATAATACTTCGGGCGAGCTCCAGCTATAAACTTCTCATTACTCTTAAGAGGGGCATCAATCAAGCTAGGACCGAACTTGGAAAGTTCGTTGAACTTCTGCTCATACTCAGAAAATGACTTATTCTCCTGCTTATGATCCAAAAACTCCCTGTATAGCTGAGACTTTCCAGCTTTGGGCATCCATTTAGCCACAAAAGCATCCCTGAAATATGATATCTAAACTTAAGAAAGATTCCAAATAGATAACTGAACCAAACTCAAAACCAACTCAAGATAATACCTAATCTGCTCCCAAGTGATATTTGCCTCAATAATGTGGCCTGTAACAGACTCCCACCAATCTTGGGCTGCCTCCTGCAACTGCCAAGCTGCTAACTGACGCTTCTGAGTGTCGATGATCTCAAGACCAGTGAAAATTCTCTCTTAACTCCTCAGTCACTACTAAGCCACAATGATGCTCTCTGCTCCAGTAAACTTGGTACCCCCAAGCTGAGTGAACCCCTTATAGAGAGTGTGGACCTAATGGGTGCAACGGGTTCTGGAACTGGGGCAATACCATTACCCCGACCTTTGGCATTCCTACGATTCGTCTTGGAAATTCAAGAATGAATTTTAGGACAAAGATAAAGGAAAAGATAAAAGAAAAGACTCAAACTAAAATGGAAATCCTAATCAAAGAATTCTATTAAACAAGGTGGATACGAGTGGAAATTCTAAGGAAAATTAGGTTTTAAAACAAGAAAATTTTATATCCAAAATAATCTTTTAAAACCATTTAAAAACATTTTAAAAACAATTTATACTTAAAAATACGTTCACTCACCAGGAATGATTCTAATAATGGTTTCACTCACTCTACGGTATTTCTACCCCATCTCTAATGAGTTTTTCTCCCCGTAGCCTAAGGTTTGCCTAATACTAAAGCTCTGATACTAACTGTAACATCCCGCTATTTTGGACCATTCGAATAGACAATAAAACGACACATGTCGGACTTGAATAATTCAAAACAACAGATTGTTAATAAATTTTGGGGCAAATAAAATCAATCGCAGAATCACAAACATGAAATATCAGAATAACTCATAGCGGGATAAAATAAACATAGTAGTTCATGAAGCTACTAGATACATAGTCTCAAAACAAATACATAATACCAGAGTCCGAAAGCAAATACAACTGGAAATCCAAATACATAAGTCCACTAATACATAAACAAAGGCTGAATGGAAATAACTAAAATAGGAAATATATAGATAGATAGTTAAATCTTCAGCAGATCTGTAGCTCCAAAATATGAATCCAACGTTGTGATACTCAGGCTGACCCGAGCGTATAGCAAAACACAAAACACTCAAGTTAGGACATACATACTTATAAAATGTAAATCAACTCAAGTGAACTGTATAAAATGCATCGGTAACTTAAAGGATGCTTGGGATTATCCATCCTTTAAGGATCTGTTAAACTATCTACTATGTAATAATATACGCTATTATAATAATGTCTAAAGTAAGATAAACTATTAAAATAGCATTAAGGCATTACCCATATCCCTATTAACACACTTTTATATATTCCCATAGTCAATACAGTACCGTAATCTCCCCCGTAATGGAGGTTGTCAGAGGGCACTCCATCGGTATGGTACAAAACAAACTCATAGTGGTCTCGATAAGGTAGGTGACATAGCACAACTAGGCAATGCCAGGGTAGAAATACCAATTACACTTCCGGATTGTTGGTAACCATAGCCGCAGCCACTGCCCAACTCGACGCACACTCCCAAATCAAAGGTGCGCACCAAATCAATCACAAAGTAATAGAATGGCAATCAATGAAGTGTGTCCAATCGGAGGAGCCACCTCACTTGGCCCGTCAATTGCTCCTGTTTTAGCCACCTTAAGCTAACTCACGGGTGTCAGGTCCACCTATATATCTCAAATAGAACGCCGCCAACCACCTACTTCATTCTGGAATCTCCACCTCGTACACAATTGTTAAAATGGTTTTCAGTATTGGCAGGGAGTACGACAATTACTGATCCCGGTCTCCTTAACAACCAAACGTTATTATAACCGGTGGTTATTTCATTTTCAAAAGTTCATATTTTATACAAAACATATTCATTTCAAAATCATATAATTCCGATATCATTATTCTTTAAAAATAATATTCATATTCAAAGTCATAACACTTCTAAATTTTATACACTTAATTATAACATTTTGAAATCATAATATTTTAGCAACCATAACACTTTGAAAATGTATCCTTTAGAATCATAGCAATTTGAAAATATTACCCTTTAGAAATCATAGCATTTTGGAAACATAACCTTAAGAAATCATAGCATTTTGAAAACATAATACTTTCCGCTGTAATAGTTTATATAAAATCAAAATATTGTATATACTTACAAATTCAATATAGGTTTTATAAAAATCTATTTTTGTTATACTAAAATATTTATTTGATATTAAATCAACTATGATTTTAATTAAATAAAATTTATTACTATAATATCCAATTAAAGCAGTATTTCTTATAGTAAGTCAAAAGTACATTACTAACTTAGAATTTCACTATTATAGTCAATAAAATTATAATTTATTTATTATTTAAAATATACCATTACCATAATAAAAATTTATATTTGAGACGACCAGCAAATCCGTACTCCTTGAGTTCACACTATTCTCCATCATTCAACTCAAGATGAACGGAAATACGAACCATTTGGGTTAAAGAAGAAGAGGTAGAAGAAGAGAATAGAAAACAACATTAAAATCTAACCATCGCAGCGGAATAAAATATAATAGATAATAACAGATCTTTACACAAAAGAAAATTATACCTGTTTATACATTACATCATCAGAGTACATCAATCACATAACACACAATTGGACAGTAATCATAACCGTTCCTCACACAACTAAATACACAGCGGAATATAAATCAAGTACGGAAGTACGTCTTGCCATCCAGCTCGTCTCCTGAGTTCCACAGCCTTCTTTCCTGTATTCTATAATACTCGGTCTGACCCGAGCATTATAGTTAAATAACACCCGAGTCAGTCTGGAATACCAGCATGAGAAATCACACTCAAATTGATTATTAAAGTTTCAAAATTCTTTGAAAACAAAAGCATCTCGTAAGACCACGCCACAAATAAACATGTCGGGTTTTTACCTTACGATAGCCAAAACACTTTTTATTAAAATTCTCTGATATTATAATAGGGTCTATCTATAAATACTTATTAAAATAGCCGAAATTGTTACATCTATTAAATTCCAGCTACTAGCCACAATCATGGGTAATACAAACAAAAACCGTAAAAGGCGCGTAGGGAGAATAGATTTCCAGCTAATGACTAGGCACTGGCATACCACCTGTTACAGTACGTGGCCTAGATCACCGTACCGAGGATTACTCCCAATCCCCTACAACATAAGACCAGGACTACCCCTTACTGGATAATCCCGAGTAAGATCGCCCCACGGTTGGGATCAACAACCGCACCACTAAGCCGAAATAAAGGGACATCTAGACAGGGACGACCTCACCCTAATGGGCGCTACCCACCTAGCCTTGCTGCATAACCCCTGATTTTCAGTCATTCCTGGTTGATGAGGCTTGAGGCTAAGCATTACCTTTTAGAACGTTTCACTTAGAATGCCCATCGTCCACCTGACGATGTTTCGAAAGCATTCATCCATACATGTCCGTCCTGGGTTCGAACGGAACCGAAGGCACTACCCCTACTACATCCATTTTTGAATCATCCTCAGGATTAGTAGCGACTATCCCTTGCACTTCACTGCTCCATCTTCGACTCCAAACTCGTCTTCCTCACGAAAATGCACAAACCGGATCGAAGTGGTTTTTAAGAAATTAATCTTGATCCCTAGTCTCTTCGAAACGATCAGCGCATTGGCCAATATTGATTGTCGGTTATTTAACTATCAATTAACATTCACAAACAACCATCAACCATAAATAATTTCACCAAATTATTTATTAATCTCAAAATATCTTCACAAGATATATTTCCATTTTCAACCCTTTTGAAAATAGTTTTCAAACCATACTCTTCTCATGGGGTAAATTCTCAATTATTTATTTCCACTGAAAACACCAAGCACAAAAACTTTAGATTTTGAAAATAATTTAAAAACACTTTATTATAAAATATACTTTAAAACATTTAAATTAAAAATTACTTTAATACTTTTTCAAAATATATACCTTAAGAATATTTAAAATAAAACTACTTTGTACAATGTAAAACTGAATTTCTAACTTTTAAAACATAATACGAAGCCACCTTTAAATAATTACTCTATAATAGATTAAAAGAAAATACTTACTTTAGAATTTAAATATTTAGAAATAATAAGTTTTCTAAACATACCTTTACATCAACTTTAAAACTTTTACTTATGCTTAAAATTTTGCTTTGAAAACATACTTGGCTATCCAGGGTACGCTTCCCTTTCTCGTCTTTTAAAAATAAATCGCCATTTATTTTTAAACAAATTTACCCATTCTTTTAATAAATTCCCACCGTGAATTTATTCTTCAAATATCCATTGATATATTACTTCACTTTTATAAACCCAGTTTATAAATTCCAAAGTCTCACTTCTCCTTTTAAAAATCCCGGTTTTAAACACTTAATCAATCTTCAAATTAATTTCCAAATTACTCTATTTTGGAACAAATCCCTTAACTTACTCATTTACTTCAAAATCCCATTAACCTCATATTTTTAATCCTCACTTATGATTTAAAATCTTTTAACTGAAAAATACCAATTTCAGTTTTTTTCCAATTTATAAATTTAAACCCTGAATTTTAAAGTAACTTCTTTAACATATCACTTGGGTTTTTAAAATTCATTATCTCCCTTTTTTCAAAATCTCTCTTCCCATACTCGGATTTTATTTATTAAAATATAAAAAATCCACTTCAATTCTTTTTCCATTTATTCTATAATTTATCCCACATTCTCTATGATTATTTTACTTGCAAATCCTATTCTTTTATTTTCTTTTCAAAAATCCAATTTATATATATTTATGGTAACTATGTATGCCCAATTATATGAAACCATAACATCCAATACTCCAATTATCAATATAATTCATCACAGGATATCCAATAATCATATCACAGAATATTTGAACAAATCTGAATATTTTGAGGAATCCAGTTGGATCCCTCCAACCTATTTCCCTGCATCCACAGATGTTAGCACAATAAAATACCAATTCCACTTTGAGGTGGAATATTGCGGTATATGGGTTCTATAATATCATCTGCTATTATGCGGCACATAGGGTCTCATCCGCTATATAATGCGGGAAATCAATCACTCCACTATATATAATATATACTACTATATAATATAGCACATCGAATCAATTCAATCATTCAACCAATCATTTAAATTTAACCATTTAAATTTAAATTAAAAATCCAGAAGAGTGAGATTAACTCACCTTTTATTTTGCTGTTTGCAACCCATTTCCATCTCGACTATTTTTTTTCGATTTTAGACCTTGTATAAAGAATTACACAGATTTATTTATATTTGGATTAATCGATCAATTAATTCCTAATACTTTGGTTTTAACTATTAATTTGGTTATAAATAAATTTTCTTTTAAATATTTGAACTAATTGAAAAATCACTTACCATTAAATAACTTAATTAGCTAATGCTTTAGTTTTAAACTAATTTCCCTTTAATAAAATATTTAACTAAAAATTTACTTTTAAACTAACATTTTCTTTTAGAAACCTTTCAGTAACTAAATAATTCAAACAAGTTAATCAAACAATTTAATTACCAAATCCATTTTTTTTATATAACCAATAAATTAAAAAAAATTAAAATTTCTGCCTTCTTAAATTTTATTACCAAATCCATTGTTTTTTTATATAACCAGTAAATTAAAAAAAAATTCGCCTTCTTAAATTAAATAAATTTTCCAATTTTTCCTGTATTTTCTCTTCATCCTAATTATAAATTAAATTAACTACCAGCTAAAAATAATCTAAAAAGAAGAAGAAGAAGATAAACCTTCGGCCAATCGTCGATCGTCTGCATCAACGTCAAAACCTCGCGCGACTCGAGATCGTCGCCACCCCACAATCACGTTCATGAGCACGCTACCCGGAATCGATCTCGACCTTCACCTCCGCGCCGTCCCTCGACGCTAGCGAACACACAAACCCAAAGCGTTCGCCGATAACCACACAACTTGGCCTATCGCGACCATCCACCTTGAGCTCGCGAATGCCTCCAATTGCCAACACGACACTCCCTTGTTGCATGCATCGTGCAGCATCATGCCGCCACCGCGGTGCTCTGGACCTTCCACCCCAAAATCGACCACCGCTTCCACTGCGACAACGTCAAGCTCGAGAATCGACTTGCGGGTATATGGAATCGTCCCCTCGAATTCGAATGAGGAAAGACATCGCCCTCGTCTTCACTGTCCTCACTAAGTTTTTATTTTGAGAATTTTGATTTCGTGAAATTGAATTTTAAATCGAAGAGAGAATATTTGTTCGACCATTTTTTTTTAATTTTTGGAATGGGTTTTGGCATCGGCCATTATTTTGAAACTACTGTTAATTTTTTCTTTCTTTTTTCTTTCGGCTGAAGCTTCCGCAAAAAGGAACAAGGGCGAGAATAAAAAGGGGAAACATGTTTGAATAGGGAATGTTAGCGTGTTTGAAAAGGTACATAAAAGTTCTGAAAAGAAGGGGAAAAAACATTGATGTGAACGCCGTAAATCAATGTAAATATACTATATTATTCAAAATTTTAAAACTTCTCGTTTATCGCTACTAAATATCTCGAACCCCTATCGAGGCGTGCCGCTAGGCGTTTATAATGTTATACCCCTATTCCGAATGCAGTGGAAGAGGTTTCGAGTTCTAATTCGACCGTATGGAGAAGATAGCTTTTTGGACCAAGTTATTATATTAGATTTCGATAAAATTTCAGCGCGTTTATATATCGTCTGCTCACACAACAACTCCAATCACTACGAAAATTGAAATTCGATAATAATTCAATATTACGGACCCAATGAAACTAGTTTCGTCAACTTCCGAGACTGTGCCTCGGAAGGCTATTTTTAAATATCGATTTAAACGATATATTTTCAAAACTTAACAAAACACTTCCAAATTAAATTTTAACACTTTTACTATCTTCAGTTCTATCAATATAAATTTTATAAACCCTTTAAAATATTTTTGACAAACTTATAACTCCAGATTTAACATTTTACCCAATTTCAAATTATTTAATTTAAAAATTAAATTACCCAATAAATGGTGATATTTGAATTCAAGTTAAAAATTAACTTTTAATCATTTAAAATCAATTAAATATTCCGATTTCAAACATACAAAAATTCTGGGTCGTCACATTCCTTCCCCCTTAAAAGAATTTCGTCCCCGAGATTGCTAGTTAAGAAGAATGGTCCAATACCCATTACTATTTTCCAAAACTAAACAGTTTTATCAACTTGCCATAACATATCTTTTATTAAAGACCCACTATTACTTTAACCAACTTCCCAAAACCTTTCATAGTTTCCAACAACATTATTTACTCCACTTATTCAAATTTAAATTTAAATCCGAATTTAAATTATCAAAATTTCCTCAAAATTTTCTAACTCTCTAAATTTTCGAAAAATTTCGTCAGCGTCTCCTTTGCGCGGCTAGCTCGGTACAACTACAAAATGCCTGTACGGGCTCCTAAATTCCAAAAGAAAACAAAAGGCCAAGTGGCTAGATCAAAAACACAATCAAATTTCATACAGAAATTTAAACACATACCTTTTTGTCGAGCAATTCAAATTTATCTTCTGAAATCAAAATCAATTTTCTTTTCCCTTTATAATACCTGCATATCCTATTTAGCAATAATATCCAATCATAGGTTTTTAAAGTCATTTTATACATTTCCTTACAGAAGTTTTCATATATACTTCTATTCAAATTAGTTTTCCCATTTCCATATGAATTCAATTTATCTTCAACTCTTAATGTTCAATTTTATCTTCCATTAATAATTGATTCATATCATTATTTTAAATTAGCTTCAATTTCCATTTCTAAAATTTCTTATTTCAATTCCAATTTGAAATCGTTTTGTCGCTAACAAAAATTTCCAAAAAAATTTCAAAAATTTTTCTAACTCCTAAATTTTTCGAATTTTTTTGGCAGAGTCTCCTTTGTACGGAGGAGCTTTAGCAATTTGACAAGAGATATAAATATGTATACATTGACCCACACGGTCAGAAAAACAAAAACAGTTCATATTTCCTATTTTTATTGCGTAGGCGTACCTTTATTTAGCATTTTTAAGCAAGTGGCTTATTTAATTAGCATTTAGCGCGTCCAAATCCAGCCAAACGGCTTCCCGGTACCTATACTTACCCAATTTAAATATGTAAGTGCCAAAATCATGTAACTTAACAAAATTTTACATATTTAACTAGTAAACATACGAGTTTCTATAAGCAATGCAGGTTAAACAATATTTATAAGCAACTTATAGGGTTCCAACATTAATTTTAATTGTTTACAACCAATTCGTATACAACTTCATTCAATTTAAATGGTTTACACTCAATTGCTTACGTTCAATTCATTTTTAAGCAAAACCAATTCATATTCACTTTAATTGATCTTAAAATCAATTTATTTACTTTCTATCAACTAATAGAATTTTAATTACCTTCGTTTATGTCAAACGACAATTCATTCTATGCAATTTGATGATATCCGTGTGAATAAATAATTACTCAAGTTTTATAATCATTTTAAATTGATTCCAACTCAATTTATATTTAATTCCTTCTATTTTTAATTCACTCACAACCATTTTATTTAGCTCGACACATTCCATTTCAATTTCATTCCTTTTTAATTTTATTCACGATCCATTCATTTGCGTTTCATTTCTTATCCGCATTCATTTCATTTGAAACCATTCTATTAAACTTGAAAACATTCCATATCTCTTATTGTCTTTAAGTTATTTCAACTCCTTAACAATTTCATTTCTTCTTAACTTGTTGTGACTAAAGCTACTCCATTTTTAACATATAGCGTATGTTCATTTCATTCAACCAACCTCCATTTCTTTTTTTGCAACAAGTTCTATTTCCATCTTTCATTTGATTCTTATTTAATCAAATTTCATCCATTTATTTATTTAATATAGTTATTTTATTCACTCAATCCATTATGAATTTTTATTTTCATACTCAATTCATCCCGAACTTATTTTATTAATAACAAGGCTATTTCCAATTTATTTCTATTACTTGGATTCTATTTGGAATACAAACCATTACCACTTTAATCCAATCCCGTTTTATTTCACAACATCTCCACTTATTTTAATTCATTATCAATCCAAGTCGAATTCTATTTATAATTCGAGTTTATTTTCACACTTCATTATTAACTTAAAATCCATTTTACTTATCCGAGTTAAATTTTATTAACATACTCTATCAAATGATTTATTTAGCTAATTAGCTTACTTCCAACTTTTAAATCAATATTCGATTTTATTACAAAAATCACTTCATTAAATTTTCCCGAGTTCAATTTTTTTTCAATGCTTTTCAATTCTTTTATAAGCTTCCGAAGCTTATTTATCCCAATTCAATACTTATTTAATTTACACTTATTTATTTAAGTAAGAATTTTATTCCATTCTATATTATCAGTAACTTCCTGAATTCATTTTAATTAAATTCCATTCCGACTTTATTCGAATATTGCTAAATTTTATTTTTAGTTTAATTCAAATCCAACTCAATATTAAACTTAGCTTAAGTTCACTCGTTTCATAATTTTATTTCTCCATCCAATTCAATTCCAATTTAATTTCCCCATTCAATCACAATCTATTTAAGTTTCAAAATTTTAATTTCTTCACTTCATTCCAAGTTGAATTTTATTTTCACTTGATTAAACCCAACCCAATATCATTTAACTTAGTTTAAGTTGATTTCAATTCAACTCTCCTCCATCTACTTATCTTAAGTCAATTAAATTTTATTTCTTTCAAATCACCATCAATTAAATTTTCCACAATTTAATTTATCCAAATTGAATTTATTTAACGTTTTCACTTTAAATTTTAATTCCAATATTCACATCTCCTATTTTCCTTCCTTATTTAAAAATCATCCCAACTTTACAAGTTCATAACTTACCTCGTCAGGATTTTCAATTCAAATAAGGATTCAAGATTTCAAACACCCGGCTTTTGGTTCAAATCATCTTACAACCACCATTATCCCAAAATCACACTTCTCAATTTTTTAAACCAATCCTGGTTTTTATCCGCAACAAATTTCCTTTGAAATTTCAAGAACAAAACTAGTTCTTCTAACAAATCAATTTGGCAGCAATCCGTCACTTAGAAACTCGAAAATGAACATCGTTGATGTTGCAATCATCACTGAAGTTATTTTCCAGTGACTGAAGTGAGTTTAATGCTATTTCCTTTCCTAAAATTTATTTGAAACAATTCCCTTTCAGAAAAACTTTTTAAAATAATAAAGCTATTATTTATCTTCAAAACACTTCGAAAAACACTTCCAAAATCTTCGGGCTTTTAAATTTTCAAATTTTGACTTAAATCAAATTTTAGCTATAATTCATTTGTATAGTTTATGCTTATAAAAATTCCCATTTGATCATATTTCAATTTATAAATCACGTTTATAATTCACATTTATAAATTTCATTTTATAAATGAATTTATTTCCTTAACCTTTGGTTATATTTTCAATTTCTGGCTTAATTTTTACACAACAATGATAATAGTTTAATATTATTATTCCTAACATCCAAGCAACCATATATTAGCTAAAATAGTTTACAAAAACTTTTCTTTTATATCAAAACATATTTTAGGTAAAATTATTTCATTCACCCACCTTTAAAACAAAACTGTGTCAATTTATCGTGTCAGGTGTTTATAAACTCTTCTCGAATAGTGGCCAACTTACCTGATCAGAATTCATATTCCACCTAACCAATAAGTCAACACAATATTAAAACAATTTATATTCACTAACAAATACGCACTCATATCTATTAATACACTCAACTCATTCTAGAGTACCATGGACTCTATTTTTAATGAGTAATTCCCACCAGAGCCAAGGTTATCACCAACCTCGCTCCGATACCAAGTGAGACGACCCGCAAATCTGTACTCCTTGAGTTGACACTATCTCCATCATTCAACTCAAGATGAACGGAAATATGAACCATTTGGGTTAAAGAAGAGGTAGAAGAAGAGAATAGAAAACAACATCAGAATCTAACCATCGCAGCGGAATAAAATATAATAGATAATAACAGATCTTTACACAAAAGAAAATTATATCTGTTTATACATTACATCATCAGAGTACATCAATCCAATAACACACAATTGGACAGTAATCATAACCCGTCCTCACACAACTGAATACACAACGGAATATAAATCAAGTACGAAAGTACGTCTCGCCATCCAGCTCGTCTCCTGAGTTCCACAGCCTTCTTTCCTGTATTCTATAATACTCGGTCTGACCCGAGCATTATAGTTAAATAACACCCGAGTCAGTCTGGAATACCAGCGTGAGAAATCACACTCAAATTGATTATTAAAGTTTCAAAATTCTTTGAAAACAAAAGCACTCATAAGACCACGCCACAAATAAACATGTCGGGTTTTTACCTTACGATAGCCAAAACACTTTTTATAAAATTTCTCTGATATTATAATAGGGTCTATCTATAAATACTTATTAAAATAGCCGAAATTGTTACATCTATTAAATTCCAACTACTAGCCACAATCATGGGTAATGCAAACAAAAACCGTAAAAGGCGCGTAGGGAGAATGGATTTCCAGCTAATGACTAGGCACTGGCGTACCACCTGTCACAGTGCGTGGCCTAGATCACCGTACCGAGGATTACTCCCAATCCCTGCAACACAAGACCGGGACTACCTCTTACTGGATAATCCCGAGTAAGATCGCCCCACGGTTGGGATCAGCAACTGCACCACTAAGCCGAAATAAAAGGACATCTAGACAGGGGCGACCTCACCCTAATGGGCGCTACCCACCTAGCCTTGCTGCATAACCCCTGATTTTCAGTCATTCCTGGTTGATGAGGCTTGAGGCTAAGCATTACCTTTTAGAAAGTTTCACTTAGAATGCCCATCGTCCACCTGACGATGTTTCGAAAGCATTCATCCATACAAGTCCGTCCTGGGTTCGAACGGAACCGAAGGCACTACCCCTACTACATCCATTTTTGAATCATCCTTAGGATTAGTAGCGACTATCCATTGCACTTCACTACTCCATCTTCGACTCCGAACTCGTCTTCCTCACGAAAACGTACAAACTGGATCAAAGTGGTTTTCGAGAAATTAATCCCGATCCCTAGTCTCTTCGAAACGATCAGCGCATTGGCCAATATTGATAGTCGGTTATTTAATTATCAATTAACATTCACAAACAACCATCAACCATAAATAATTTCATCAAATTATTTATTAATCTCAAAATATCTTCACAAGATATATTTCCATTTTCAACCCATTTGAAAACAGTTTTCAAACCATACTCTTCTCATGGGGTAAATTCCCAATTATTTATTTTCACTGAAAACACCAAGCACAAAAACTTTAGATTTTGAAAATAATTTTAAAACACTTTATTATAAAATATACTTTAAAACATTTAAATTAAAAATTACTTTAATACTTGTTCAAAATATATACCTTAAGAATATTTAAAATAAAACTACTTTGTACAATGTAAAACTGAATTTCTAACTTTTAAAACATAATACCAAGCCACCTTTAAATAATTACTCTATAATAGATTAAAAGAAAATACTTACTTTAGAATTTAAATATTTAGAAATAATAAGTTTTCTAAACATACCTTTACATCAACTTTAAAACTTTTACTTATGCTTAAAATTTTGCTTTAAAAACGTACTCATCTATCCAGGGTATGCTTCCCTTTCTCATCTTTTAAAAATAAATCGCCATTTATTTTTAAACAAATTTACCCATTCTTTTAATAAATTCCCACCGTGAATTTATTCTTCAAATATCCACTGATATATCATTTAAATGCGAAATTATTAAATTCCTAGGTTTATATCATTTAAAACCCGCAATCCTAAGTCGAATAAAAATCGCTTGAGCCTGTCATTTCAGCTCATAACGATTTTCCTCATTCTAAGATCGTTTGGGGATGTATCATTTCAACCATAGTGAGGGAACTTGCAATGTGAAAACAGAATATGAAATAAACAGAATAATATATAACATATCACGACATGTGATCATAACAGGTATAACACCATGTGAGATAACATAATATAAGCATATATGAACTACTAACATACATTTTATATCAATACAATTCAAATGACATCGATTCACAAAAATATAATTATGTAGTCGAGAGTGATTGCCCACTTTCTTTGGCTAGAGAAAGTGATTCCAAACAAAACACAAAAATTTTGAATAGGCACGACAATCATGGACAAGCTTAAGTGAAAGAAGAATCCAAATCCAAAGCTTAGAAAAAATGAATAAATACATATGTAAATTAATAAATTTACATAGACAAATAAAAGTATATATTTTTATTTTATGAAAAACACATGAATGGGCTAGCCTAGATTGTGCTTTGACATGGCCATGGTTGAATTTGGGTCAAGATAATTCTCGGCTAGATGAAACTTGGGATTGGCCATGGTTAAATAAATGGTTCGACCAAACTAAAGTGAAGGGGTTCGGCCATAAGGGGTTTGGCTAAGGCAAAGGTCACGACAAGAGGAAGGCAAAAAGGGTTGGTAAGGAGAAGAGAAGTCACGGCCAAGGCAATTGGAAGGAAAGGGGATGAAGTGGTTCGGCATAAGGTTGTGTGTGGCCTAGGGTTTGGCAAGTGATGATGGTGGCCGAGCATAAGGTAATGGTACGGTTCGACCTTGAATTTGTTTGGAGGTAGAGGTAGTCGCCTATGGAGAGGAGATAAGGAGGTGGAGGTAATGGCAAGGATGGCTGAAAATAGGAGGAGAAGGAGAAAAATTAGAGAGAAAAAATTAAGAAGGAGAAGAAGAAACTTACAGTAAAGTTCTGAGGAGAAGAAAGAATGAGAATGAGAAGTTAGAAAGAAAATTTTGTACGTACTTGTTTCTCAACAGGTGACTTCTCACTGTAAATGACTATTCATATGACTTTTGACATCCTAGCCTATTAGTCTAAACCCAACAACAACAAAAAACCTAAATATCAACCTAATCTAGCCCAAAAACCAAAATAAAATAGGATAAATAAAATACAAAAATAATTGTGTAATATGCCAAAATTTACAGACTGTGAAAAGTAGAAATCAGAATTTAACGAAATGAAAAGCAGAGAGAATGTTAGAATCAAATCCAGCTTCATAAAAAAAGAATAAAAATTTAAAATTCAAATTTAAAATTTTCAGCTTGAAGTCAAACTTTAACCAAATTTGACCAAAATTTGAAACTTTAGAAAAATCTTTATTTATTAAATTTGGTAAAATATTTTACATCAAATCCTAAAAATATGTATTAAAATTCCAAATTTATCAATTTTAAATAATTTAAATCAAAATTTCAAATAAAATTCCATTTAGAATATTTATCGAATTTACGGGTCGTTACACAAAGGGATATGGTCATGGTCAACTAGAGATTGGTGGAGAAGATTAGCGCAACTAATTTTTTTAAATGAGGTTAATCCAAAAGTTAATGATAGTGTTAAGGAATTTATATATTATTTAAATTCCATAAGCTTATAAAATTAATATCTTGTTCGGTTTAGATGGTAATCAAACGCGATCAATCGTGTTGCGCTTGTATCATCGAGATGTACGATATGAAAATTGTTTGGATGGATTTGATGCTTATCAGAATTTTAGGTTAAAAATTGAATGCCAGTTCAATTTTATTTCAAATTTGAAATGTTTTGGCGACTACGAAAATCAATTTGAGTAAATGTCACTCATTAGGATTATTGGATTTAATTTATAATAATTAAAATTAATTATTGGATGATTGGTTGAATTGGTATACTATTATTAGTTGAATATTATATTATATATAGTTGTGTGTGTATATAGTTGTTGGATATATTCCCACCGTTCGAGCGGATGAGACACTATGCATCCCACATAATAGTGAATGACCCTATATTACTGCGATATCCCACCTCAAAGTGAGATTGGTATTTTTATGTTATATAACATTTGTGGCTGCAGGGAAACAGGTTGGAGAGATCCAACTGGATTTCTCAAAAATGTTGAATTTCAATTTCATATATAGTGATATATGATGTGTTTAAACAATCTGTGATAGATTATGTTATGATTTGATTTATTAGATGCTATAGTAGCACTGGCCTAAATTTTGGGTATATTAAGTACCATAAATAATATTTTTGAATTATAAAGGGAATTTAATGGTAATTTTGGAAATGAATTATCTTTATTGAAATTGAGATTATTTTAAAGGGAATTGATCTGGATAAAATAATAAATTTGATTTCATATATTTATTTAGCAATTTTGTAAAATAATTTCAAATAGAAATTTTAATTTGAGATTTTTAAATAATGGATTTAAATTAGACTCTAGAAAATATGGAATGGGAGTCAGAATCGAGGTTTGAATTATTTTGGAATATAGTTTGGATTATTTAATTAGAAATAGATTTATAAATGGAATTTTAACTAGAAATTGATTTATAAATGGATTTTTGTAATATGAACCTGTTATAAAACTGGAAATGAGTTTATGAAATTTATAAACTATGTTTGTAAATTAAGTGGAATGATTATCATTCGATAAATTGGAAATATAAACTCACAGTGTCAATTCAAATGAGATATGGAAGCGATTTTGGAATTTGGTAATAGTTATGTAGTTATAAATGTAAATCTATTTGGAATAAATTGAGAGAGATTTGTAAGTAAATATGGGTATGTTGAATTTTAAGAATAGTTTTTTACAACAAGTTGTGGTTTGTTTAGAAAAGGATTTTTATTTATTAAGGTATATAGTTTTAAAAACTATTAATTGGATTGCAATATTTTAGAAAGTTAGTTATTTAAATATTTAAATTGTCGAAATGAGTTCTAACTTTATAAACTAGTTTTGTAAATCGATTAGCAATTTTATAAATTAGTTGGAATTAGTTGTTGATGGTTATTTTAAAAGTGTTTTGATATTTTATAATTGTTTAATCATGTGTTTTTAAACTTATTTTTATATATGTATATAGGTTAAAAGTAAGTAATTGGAATTTATTAATTACTCTCAAGATTGTAATCCAGATTTATTAAACGGGTGTGGTTGTATAAGTGTAGCACTATAATAGGATTTCTGGAAACTAAGGGAATTTCCAAAATGGATAGACTCGGGAACTTCGAAAATGAATCTAAATTCATAAAAGGAATTATAAATGGTTAGTAGGATTATAAATAAGTATAATCGATATTTTTTGGAAATTATAGAGGAATAAATAAAATTCCGAAGATGTATGAAATGAGTACGAAATATTCCTATGTATGGATATTAGAAATGATTTTTGGAAAATAAGCTTATAATATTTACCTAAGCATTAAAGAGAAAGGTATTGGAGATATTTTAGCGATGAAATGATTATATAGTAATATTTTTCGAAGTAATGGATTATAAATTGAAGTTGAAAATATTTCTAAAGACTGATATGGTTTAGAAATATCTTGTTATGGATAAGTATTTGAGATTGATTTCAAATATTAAAATATTGGAAGAGATTGAATCTTCGTAAGGATATTTTTGAAATAAATGTTTGGAAGGAATTATAATATGGCCTAATGACTGCTTATGTGTGTAATTTGATAATCAAATAACCGACCATCAAACCTGGCCAATTTCGTTGATCGTTTCAAAGAGACCGGGATCAGATTTGATTATTTCAAAACCACTTTGATCCGATTTGAGCGTTACAAATTATGATATCATGAAGAAAATAAAGACGGTGATTTTAGAGATTCAGTTTGTTCGGACCTAGAATAACTTGTATTGATGAATGCTATCATCATGTTTTAATTAGAGGGCAATGAGCATTCTAAGTATAAATTTCTTGAAAGGTAATCGTAGCCTCAAGCCTCATCAATCGGGAATGACTGAAAATCAGGGGAGAAGCGGCAAGGCTTAGTGGGTCGCACCTATTAGGGTATGTTGTCACCTTTCTAGATTACCCTACATTTATATATTTATGGATTGGTTGTGCATGAGATCTCAAAAGGTTTGTAAAGCAACCGGGGTGATAACATATTCAGTACTATCCAGTAAGGGATATGCCAGTCTTGTGTTAGAAGGGATCGATAGGTTCAATCTCGGTACATTTTCTAGAAGTGTACTGTGATAGGTGGTACCCCGATGCCTAGTCATTAGTTAGAATCCATTCTTCAATAAGCGTCGTACGGTTTTTATTATGCCCAACTATGTTGAAATGTGAGATGCAAGCATTTCAGCTATTTTAATAAGTATTCGTACTTAGACACTATTATAATATCCCAGGATTTTTATATAGAAGTGGTTTTACTATCGAAAGGTAAAAACCCATTGTATTTATGTGTGGCATGATCTTACGAGATATCTTTGTTTTTGAAAAGTATTTTTGAAAAATAATTAAATTCAAATTGAGTGTGTTATCTCATGCTAGTTTTCCAGACTGACTCGGGTGTTATTTTTATTAAAATGCTCGGGTCAGACCGAGTATATTACAGATTAGTTTGGATGCTTGAAGCTTTAGGAGAGTAGCTGGAGAAGACTCATGCATATTCCACATACTTGATTATATTCCACTGTGTGTGAAGGCTGTATATTCAACACTTGTGAGTACTAGTTATTATAACTATCCAGATTGATTTGTTAATTGTTGTACTCTGATGATGGTATGTATAGTAACAATTATAGTTCTTTTTGTATAAAGATATTTTATTATCTATTATATATTGTTCCGCTACGACTGTGAGATTCTGTGTGATTTTTTTCTATTTTCTTCTTCTATCCTCTTCTTCCCTTAGTTATTTATCTTTCGTACAATTTATGTTGGATAAATGTGAATTAATGTCAGCTCAAACGGTTCAGAATGGTGGGTCGCTGCATGTGGTATCAGAGCTGAAGGTTAAGCGAGAACCTTGGCTTTGGTAGGGTAACTCATTAGATATAGGGTCAATAGCACCCTATAATGAGTTTGAGTGTGTGTTTGTTTGTATGTATATATACATATCTATGTATGTATGTATGCATCTCTGTGTGTGTGTGCGTGTGCGTGTGCGTGCGTGTGTGTATATATATGAGCGCGTATTTGTTAGTGATATAAAAATTGTTTTGTATTGTGTTGGTTGGTCAGTTGAGTGGCTTATGGACTCTAGTCCATATGAGTAATTAACGTTATTGATAGGGATCTTTAAACACTTGAACAGAGCAACTGACATGGTATTGTTTTGAAATTGGGTAAATGAAATAATTTTACCTTGATTATTTTATATATAAAGGAATAAATTTTCAGAAGTTACTATTATACGGTGTGCTTGGTTGTTACGAAATGATAATGTTATGCTGTTATTATTTGTTGTTTGTTGTTGTGATCTTATAAAAGTTGATATTATAATGAAAAAAAGGTTAAAAGTTAATAAATAATTTCATATAACAAAATGGAATCATGTAAATATGATTTGTAAATGTGATTTATTATATAAAATGAAATGAGGTTCTTGAAGTGTATTGTATAAATATGGTTTATAAAATGATTTATAAATGGGTTTAAAAGCTGGAAATTTGGGAATTTAAATACTGTTGGTTTTAAAAAAAAATCAAAAGGTTTCGGGAAATAATAGGGATATTAATTGGAAAATATTTTTGAAAGAGTTTTAAAAAGGTTTAAAAGGAATAGAGAGCACTGAACTCACTTCGGTCGTTGGAAAATAATTTCCGTGATGACTGCAGCATCATCGACGTTCATTTTCGAGTTTCCAAGGAAGGAATTGCTACCATTGGTGTTTTTTTGGTAAAAATACTGGTTTTGGTTTTGAAATTCAAAGGAATGATTTGATATGCCAAGGGATTTTATGTATATATGATTTCAAAAATGATTTGAGATACTTTAGGACGAGGTGTTTAAACTCTGGGATTTCCATTTAGAATGTTTATTGAATATCAACAAGTCTGATAACTTATAAAATTTGAAAATTTACAGGTTAAAGCAACGTTTAAATTGTTGATTATGAATCTAAGAAAGGAAAATTTGAAATTTGAATTATGGAATGAAATTTAACTTAAATTAAGTTAAATAAAGTGAATTTTGGAAATTTACTAAGTTGGTTAAATGAAATAATTTTTGGAAGTGGAATTGATTAAGATTTGAAATAAATAAATTATTTGTTATGGTTCAGAATGTTAAAATTTGGAGAATGAAATTGAATTTTGTTAGAATTGAATAAGAAGTTAAGTTGTGAAGTGGTAATAAACACGAGAAGAGTTAACCAAATTGAATAAGGACTTAAGTTGTGAAGTGGTAATAAACATGAGAAGAGTTGTGTAAAGTGTTTATAAACGTAAGAAAATTTTATGGAATACTTCATAAATGAAGTATGTATGGAGTGAAATGAGTTAAATATAGAATTTGATGGAATGAATACTTAAGTGAGTTTAGTATGGAAAGGAGTATACTAGGTAAATATTTGAATGCATATAGAATGATGTAAATAGAATGAATGTAAATAAGAGAATTTGGTGTAAATAAGGGATCAATTGGAATAAATACATAAGTTGTATGTATACTATTTTATTCGCATAACGGTTTGATCCAGTTCGAAAACAGAATTTCGAGATAATCTACATCGATCCGAGTTATGGTTTTTCCCTTGATTTTCGACGAAGATCAATAGATATGGATTTTTGATTGATTCTAGAATTCTCTATCAAAGTATATGGCTATGCAAGGAGAATGATGGTTTCTAATCAAGGAATCGGATCTGAGTCTGCACTAGAGGGTCGTGTGAACGATACTGGTTTGGAAGTGAAATTATATGATCGAGCTAGCGATCGGATTGGATATTGCATGCGAATGATATACGTACATCGTATGGGCTTTAGTAAGACAAGTGTTGAAAAATGAAAATTTGCAAAATAAAATGATTTTGAATTATATGATTGGACATCATGGGTAAAGAAGAGGCTGGAATATAAAAGCAAGAGAAAATTTGATGCCTTTTATTTCATAAGAAAATTGGGTTGCTCGACTAAAAGGTACCTGTTTAAAATTGTTGTTTAAATCTGTTGGTTTTATGATTGAGCCACTTGACTTTTGTTTTCTTTTGTTGGTTTGGGCCCGTAGTGGAAAATTTATAGTTGTTCTGATCTAGCCGCGCAAAAGGAGACGCTGGCGAAATTTTTAGAAAATTTGAATAGTTAGAAAATTTTGAAGAAATTTTTGATAGCTAAAATTTGATTTTGGATTATAACTTAAAATGATTGAGTAAATAATATTATATGGATTCTACGGATGAATTTGAAAATTAGTAAAAGTGATAATGTGGTTTCAACAAATTGATTTTGGGGAGTTGTTTCAACTGATTGGCTTTTGGAAATTTAATGGGTTTTGGGCCATTCTTCTTACCTTAGCAATTTCAGGGATGAAATTCTTTTAAGTGGGGAGGAATGTAATGACCCAGAATTTTGATTATTTTCAATTGGAATATTTAATTGATTTTTAAATATTTAAAAGTTAATTATAGATTTAATAACTTTAATTCAAATATAACGTTTTATCGGGTAATTTAATTATGGAATTTAATAACTAAAATCTTGTTAAATAGTGGAATCTTGAGTTTTAAGCTGGATAAAAATAATTTCAAAGGCTTATTAAATTTCTATTAATGAGAATGAAGATAATAAAAAATTTAAATTGGAATTTATAAGTGATTTACTCGATTTTAAAAATAACTCGTTTAAATTGACATACAAAAATCACCTTCCAGGGTATAAGTTTGGAATTTGACGAAACCAGTTCAATTAGATCCGTAATAGTGTATTATTATCACATTTCAAATTTGGTAGCATTTGGTCTATGAGATAGAAATGCGTTGAAATTATTTGAAAATTTAATATAATAAGTGGGTCCAAAAAGCTATCTTCTGCATACGATCGATTTAGGTCCCGAAATTTGTTCCATTGCATTTGGAATAGGGGTATAACATTAGGAACGCCTGACGACACGTCTCGATCGGGTTTTAGAATAAAAATAGAGATATTTTGGAATTTAACACACACACATATACGTATGTATATGTATGTATATATTTGATTTGACCACAGCCGCTATTGCATCGTTTCAGTCGCGCTTACATGCTATCCAGCCACCCTACTCTACGATCGTGCCCGCCCTTTTTTTTATAAACGTGTTTCTTCCCCCATCTTTAATTTTCAAACAGAATTAAAAATAGTAATAAAAAAGAGAGGGAAGAAGAACGGACTTTCTTCTCTTTCTTCCACAAAGGCCTCATCCAACGGCTGTGGGCAATCCAAGCCACCACATGCCGTTTCGATCTTCGACGTCAGTTAGGGTCTTGTTCTCATCAAGGTAGGGAACTATGTGGACGGTGGAGATTGGCTAATTCGACCGAAGATGGCTGCAGTTCGTGGTTGAATGTGAAGGAGATGGTGAACTTCGGTAGGCCGCTATAGGGAATGAGGGAGGCCATGGTCAGTGTCGTTGGAAAAGGGGTGATGTGGGCGAGCTGCGGCTTGAATGTGGTGGAGGCCGATGGCTTGTGGCGGCAGCGAAGGCAAGATGAACATGAATCTAATTTGGCTTCGTGGTGGAGCTGCAGGGTAGAGACGGCGATGTTGTTGGGGCCAAGGGTAGCTGGAGGTCAGGCGAGTCTAGGGGAGGAGGTGCGGTGGTCAAAAATGAAGTGCGGCGGGGTTGAGGCACGGTTAAAGGGATATGGTCGTCATCAATTCAAGATTGGGGAAGAAGATTAGCGCTGCTAATTTTTTTAAATGAGATTAATATGAAAGTTAATGATAGGGTTAAGGAATTTATATATTATTTAAATTCCATAAGCTTATAAAATTAAAATCTTGTTCGTTTTAGGTTGTAATCAAACGCGATCAGTCACTTTGCGATTATATCATCGAGCTGTACGATATGAAATTGGTTTGGATGGATTTGGAGCTTGTCAAAATTTTGGGTTAAAATTGAATGAAGTTCAATTTTAATTCAAAAATGAAATGTTTTGGCGACTACTAAAATCAATGTGAGTAAATATCATTCATTTGGATTACTGGATTTAATTTATAATAATTAAAATTAATTATTGGATGATAGTTGAATTGATATATTATTATTAGTTGAATATTATATATAGCAGTGTGTCTATATATAGTAGTTGGATTTATTCCCACCGTTGAAGTGGATGAAACACTATGCTCCCCACATTATAGCGGATGACCCTATATTACCATGCCATCCCTTCTCAAAGCGAGTTTGGTATTTTTATGTTATATAACATCTATGGTAGCAGGGAAAAAGGTTGGAGAGATCCAACTGGATTCCTTAAAAAAATTTGATTTTTAATTTCATATGTAGTGATATATGATGTATTTGAACAATTTGTGATATATTATTTTTTGATTTTATTTATTAGATCATATAGTAGCACTGGCCAAAATTTTGGATATTTTAAATACCGTAAATAATATTTTTGAACTTTAAGAGGAACTCAACGGTGATTTTGGAAATGAATTATCATTATTGAAATTAGGATTATTTTAAAGGGAATTGATTTGGATAAAATGAATAATTTGATTTTAGATATTTATTTAGCTATTTTGTAAAATAGTTTCAAATAGAAATTTTAATTTGAGATTTTTAAACAATGGATTTTAAATAAAATTCTGGAAAATAGGGAATGGGAGTCGGAATTGATATTTGATTGATTTTGGAATATAGTTTGGATTATGTAATTACAAATAGATTTATAAATGGAATTTTAACTAGAAATCGATTTATAAATGGATTTTGTAATATGAACCTGTTATAAAACTAGGAATGAGTTTATAAAATTTATAAACAATGTTTATAAATTAAGTGGAATGATTATCATTCGATAAATTGGAAATATAAATTCACAATGTGAATTTAAAATGAGATATGGGAGTCGATTTTGGAATTTGGGAATAGTTATAGAGTTATAAATGTAAATCGATTTGGAATAAATCAAGATAGATTTATAAGTAAAAATGGGTATGTTGAATTTAAGAATAGTTTTTCACAATAAGTAATGGTTTGTTTAGAAAAGGATTTTTATTTATTAAGCTGTGTAGTTTTAAAATTGTTAATTGGATTGAAATATTTTAGAAAATAGTTATTTAAACATTTAAATTGTTGAAATGAATTTTACGTTTATAAACAAGTTTTGTAAATCAATTAGAAATTTTATAAATGAATTGGTTAGTTATTAGTCGTTAGTTTAAAAGTATTTTGATATTTTAATAACTGTTTAACCATGTTTTTTTATAATTTATTTTTATATATGTATATAGGTTAAAAGTAAGTAATTGGAATTTATTTATAAATACTCTTGAGAGTGTAATACAGATTTATTAAACTGGTGTGATTGTATAAGTGATGCGTTATAATATGATTTCCAGAAATTTAGGGAAATTCCAAAATAGTTAGACTCGGGAACTTCGAGAATGAATCTGAATTCTTAAAAGGAATTATAAATGGTTAGTTGTATTATAAATAAGTGTAATTGAATTTTTTTTTGAAATTATAAAGGTAATTAATAAAATTCCAAAGATGTATGAGATGAGTGCAGAATATTCGTAAGTATGGATGTTTGAAATGATTTTCGGGAAATAGGCTTATTATATTTTCCTAATTATTGGAGAAAATAGTTTGGAGATATTTTAGCGATGAAATGATTATATAGTAATATTTTCCTAAATAATGGATTATAAATTGAAGTTAGAAATATTTCTAAAGACTGGTATGGTTTGGAAATATCCTGTTATGGATAAGTATTTGAGATTGATTTCAAATATTAAAATATTGGAAGAGATTGAATATATATCTTTGTAAAGATATTTTTGAATTAAATGTTTTGAAGGAATCATAATATGGCCTAGTGACTACTTATGTGTGTAATTTGATAATTAAATAACCGACTATCTAACCTGGCCAATTTCGTTGATCGTTTTGAAGAGACCGAGATCGGATTTGATTATCTGCAAACCACTTCGATCTGATTTGAGCATTACGAATTGTGATATTGTGAAGAAAATAAAGACAGTGATTTTAGAGATTCGGTTTGTTCAGACCGAGAACAACTTATATGGATGAATGCTATCAACACATTTTCATTAGAGGGCAATAAGCATTCCAAGTATAAATTTCTTGAAAGGTAATCGTGACCTCAAGCCTCATCAACTATGAATGATTGAAAATCAAGGGAGATGCAGCAAGGCTAAGTGGGTCGCACCTATTTGGGTATGTTTTCACCTTTCTAGATTACCCTACATCTACATATTTATGGATTGGTTGTGCATGAGATCTCAAAAGGGTTGCAAAGAAACCAGGGTGATAACATATTCGATACTATCCAGTAAGGGGTAGGTCAGTCTTGTGTTTGCAGGATCGATAGGTTCGATCTCGGTACATTTTCTAGACATGTACTATGATAGGTGGTACCCCAATGCCTAGTCATTAGTTGGAATCCATTCTCCAATAGGTGTCGTAACGGTTTTGATTGTGCACAACTATGTTGAAATGTAGATGCAAGCATTTTAGCTATTTAATAAGTATTTGTGCTTAGACACTATTATAATATCATAGGATTTTTATATAAAAGTGGTTTGGCTATCGTAAGGTAAAAACCCGTTGTATTTATGTGTGGCATGGTCTTATGAGATGCCTTTGTTTTTCAGAAGGATTTTTGAAAATAACAAATTGAAATTGAGTGTGTTTTCTCACACTGGTTTTCCGGACTGACTCGGGTGTTGTTTTATTAAAATGCTTGGGGTCAGACCGAGTATATTACAGATTAGTTTGGATGCTTGGAGCTTCAAGAGAGGAGCTGGAGAAGACTCAAGCGTAGCCATGTACTTGATTATATTCCGCTGTGTGTGCAGGCTGTATCTTCAGCACTTGCGAGTACTAGTTATTATAACTGTCCAGATTGATTTGTTGATTGTTGCACTTTGGTGATGGTATGTATAATAACAGTTATAGTTCTTTTGTATAAAGATATTTTATTACCTATTATATACTGTTCTACGCCGATTGTGAGATTCTATGTTATTGTTTTCTGTTTTCTTGTTCTACCCTCTTCTACTCCTAGTTATTCATCGTTCTTACAATTTGTGTTGAATAAATTTGAATTAATGTCAGCTCAAAAGGTATGGAAAGGCGGGTCTCTACACATCATTTCCTAACAAACATATCATAAATAATTGTACCAATTTATGAAAATTGTATATTTTTATATAAATATAATCCTATGTAAAACTATTTCATTTACTAATTTCAAAAACAATACTATATTGGTTTGCTCTGTTCAAGTGTTCAGAAATCTTTATCGATATCATGGCGTCCCATATACCGTCAGAATTCATAAAGCACTCAATAGACTAATAAAAACAATATAAGACATTTTTATAGCATTAACAAATACGCTTTCATATGTATAATACACTTAATTCATGTTAGGGCATTCCATTACCCTATCTCTTAATGAGTCAGACCCATCAAAGCCAAGGTTCTCACTTAACCTTACTCTGATACCAACTGTAACCACTCGACTTTTAACCCAAATGTCGACAATACATCTACGGTATTTACGTACCGAGCACTCAAGTGCTGAAAAGAAGAATTGTTAAGGTAAAATAAAAGAAAAGGAAATATATTAAGGAAGAAGGAACACAATTTCAGAACGTCACAACGGAACGATCATATATAATATCAGAAGATATTATATGCGGTCATCCTAAGATACAAAGTTTTCTATAGTTACAGTAGTTAGTCTGGACGGTTATAAGAACATGTCCTCACAAATGTTGATGATATAATAGTAATTCGGTGAAAATAAATACTACGATAGAAAACCATCTAGCTCATCCAGAAGCTCCAAAGCGTCAATCGCTAAATCTGAAAATATATACTGGCCTGACCCAGGCATTGTAAGAAAAAAACACCTGGATCGGTCTGGAAACCAGCATGAGAAACATAGATCAAATAGGATTTTAATGTTAAAAACCTTTCAAAATAAAGGTATCTCGTAAGATCATGCCGCACATAAACATGGACGGGTTTTTACCTTACGATAATCAAACCATTTATAGAAAATCCAATGATACTATAATAATGTCCAAGGTTCAACATGAATATTAATTATAACTAAAATGGTTACATTAATTACATACCAGCATAATAGGAGTACAACCAAAATCGATAAGGTGCGTTCATATAATGGATTTTCCTTGGAAATCTCGTCGGTGGAGCCAAATCCAATCTCCTGCAGAAGGATCAGAAAGTAACTTACAAGCAATGTATATCTCTACATAAAATATACCTTTAGGATAACACAAGCGGCCTAGCATCCAAACATAAACATGAACAACGTGAACCAAATATCATCAACTCGTACTGGCCAACAATCGATAAGTATCTCCGAATGTGGAGTTGATAATATCCTGACATGCGTTGCTAACCCCAAGTTGTGAGGCCTACACTGTTATTTATTATTCATTTTCGAAGTTGAGGTTACATTCAATATTTTTTACATGAGTCTTCATTACTCGAACAGGGCACGAATCTAAATAAGGATTCCACATCTCGAATAGATCGTGAATCACTACATGTATTTGAGCATCTTGATAGATCTCGAACCTCCATATAGGTTCCCTGCATAAGTCCTCTGACGAATGGTAACACTGCCCTCTCTTTTGGGATACTCCTCAAGATAAACAGTCCCATACGATGGCATTGTTTGGAATGTTGGCATTGACATTTCCCTTGGACTTAACCTTAGGACTGACTATTTGACTTTATATCATTCCAAACCACTTCTTGAACATAGATCATGTATATGGTTTTTAGGTGGTTTTAGGTTCAAGTCATCTCTGTAAGTACACTATATAAGTACACTCTTCCCACTTACCGAACTCTTTAGAACCAATTGATGAATTTTCGGTAAACTCAACACTGGTTCTTTCTTAAATAAACAGACAATACATAAGGGCGGAGATCATCTCCTAACCGTTTAAGCGGATGGATTTCCTTATCATTTATCCTAGAAGAACAAGACGAATTTATACATACAGTATAGCATCTTTGAAGATCACTGTATCAGATAGCACACGTGTTTCTTCTAGATACTCCCAATGTTATATGTGGACAATTTGGATAGTCAACTAATCGATTATCTAGTACAAGATGTTTATTTGTAAATGGAAACCAAGTCTAGTATACTTTCCACAAAAAAATGAATGTACAAAACATTATCAAGTCACATAAAGTACGATCAAGCCACACAAAGTTTGGTTGATATATTTAAGCAACTTCTGATCCCTTTTATTAATTAATCCTTTTATTAATTAAATACTCCTTTATTAGTAGACTTCTTTTATCTAATTAACTTCTATCATTTTCCAAAAGGTTCCACACTTTTAATTTCCTTCAAAATATCCATTTTAAGGATCTAAGTACTTTCACAAATCCATTCAAAATGTTTAAGACTAATGTTACTTAAACATTGTCACTACAAACCAATGACAATTTTTCTTATGCTTATCTTTAAATCATTCTTTTGAAGATCTATTTACATCCATAAGTATAATAAATAAAGGTTAAAGATGAATGCCATGAATACATTGTCATAATAATCCTAAAACCATTCCATTATTGTTCTATCTTTAAAACATTTGTTTTAAGGATCTAAGCTCATATTCGTTAAGTTCAGCATTTGACAAGTTAACTATCAAGTTCGAAAAATGATTGCTTATAGAAATAACGATTCGTATGCTTAACTCGTTTTCAACATGCTAACTTAACCATTCCTCATTTAAGAGAGAAGAAGGGCAAGTTAAAGCACTAGTTGCATCAAAGCCTTGCCTAGACATTTCATTCTTAAATCTCACAAATGGATATGTCTACCTCATCGAATTTTAGTGTTAAATATTGTATTAATGATTACAATAAGCAGTAAGAAATCAACACGATTAACACGTTTTTGATATTTTCCAACTTGTTATTCCTCGATTAAGAGGGAAGCCTGGTAGGTTAGAGCTATATTTCTCCATCCCTACCTAACATCAATCTTAACTCTCATAAATAGATAAGCCATACTTCGTCGGCTTTTAGTGTTAAGCATAGTCAATTACTTTTCAAACAAGTAATTAAACAATTAACCATTTAGCCATTTAGCCATTCTAACCCCTTTCTAAACTTTTTGTCTATACTTTCAAAATACTTGAAAAATACTTATAGTAGGTTTTAAAACATCTCTCCAAAATATTACTTGAATATAACAACCTTATTAAAATTTGTAAACGACATGTTTTCCCATAAAAAATCTCTTCTTTTAAAATTCACAAATAATTCTTAAAAATTCATAAATATATTAAACCACTTTTGAACCAATCTAATAATAGTTAGTAAATACTTATAAAATGAACGAAATAAAATACCGAAATTTAAATATCATTTTAACCCTTTTAAAGTCCAAAATCAAGGATAAACAAGCAGTTTTGCACTAGTGATGTTTTGGCCATTTTTTGAGATGTGGCTTAACTTTTTTACTTTCAAGCTTTTGATAGCAATGAACATACATATATAACAATATTAACATGGTGAGAAATCCATAAGGATATCTCTACAAAATTTCATAGAAATTGCCAAAACTAAGGCAATTCCTTGGCAATTCCAAATGCTTCTACAACGACTACAACTATAAGTGCACTTTTAAAACCAAGTCCAACCTAAACCAAATTTCATCTAATTTCATTTATAACCTTTATGCTTTGTTCAATGTCTTGTCATAAGTCATACAAGTCCATTCTAAGTTTTTTCAAGTCCATATACATGGATCACATATGTCAGTTACTTTTAAAGTAAGAATCCAAACCAATGTTCAACATAAGTTAACAACTATTCGAACAACATAAAAACAATCAAGCACAACATATATATGTTATATTTTCCATTCAAAGTAAGGTGTAACTCACCTTTAACCCAACCATCAAAAAAATCTAAGAACCCAAGTCTAATCCCACTTGCAACTACCTCCTTCCTTCCTTTTTTCCTTGCTTTACCTTGTTCATAGCCCTCCCTCTACCACATGTTGCTCATGGCTTATCAGCATAGGGGGTACATGGCTTTTAATTTTCATGTTTTGGCTTGGTGGAAGGGTTTATAATATTGTACCGAGCCTTATGGAAAATATGAATTGATTTGGAGTTGATTTTCAACTATTTTATTTTAGAACATAAGAAAAGAAGAAGATGAATATGCCATTGATTTTGAATTCTAAGATTTGTAAATATTTATGATTATTTCCAAGGGTTCACCTCTCCTTAAATAGGCTTAGGAATGTGATGGGGAAAGATAAAAAAACTCTCAAAACCCTCCTAAAATTAATTACACACATCACTTCTCCGTTATCATATGCTTAACACTTAAGCATTTCCATATTTGCTCATTTCCTAAATATTTATGATAACAACACCCATGAGATACTCCATAAAGTTTATTTCCATAAATGGAAAAATATAATTATGTCATTTTATTGATTTCCTAAGAAAATAAGTATGTAAAAAAATATGAACAACTTCTGATGGTTAAGATGTTGTTTATCGGTAAAACGATGTTTGGTCACATTATCAATATTTTTCAAATTATTTATTTTTGTAAACATTTTGCCAGAACAAGTTTGCAATCATTACTTAGGATTTAAAAGGGAGCTAAAAGCTCTGTAAATCATTTTAATAACATTTAATCCAAGATTTAAATATTTAAATAGTTCAAATATTTAAATAATTCGAATATTTAAATAATTTGGATATTTAAATATGAAATGTCTAAAATTCTGGGTTGTTACAGTCGGAAACTTTCAAAAATTTGAAGCTAAGTGTTTTGTTCGTATATAAAAATGAGTTTTTGTAACTCTTCAATTGAGAAGGCAGTAAATTAAAACAAGTTTAAATTTATTGAACATCATTGTTAAGTAAAATGAATTTGATGTTTCGTATATACTCATTGGAGATAGTGGAGTATTATATGAGTACGAACTTAAGTTATAAGATGTTTATAAACTTGAAATTATGTTTTCTAAAATGCTTTATAAATGAATTTAATATTTAAAGAGATATACTATTAGTCTAAATGGACGTGATTTAAATTAAATTGGTATAGTTATGAAACCAATAGGATAAGAAATGTAGTTGTACATAGATTATCGTATTTGCATGATTGTTCTTGATCTTGTATTTGTGTACATAGTTTAAGGTGATTTGCACTAGCCTATCTAATGATTTTTCACTTGATTTTTGACGGTGGACACTTGATATAGATTCTTGAAATGATCTCCCTATCATAGTATATGGCTTTGTAAGGAGAACAAAGATTTTAAATCAAGGAACCTAATTGGAGTCTTCACTAGAGAGGTCAAGTGATCTATACTAGTTGGAAAGTGAAATTTATGGGATCGAGCAAGTGACCAGATTAGATATTGCGTACGTATAATCCGTGTAAATCCCATAGGCTTTAGTACATTTATATGGTATGTTTGTGGCTTATGGAAAGTTTAGAGAACGACTCTTTGAATTTTTCTAACGTAGCTTAATAGTTATTTGAGTAATAACCTAAGGCTGTTAAGCTTAAGGTATGCTTATTAAATTATTTATCATCCCAGGGTGATGAGAGGGTTTGTGAACTCGGGCAAACCATAAGCCCTGTTTATTAGTGACTATAAATGCTATTGAATATTGGTATATACCTTTTTCCTTGATTTGTTAAAGTGTAGTAGAGCGAGGATGCTTGAGTTTGTACAAGAAAGACGGATGACATTTTGAGGGAGACCTATCCAAAGTTTCTTATAAACTAGGGATTCCTTCTTATTTAGTATCGTATATCTTTTATAGTGTACTCATCGTTTAAGGTGGAGTCACTTTGTATGCATTTTGTTTTGTATTTTAGTTTGTATATAGTTTTAACAGTATCATATATGTATCTTGTTTCTTCTATCTTCTTGGATTATACTTCTTATTTGGATTTCGAGGATGAAATGTTCTAAGTGTGAAAGAATGTAGCGACCCGTATTTCGAACACTTCATTTTTGAATATCTTAACCTTTTGATATAGTTAATGTTATAAATGTGATTTTATAACCTTGTTAAATGTCTTTTAATTAATTAATAGTGATAAGAAACTTTTTTTTTGAAAATCAATTTATAAATTAAATACTTCGAAGAATATCGGTAATGTGATCGGAAATCGGTTTATCGACAAACAAATTTTTTTCGATATAAGTTGTTAGAACTCTTTTTCTCTTGTCTAATTAATATATGAAGACATTACTACTTAACTAACATTCTTTACTTTATAAATTAATTATAATCTTTTAGAAGCTTCTACGAGATAAGGAGATATTTATGTGTAAGTGTGGTTTGATGTTTTACTAAAAGAAGGAGATGTAAAGGAGATTTGATGGAATATGTGATTGGGGAGGAGGTGTGGGTGAGCCTTCCAAGGTCAACCACGATGGTGAGGGGAGGGGGTGAGGCTACCATGTTGGAGCCTATATAATAGAGTGCTTGGCTCTTGGATCCATTTCACATTTTAGTGCAAAAATATTACGCTTCATTCTCCTACTCTCTTCACAAATTCCCTAGACTAATAATTTCAAAACACTAAAAAATCTCTTCATACCTGGTCGAGGACCTTATGAAAATGTCACAACACCTTCCATTAAGTCAAAGCTTGAAGATTTGGAGCACACACCCCAAACTACTTGGAGGCCGTGAGCAAAATAGGGAGTTTTAGGCAAAGGCAAGTGCAAAGCAAGGTTGAGTTAGGAAGTGTAAGCTTATAATTTCTTGTTTGATTGGTTAATGATGAACTAACTCAGCATTGAATGAATATAAATGTGTATAAATGCTTGTGATTGATTGCTCATATGTTGTTTGAATTGTTATTACTATACGTTGTAATATTTGGATTTGATTCTTGCTATGAAAGCAAATGACATATGTAATCCATATGTATGGACTTGAATGGACTTGTAAGACTTGTTGCATAGCCTTAAAACAAAACATATAGGTTGTAGTTTGGCTTTGGTTTGAATTGGACACGGATTTGAAAGTGCACTTATAGTGATATTCGCTATAGATGCATTAAGGATTGCCTTATGTTCGACGATTCCCAAGAAATTTTGTAGAGAGATCCTTAGGCATTTCTCACCATATTTGTGATGCATATCGTGTATTTTAGTTTGCATAAAAGATTAGATGCTAAAAGTTAAGCCACATGTCGAAAAGTGCCCAAACTTTCATTTGTGCAAAGTTGTCCCGTTTTAGCCTTTATTTTGAACTTCTAATGTTTGAAAAGGAATTTAGAATTAAATATTTTGTTTCATTCCATTTGTAAGGCTTTGCTAACTCATATTAGTGAATTTCAATAGTGGTTTTGAATTTTTATGTATTTTAAGAATTAGTTATGTATTTTTAAAGTGGACTGTTTATTTTTTAATATAAGGAGAAAATGGCTTTTTTCAAGTTTTTAATTAAATTCTAAACTTGTTATTTATAAGTAATATTTTGAATAAATGCTTTAAAACCTATTATAAGCATTTAAAAGCATTTTTAAGCATATATAACTTTTAGAAAAGTAGTAAATTATTTTATTAAAATATTAATATCTTATGTAATATAATTTCTTTTAAATTATTTTATTAAATAGCTAGTTCTACAAATAAATTACTATATATATATGTACACACACATCATTTATAAAAAGGGTTTTACATTGAAAGAATTGATTTAAAAATGGGATAGAAATTGCCTAGTGGCTAAATCGTGATTTGTTTAATAACTTATTTGAAAAGTAATTAACTATGCTTAAGACTAAAAGCCGACGAAGTAGGCTTGCTTATTTATGAGAGTTAAGATTGATGTTCAAGTAAGTATAGAAGCAATTATGCTCCAATCTACCGGATTCACTCTGGACCTAGGAATAGTTAAGTTGGGAAGGTCAAAAACATGTTAATTGTGTTGATGACTTACTCTTTTATGGAAAGTCATTAATACTATACTTAAGACTAAGGCCGACGAAGTAGGCTTATCTATTTATGAGAGTTAAGGCTGATGTTCGAAAAAGGATAAAAGTAATTGTACTCTAACCTATCGGCTTCACTCTTGACCAAGGAATATTTAAGTGCAGATAAAAGCAATTTGACTATCGAACTTGGCCAAAAATAACTTGAAAAGTATCTAATAGCTTCATGGCTTCATATGAGTCAATATCCCCAGAAGAATCATTGGTATGAAATGCGTCTAGTTTTAAGAACTTACATAAACAAGATCCCTCTGGGTGGACTCCTCTTTATATAGTTTTCTTACTTCAAAAAGAATCGAAATTGAGTTAACCGAAAATTCATTTATGTATTTTGGAGAGTCTGGGACTGGTAAGTGTTTTACTTATCGAATACCACTTAAAAACTAGTATACGAGTCTATGTTTTGAAAGCAATTATGGAAGTGAAATGTTGTAGAGTTGAACTATCTATCCTAAGGTTAAGTCTAAGGAAGAGATCAACATTAACATTTCATACTTATGCTATAAAGTTGAACTGTCTATCCTAAGGTTAAGTTCAAGGGAGTGGTCAGCGTTAGTAGTTGTCAAACAATTATGTGGGAATCCATGGAGTGATTCGTGTTCTATTCGAGTGATGAAGACTCGTGTAAGAGATGTCGAATGTATCCTCAACATTGGGAAATGGCTAAAGAAAGATAGGATGCATAGACTGGGAAAGTCGCTATCCTAAAAGTTGTTATCAACTCTATAGCTAAAGATGCTTTAGATATATTGGCGTCGGGAGTTGATGATGTTTGATGCCATGCCATTAGGACAAGGCCTACTATGTTTACATATGATATATTTTATCTAGAGACATACGACGTTCGTAAAGTAGTTTCTGATCCTTGTGCATGGAAGTGGGATCTGGCTTGACCGTAGAGATCACCGTGGAAAAATCCATATGAGAACAAACCTTAGTAGTTTCAGATGTAATTCTAATATTGTTGTGTTGTGAGATGCAAGCAGCACAACTATTTTTTTATTTATATTCTACACACTAGACATTAACTATCATATCACTCTATTAACTTAACAAATGTTTGGTTTCTTTTGAGGAGAAAACCATTCCGGTACTATGTACTGTCTTAATTTTTGAAAATAATATTAGAATGATACAGAGAAGATTGGCATGGCCCCTACGCAAGGATGACATGCACAAATAGAGAAATAGTCCAAATTTTATCGAGTGTCCCTTCGGGGACATCCGATTGTGGGTTATGGGCCCATGATGCTTCCGTTGTGTGGTGGGCCCATAACCCACATAGCTAAGTTTGTTGAAATGAAAGAAACAATTTGATTTTATATTATTTTCAAAATAATTATTTTAATATAAATTGTTTAAAAATCAAAATATTCTATTTCCATCAAATTAACTGATTTTAATTTTAAATTGAAATTTCACAACCGAAACAAACTTACATATTTTATGATGAAAATCTGATATTTGCCACGTTTATATAGACGTATTTCAAATATCAAATTTTCATTGCAAAATTTTTATTGTTTATTTTCATGAAAAATTTAGTTAATTACATTTATTTAAATTGTTAAAATTACCGAGCCGTTACGCTCTCCTCCATTCATACTTTTCGTCCTCGAAAAGGAACGATATAGGAGAATAGAATTAACAGAAAGGAAAGATAGATTCGAAACACATAGTGTGGGTTATAGGCCTACCATACTTCCGCTGTGTGGTGGGCCCATAACCCACGGAGCCAGTTGAAATGAAAGAAACAGTTTGATTTGATATTATATTCAAATTAATTATTTCAATATAAATGTTTAAAAATTTAAAATCATTTATTTCCATCGAAGTAACTGATTCTAAATTTTAAATTGAAAATTCACAACTTAACAAACTTACATTTTTTCTGATGAAAATCTGACACTTATTATGTTTAAATAGGCGTATTCCAAATATCAAATTTTCATTGCAAAATTTTTATTGTTTATTTTCATGAAAATTTTAGTTAATTACATTATTTAAATTGTTAAAAATTTTAGGTCGTTACATTAATATTTACCGTTACATGTATGCATGTATCTTAGGTTTTTATATACCAGAGTTATGTTTGACATGTAGTTTTTATTTCCCTAATTTCCTCATGTACTCTTTCAGGTAGGCTGTGATAGCAGATTTTAATTTGGACACTTCAAGATTTAGGAGACGAGCTAGAGGCTTCCATTTTCTATTTATTTCTATTTCCGTTACACGTATTATCTATAAATGTATCAGCATTTTACGGATAGACAGTTATAACTGTCTAGGTTGATGGTGGTATTTAGGCTTAGTAACTCTAAAATCGTTCTGTTTTTGGAGTAATGATTTGTACTATCTTTTGGATATTATTTATTATCGTTCTGCTGTGAGATTCTAATATTGTACTCTTTCTATCTTATTTTATTATTATCTTTTTATCTTATTCTAATTATCTGTCTTTTTGGTACTTGGATGCACGACACACGAATACCATAGATGTATTTAGTGTCGACATTCAATGATCGATAAGTTGAGTCGTTACAGGAAAATTACATACTTTATCAATAACACTAATTTATGCCAATTGATTTTTATTTAAGTGTTATGTCTACTATTCACAGCTTACCCGTTTAATTCCATATGTACGTACGTTATATCCAACCTTCCTCGAGGGGTGTGTGTATAAATGTTGTACTACCCGAAAGAAAACCCCGACCATTTAATACTTCTTAAATAGAAAGAAGGCACTCCCAATGACCATTTAACACCTCAACCCCTAAGCAGACCACCCATAACGTAATCCCTAGTTGATAGACCGTGAACTACAAAGACCAATGACCCCTAAATACGAATTTATAATTTAATTTTTCATATCACTAACAAATCATAAAGACTTATCTAGGGGTTAACTAGCTCACCTTCGGCAAACAAATAACTAATTAATTTTTGTGGTCTTTGCATATTCCTTACAGATTCTACACTAGTAGAAAACAAAATCCATTAGGGCATAACCCAAGTCTTTGCTAATGACCACTCGAAACTGTAGGAGTCAAAGCCTATATGCCAGCCTTACTACTAAATACTGGTTTACCAACAATACCGACATAGCCCGTAGACATCCCACGTCTAAAATCCCATTTAGACTTACCTAATGCAGTCAAGGAAAATACCCATCCAAGTTACATAATAACTCTTGTTAGAAATGAAGCAGACCCTATTTCCCTATTAGGTACTGTTGTAGGTTATCCAAGACTTCTTACATAGGGAGAAAGCAGATCCAACAACCATTTAACAACTTCCATACTAAAGTAAACCTTTGACATTCCTAAAGGTACCAAGCCATTAATACTTCAAATCTTAGGTGAACCCTTGGTATATTTTTCCAAACCTATACATGAGTGTAAATCCCTTCCCTACGAGTCCTATAGTTGGAGATGTCCAACATTAGTAGTATGTATACACAACTGCTGGTAGCCGCTAGGTGAAGGGTAGACTTCCGTTGTGTAACTCTACTAACCTCGCATCTCAATCCATAATAAACCAATCCAAATATCTTAGACCTAAATATTGGTTTAATTCCACTAATTCATGCTCGTCCTAAACGTATTATTAAGGATATATAATTTCCTACTATGAATATTATATTGCCTCCTAAATTTATTTACTAATATCTCCTGATTATTCACTACGAACCTATTTCTATCTTATTCGCTTTTTACATATATTCATTATTTTCCTCTTATGTTTCATAAAAGTCAATTTTCCATAATAAATGGTTGTTATTATTCAAATTGGACAATCATTAATTATATTTAATTATCCATTTCAAATTGAACTTATTTTGCATCTTCCGTTTCCCATAAATGTCAAATAAAATTTTGCAATCAAACCATTCAATGCATTTATGTCCCTATTTAATTTCTATAACTCCTATTAACTGCACATTTATTCCCCTACTAATTTTGCAATCATCGTTCATAATTTTTGGAGTTACTACATCTTTTCCATTGCAATCTCCTAATCATATGATTTATTGCGCTATTAATATGTAGTTGCCCTAATTATAATTAATACGAGTATCAAAATATATTTATTTATTATGGTTTATTCACTACCCTATGTTTTTTATATCTTTAACCGATATGTGTGATTATACGAGTGTATTCATATATATACACATATTTCTAACTCATCAATTTCTACATAAAGGAATTTCAGAATATAAACCTACACGTACATTCTATAAAGTACATTCATTTACATTTTTTTTGATGAAAGAGTGGTCCTTATTAAGAGGAGATCACTCGATAATTTATTAATTGGTAAGCCAAAAGCTGCCAACACGTTTGACGGGTGACCATGCATAAGTAACTAATACAAGTGGTGATCATCAGCAAGATGATCCAAAAAATAAAAAATTATAATAAAGATAATACCCATCAACAACTTATTAAGAATACATGATTTTAATGGATAAAAAATATTTGAGTTTGAAAGAGGGTTAAGCAAATATGGAGCTTGGAAGTGGGTTATTAAATATCTAAGTTTGCTTACTTGAAGTGGAAAAGGCAATATTGGTCCGAGAGAAGTGGTGTACATGCAGCACTTTAGGATGGTGAAGAGAGAACTCCGGCTTTTGGGAGTGTCGGCATGATAAGCTAGAAAAAATGTAAGCACTGTTGTATCACCCCGTAAAATAAACCATAAATAAATGAAGTAAATTAAATTAAATGTGATAAGGTAGAAAATGAAAATTTTATAAAATTAGGAATTTGACCATGAAAGTTATACCGTTGCGTTCGTGGTGAATCTAATATATATAGTATACCTTTTCCCTATTATGCGTGTGTGTCAAAAGAGAGAGATTTTGGAAGAGATTATGAGGCACGCAAATCTAAGGAAAGCGAAACTAAGGCTATTATGTGAGTGAAACCTTAGTATTTCATTTCATCGATTGTTTAGTGTATTTCTATTTGGATTTGAATATGCCTTATTGATTTTGGGATTTCAAAAATATGATAGATAAAATTTTCCAAAATTCCTTTTTAATTTGATATATATCAATTCTATGCTGAGATTCCTAATTATTTACATTAATTTGATGGAATTTGTTTCGTTTATGCAATTTTTGATAACTGCATAGTCTATTCCACTTCTCCTACAAGGGTTGCTTTTGAAAATAGGTCTGAAATGACAGGATTTGTCTTAATTAAGGTTTTAAATGATCAGAGTCTGCCTATTTTTCACTTGAAAGTATTAAGTGGCCTATGAGATTCCATATGATCTCAGCTAGATAGTACCATTGAGGAGCACGCTTTTGGAAATAGGTTTTTTAAATAAGTAATAATTTTAATAAATATAATGACTATATGATTTGATGATACAATATTTTCAATTGCAGAAGATTTGGAAGATATTGTTGATTTCAATGATACAATATTTCCAATTGCAGAAGATTTGAAAGATATTTGAGATAATTAATCAAATAAATATCGTCTCTTTTATAAAACTAAAGAGAGTAAATTATCTACATGAGAAGTAGAATTATTTTGCAAGATTGAGGTAATCATTAATTCCTTAGTTAGATGACTAAAGAAGAAATCTTATCAGGCGCATGTAAATTGGTGGAAAATAGAAAATTAAATGGATAAACGTTTCCTGTATGAATAGAAGAATTAATGAGGCATTGATTTTTGACTATAAATCAATTACTTCAACCTCAAATAATAATCTCTATATAAAGGCAAAGATTAGCATGAGTATAATTATCTCTCAGTTGTATTTCTTATTCTTCTTTTCCATTATCAATCTTGTATAATTTTCTTCTCTTAGAAAGTAATAAAATCCCCTCTTCCTAAGTGGATGTACACTACCTCGTGGTTGTGGAACCACTATAAATCCCGTGTGTTATTTTCTTTTATTGCTTGATCCGTGATTGTTTTCAACTAGTGGTTATCTGTTATTTGTTTTGCCTCACCATCAATCTGGTCCTACTTTCTTTTGCCGCAAGACTGGGTTTTTTTTTCCTAAGGTGATCTTGAGAGATTTTCCCCCAACAATGAAATAATAAGGATTTCATGAAACTTTTTGTAAACTTGTTAAAGAGTGTATCAATAATGTTACTTAATACTTATAAATGAAAACCCTTGTGGCTTCATACATAGCAATAAAGGAATTAGGCAAGAGGATCCACTTTCTCTATACTTATTCACTATTACTATGTAATATTTTCCTTTACAAATGGAATTGGAGCGGCTAAATGAGAATTTAAATCCCATAAATAGAACTAAACCTAGTGTTGGTCATTTATTATATTTCGATGAATTGTTATTATTTTTAAATGTAGAACGCTATTGCAAAGATATTTACAAAATTAAAAGAATATGCTAGTATGTAGATAAATGAATGTAAAAGTAATGTATATTTCAGCAAGGCATGCAAAAAAAAGAAAGAAATTGTTAGTATACTAAATTATCAAGATACCTATAAGTCTAACATTCATGGCTTTCTCTTAGCATAATCAAATTAAGGACAGGGACCATACTAGATTATATAATATTATATGGAGCATATTATTAGAAGGATGGTCAAGCAAATTGCAATCAATAGCAGGTAGATTAGAGCTTACACATACTGTCATCATACCTATCATTATATATTGTCTACAAACTTATAACATTTCATCAAAGACAATAAAAAAATAGAAAAAATCTTTGCAAGTTTCAATTAAAGGAAAAAAATATCATAAAGGCTCACGGGACGTAGTGTGCAAAACAAAATGACAGATGGTTTGGGATTGAGGAATTTCAAAGACATAAGCAAAGCTTACAATCTCAGATTATTTTGGAAATTGTTGGAAGAAGAATCATTTAGGCTGAATGGATGAGAGGATAAATATGTTAAAAACAATAACTTATAGATAATTCCAACTGAAATCCATCACACTTTTACGTGGAAAAATATTTAAAATGTAGAGAAACATGCATCAAATTAATTGAAAAAAATTCAAGAAAGGAAAACAAACTAGCTTATGGTTTTATCCTTTAATCAATGGTAAATCCTTAGTAAATCTTTTGGGTAGTATAATATATACTCCATTCGGAGGGGTGAATGCAAAAGTTGAAAACATAATACAACTTCAAATGAAATACAAATTTGCAATCAATAGCTTCTATCTTTGATCTAGCAATTCGGAAAATTACTATAGATTCAAGCTTGCATAAAGATTTATGGTGCTAGAAATTACCTTCTAAAGGAAAATTATCATTTAAAAATACATGAGAATACACAAAGGGTGTAGAAATGGAAGTTGAGTGGCATAAAGCTATCTGGATTAGAGTAAATTGCCCAAAATGGTTTGTGGGGAGTATTTTTCTTTATTAAATAGACTATCGACCAGAGATAAATGCAATAAATGAAATTAAAATGGATAAATCAGTATTATACTTTGACCATACCAACCCAAGGCATATATGGTCGATTGCTAAAGCCAAAATAAACCTTAGTTAGTTTCAAGCTTTGCACAACACTAGAATAAGCATTCAACACATTCAATAGAAGTTCAAAAACAAGGCAAAGGAGTTTGATAAAGCTTGCATAATACTAACATTGGTAATATACTTCATTTGGAGGGAGGGAAACACTAGACAACATAAGAAGAAAGAATTTTTTTTTGCAATTATGGAAAACTATTGAAATTCAATATTAGATTCTCTTTTACAAAACAAGTAAAAAAAATCAAGGAATTCAAACATTCAAAATGAAGACATGTGTGAGCTGGACAACTATGAGGAAAGAGTGAAAGCATACCTACGAAACAAAAAATACATTTCAAATATTTTTTCATGGTAGAGCTACTCAGATTGGAACTGATTCCACAAGAACGGAGTTTGGAGGTGGTCGTTCTCATCTCCAAACAAGAAGAGACTTCTGCAAGAAAGGAAAAGATATTAACATACAAAAACTAATGTAAATTTGAATTGGCAACACTAATTACAACTTACCCGATTTCAAAAGAAACTATCGCACAATCCAAGCTCAGTCGGAGGAGAATCAATTACTACAAATATTTAGGGTTTTACAGCTTGATGTTAATAATCAAAGGATAAGCGATGTGATAACTCGGATTTTGGGCATTAGATAGTTGGATAATTATCTGATTTAACTATTGAAAAATACTGATTTATAGATTGAACAAATAAATCTGATAATAAATATTTATATGTGGATAAATATTTATTTGATAATCTCCTAATAAAATTACAAATTATTCTTTTAAAAACAAATTATAATGATTGTTTACATATATAAATATAAATAGATTTTATATAGAATTATTATTTATAAATTGAATTTGTGTTTGTTTAAATATATATATATATATATATATATATTTGAGTTGATTTTAAATTGGATTTTAAATTGAATTTGAATTGAATTGGAAATTCGAAAGATAAACATCTTAAAATATTTTGGATTTAAAAATATATTTTATATGATTTTATTTCTTTTATATAATTGGTTTTACCTTATTTTCTTTAAAAGATTTATTTATATAAATTAAGATAATGTATTTACTTAATATATATAAGTTTTATTAAAAATCATTTAAAAATTCATTAATTCAAGGAAATTACACTTGCAAGATAAGTATTTATAATTTAACAAATGTAAATCAATTAATTCATGTTAGGGGCAAATGAAGTAAATTAAACAAGTGTCATTTTGTCGTTTTATTTTCAAAAAAAATATAAATAAAATTAAAACAAGGTTATAAATACATCCCTACATCTTCTATCTTTCATTTTCAAAAACTTATGCTCAAACCAAAACCTGGAAAGAAATTGTGACGACCCGAAATTTTTAAGCAATTGAAATTGGAATATTCAATTGATTTTGAATATTTGAAAGTTAATTTTTAACTTGAATTACGAATACCACAATTTATTTAATATTTGAATTATTAAATTAAATAATTTAAAGTTGGGTAAAATGTTGAATATGAAGTTTTAGGCCTGTTAAGAATAATTTGAAGGCTTGTAAAATTTATATTGATAATATTGAAGATAATAAAAGTGATAGGATCTAATTTAAAGATGTTTTGTTCAGATTTTAAAAATATATCGTTTAAATTAAATTTAAAAATAGCCGTCCGAGGCACAGTCTCGGAACTCGACGAAACCAGTTCCATTGGATCCGTAATATTTAATTATTGTGGGGTTTCAATTTTCGTAGCATTTGGAAGTGTGGTGGGAGTGTACGATTTATTAACGCGCTGAAATGTATATATGTATAATAGTCAACCTCAGCTGGAAACCCCTTCACATCGATACTGTTTCCTTTCACTTTCTGAACACGGCAGCGAAGCGTCTTCAATACGCAAGGCATCTTCCTCCATTTACTTACAAGTTTACGCAGCTGGAAACAAAAAAAAACCCTAGATCGAAAGATAATGGCCGAACGAAAAAGAAAAAAAAATTCCCTCTTCCTCCTATGGTTCGAGCTATTTATTTCCATTTCCGGCCCTTTTCATTCTTGATTAAAAATCGTGTCTTCTCTCTTTTTCTTTTTTAAAGTAATTCGTTCGTGAGTGTATATAAAAAAAAATCGCGATTACATCGCGAGGTAGGTTACTCCGTTCGAATCCATTACTCGAGCGAAATATAAATCGATTTCATCACGAGATGTTGGGGCTCCAGTGATTCGCGAAGCTCAAATTGAGGAAGGTGGCCGCGAGATCGAGCTAGAAGGGTTGACTGTTGACGGCAGGCGGCTGCATCGTTCGATGAAGGGACTGCGACCTGGTGCGTCCGATGCGGTAGTTCTAGGGTTAAGGGAAATTCGACAGGCAATTTGGAAGAAGGGTTTTCGAGCGTCAGTGATGGGCTGGAATTATTTTCGTTGCAGTGAGGTATTTTCCTGTTTGTTTATTTGAATTTTACATATAGAATTTTTTTTTTCTTACAGAAGGATGCAGAACAGTCCTATTTTTAATTTAACAGAAGGTTTATAGAGTTTTGTTTGTTAAATATAAAAAAGCAAATTTAAATATATACATACGTGTTTAATCTTGCTGTTTAAATTTTTAAAGAAGTATTAAAGTGATATATATTATAATATCATATTACAACGAATATTTACAAATTAATAAATTGTGATGAAGTAGTAAATTAGTTTAGGAATTTCTAAATTGATATTACTCAAGTTTAAACCTGAGTTTAATCTGTTGATTTTTAGTCCATTAAATTTATCTTAGTTAAAGAACAAATTATTAAATTGAATTAAAATATATATAAAGGAAAACTAGTTTAAAATCTACTACTTTGGTTAAATTAAATCTAAGGCTAAAATTTAATCATTTGTAAACAAAATAAATAAATGGTGAATAATTGTTTGATTTGGGTCAAATAATAATAAACTGTGAATTATTATACAAGGTGTAAAAATCAAGGAAACAAGTCGGTTGGGAATGGATTGAGAACAGCAAAGCAAAGGTGAGTTATCTCACTCAGTTAGATTTAAATTTAAATTTAAATTTTAAATGATTAAATTTAAATAATTGTTTGAATGGTTGAATTGATTGTTGTGTTATATAGTAGTATATACTACACCTTGAAATGATTGATTTCCCTCATTTTATAGTGGAGATATTTTATATTATGCTAACATCTGTAGATGCAGGAAAAACAGGTTGGAGGGATCCAACTGGACCCCTCAACTTTATTTAATTATTTAATATTCTCTGTTTTGAATATTTGATATTCTGTAATGAATTATGTGGGAATATTAAATGCGATGGCTTGATTGTTATAATCGGGCAATAATGAATTACCAAATATATAATTTGAGTTGGGAATGAAAATAAAAGAAGTGAAATTGTAAGTAAAATAATTATAGAAAAGTTGAATAAATTTATGAATGAACTGGAAAGGAAATAAAGTGACTTTAAATTTTTAATAAAGAAATCTTGAGTATGGGGGGGAAAATTTAAATAAACAGAAAGTTAGTGAAACTTAAACTTCAATGTTATTGTTTAAAAGAACAAAACATTTATTTAAAATTTAGGATTTAAATTATTTAAGAAGAATAAAGAAGAAATTGGGAATAACATGAAATTTGTATATTTTAGCTAAAGGATGTAAAATCAAACTGAAAATAATAATAAAGTCCATAATTAATGAATTTTGAAATGAACTGATAAGTAAAGAAATTTATTTCAAATGGAATAAATTGGGAATCAATTTGGAAAATTGATTTAAGTGATTGAGATTGGAAATTTCTCTCTGAATAACCGAGTACGTTTTCAAAGTAAATTTTTAAATATAAGTTAAAAGTTTAAAAGTTGTTTTAAAAAGCAAGTTTTGGAAAATTTCTTATATCTAATATTTAAATTCTAAAGTAAGTATTTTCTCTTAATCTATTATTGTAGTAATTATTTAAAGAATGACTTAATATTATGTTTTTAAAAGTATAAATCTAGTTTTATATTTATTAAGTAACCTTATTTTCAAAAAAATTCATATATTATGTATTTTTAACAAATCATTGAAGTAGTTTTAAAGTAAATGTTTTAAAGTATATTTCAAAGTAAAGTGTTTTAAATTATTTTAAAATCTATTTTTGTGCTTGGTGATTTCAGAGGAGGTAGTAAATAATTGGGAAAGTTTATTCTGAAAGGAAAGATGGTTTTGAAACTGTTTTCAAAGGATTGAATGTGACACCCCACCTCTATACCCACGCTAGCCAAGAACACTATGGTGTAGTGCTGTCGACTAGCACGGAGAATAAGGCTGTTGAGGAGCGACCATCCGTGTAATTGCTTTGTGCGAGCACCGATATGCCAGATGATAAAAACGTGCATTTCATTTCAGGAGGAAATCCGACATGCCGATGCAAACTCAAAGCTACTACACAGTGGCTATAATAGTCTAGGACAAAATATAAAATAACAACACAGATAATATAAATGCGGAACACAGATGAAACAGAAAATCTCATATATATATATATAATAACTGATGTCAGTTACAATACATTTGACACGGTACATGTGATACAACTACTACAGTCGACTCAGGAAGTTATATATACAAGTACATTATCGATTAATATACATGAATACATATCAACCTATACTATGACATGACAACTCCAAAAGATATGAAAAGTCTTCATAGCTCGAGCAGCATCCCAAAGCAGAATATCTACAACCTGAAATAACTCGGGTCTGACCCGAGTATTACATTCAAAAGAAAATAATACTCAGGTCAGTCTAATTCAAACTCAGTTATTAATGCACAGAAGCAATAATAATCAAATAACGAATAGATGACAGTCACACTAAATCTCGTCTATCCAATCACTAATAAGGATGAATTGGACAAAGGAAACAATCTAGTAATTGGAAACATCAATTAAGACGTCAACTCGAGTAGGGCTGCAGCATACGCAAGCGTGTACTGCCACGCCACTACAACATATGGAATACGAAATAGTTCCATAACTCAAAAGCAAAAGAAATAACAATAAAACCAATACCGTGTGGCTGCAGTTCACGCTTGCGTGCACTGCCCTGCCACTACAGTGATGACGTACCCAATGAATACCGTGTGGCTGCAGTTCACGCTTGCGTGCACTGCCTTGCCACAACAGTGATGATATACCCAATGAAAATTCACACGCATCGCTGTGAGTGTCACAAGGGCGAGTTTCGATTATATTGTAGAGACAAGATGCGAGAGGTCAAGCCCAATAAATTTTAGGCTCAACACACGCACCCAGGCTGCACATTCTTGTGCTAGCCGAAGTGAAAGACTACAACTCCAAACCCATGTGCAAATTGAATTAGGCAGAGACAAGTGATGGTATACAAGAGCAAGATTCAAAACAGTAAATGCATACACCAGTGAAACAGTGCAAGTATCATAAACAAAGTCGAAGTCAACTAGGCCTAACAACATGTAAAGCAGTTACAAATGACTCAGGCCATTGCACAGAAGCATCAACAACTACAGATGCAATTATAATGCAACAGGGGACATGGTCAAGACAGCAAGTATTGATGGTATGAAAATATAAGCTGAATAAATTAAGTGAAATTGAGAATATCACATTTTAACATACAGTGAAAAGTTCAATATCATTGCACATAACATATACATATGTACTCAAGTGGACTGCAAACCTAAAGAGGTCGAAACTGTTGCAACTTGATGATATCAAGCCATGACAAAATCAAATGAATGCAAACAGCCTTACAAATACTCAACACTTCATAAAACAGGTAAGCTAACTATCTCAAATGGTCATGACAGCTGCCATAAATGATCAAACGTGGTGTGAACTCAAAACTGCACGTAATCAATCTGCAATGGTCCCAAAGACACAAGTGAACAACATGAAGTTTGTGTGCCTCAAAGGTCAGAGGTCATGAAAAATGCAGACGGCGCCTAATTAAGTTCACACGAACTCAATGCATCAGTGAAACAAGTTCAAGAAGGGTGGCAACAAGTTCGAACTAAGTCAAAGCAATGTTCGACAAGGTCGAGGACTGATATCAATGATGCAACATTATTAATATGTATCAATATGCTCAAGGGAAGTCAACAACATCTGGAGTGAATGCAAGTAAATGCAAACACAACATAGCAGTATGGAAGTGAGACTGCAAACTAGTAAAAATGTAGATGCAGTGAAAGCAACAGGATGGAAGCAGCGTGCCAACTACAGGTCAAAACAGATTATAGTGCAACAAAAACTCAAGTGGATATGCAATGTAAATCTGACTCGAAGCTACAGTGAATGGCATGTAACCTGATATACATACAGACACAACAACACTACAGGTCAGAAATAATGGCCGAAGTAAGTATACAAAGGTGATGCACAATTTGACAAATGCAAACACTACGAATCTGACTACAAGATGATCCAAACGAGGCACAGTGCACAGAGTACAGGCAAGGTAAAACATGCCAGAGAATTCAAGTAGCAGTCTTGGCAAAAATCAAAGTAAGGTATAACCGAAGTCAAATGGAATCAACAGTAGCAAGTTTTAACATGAAGGTTGAAATCAAACAGAAAGCAAGTCGATAAAGCTACGGAGATAAACATCAAAATGGCCAAAATTGAACAAGTCAAGTCATAATCAAAATCAGTCAATCGGTAAAATCAAGTCAAAGACGTGACAAAGAAATCAGAATAAGCAACCGAATTCAACTGATTCGAATTAGATGTGAGAATTCACTCACCTTGTCGACGAATTGAAGGAGCAGCCGATTGTCGAAGCAAGCAACGCGAGCACCACAAGAGACGAGCAACGATCGAGTAACGTCGGCCACCACAATTCCAAGCCCTAATTTGGAGAAGAGGGCGAACGAGACAGCCTCCATTTTATTTTCGTTCGTTCGTTTTAGGTCTCGAACGAGAATGAATAAAGGGGGAAAAGAAACCGGTTATAAGCCTTAGCAAATTGTCACGGCCCAATAAAATATGGACCACTATTTAAATTTCAAAGCCCACCAATCTTTTTAACAAAGAAATTTTAATTCGATTTAAAAACTTCAATTGGCAATAGGTTAGGAGAAGAAATCGTGCTAAGATGATAATTATTCGGTATGGAATACCGGGTTGTTACATTGAAAATAGAAATATATCTTGTGAAGATATTTTGAGGTTAATAAATAATTTGGGAAATTATTTATTGTTGGATGGTTGTTTGTGAATATTAATTGATAGTTAAATCACCGACTATCAATATTGGACAAATACGTTGATCGTTTCGAAGAGACAGGGATCGAGATTAATTTCTCGAAAACCACTTCGATCCGGTTTGTACGTTTCGTGTAAACGATTTTGGATTCGAAAATGGAGCAGTGAAGTGCAAGGGCTAGTCGCTACTAATCCTGAGGATATTTCCAAAATGGATGTAGTAGGAATAGTGCCTTCGGTTCCATTCGAACCCGGGACTGACTTGTATGGATGAGTGCTTGCGTAAACATCGTCAGGTGGACGATGGGCATTCTAAGGGATATTGTTCTTAAAAGGTAACGCTTAGCCTCAAGCCTCATCAAATGGGAATGACTGAAAATCAGGGGTTATGCAGCAAGGCTAGGTGGGTAGCACCCAAGCAGGGTGAGGTCATTCCAGTCTAGATGTCCCTTATTTTATTTCGGCTTAGTGGTGCGGTTGTTGATCCCAACTGCGGGGTGATCTCACTCGGGACTGTCCAGTAAGGGATGGTTCCGGCCATGTGTTGCAGGGGAGCGGGCGTACTCCTCGGTACGGTGATTTAGGCCCCGTACTGTGACAGGTGGTACCCCAGTGCCTAGTCATTGGTTGGAATCCATTCTCCCTACGAGCCTTGTACGAGTTTTGTTTGTATTACCCACTCTGTGGCTAGTAGCTGGAATTTAATCATGTAACAATTTCGGCTATTTTATAAGTATTTGTATAAAGACCCTATTGTAATATCAGAGGATTTCTATAAAAATTGTTTTAGCTATCGTAAGGTAAAAACCTGACATGTTTATTTGTGGCGTGGTCTTACGAGATGCTTTTGTTTTCAAAGGATTTTTGAAACTTTAATAATCAATTGGGTGTGATTTTCTCACGCTGGTATTCCAGACTGACTCGGTTGTTATTTAACTGTAATGCTCGGGTCAGACCGAGTATTATAGGATACAGGTTTTGATGCTGTGGAACTCAGGAGACGAGTTAGATGACGATACGTATTCTCGTACTTGTTTTATATGTATATTCCGCTGTGTTGAGTTGTTGTGTAACCATTTTTATGATGATGTTGAGCTGTGATTGATGTACTCTGATGATGTAATATATAAACAGAGATATTTGATTTTTGAGTAAAATTATTTATTATTTATTATATTTTATACCGCTGCGATGGTTAGATTCTGTGGTTGTTTTCTATTTTCTTCTTCTACCTCTTCTTCTTTAACCCAAATGGTTCGTATTTCTGTACAACTTGAGTTGATTGTTGTAGAATAGTGTTAACCCAAGGGGTACGGATTTGCGGGCTGTTACAGTTGGTATCAGAGCTTAGGTTGGGGATAACCTTGGTTCTGTTGGGAATTTCTCATAAAATAGAGTCCATAGTACTCTATAGTGAGTTTGAGCGTATTAATAGACATGAGTGCGTATTTGTTAGCGAATATAAATTGTTTTAATATTGTGTTGATTAGTTTATTGAGTGGCATATGAACCTTCGTCGGCACCGTCTGGACAACTGTATCGAAGGGGTTTCTAAACACTTGAATAGAACAATCGACACAGTATTGTTTTAAATGTGGGTGAATGAAATAATTTTACCCAAAAACGTATTTTGATATAAAGAAGTTCTAGAAAACTATTTAGCTAATACATGGTTGCTTGGATGTTAGAAATGATAATATTAAAGTATTATCATTGTTAAGTGAAAATTTAACGAGAAATTGAAAATATAACCAAAGTTTAAAGGAATAAATTCATTATAAAATGAAATTTATAAATATGAATTATAAATGGAAATTATAAATTGGAATATAATCAAATGAGAATTTGTATAAGCATAGACTATACAAATGAATTATAGTTAAAAGTGATTTAAGCAGGATTTGGAAATTTAAAATCCCGGAAATTTGGAAGTGTTTTGAAGATAAAGGATAACTTATTGTTTGGGGGTATTTATGAAAAGAAATTTGTTTAAAATGGATTTTGGAAGTAATATAGCATTGAAACCACTTGGATTATTGGGAAATAATTCTAATGATGACGGCCGCATCATCAGTATTCATTTTCGAATTTCTAAGTGATGGATTGCTAAAAAAAAAATTGATTTGCTCAGAAGAGCTAGTTGTTTTTGAAAATTTCAAAGGAAATTTGTTGGGAATAAAACCAGGATTGGTTTAAAATTTTGAGAAGTGTGATTTGAGATGTTGGAGATGTCAAAATAATTTGAAACCAAAAGTCGGGTGTATAAAAATCCTGATGAAATAGATTGTGAGCTTATAAATTGAGATGATTTTTAAGTCAAGAAAGAAATATAAGATTTGAATGTAGGAAATTTAAATTTAAAGGGAAAAGTTAAAAATAAAATTAACTTGGATTGGAGAATAAAATTTAACTGGATTGAAATTGATTGAATAGGCTGAAAATAATATCCAGTTGTTTTCGAATTAAGTTGAAATCGAATTGAGATTAAATAAATCTGAGTTCAAAATAAAATTGAATTGGAAGAAAAATTCAATTTAGTGTTGAATGGAATTAGACTTTTGCCTGAATAAATAGAAAATAAATTGGTTAAGGATTGGATTAAAGTAAATAAATCAGAATAACTTATAAAAGAATCAGAATTAAAAATCCATAGAATAAATATGCTTGGATTATAAATAAGCATAAGGCTAGAGTTAAAAATAAAATAAGAATATATTCAAGCCTATAATGAATGGAAATGTGTAAAAATAATAGGTTGTTGTAACGACCCGAAATTTTCTAGCCCGAAAATTCCAAATAGTTATGAAAAAGAAGAAAGAAATAGAAGTAGAAGAACAGAAACACCAAACATCTCACAATCGCAGCGGATAAATTATAATAATAAATAATTGATGTTTACAAAAAAAATACTATATCTGTCGATTACAATCGAATACATCAGAGTTTCATATTATATACAAACACTGAATATTTACAATCCTTATGTCTCAGATGAACAATAATATAAATACAGCGGAAATACTCTATACGATACTGCCATCCAGCTCGCCTCCTGAGCTCCAGAACGTACCTACCTGAAATCTGTAATACTCGGTCTGACCCGAGCATTACACCAAAGTAACACCCGGGTCAGGCTGGAAACCAGCGTGAGTAAACTCAACTAACATGGAATACCACAACAAACAACTTATATAAACCCGGGTAACTTATATCAATTTAGCAAACTCACAATTTGTTATAGACAACACTTATTCCTCACAACACTTTCTAAGTACCAAACTTAGATAAAATAATCCAATTCACTTAAATCATTTCATTCCAGTCTATTGATTCACACATCAATTTATCTTTAACCCGTAGTGGTTTCGGGTATCTTCCCAATATCCGATCCCAGCCACTTCGAGTCTCATGAAATTTTACCCCAAGACATCCAAATGAAATACTCAACATTTCATATCAGAGATATCAACTCATTCAAAACATCCAATACCATTCATCATCCATAAGCAACGCTTAATCACATACAAATCAATTCAGTTGATTCAAATTGAGTTTCAATCCCCAATCGCTTAGATGCTTTCATTAATTAACCCCAAATCAATTAATTAATTAATTAATTAACTCCTCCATATCCATTCATCTTAATCAACAACTTTGGATTAATTATCTTCCAATTCCATTCGAGTAATTCTCTTTATTTAATTTCACAATATTAATTATTCTTACCAATTTAATGAGTAATGTTTAATTACTTCACAAATTAATTAACCATAATTAATTTTACTAGTCCTTAATTACTTATATTAATTTATTTCTCATAAGTTACTTGTATCGATTTATTTTCTTAACTAATCAATCTCTTGATTTATTCCACAAGTAATTATATTTTTTAATTCCCTTAAGCCATTGTTTATCAAATCAGCCAATGATCATTCTAATTAACTTAAACTTAATTAATTAACCTAAATTATTAATGAATTTAATAAATTAATTACTCATTTAAATTATTTTACCCATTTAATGAATCACCCATCTTCAAACCTTTATTGATTATAAACTGAACCATTTTCTTATCAACGATTTAAGTTTTAAAACCATTTAAAATCCAAATATCTCGAGTCAAACTACAATTAACTCGAGAAACAACCAAATCTAAAATCACTAGATCATCAATACACATCCAAACAATTCAACCATTCATCCAATTATTTAAATTCAACCATTTGAATTTAAATAAATAAATAAAAGATTCAACAGAGTGAGATTTACTCACCTTTAATTTGCTTACGTTAAATGATTATCATTTAAGTAACGAATGCTCTAGTTACTTATATTAGTTTATCTCTACCTATAAATTAATCAATCAAAATTAATTAACTTATAATCCTTAATTAATAACTAATTATTTCTTAACCATAAATAAAATTAGTTTCTCTTTAATTACAGAATGGATTAATAAAATAATCTTAATTTCACAAACCCTATTTAATTAAAAATTAAGTCAAATAAATTAATTAATTTCTTAACTATATCACTTTAAATTCTTGCTCTAAAATCCGGGATTTGATTATCATTAATCTAATATCTTTAAGTCTAATTGAAGATAAATACTTTATTTCCTTAATTTCTTCTTAAGCACACTATTAACTAAATTTCAGATTTAACTTAAGCATCAACCTGCTAGTTTAAATGAAACATACAACTTAGATTAATAAATATTAAGCAACAACATTAAAAATCTACGGGTTTAAACAGTTAGTTTACATGATATTTCTGCATTTAAACTAGGTGGATATTCATATATGAATCGAGAAAACTCACCTGCTATTGCTTTTTCACCACAGCAAACATCGAGCACCCCCCCTTTCCAATCCAACGCCTTCCCTAACCCAACTCGCCATAGCCGCGACATCGAAGTCGCTGCCCCTCCTCGTGCGAGCCACCACTACACCCCTGGACGCCACCGCCAACGACCTTCTCTTCACGTTCTCTTCCTATCCCACTCAAACACGACATGCTAGATGCACCCCCCTCTGTCGCGACCAGGTCGCCTCCTGCGGCTACAGTGCGACATCGCACTGCCAAATCCATGAGCGCACCCTCCCATATTGACACGATCCACTTGCCTTCTTCCTCGGGTTCACCGTGCTCGAGCTTGAACGACTCGAACGAAAAGAATCGCGACTTCGGCTGTCGCTAACCCCCCCCCCCCCCAGAAACACAAACCCTAAATCGCGATCGAACTTCCCAAGAACTGCTTCAATTGCAATACTCGATCGTACGAGAATGGGTCGATGTCGATTAGTTCGATCAGAAAATGATTTTCGATTTTAGGGGAGGCCGGCCATTTATTAGGGTTTGAATTAGAAGTAGGAGAGGAGTTTCGGTTTAAAAGAGGGGTGCCTGATTCAAATTGGCTTCGGCCATTTCTTTCTGTTCTCCTTGAATTTTTTTTATATATATATATATATATATAAGTTCGATTTCTCGTTGAAGCTTAGAGAGGAAGACGAAAATAAATATTGGTTGAAGAAATAGCTTCTCGCGTACGCTTGTTGATTATTATAATTAAATATAGCAAATATCTCGAGTCGCATAACGCAAAACCCCGAACCCCAAATCAGACATGCCGACAGACATTTATAAGGTTTTACCCGCATTCCGAACCCAATGGAACATGTTTCGGAGGCTAATTTGATCGTATGCGCGAGTTACAGAAGTAAACAATCAATTTTAAATTAACTCGATTAAAATAGTTTCTAAGCGTTTTGAGTTGCCAGGGTCAAACGACAACTCTGATTGCTACGAAAATTGAAATCCGATAATAACTAATTAATATGGATCCAATGGAACTAGTTTCGTTGAATTCCGAGACTGTGCCTCGAAAAGCTATTTTTAAATATCGTTTTAAACGGTATATCTTTAAAATTGAACAAATTACCTTTAAATTAAATTTCAATCATTCTACTATCTTCAGTATCATCACTATGAATTTTATATGCCTTCAAATTATTTTAAACGGCTTAGAAATTTCTGATTCAACAATTTACCCAATTTTCAATTATTAAATTCAACATTTACACTATATAATTCGATGATTTAATTATCCAGAAAATATCGATACTTTAAATTCAAGTTAAAATTAACTTTTAAATATTTTAAAATCAATTATTATTCCAATTTAATTCGTTAAAATTTCCAGGTCGTCACATTCCTCCCCCCTTAAAAGAATTTCGTCCCCGTAATTACCAGTTAGGAAGAATGGGACCATACCCGTTAACTTTTCCCAAAACTCTCAATTCAACATCCTACCATCTATCTTTTATTAAAGTCCCACTATCACCTTAATCAACTTCCCAAAACCCTCTATAGTATCAAACAACACCCCTTTGCTCAATCATCTAAATTTCAATTTAAAAGCAACTTCGGAATTAGCAAAATTTTCTCAAAATTTTTCTAACTCCCTAAATTTCCGAAATTTTTTGCCAGCGTCTCGTTTGCGCGGCTAGCTTGGTACTACTACAAAAGGCCTCTACGGGCTCCTAAATTCCAAAAGAAAACAGAAAGCCAAGTGGCTACATCAAAAACCCAATCCAATTCATACAGAATTTAAAATACATACCTTATTATCGGGCAATTCAAATTTATCATTTGAAATCAAATCCAATTCCTTTTTCCCTAATACCTGCATGTCTTACTTAGCAACAATATTCAATCGTAACCTTTCAAATCATTTTATACATTTCCTTACAGAAGTTTCACCTCTACTTTTATGCAAATTAGTTTTTCCCGTTTTCAAACTCGTTCAATTTATTTCAATTTTGAATATTAAAGTTTTTCCATTTATAACTGAGTCTTATTAGTTCCATTTATTAATCTATTTCAGTTTCATATCTAAAATCGTTTAATTGCTTAACAAAAATTTTCTCAAGAATTTTCAAAAATTTTCCAACTCCCAAAATTTCGAAAAATTTTGGCAAAGTCTCCTTTGCACGGAGGAGCTTTTGCAATTTGACAAGAGATATAAATATGTATACATCGACCCACACGGTCCGAAAAAACAAAAACAGTTCATATTTCCTATTTTTATTGCGTAGGCGTACCTTATTTAGCATTTTAAGCAAGCAGCTTATTAATTTTAGCAAATAGCGCAATCCAAATCCAGCCAAATGGCCTCCCAGTACCTGTACATACTCAATTTAACTATGTAAGTGCCATACATAGAGAATTAATTAACATTCCACTTACTTTCAATAGCTAAACATATTCATTACTAAACATCAAGCACCAAACACTTCCCATGAACAATTTATATGCTTTAAAGCTAATTCAATTTCTTTTCAACCAATTCATATGTCGTTTCATTTAAGTTTTAATGGTTCACAACTCAATTTCTGACATTCCAATGATTTATAATCCAAACAAGCTCATATTCACTTCAAATGATTCAAAAATCAATTTCATTAAATCTCTATCAACTCATAGTATTTAATTACTTTGGTTTACGCCAAACAACAATTATTGTTATGCAATCTCGACGATATTCGGTTAATAAAGTATCTATTTTAGTTTATAACTATTTCAAATTAATTTCAAATCATTCTGAATTTAATTTCATTTCATTTCTAATTTATTAATCAACCATTCATTGCATTTTATCTCATCCCCACATTGGATTCATTCAAAACCATTTATTAAGCTTGGCACATTCAAACTTATAAATTAATAACCATTTTCCAAATTAATTCAATCCAAGTTTTCATTGAATGGGCTTTCACCCTTGAATTTTATTTGTAATTCAAACCATCACATTTTAAAATCCAACTCTATTTTATTTTATTTTACAACATCTCCTCTTATTTAATTCATTATCAAGTCCAAGTCGAATTCCATTTACAATTCGAATTCATTACCAAACTCCATTATTAATTTACAATCCATTTATTTACCAAAGTTAAATTTTATTAACATCCTCAATCAAACAATTATTTAATCAATAAGCTTGTTTCCAACTTCTAAATCAATATTCGATTTTAATTACAAAATCACTTCATTAAAGTTTCTAGTTTGGATTTCCTTTTATTTCCCCAAAATTCCAACATCTTTATTTAAAAAAAAATTAGAAATGTTTTTAAATTCCCATCAGACTAATAAAATAGCTCTTTTATAAAAATACCTTTTATAACACGATGGCTCAACCAGTCCATCCTTGTTCTCACAGAGATTCAGTCATACGTTGATCAGGCGTAGAACTGAAAATCTATAAGTACTTGGTAAACCCGTTTTCAACACCCAGTGAAAATACTTTTGAAAACTAATTTTATTGAAAATATAGAAAACAATTTTTTATTTTGAAAATAGAGGAAATATCTTTGGTGAAAATGCTCTGGAAATCATCACCCTCATCCATGGTCGCAGTTAACCCGATGGTTACATTGCCGTCCCGACAAAATCCACAGATAACTGTAGGCCTCCGCGCCCCACGATTACACCATGGAACCCACGACAGATCGCAGCTACAACTGGGGTTACGTAGCTATCACAGCAAAAACCCATATAACTGTAGGCATCAGCGCCATCGAATTTCGCTGCCAAAAATGAAACTTCTCCACTCCACTTGACCATAGATCGCAGTCTACCGATGTTGCGTTGCCTTCCTGGCAAAATCAAGTGTAGACCGTTGACACTCATCCTCCACATGATTTTCGCTATGGTCCCCACAGTAGATCGCAGCGACATCGAGTTACACTGTCGTCACAGCATAACCCAAATGCCTCTGTAGGCATCAACGCCATCGACTTACGCTACCTAATAATCCTCAGGAACTAGTTTGTCCAGACTCCTCACAGGATCAACTTTAGAACCCCCCCCCTCCTTTGGGGTTCAAGGCAGCACCACCTGGTGGCACTCCTGAGAAGTTCATTTCAAGGGAGCGCCTTTTTCCCCAGAGCCATCATCAAAACATTTTATACTATACACATATAGTATCTTCAAATCATACACCTAGTATGATCTCATACAAAGCTCCTTTACTCAAAATTGATTATCCCAAATCGATAATTCACAAACTAGGCTTTCCAAATTCAATATTGATTTTACCCAAAAATCAATCAAAAGCCTTTCCAATCAAAAGGTTCCCAAACCTTTTTCCAAATTCCTCATAAGATCCTTTATATATATATATATATTCAGATATATAAAATTTTAAAAACTTGGGATCTCTTCAAACTTGTATAAAATTCCTTTTATACTTCATACACTTTCAAAATCCCTTTTCCTCCAGAATGAAATTCAACAAGGGGAGATTTATCTTATATTTAACAAAGATATATAACTTTGTTTCCCCAAAATCAAATATTCAAATTTGATTACTCTTTCTAATATCAATTTCCTTTCTATTCACATTCCTTAAATTCCCCTTTACTTATTTATAATTGCCTTAATCCCATTTGGATTATCACACCAATTCTTATCTCGGTTGGGTATTTAAATCAATAACAGTTTAAACTCCGACCATTTTATATTTAGAAAATAGCTTTGAAATTTTAAAATAGATAAGTAGTTGAAAAATAATTATTAATTTGCAAAATAGCTATAAAATAGTTACTAATTATAAAATAGTTGAAAAATAGTTAAAAAGTTTCAGAAATTTTAAATAATTGCAAAATAGTTGTAAAATAGAAATTAGTTTGTAACATAGTATTTAGTTTAGAAAACAGTTGAAAAATGGTTAAATAGCTCCAAAAATGATCGTAAAACAAGTATATAAAATAATTTTGCATTAAGAAAGAAAGGTTGTATATATTTAATAGCTTAGAAAAATAAGTTTATATCAAAACAATTTATATTGAAAATAGTCAAGAGTCAACTGTTCACTTCCCCAACAATTCAATTTAAATCTCCATTTAAATTGACCCAATTCCAATTCAAATAACTCCAAATTCCATTGGACTTGATTAATTCCCAATTCAAGTTGAATCAATCTTGATTCCTTCCCCAATTTAAATCAAATTCTAGTTGATTTTAATCCTGTTCAATTTTAGTTATAATTTCATATTATTCCAATCAATTTGAATTATTATTAATTGAACCCATTTCAAATTCAAATCATTTCAATATAATCCAATTTAATTTCCCATTTGAATTTTAAACTTGTACAACTTTAATTATAATTTAAAATTTTCAACTTCTATTTATGATCAATTACATTCACATTTTGTTTTTAACTTGGAGTTAGACATTTTATTTATCCAATATATTTTTATTATTCCATAAACATTTTAATCAAGATTCCAGAGTTTAAGCAAATTTCCAAAATTCCAGTATCACCTTAGAATTCAACTATATCCAAAATTCTTTGGCAAATTCAATTACCCCTTTGAATTTCAAAACCCAACCCAGTTCACAAACAATTCCAATTTAAAACAATTTGGTAGCAATTTCTCTTTTAGAAACTCGAAAATAAACATCGATGATGCTGCAGTCATCACCGACGTTATTTTCCAGTGACCGAAAGAGTTCAATGCTTTTATCTCTTTAAAAACATTTCCAAATATTTTTGATTTCAAATTATAATCTCATTTATTTACGAAGTTTATTTCAACTAATAAATTTCATTTACAATCTATATTTCAAATTCCATTTTGTTATATAAGTTTATTCTTCAACTCTGGTTATAAGTTTCAACTTGGTCGTATTTTATATTACTTCTTATCTTAGTTTCAATAATTTAACAACCAGTCACCTAAATATTCATTAGAAGGAAATATTACTTTATATATCAAAATATATTTTTATATAAAATCATTTAAAATCTTTATAAGCAAATAATAAGTACGCCCTCATATATATATACACTCAACTCATTCTAGAGTACTTCGAACTCTAGTTAATGAGAAATCCCCACCAGAGCCAAGGTTCTCGCTTAACCTTCAGCTCTGATACCAAATGTAACGACCCGAAATTTTCGAGCCCGAAAATTCCAAATAGTTATGAAAAAGAAGAAAGAAGTAGAAGTAGAAGAACAGAAACACCAAACATCTCACAATCGCAGCGAATAAATTATAATAATAAATAATAGATGTTTACAAAAAAAATACTATGTCTGTCGATTACAATCGAATACATCAGAGTTTCATATTATATACAGTCACTGAATATTTACAATCCTTATGTCTCAGATGAACAATAATATAAATACAGCGGAAATACTCTATACGATACTGCCATCCAGCTCGCCTCCTGAGCTCCAGAACGTACCTACCTGAAATCTGTAATACTCGGTCTGACCCGAGCATTACACCAAAGTAACACCCGGGTCAGGCTGGAAACCAGCATGAGTAAACTTAACTAACATGGAATACCACAACAAACAACTTATATAAACCCGAGTAACTTATATCAATTTAGCAAACTCACAATTTGTTATAGACAACACTTATTCCTCACAACACTTTCTAAGTACCAAACTTAGATAAAATAATCCAATTCACTTAAATCATTTCATTCCAGTCTATTGATTCACACATCAATTTATCTTTAACCCGTAGTGGTTTCGGGTATCTTCCCAATATCCGATCCCAGCCACTTCGAGTCTCATGAAATTTTACCCCAAGACATCCAAATGAAATACTCAACATTTCATATCAGAGATATCAACTCATTCAAAACATCCAATACCATTCATCATCCATAAGCAAAGCTTAATCACATACAAATCAGTTCAGTTGATTCAAATTGAGTTTCAATCCCCAATCGCTTAGATGCTTTCATTAATTAACCCCAAATCAATTAATTAATTAACTCCTCCATATCCATTCATCTTAATCAACAACTTTGGATTAATTATCTTCCAATTCCATTCAAGTAATTCTCTTTATTTAATTTCACAATATTAATTATTCTTACCAATTTAATGAGTAATGTTTAATTACTTCACAAATTAATTAACCATAATCAATTTTACTAGTCCTTAATTACTTATATTATTTTATTTCTCATATGTTACTTGTATCGATTTATTTTCTTAACTAATCAATCTCTTGATTTATTCCACAAGTAATTATATTTTTTAATTCCCTTAAGCCATTGTTTATCAAATCAGCCAACGATCATTCTAATTAACTTAAACTTAATTAATTAACCCAAATTATTAATGAATTTAATAAATTAATTACTCATTTAAATTATCCTACCTATTTAATGAATCACCCATCTTCAAACCTTTATTGATTATAAACTGAACCATTTTCTTATCAACGATTTAAGTTTTAAAACCATTTAAAATCCAAATATCTCGAGTCAAACTACAATTAACTCGAGAAACAACCAAATCTAAAATCACTAGATCATCAATACACATCCAAACAATTCAACCATTCATCCAATTATTTAAATTCCACCATTTGAATTTAAATAAATAAAAGATTCAACAGAGTGAGATTTACTCACCTTTAATTTGCTTACGTTAAATGATTATCATTTAAGTAACGAATGCTCTAGTTAATTATATTAATTTATCTCTACCTATAAATTAATCAATCAAAATTAATTAACTTACAATCCTTAATTAATAACTAATTATTTCTTAACCATAAATAAAATTAGTTTCTCTTTAATTACAGAACGGATTAATAAAATAATCTTAATTTCACAAACCCTATTTAATTAAAAATTAAGTCAAATAAATTAATTAATTTCTTAACTATATCACTTTAAATTCTTGCTCTAAAATCCGGGATTTGATTATCATTAATCTAATATCTTTAAGTCTAATTGAAGATAAATACTTTATTTCCTTAATTTCTTCTTAAGCACACTATTAACTAAATTTTGGATTTAACTTAAGCATCTACCTGCTAGTTTAAATGAAACATACAACTTAGATTAATAAATATTAAGCAACAACATTAAAAATCTACGGGTTTAAACAGTTAGTTTACTTGATATTTCTGCATTTAAACTAGGAGGATATTCATATATGAATCGAGAAAACTCACCTGCTATTGCTTTTTCACCACAGCAAACATCGAGCACCCCCCCTTTCCAATCCAACGCCTTCCCTAACCCAACTCGCCATAGCCGCGACATCGAAGTCGCTGCCCCTCCTCGTACGAGCCACCACTAAACCCCTGGACGCCACCGCCAACGACCTTCTCTTCATGTTCTCTTCCTATCCCACTCAAACATGACATGATAGATGCACCCCTCCTCTGTCGCGACCAGGTTGCCTCCGGCGGCTACAATGCGACATCGCACTGCCAAATCCATGAGCGCACCCTCCTATAATGACACGATCCACTTGCCTTCGTCCTCGGGTTCACCGTGCTCGAGCTTGAACGACTCGAACGAAAAGAATCGCGACTTCGGTTGTCGCTAACCCCCCAGAAACACAAACCCTAAATCGCGATCGAACTTCCCCAAGAACTGCTTCAATTGCTATACTCGATCGTACGAGAATGGGTCGATGTCGATTAGTTCGATCAGAAAATGATTTTTGATTTTAGGGGAGGCCGGCCATTTATTAGGGTTTGAATTAGAAGTAGGTGAGGAGTTTCGGTTTAAAAGAGGGGTGCCTGATTCAAATTGGCTTCGGCCATTTCTTTCTGTTCTCCTTGAATTTTATATATATATATATATATATATATATATATATATATATAAGTTCGATTTCTCGTTGAAGCTTAGAGAGGAAGACGAAAATAAATATTGGTTGAAGAAATAGCTTCTCGCGTACGCTTGTTGATTATTATAATTAAATATAGCAAATATCTCGAGTCGCATAACGCAAAATCCCGAACCCCAAATCAGACATGGCGACAGACATTTATAAGGTTTTACCCGCATTCCGAACCCAATGGAACATGTTTCGGAGGCTAATTTGATCGTATGCGCGAGTTACAGAAGTAAACAATCAATTTTAAATTAACTCGATTAAAATAGTTTCTAAGCGTTTTGAGTTGCCAGGGTCAAACGACAACTCTGATTGCTACGAAAATTGAAATCTGATAATAACTAATTAATACGGATCCAATGGAACTAGTTTCGTTGAATTCCGAGACTGTGCCTCGAAAAGCTATTTTTAAATATTGTTTTAAACGGTATATCTTTAAAATTGAACAAATTACCTTTAAATTAAATTTCAATCATTCTACTATCTTCAGTATCATCACTATGAATTTTATAAGCCTTCAAATTATTTTAAACGGCTTAGAAATTTTTGATTCAATAATTTACCCAATTTTCAATTATTAAATTCAACATTTACACTATATAATTCGATGATTTAATTATCCAGAAAATATCGATACTTTAAATTCAAGTTAAAATTAACTTTTAAATATTTTAAAATCAATTATTATTCCAATTTAATTCGTTAAAATTTCCAGGTCGTCACAGTTGTGACTTATAGAATTGGTAAAAATGGAATAGAAACCCAAAATAAATATTGTTTGATAAATTGAAAAATAAAATGAAGATTAAAACTTGAATTATAAAATAAATTGAACTTAAGAAAATCAAATGAAGTAATATTTGGAATAAAAAAAAGGCATTGAATTATAAATAGGGAAGGAGCTATTTAGATAATGAAATATTTAATGAGAACCCGATGTAGTTAAATAGAAGTTGAATTATGAGTTTGTGATAAAGTTTGGAAATAGAACTCAAGTTATAAATCAAATTCGACTTGAATCATTAGTGAAGAAAATATAATTGAAAGTGGTATCGCAATTAAATAAATAAATAGAGAATGAAGTTGAATTGTGAGTTAATAAAATTTGATGGTAAGTTAAAGGTGAATGGTGGAATCAGAACTTGAGTTATTAATTAAAATGTAACTTGAGGTGTTAACAAATTAAATATAATCGGAAATGTATCAAATAAAAAAAATTGGATTAAAAGGGTGATGGTATGAATTGCAAGTAAAATCCAATAAGTGGAAATAAATTAGAAATGGCCTTGTAATCAAATTGAAATGAGCTTAAGTATAAAATTTGAATAAATCAAAATAAATTAACTTAAGCTGAATAGATGAAGGAGAGTTGAATTGAATTCAACTTAAACTAAGTTTAATAATATTGGATTGGTTTTAAATCAAATGAAAATAAATTTTAATCGAGATAAAATTCGGTGAGTTACAGGCAAGGTTTCAAATCTCGGATTTTGGCCAATATCTCGGGCAAATATCTCGGCTGTCTCGGGCGATATTTAAAAGACTTATAACTAACCAAGCTGCCAAATCTCGGATTTTGGCTAATATCTCGGATTTTCATCTCGGCTGATCTCGGGGAGATTTAAAACCTTGGTTACAGGTAATATTTAATGGAATGAAAATTCTGAAATAAATATTGTAAACCATTTAAATCATTAAGGGATTAAAATAACTTGAAACAATAAGGAAAATAGAATGTTTCAAGTTTACTAGAATAATTTAAGTAAATGTGGATAAACTAATTATATTGAATAAATAAATGGATAGAATAAATAAGAATCAAATAAAAGATGGAAGTAGAACTTATTATAAAAAGATATGGAAATGAACTTAAGTTATTGACTTAAGTAGGTATTGAATAAAATCCGGACTCATAATGAAGTGTGGTTTAAATGAGTTGAGTAATAGTTATTGAATGGGATAGCCTGGATTGTTTCGAGCTAAATAAAATAGTTTGGCATAAACAAATATGGAATAAACTGAGTAGAGTAACTAGAGCTTGGGTTGAATTAATTTGGGAATGGTTAGTAATATGCTGTAAGCTTTGGATGTGCCAAGCTAATAAATGGTAGTGAATGAATTAAAATAAAAAGGAAATTTAATTGGTAATGAAGATGAACCTGAATTGTTAATGGTTTTGAGTAAAACTAGTTGGTTAATAAGATGAGATGCAAAGTGAATGGTATTCAAATTTAAAATTCAAGGAAAATGAGAATATATGGATTGTGAATAAATTGAAAATGGAATAGAATTAAGTATAAATTGAGTTGAAATCCATTTAAATTGGTTATAAACATAAATACCTATTTATTCACATAGATCTCGTCAAATTGCATTGAATAAATTGTCACTTGATGTTAATGGAAGTAATTAAAATTCTATGTGTTGATAAGGGTAAAATAAATTGATTTTGAAAGCAATTGAATTAAATATGAGCTCGGTTTGCTTAAAAATAAATTATAGGTAAGCGATTGAGTTTTAAACCATTCAGCTTGATGAAGATGTATAAGAATGGATTGAAAACCATTCGAATTGAATGAAAATGGTTATAAATAAATGGAAACAGTTGAATTAACATGGAAATTGTATAAGTTGCTTATGGAAAAATGTTTGGTGTGAATTTCTTTTAGGATTCATATGTTTTAATTATTGCAAGTAAGTGAAATGTGTTAAATTGCATACATTTGGCACTTACATGTTTAAATTGAGTAAGTACAGGTACCTGGAAGCCGTGTGGTTGGATTTGGTTGTGCTATTTGCTAAAAATAATAAGCTGTCTGCTTAAAAATGCTAAATAAGGTACGCCTACGCAATAAAAATTGGAAATATGAACTGTTTTTGGTTTTTCCGACCGTGTGGGTCGATGTATATATATTTATCTCTTTTGTCAAAATGCAAAAGCTCCTCCGTACAAGGGAGACTCTGCCAAAAATTTTCAGAAATTTTGGGAGTTAGAAAAATTTTGGAAATTTTTGGCAAATTTATTAACGACAAAACGATTTCAAACTAGAAATTGAAATAAGTTAGTGAATGAAACTAATTAAAATAATGACATGAATTAGTTATAAATGAAAAATAAAATTTAACATTTAGAGTTGAAAATAAATTAAATTCATATGGAAATGGAAGAATCAATTTGAATAGAAGTAGATATAAACTAAAATGGTAAGATGAAAATAAATAAAGAAGTATATAAAATGCTTATACTAAACTTAAGAGGGAAAGGTGAATTCTTAAATGGAAATCGATACTACCAATACAAATTAAGTCAATAATTGGAATGAATAGATATTGGCATTTTGTGAGAAAATCGATAAAATGTTTTTGAAAATTGTGATTGGATATTAGTGCTTAGCAGGATATGCAAGTAATATAAAGGAAAAGAGAATTGATTTTGATTTCAGAAGATAAATATGAGTTGCCCGACAAAAAAAAGCTATGTATTTAAATTTTGGTATGAAATTGGATTGGGATTTTGGATTGAGCCACTTGGCTTTTTGTTTTCTTTATGGATTTGGGCGGCCGTAGAGCCATTTTGTAGTTGTACCGAGCTAGCCGCGCAAAGGAGACGCTGGCGAATTTTTTTGGGAATTTAGGGAGTTAGAAAAATTTTGAGAAAATTTTGATAATCAAAATTTGGTTTTAAATTGAAATTCGAATGATTAAACAAATAGTATAGTTTGAAACTATGGAAAGGTTTGAGAAGTTAATAGAATAATAATGGTCTTTTATAAAAGATGGTTAGGTGTTGAACAGTTTGGTTTTGGGAATAAGTAAACAGGTATTGGACCATTCTTCCTAACAAGTAATTTCGGGGACGAAATTCTTTTAAGGGGGGAGGAATGTGACGACCCTAAATTTTTAAGCAATTGAAATTGGAATATTCAATTGATTTTGATTATTTGAAAGTTAATTTTTAACTTGAATTACGAATACCACAATTTATTTGATAATTGAATTATTAAATTAAATAATTTAAAGTTGGGTAAAATGTTGAATATGAAGTTTTAGGCCTGTTAAGAATAATTTGAAGGCTTGTAAAATTTATATTGATAATATTGAAGATAATAAAAGTGATAGGATCGAATTTAAAGATGTTTTGTTCAGATTTTAAAAATATATCGTTTAAATTAAATTTAAAAATAGCCGTCCGAGGCTGTGACGACCCTGACTCGGCCTTCGAAAATCGGCACCGAATACGACACTCGTATTCAAATGCCGCAGATCCAAACGTCGAATCTAGTTCGCCGAAGCTTATAACACATTAAGTACAACACAGCGGAAGAAACAGAATAGCATATATCAATATACAACATTGATACAATATCAAATACAATATGATACAATGAATATACATCAGAGATGATACAAGATAATAGCAGCGGAAATAAAAGATAACACAGCAGCGGAACAACAACTCTAATATGGTCTTCGAGGAAGAACTCCAGCATTGATAATCTCCATCTCCAAGGTACCAATCCAGAAATAGCTCGAACTCCCAATAACGATGCATAAAGATAAGCAAGTGCAGTTCAGGTCCAAAGACTGAACTAGCTCCAGATAATCTTTTAAACCTGACTATCTGAAAAACCGAACTCTAGACTACCCGTTTGGGAAAATAGTGGGCACCCAGAGTTTAGGAAAGGAACAATAAACTCCAGGTCAGTCGTGGGACTGGTATGAGCAAAAAAAAACATTTGGTCTTTTTAAAACAAACAAAAGAATTTAAATTTGAAATTCACAATGCTTTTTAGAAAATGAAACTACCATAAGGCCTCCCGCCACACACACAATGCAAACGCAGACTTGGAGGAGATTTCTCCTTATGATAGTCAAATATGCTTAATACGAGAAAATTTCTTTGATATTATTACTATAAGTGCAAAGTATGGAAAACCATTTTGAAAGTATAATATAAATCCTAGCCAGCATAGACATTCCGAACTATGCCTACTATAGCTACCATCTAAACAGTGGTGACCACCATAAGTAAATGGCAAGTTCTACAACTAAAACCGTACAAGGCACGTATTGGATGAATGGATTACCAACAAATGGTCAGGCTAAGAACTTCCTACTGTCTATGGGATCGCCTCTGGCGGGACGTCCCGAGAACCTAACCGGATCTCTGCCAACACAAGGCCGGGTTACCTCTGTAACTAGGTAACTACTACTCGAGCATGCCATCCCCCGGTCCTTTGGGACCTTTATCCGAGGCGCCTCAAAACCACAAAGCAATCACAAAGTAATAGATCTGCAGTATCCACATGAGTAAGTATCTGGGCTCCATACCATGATACCACCCTTTACCAGAAGGGAATGACACACCCTAAAGGGCGCGACCCTCATAACCTTGCCGCATCTTTCCTGTTTCGACCATTTCCGGGGTGTGAGGTCCTGATGCAGTCTCGTCCACAAAGCTACGCTTTATACAAAAGCCATGCTTTGATCACAAATGATCAACAAATGATCATCAAACACACAGCAGCACTTTGCATGCCACATTACCAAATTGGGAATATATCACCGATAAATATCAACTACATAACCTCTGAGCTCGTACGTCTCAGAGAAGGGTGTTAAGCTAAGAGAATAAATTCTCCGCCACCAAGCAGAAATGTATTTGATAGAGATCAGTTTAATATCTCAAAGTGTAATGTCGGACATACAACCATACAAGTCTGTTCCGGGTTCGAACAGAACCGAAGGCACTTCCGAAGAAGCCCTTGCAAATCCGGGTATCCACAATCCCGATCGGACTTCCCATCACTAAGAGGAAACTCTATACCAGAGCAACTCAGTGTAGAGTCGATTGACAGGTTATCCTATCGTTCTCGAAGACACCCGGTCTTCAACACCGGTCTTCAAATGCAATCCATAACGTCGCATCGCTATTCAGAATGGGTTATATGACACAAAGGTCCTCTCCCGGCTAAACCGAATAGCGAGCGCAATATTTAAAAACATATGGACATGGGATTTCAATTAAGTCACAACTTAAAAATCCAAACTTTTTATTTTAAATGGTTAAACAAATTACCATTTAAATCTTTTCTTTAAAAAGATTTGTTTCACAAAGTTCACCTAGATTCACAAAGATCTATTTATAGATTCCCAAAACAATTTTCATTTCAATTGGATTTATTCCTTAAATCATTAACTAAAGATTTAATTTATAGCTTTCAAAACACGTTTCCAAAGAGTTATCTATAACTTGGGGAACTATTTTTATTTCAGAGTTGATATCAAATTGGAAATTCATTTCTTATGTGAAAGCACTTATTATTTGAAAACATATAGTTTCCGTTTCAGAAAAATTCAATTATACTTATACAAGTTAAAATCTTTGGGTTAAATTTAAAGTCCCCAAAAACAACACTTTTAAAATGGTTTAAATCCATATAAACTCATCTATAAGTTGAACAACCTTTTTAAACCATAGTTTTCAAATCATGGAATTCAATTTCAAATATTAAATTCAAATTTAAATCAACTTATTTAAATTTCAAAACCCAATCAAGTTATTCAAAATAACATTTATTTTTGAAATTCATTTTCAAAGTTCCAATTCTAATTCCAAAACTATTTTGGATTAAATCTTTAAAAAAATTTCAAAAATCTGTGACTAACCCATTTCCACGTGCAATCCATATTTGTGTGTGTATAGTGTGGTCCAGGGTTCAACACAATAGTGCACAACATCATCATCACAGATTCAATCATATCGATAAGAGATATAAAATTCACCTGAGATATAGAATACAAATCCACTGCTTGATGTTGATTTGCAGATTTCTGGTTTTGCTCATTTTCTTGTTTCAGGTTGCATTGAATTTGTTTTTGAACTTGCATTTGCTTCCAGATTGAAGTTTTGATTGCATGATCTGGAAGTATATTTTTTTTCTGAAGCTTTTATGTTTGAGTTGAATATTGAACCTTACTTTCATATCTAGGTTTTGTTTCAGTTTTTTTTTTGAGAAGCTAATGGCAGATTTTTTTTCCTTCTGTTTTTCTTTGTTGAGATTCGAAATGCAAAATCTTTTATTACTGTTTGTTCAGATTTGCTGAGATATCAATTGATTGCATTATGGGAAAATGAAGAGTTCTTGTAATTTTTAATTCTATTATTTTATTTAAACAGTTAAATTGAATGCCATTTGTAACAAAATAATCATGAGAACTAACACTTGTACATATTCAAACTTACATATGTATGTTTACTTCTTCACTTCCATATGTAAATGTTTACATTTACAATTTTCAAAAACAATCTTTTTATATCATATTTATTTTATAAATGAACACACCTCTTAATTCATTTGCATGGGTGTATATACATATACAATGTTAAAAGAATTTTTTTCTTAGCCAATATTTACATTATATACATTATATCTCAATGAATTTTAAATTCCATTTATTTTCAAAAAAATTCATTTTAAATTTAAATTCAATTCCAATATGTATTCAATCCTTATGCCAATATTATTTTAAACTCAGTTCATTATATTTATTAATTATAATTCATTTGTATAATTAAATGAACATATATCTTTATTAAATTTGAAAAATTCAAATATACTCAAAATTTTATTTACAATATATTTTAATTTTAGAGTTTCCAAATCCAGTATATTTATAAATATTTACATTTTGAATTTTCCAAATCAAAATTTCATTTACAATTTTAACTTTTAATCTATATATATATATTTATTTATTTATTTTAAATTTTCAAATTAAATCCAAAGTCAAATTTATGGTTGATATAATTTTCCCAAAATATTTATTTTTAATTTTCCAATTAGAGATTCTATTTTTAAAATCATATTTATATTCATTTTCATTAATAAACAAACAAATATCTATTTAAATTTGGAAAATACCAAATTAATCCACAATTAAATTGCTAAAATAAAATAACTTACCAATTTAAACTTGATTTAAAAATGGGAATGTTACAGATTCCCCCCTTAAAAAAATTTCGTCCTCGAAATTTTCAAGGAAGACGAGAAAGAAAAGATGAAAGATGGGAAATATCTTTCCAAATCAAATTGAATATTAATTCTGTATTTGGCTTACCAAATCAGAAAATCGGCAATATGAGAACAAACTCATACAATATTACACAAAATATTTGGGTCCATCAGTCTACGGATATACGAGGGCATTGATTAGTTCGAAGGAATAACTAATCGTTCGTAGAATATATCGGATCCCAGAAAATAGATAGATGGATAGATTCAATCTTCTACAATTTCTCAAACGCTGGGTAGGATTCCAAATTCGGGTTGGAATATCCCAAATTATATATAACTTGTCCCTCTTCAGACTATGATATCCATAAGAAATTACGATAGAATTTCCAATTTGGTTTTAACCAAGATCGTTTTATTGATACAATTCAAATTTATCCTTACATTTATTAACCAATTTACTTAATTTAAAATTTCCAATTTATTTAATATTTTCAACTTCAAATTCAAATTCAAATTCATTAAAGTTTAGATCGAAAAGCTGATAAGAAAACGATGAAGATACGAAATAAGGATTTCCTACCACGATTCGTAAGGTCACCATCGCACCGAAACTTCTTTCTGGAGCTGTCACGAAGCAATCAAAGAATTTAGAATCGAATCAAAGGAGATTGAGAAGAAAGCTGTTTCCATTGTTGTAGGGTATTGACCATTTATAGTGGTACTTCCCTGTCCCCTATCTCGTCCTCTTCTCGCACTCATACTTACTATCGGTGAATAGTAAGAGAATTTACTGAGGCATTCGAACGGATATCTTAAGGATATACTCATTCTAGGGTACACTTCACCCTATCTCTAATGAGTTACTTAATGTGTTATACTCCTGAGCTAAAGTTTTAACCCTCAGCTCCGATACCAAATGTGACAACCCTGACTCGGCCTTCGAAAATCGGCATCGAATACGACACTCGTATTCAAATGCCGCAGATCCAAACGTCGAATCTGGTTCGCCGGAGCTTATAACACATTAAGTACAACACAGCGGAAGAAACAGAATAGCATATATCAGTATACAACATTGATACAATATCAAATACAATATGATACAACAGATGATACAATGAATATACATCAGAGATACGATACAAGATAATAGCAGCGGAAATAAAAGATAACACAGCAGCGGAACAACAACTCTAATATGGTCTTCGAGGAAGAACTCCAGCATCGATAATCTCCATCTCCAAGGTACCAATCCAGAAATAGCTCGAACTCCCAATAACGATGGATAAAGATAAGCAAGTGCAGTTCAGGTCCAAAGACTGAACTAGCTCCAGATAATCTACTAAACCTGACTATCTGAAAAACCCAACTATAGACTGCCCGTGTGGGAAAATAGTGGGCACCCAGAGTTTAGGAAAGGAACAATAAACTCCAGGTCAGTCGTGGGACTGGTATGAGCAAACAAAAACATTTGGTCTTTTTAAAACAAACAAAAGAATTTAAATTTGAAATTCGCAATGCTTTTTAGAAAATGAAACTACCATAAGGCCTCCCGCCGCACACACAATGCAAACGCAGACTTGGAGGAGATTTCTCCTTATGATAGTCAAATATGCTTAATACGAGAAAATTTCTTTGATATTATTACTATAAGTGCAAAGTGTGGAAAACCATTTCGAAAGTATAATATAAATCCTAGCCAGCATAGACATTCCGAACTATGCCTACTATAGCTACCATCTAAACAGTTGTGACCACCATAAGTAAATGGCAGGTTCTACAACTAAAACCGTACAAGGCACGTATTGGATGAATGGATTTCCAACAAATGGTCAGGCTAAGGAACTTCCTACTGTCTATGGGATCGCCTCTGGCGGGACGTCCCGAGAACCTAACCGGATCTCTGCCAACACAAGGCCGGGTTACCTCTGTAACTAGGTAACTACTACTCGAGCATGCCATCCCCCGGTCCTTTGGGACCTTTATCAGAGGCGCCTGAAAACCACAAAGCAATCACAAAGTAATAGATTTGCAGTATCCACATGAGTAAGTATCTGGGCTCCATACCATGATACCACCCTTTACTAGATGGGAATGACACACCCTAAAGGGCGCGACCCTCATAACCTTGCCGCATCTTTCCTGTTTCGACCATTTTCGGGGTGTGAGGTCCTGATGCAGTCTCGTCCACAAAGCTACGCTTTATACAAAAGCCATGCTTTGATCACAAATGATCAACAAATGATCATCAAACACACAGCAGCACTTTGCATGCCACATTACCAAATTGGGAATATATCACCGATAAATATCAACTACATAACCTCTGAGCTCGTACGTCTCAGAGAAGGGTGTTAAGCTAAGAGAATAAATTCTCCGCCACCAAGCAGAAATGTATTTGATAGAGATCAGTTTAATATCTCAAAGTGTAATGTCGGACATACAACCATACAAGTCTGTTCCGGGTTCGAACAGAACCGAAGGCACTTCCGAAGAAGCCCTTGCAAATCCAGGTATCCACAATCCCGATCGGACTTCCCATCACTAAGAGGAAACTCTATACCGGAGCAACTCAGTGCAGAGTCGATTGACAGGTTATCCTATCGTTCTCGAAGACACCCGGTCTTCAACACCGGTCTTCAAATGCAATCCATAACGTCATATCGCTATTCAGAATGGGTTATATGACACAAATGTCCTCTCCCTGCTAAACCGAATAGCGAGCGCAATATTTAAAAACATATGGACATGGGATTTCAGTTAAGTCACAACTTAAAAATCCAAACTTTTTATTTTAAATGGTTAAACAAATTACCATTTAAATCTTTTCTTTAAAAAGATTCGTTTCACAAAGTTCACCTAGATTCACAAAGATCTATTTATAGATTCCCAAAACAATTTTCATTTCAATTGGATTTATTCCTTAAATCATTAACTAAAGATTTAATTTATAGCTTTCAAAACACGTTTCCAAAGAGTTATCTATAACTTGGGGAACTATTTTTATTTCAGAGTTGATATCAAATTGGAAATTCATTTCTTATGTGAAAGCACTTATTATTTGAAAACATATAGTTTCCGTTTCAGAAAAATTCAATTATACTTATACAAGTTAAAATCTTTGGGTTAAATTTAAAGTCCTCGAAAACAACACTTTTAAAATGGTTTAAATCCATATAAACTCATCTATAAGTTGAACAACCTTTTTAAACCATAGTTTTCAAATCAGGGAATTCAATTTCAAATATTAAATTCAAATTTAAATCAACTTATTTAAATTTCAAAACCCAATCAAGTTATTCAAAATAACTTTTATTTTTGAAATTCATTTTCAAAGTTCCAATTCTAATTCCAAAACTATTTTGGATTAAATCTTTAAAAAAATTTCAAAAATCTGTGACTTAACCCATTTCCACGTGCAATCCATATTTGTGTGTGTATAGTGTGGTCCAGGGTTCAACACAATAGTGCACAACATCATCATCACAGATTCAATCATATCGATAAGAGATATAACCCATAACGCTTATCTCTATTCACAAATTCATAGATAAAATAAATTTATCAATCACAAGGATTTACCATTACAATTCGATGTGGGTTTCGGATAACCAACTGGAATCCGACTCCCTGTCGCATCGAAATTTAAATGTCGTTCTATGGGCAAAAGGGGTTTCACACACATATAGGAGCAAATCAGAAATCACAGTCCATCACAAAGCAATCACAATATCACAACAAAAATATCAATCCAATACAGAACAATTGATGATAGTTAATCATCTCTAATTAGGATGAATATGATTAAATGTGTTAACCACACAATTTATTTTATAAAATTTAAATCAATGATTAATTATTCTTAACTATAAATTGGTTCGATCCTAATTAACTTTATCAACTAACTTTTCTTAATTTATTTATCTTAATTCATAAATCCTTAATTTATAATTAAGTAAATCTCAATTACTTTCACCCTTTAATTAAATCAACTTTTAATTATAAAGTAGTTACAAATTTTAATTGTTTAAAATCTTTATTTAATCATTATAAAGAATTTTGTCTTTAAGTTAAAGAATTTGAATATTTGATTTACTCCTAAGTATTTTATCAAGTAAAGAAAAAAATTAAAACAATTTTATTTTTGAAATCTAAGTTTTAAAATACTTCATTTAATTCAGATAATTGTTTAAAAAAGTAAATTTTAAAAATCATGTTTCAAAATTTTCAAAACTTGAATCTTTACTTTTTTTTAAGCTTGACCTGAGACCTTCCCCGAGTTGCCCCCGATGAAAATGCTTCCCTGCTTCGAGTTTCCACTCGAATCGACCCGAGAGAGAAATTTTTCACAAATTTGTTTAAGTTTTAAAAACTAACCAAATACCACCCCAAAACGTCACGAACTCGACTTCGAGTTTTCACTCGATATCCCCGTGCTGTGCTTCGAGCTCTTCCCCTGTCTTTCCCAAACCAGTCCATTGACACACCAACCAAGTACGTGCACGTGCACGATCAAACTCGTCGCCGTTGGTTGGTGCTGCGGCCACCAACGAGTCGCCGTCCATCCCCCAAGACGCCACGAACACCCAGACTTTGAAAAAAATTCGAAAACGAGCATCGAGACATTTGACCCAAACCCATCAGAAAACATCATCTGGACATTTGCCTCGTGCTTCCTCCCCAGTCCACTATTGGCCACCATATTTGAACCCTAGCTTCTCCCTCGCGTCACGCTTCGATTCGACCCGATGGCTTACGGTCCGATCACTTGTGGGTGGTGTAGCAACGTCGTCTCTGACGTGGAAAAAATTTGGGTTTTAAACCCTAATTTTGCTTCGAATCAACAATCCAATCACTTATAAATTAATCTAATATTTTTCCAATGATTTCGAGCATCAAATCTCGCTGCCACAACGAACTTGAGGCTTGAAAATTTCTTAGATCATCAGATTTTGTCAAAAACTCATTTTCCGATCAACTCCCATTTTCCTGAGCAATATGTAATGAAAAAATTTGATGTTTGTTTCTAAAATCATTATTTTTGATTGTGATTCAAATGGTGTTACTGAAATTTAAATCCATGAGGTTCGAATTTTCACCTATTTTGAGTTGTGACTGTGTTTACATCTTCCAGTGAAGATAAAACCTGTTTTAATTTGTTTTCTGAAGCATGGTGCAAGTCCAAACACAACTTCAACTTATTACAATCCATTTCAGAAGGAATAAGAAAGAGAAAGATTGAATTTGATTTTGATATGTTTATTCTTGCAAAAAGAAGGCTATATGAAATTGAGTTTCACAGTTTCCAGGAAAAAAAAACTGTATAAACTTGCTTCATTTGTTATTGTAATGTTATGCAAAATTTAAACAACAAATTTAACTTGTTTACCAACATTTTCAGAAACAAGGAGAGGAAGAAGATGTTGAATTAGTGTATAGTTTACTCTGTAAAACCAGAGTTTTGAGCATGACAGTGTTTTACAGTTTTACAGAGAAGAAGAAAGCTATAAAAAAAAATTTTGCTTTGATTTATCTCTAAAACATAGTGTAAGTTTGAACTACACTTCAACTTATTTTGCAATTCATAATTTTAATTTTTTTTCTTTTTCCAAAAGAATATGGGAGAGAGGATTCTAAGTTCCCTGTAACTAAATGTTACAGAAAACAGGAATAGGAAAACAAATGTTATCCAGGAAAATCAAACACAAGCCTACCATTCATTCAATTCTAAGCCATCACATTCATACAGGGATTCAAGCACAAAGAATTTGAATAAACATAGGTCTACTCACATTCAAACTAGAGTAGGTCAGGTTGCTCACCTGGAAATTCCAGAAAAACAGAGGAGTGTTTGACAGTTTCAAAGAAGGAAAGCCTGAAGCTTTTCTTTTTCTTCTTCTTTAGATCGTAGAGTTTAGATCTATAAATTATAAAAATACAGATCTTTATTATTCCTTGTTGTACTTAATCCATTAAATACAAACAATTTGAATTACTTACAGGTTAATGACAGGAAAAATTTCTTTTCCTCTGCAACTTGAAAACAGAATTAGTTTAAGTCTTGAACTTGATTTTCCTGCAAGTAATTGATTTGATTGCTTAGATTCTTGCTTTATTATTGTTTAACAACTTCAAATTTAAAAAAAAAGAAGGTTACTTGCCTTTATTTATCTTCAGAAACCCTACACATGCTTCACAGGTTGAAGCATTTTTTTCCTCTTTTTTGTAAAACAAATCTGCAATTTTTTTCTGAATTTGTTTTATGTTAAAACTTGATTTTGAAACCATAATTTATTAAACTATAAGATAAAAAATTAACCTGAGATATAGAATACAAATCCACTGCTTGATGTTGATTTGCAGATTTCTGGTTTTGCTCATTTTTTTGTTTCAGGTTGCATTGAATTTGTTTTTGAACTTGCATTTGCTTCCAGATTGAAGTTTTGATTGCATGATCTGGAAGTATATTTTTTTTTTCTGAAGCTTTTATGTTTGAGTTGAATATTGAACCTTGCTTTCATATCTAGGTTTTGTTTCTGTTTTTTTTTAGAAGCTAATGGCAGAATTTTTTCCTTCTTTTTTTCTTTGTTGAGATTCGAAATGCAAAATCTTTTATTATTGTTTGTTCAGATTTGCTGAGATATCAATTGATTGCATTATGGGAAAATGAAGAGTTCTTGTAATTTTTAATTCTATTATTTTATTTAAACAGTTAAATTGAATGCCATTTGTAACAAAATAATCATGAGAACTAACACTTGTACATATTCAAACTTACATATGTATGTTTACTTCTTCACTTCCATATGTAAATGTTTACATTTACAATTTTCAAAAACAATCTTTTTATATCATATTTATTTTATAAATGAACACACCTCTTAATTCATTTGTATGGGTGTATATACATATACAATGTTAAAAGAATTTTTTTCTTAGCCAATATTTACATTATATACATTATATCTCAATGAATTTTAAATTCCATTTATTTTCAAAAAAATTCATTTTAAATTTAAATTCAATTCCAATATGTATTCAATCCTTATGCCAATATTATTTTAAACTCAGTTCATTATATTTATTAATTATAATTCATTTGTATAATTAAATGAACATATATCTTTATTAAATTTGAAAAATTCAAATATACTTAAAACTTTATTTACAATATATTTTAATTTTAGAGTTTCCAAATCCAGTATATTTATAAATATTTACATTTTGAATTTTCCAAATCAAAATTTCATTTACAATTTTAACTTTTAATCTATATATATATATATATATATATATATATATATTTATTTAAAATTTTCAAATTAAATCCAAAGTCAAATTTATGGTTGATATAATTTTCCCAAAATATTTATTTTTAATTTTCCAATTAGAGATTCTATTTTTAAAATCATATTTATATTCATTTTCATTAATAAACAAACAGATATCTATTTAAATTTGGAAAATACCAAATTAATCCACAATTAAATTGCTAAAATTAAATAACCTACCAATTTAAACTTGATTTAAAAATGGGAATGTTACAGATTCCCCCCTTAAAAAAATTTCGTCCTCGAAATTTTCAAGGAAGACGAGAAAGAAAAGATGAAAGATGGGAAATATCTTTCCGAATCAAATTGAATATTAATTCTGTATTTGGCTTACCAAATCAGAATTTCGACAATATGAGAACAAACTCATACAATATTACACAAAATATTTGGGTCCATCAGTCTACGGATATACGAGGGCATTGATTAGTTCGAAGTAATAACTAATCGTTCGTAGAATATATCGGATCCCAGAAAATAGATAGATGGATAGATTCAATCTTCTACAATTTCTCAAACGCTGGGTAGGATTCCAAATTCGGGTTGGAATATCCCAAATTATATATAACTTGTCCCTCTTCGGACTTTGATATCCACAAGAAATTACGATAGAATTTCCAATTTGGTTTTAACCAAGATCGTTTTATTGATACAATTCAAATTTATCCTTACATTTATTAACCAATTTACTTAATTTAAAATTTCCAATTTATTTAATATTTTCAACTTCAAATTCAAATTCAAATTCATTAAAGTTTAGATCGAAAAGCTGATAAGAAAACGATGAAGATACGAAATAAGGATTTCCTACCACGATTCGTAAGGTCACCATCGCACCGAAACTTCTTTCTGGAGCTGTCACGAAGCAATCAAAGAATTTAGAATCAAATCAAAGGAGATTAAGAAGAAAGCTGTTTCCATTGTTGCAGGGTATTGACCATTTATAGTGGTACTTCCCTGTCCCCTATCTCGTCCTCTTCTCGCACTCATACTTACTATCGGTGAATAGTAAGAGAATTTACTGAGGCATTCGAACGGATATCTTAAGGATATACTCATTCTAGGGTACACTTCACCCTATCTCTAATGAGTTACTTAATGTGTTATACTCCTGAGCTAAAGTTTTAACCCTCAGCTCCGATACCAAATGTGACAACCCTGACTCGGCCTTCGAAAATCGGCACCGAATACGACACTCGTATTCAAATGCCGCAGATCCAAACGTCGAATCTGGTTCGCCGGAGCTTATAACACATTAAGTACAACACAACGGAAGAAACAGAATAGCATATATCAATATACAACATTGATACAATATCAAATACAATATGATACAACAGATGATACAATGAATATACATCAGAGATATGATACAAGATAATAGCAGCGGAAAGAAAAGATAACACAGCAGCAGAACAACAACTCTAATATGGTCTTCGAGGAAGAACTCCAGCATCGATAATCTCCATCTCCAAGGTACCAATCCAGAAATAGCTCGAACTTCCAATAACGATGCATAAAGATAAGCAAGTGCAGTTCAGGTCCAACGACTGAACTAGCTCTGGATAATCTACTAAACCTGACTATCTGAAAAACCCAACTCTAGACTGCCCGTGTGGGAAAATAGTGGGCACCCAGAGTTTAGGAAAGGAACAATAAACTCCAGGTCAGTCGTGGGACTGGTATGAGGAAACAAAAACATTTGGTCTTTTTAAAACAAACAAAAGAATTTAAATTTGAAATTCGCAATGCTTTTTAGAAAATGAAACTACCATAAGGCCTCCCGCCACACACACAATGCAAACGCAGACTTGGAGGAGATTTCTCCTTATGATAGTCAAATATGCTTAATACGAGAAAATTTCTTTAATATTATTACTATAAGTGCAAAGTGTGGAAAACCATTTCGAAAGTATAATACAAATCCTAGCCAGCATAGACATTCCAAACTATGCCTACTATAGCTACCATCTAAACAGTGGTGACCACCATAAGTAAATGGCAGGTTCTACAACTAAAACCGTACAAGGCACGTATTGGATGAATGGATTTCCAACAAATGGTCAGGCTAAGGAACTTCCTACTGTCTATGGGATCGCCTCTGGCGGGACGTCCCGAGAACCTAACCGGATCTCTGCCAACACAAGGCCGGGTTACCTCTGTAACTAGGTAACTACTACTCGAGCATGCCATCCCCCGGTCCTTTGGGACCTTTATCCGAGGCGCCTCAAAACCACAAAGCAATCACAAAGTAATAGATCTGCAGTATCCACATGAGTAAGTATCTGGGCTCCATACCATGATACCACCCTTTACCAGAAGGGAATGACACACCCTAAAGGGCGCGACCCTCATAACCTTGCCGCATCTTTCCTGTTTCGACCATTTCCGAGGTGTGAGGTCCTGATGCAGTCTCGTCCACAAAGCTACGCTTTATACAAAAGCCATGCTTTGATCACAAATGATCAACAAATGATCATCAAACACACAGCAGCACTTTGCATGCCACACTACCAAATTGGGAATATATCATCGATAAATATCAACTACATAACCTCTGAGCTCGTACGTCTCAGAGAAGGGTGTTAAGCTAAGAGAATAAATTCTCTGCCACCAAGCAGAAATGTATTTGATAGAGATCAGTTTAATATCTCAAAGTGTAATGTCGGACATACAACCATACAAGTCTGTTCCGGGTTCGAACAGAACCGAAGGCACTTCCGAAGAAGCCCTTGCAAATCCGGGTATCCACAATCCCGATCGGACTTCCCATCACTAAGAGGAAACTCTATACCGGAGCAACTCAGTGCAGAGTCAATCGACAGGTTATCCTATCGTTCTCGAAGATACCCGGTCTTCAACACCGGTCTTCAAATGCAATCCATAACGTCGTATCGCTATTCAGAATGGGTTATATGACACAAAGGTCCTCTCCCGGCTAAACCGAATAGCGAGCGCAATATTTGAAAACATATGGACATGGGATTTCAGTTAAGTCACAACTTAAAAATCCAAACTTTTTATTTTAAATGGTTAAACAAATTACCATTTAAATCTTTTCTTTAAAAAGATTCATTTCACAAAGTTCACCTAGATTCACAAAGATCTATTTATAGATTCCCAAAACAATTTTCATTTCAATTGGATTTATTCCTTAAATCTTTAACTAAAGATTTAATTTATAGGTTTCAAAACACGTTTCCAAAGAGTTATCTATAACTTGGGAAACTATTTTTATTTCAGAGTTAATATCAAATTGGAAATTCATTTCTTATGTGAAAGCACTTATTATTTGAAAACATATAGTTTCCGTTTCAGAAAAATTCAATTATACTTATACAAGTTAAAATCTTTGGGTTAAATTTAAAGTCCCCAAAAACAACACTTTTAAAATGGTTTAAATCCATATAAACTCATCTATAAGTTGAACAACCTTTTTAAACCATAGTTTTCAAATCATGGAATTCAATTTCAAATATTAAATTCAAATTTAAATCAACTTATTTAAATTTCAAAACCCAGTCAAGTTATTCAAAATAACTTTTATTTTTGAAATTCATTTTCAAAGTTCCAATTCTAATTCCAAAACAATTTTGGATTAAATCTTTAAAACAATTTCAAAAATCTGTGACTTAACCCATTTCCACGTGCAATCCATATTTGTGTGTGTATAGTGTGGTCCAGGGTTCATCACAATAGTGCACAACATCATCATCATAGATTCAATCATATCGATAAGCGATATAACCCATAACGCTTATCTCTATTCACAAATTCATAGATAAAATAAATTTATCAATCACAAGGATTTACCATTACAATTCGATGTGGGTTTCGGATAACCAACTGGAATCCGACTCCCTGTCGCATCGAAATTTAAATGTCGTTCTATGGGCAAAAGGGGTTTCACACACATATAGGAGCAAATCAGAAATCACAGTCCATCACAAAGCAATCACAATATCACAACAAAAATATCAATCCAATACAGAACAATTGATGATAGTTAATCATCTCTAATTAGGATGAATATGATTAAATGGGTTAACCACACAATTTATTTTATAAAATTTAAATCAATGATTAATTATTCTTTACTATAAATTGGTTCAATCCTAATTAACTTTATCAACTAACTTTTCTTAATTTAATTATCTTAATTCATAAATCCTTAATTTATAATTAAGTAAATCTCAATTACTTTCACCCTTTAATTAAATCAACTTTTAATTATAAAGTAGTTACAAATTTTAATTGTTTAAAATCTTTATTTAATCATTATAAAGAATTTTGTCTTTAAGTTAAAGAATTTGAATATTTGATTTGCTCCTAAGTATTTTATCAAGTAAAGAAAAAAAATTAAAACAATTTTATTTTTGAAATCTAAGTTTTAAAATACTTCATTTATTTCAGATAATTATTTAAAAAATTAAATTTTAAAAATCATGTTTCAAAATTTTCAAAACTTGAATCTTTACTTTTTTTTAAGCTTGACATGAGACCTTCCCCGAGTTGCCCCCGATGAAAATGCTTCCCTGCTTCGAGTTTCCACTCGAATCGACCCGAGAGAGAAATTTTTCACAAATTTGTTTAAGTTTTAAAAACTAACCCAATACCACCCCAAAACGTCACGAACTCGACTTCGAGTTTTCACTCGATATCCCCGTGCTGTGCTTCGAGCTCATCCCCTGTCTTTCCCAAACCAGTCCATTGACACACCAACCAAGTACGTGAACGTGCACGATCAAACTCGTCGCCGTTGGTTGGTGCTGCGGCCACCAACGAATCGCCGTCCATCCCCCAAGATGCCACGAATACCCAGACTTTGAAAAAAATTCGAAAACGAGCATCGAGACATTCGACCCAAACCCATCAGAAAACGTCACCTGAACATTTGCCTCGCACCGCCTCCTCATTCCACTTTTGGCCACCATATTTGAACCCTAGCTTCTCCCTCGCGTCACGCTTCGATTCGACCCGATGGCCCACATTCCGATCACTTGTGGGTGGTGCAGCAACGTCGTCTCTGACGTGGAAAAAAATTGGGTTTTAAACGCTAATTTTGCTTCGAATCAACAATCCAATCACTTATAAATTAATCTAATATTTTTCCAATGATTTCGAGCATCAAATCTCGCTGCCACAACGAACTTGAGGCTTAAAATTTCTTAGATCATCAGATTTTGTCAAAAACTCATTTTCCGATCAACTCCCATTTTCCTGAGCAATATGTAATGAAAAAATTTGATGTTTGTTTCTAAAATCATTTTTTTTGATTGTGATTCAAATGGTGTTACTGAAATTTAAATCCATGAGGTTCGAATTTTCACCTATTTTGAGTTGTGACTGTGTTTACATCTTCCAGTGAAGATAAAACCTGTTTTAATTTGTTTTCTGAAGCATGGTGCAAGTCCAAACACAACTTCAACTTATTACAATCCAGTTCAGAAGGAATAAGAAAGAGAAAGATTGAATTTGATTTTGATATGTTTATTCTTGCAAAAAGAAGGCTATATGAAATTGAGTTTCACAGTTTCCAGGAAAAAAAAACTGTATAAACTTGCTTCATTTGTTACTGTAATGTTATGCAAAATTTAAACAACAAATTTAACTTTTTTACCAACATTTTCAGAAACAAGGAGAGGAAGAAGATGTTGAATTAGTGTATAGTTTACTCTGTAAAACCAGAGTTTTGAGCATGACAGTGTTTTACAGATTTACAGAGAAGAAGAAAGCTATAAAAAAAATTTTATTTGCTTTGATTTATCTCTAAAACATAGTGTAAGTTTGAACTACACTTTAACTTATTTTGCAATTCATAATTTTAATTTTTTTTCTTTTTCCAAAAGAATATGGGACAGAGGATTCTAAGTTCCCTGTAACTAAATGTTACAGAAAACAGGAATAGGAAAACAAATGTTTTACAGGAAAATCAAACACAAGCCTACCATTCATTCAATTCTAAGCCATCGCATTCATACAGGGATTCAAGCACAAAGAATTTGAATAAACATAGGTCTACTCACATTCAAACTAGAGTAGGTCAGGTTGCTCACCTGGAAATTCCAGAAAAACAGAGGAGTGTTTGACAGTTTCAAAGAAGGAAAGCCTGAAGCTTTTCTTTTTCTTCTTCTTTAGATCGTAGAGTTTAGATCTATAAATTATAAAAATACAGATCTTTATTATTCCTTGTTGTACTTAATCCATTAAATACAAACAATTTGAATTACTTACAGGTTAATGACATGAAAAATTTATTTTCCTCTGCAACTTGAAAACAGAATTAGTTTAAGTCTTGAACTTGATTTTCCTGCAAGTAATTGATTTGATTGCTTAGATTCTTGCTTTATTATCGTTTAACAACTTCAAATTCAAAAAAAAAGAAGGTTACTTGCCTTTATTTATCTTCAGAAACCGTACACTTGCTTCACAGGTTGAAGCATTTTTTTTTCCTTTTTTTTGTAAAACAAATCTGCAATTTTTTTCTGAATTTGTTTTATGTTAAAACTTGATTTCGAAACCATAATTTATTAAACTATAAGATAAAAAATTCACCTGAAATATAGAATACAAATCCACTGCTTGATGTTGATTTGCAGATTTCTGGTTTTGCTCATTTTTTTGTTTCAGGTTGCATTGAATTTGTTTTTGAACTTGCATTTGCTTCCAGATTGAAGTTTTGATTGCATGATCTGGAAGTATATTTTTTTTTCTGAAGCTTTTATGTTTGAGTTGAATATTGAACCTTGCTTTCATATCTAGGTTTTGTTTCAGTTTTTTTTTTGAGAAGCTAATGGCAGATTTTTTTCTTTCTGTTTTTCTTTGTTGAGATTCGAAATGCAAAATCTTTTATTACTGTTTGTTCAGATTTGCAGAGATATCAATTGATTGCACTATGGGAAAATGAAGAGTTCTTGTAATTTTTAATTCTATTATTTTATTTAAACAGTTAAATTGAATGCCATTTGTAACAAAATAAACATGAGAACTAACACTTGTACATATTCAAACTTACATATGTATGTTTACTTCTTCACTTCCATATGTAAATGTTTACATTTACAATTTTCAAAAATAATCTTTTTATATCATATTTATTTTAAAATGAACACACCTCTTAATTCATTTGTATGGGTGTATATACATATACAATGTTAAAAGAATTTTTTTCTTAGCCAATATTTACATTATATACATTATATCTCAATGAATTTTAAATTCCATTTATTTTCAAAAAAATTCATTTTAAATTTAAATTCAATTCCAATATGTATTCAATCCTTATGCCAATATTATTTTAAACTCGGTTCATTATATTTATTAATTATAATTCATTTGTATAATTAAATGAACATATATCTTTATTAAATTTGAAAAATTCAAATATACTCAAAATTTTATTTACAATATATTTTAATTTTAGAGTCTCCAAATCCAGTATATTTATAAATATTTACATTTTGAATTTTCCAAATCAAAATTTCATTTACAATTTTAACTTTTAATCTATATATATATATATATATATATATTTAAAATTTTCAAATTAAATCCAAAGTTAAATTTATGGTTGACATAATTTTCCCAAAATATTTATTTTTAATTTTCCAATTAGAGATTCTATTTCTAAAATCATATTTATATTCATTTTCATTAATAAACAAACAAATATCTATTTAAATTTGGAAAATACCAAATTAATCCACAATTAAATTGCTAAAATTAAATAACTTACCAATTTAAACTTGATTTAAAAATGGGAATGTTACAGAGGCACAGTCTCGAAACTCGACGAAACCAGTTCCATTAGATCTGTAATATTTAATTATTGTCGGGTTTCAATTTTGGTAGCATTTGGAAGTGTGGTGGGAGTGTACGATTTATTAACGCGCTGAAATGTATATATGTATAATCGTCAACCTTAGCTGGAAACCCCTTCACATCGATACTGTTTCCTTTCACTTTCTGAACACGGTAGCGAAGCGTCTTCAATATGCAAGGCATCTTCCTCCATTTACTTATAAGTTCACGCAGCTGGAAACAAAAAAAAAACCCTAGATCGAAAGATAATGGCCGAACGAAAAAGAAAAAAAAAATTCCCTCTTCCTCCTATGGTTCGAGCTATTTATTTCCATTTCCGGCCCTTTTCATTCTTGATTCAAAATCGTGTCTTCTCTCTTTTTCTTTTTCAAACTAATTCGTTCGTGAGTGTATATATAAAAAAAATCGCGATTACATCGCGAGGTAGGTTACTCCATTCGAATCCATTACTCGAGCGAAATATAAATCGATTTCATCACGAGATGTTGGGGCTCCAGTGATTCGCGAAGCTCGAATTGAGGAAGGTGGCCGCGAGATCGAGCTAGGAGGGTTGACTGTTGACGGCAGGCGTCTGCATCGTTCGATGAAGGGGCTGCGACCTGGTGCGTTCGATGCGGTAGTTCTAGGGTTAAGGGAAATTCGACAGGCGATTTGGAAGAAGGGTTTTCGAGCGTCAGTGATGGGCTGGAATTATTATCGTTGCAGTGAGGTATTTTCCTGTTTGTTTATTTGAATTTTTCATATAGAATTTTTTTTTCTTACAGAAGGATGCAGAACAGTCCTATTTTTAATTTAACAGAATTGTAAGGTATATAAGTTTATGGAATTTTGTTTGTTAAATATAAAAAAACAAATTTAAATATATACTTACGTGTTTAATCTTGCTGTTTAAATTTTTAAAGAAGTTTTAAAGTGATATATATATATTATAATATCATATTACAATGAATATTTACAAATTAATAAATTGTGATGAAGTGGTAAATTAGTTTAGGAATTTCTAAATTGATATTACTCAAGTTTAAACCTGAGTTTAATCTATTGATTTTTAGTCCATTAAATTTATCTTAGTTAAAGAACAAATTATTAAATTGAATTAAAATATATATAAAGGAAAACTAGTTTAAAATCTACTACTTCGGTTAAATTAAATCTAAGGTTAAAATTTAATCATTTGAAAACAAAATAAATAAATGGTGAATAATTGTTTGATTTGGGTCAAATAATAATAAACTGTGAATTATTATACAAGGTGTAAAAATCAAGGAAACAAGTCGGTTGGGAATGGATTGAGAACAGCAAAGCAAAGGTGAGTTAATCTCACTCAGTTAGATTTAAATTTAAATTTAAATTTTAAATGATTAAATTTAAATAATTGTTTGAATGGTTGAATTGATTGTTGTGTTATATAGTAGTATATACTACACCTTGAAATGATTGATTTCCCTCATTTTATAGTGGAGATATTTTATATTGTGCTAACATCTGTGGATGCAGGAAAAACAGGTTGGAGGGATCCAACTGGACCCCTCAACTTTATTTAATTATTTAATATTCTATGTTTTGAATATTTGATATTCTGTAATGAATTATGTGGGAATATTGAATGCTATGGCTTGATTGTTATAATCGGGCAATAATGAATTACCAAATATATAATTTGAGTTGGGAATGAAAATAAAAGAAGTGAAATTGTAAGTAAAATAATTATAGAAAAGTTGAATAAATTTATGAATGAAC